>LR999984.1:0-1250000 GCA_905220455.2 Deilephila porcellus | reverse complement strand
CTTGCTGTTTCGCTTGGTGGAAGAACTGCATTTGTAATAGGAAAAGTTTATTTATTGATTGAGTAGTGTTGGAAGTGACGTTGGCCTGGATTCTACAAAACTTGCGGGGTGTTCGGTTTATATGGATTATAATAAAGTTCGGTACCTACATTCATTGAAGTGCGTGGTGGCTTGTTGGTAAACGGACCAGATGTTCACGGTGGTCGCGGGTTCAAATCCCTGGGCACAACCCCGACTTTTGGTGTGAGTCATGTGTGTATTGATACTCAATCTTCACGCACTATACTTAACGGTGATGGAAAAAATGGTGAGGAAACCTGCATACCATAGCGATTAGTGAGAATTTCTATGGTGTATAAAGTGCGTCAAGCCGCACTAGGCCAGCGTGGTTGACTATATGGCCTAATCTCTCTCAATCCTACTCTCGATTATAGAGTAGGCTTCTGCCCTGCAGTGGGACCATACATACCTACATACGAGTATTATTAATTATAAATTAATAATAGTGAGAATAAGCAAAAGGAAACTACGATTTTTTTAAGCTAGATTCAAATATTGAAATTAAAGTAATTCTTACGGATTTTTACGCGATTCGGTTTAATTTTTACATTTTTTTAGATTCAAATACTAAAACACAAAACAAATATCATCAATCTATAATTTAACCAACGCAAATAATGTACCTGTGATTTCATGTTTTACAATCGAATTTCTCCTAAGCCATTTTTCAAAGAGTAAACTTAATTGTGTGTAACAAAATCGGGTTATGGAATTAGTATTAAAAGTAAATAAGTTTATAAACATATTGATAATATTTGACGACCGTCCCAACAGATCAAAGGTGTAATTAATGACTGAATTCGCCCGCCGCGCCGTTCAGTCACATGAATCTTAGACGAAATTAGATCACAGAGTCAAATCAAGTGGTTGAACTAGCAAAGTAAACTTATTCGTATTAAAATATATCCTACTTGCAAATCATAACAAGTTATTAATGAACTGCTCTGATTTAAACCAACTTGTAAGTTTTGTAATAATCACTACATTGTAAACTGGTTTTGAAAAGAGCAACACTAGAGTTTCTTGCCCGTTCATCTCTAGTGATAACCGCTTTTCGAACCGGGTGGTAGTTCAAAAAATGACTGAATCTAAACAATGTTGAACATTTTAATGGATTCAATAAATTATTTTCATTTTCAATATTACTTATATGATGGAATTTTTAAATTGCGATGAATGGCGAGACGAGCAGGCCATTCGCCTGATGGTAAGCTATATGACTTCTCATGGACAGTAGCAAAACCAAACAACACCATGAATGCATGCTGGGCATTCCACTGCGCTCACCATCCAAGATGAGATAAGATAAGATAAGATAAGATAAGATAAGATAAGATAAGATAAGATAAGATAAGATAAGATAAGATAAGATAAGATAAGATAAGATAAGATAAGATAAGATAAGATAAGATAAGATGGATAAGATAATATAAGATGAGATGTTAAGTCTCATTATGTTCAGTAGTTACTCTGGCTACAATACAATACAGTGCATTTACACTGCTGTTTGGCGGGAGAAATAGACATTGCGGGGTACCTACCTAGGGGACCTCTTACATATGAGAGACCTAGTACCTACCACCAGTCAGGATTATGATGGAAATTGCATAACGATAGTATAACTATAATATATACTTGACTGACAAGTGGAAAGCCGTAAGTTCGAGTTGAAGGCAGTTCCCGACTTAACGTACTTAGTTCATTATCGTACATTCTAACTGTGAAGGAAAACATCGTAAGGAAACTTGCATTAACTTTCATTCATTACCCGAAAGCGCTGCACAAGAATTTCAAAGTGACAAAGAGCAAAGCATGATGATTAATTAATTAATTTCCCTTCGAGATGCCATATGTTAATTTCTCGAGTTTCGAGGTAATTCTTTCAATATTTAAAGCAAACTGCACTAGGCCAGTGAGGTGGACTATATGGCCCAACCCCTCTCAACCATACTCTTGCTTGTAGAGGAGGACCGTGCCCTGCAGTGGGACGAAATATGGGCTGATACAGTACAATAATGTACTGCACTAACGGTTGGATCACTGCAGTCACTTTTTTCTGCCAGTGTAATAAAAAAAAAACGCAATTAATAAAATTAATTATTTTTATGCAACTCTCAGGCAGGTTTGAACCAGCAAGCTTGACGTAGAAAGTCTTAGCCACTACGCCTATCTGCGTCACTAGAATAACTAAGACTCCAGTATCTATATATGTGTCTAACCCGTTAGTCAGTCGACAGGTCATTATTTAAACCAAAATTCTGTTTGGAAGTTTCCATGAAAATTCTTATAAATAATCTTGCACTACTGCCTCACTTCACGTTGTTTGAATTGCAAAGGATGAAGTATGATTAGTTATATCTTCTAAGTGCCCTTATCTTGTACTTATGTATGGCCAGTGTAATAAAAATATACGTTTTATTATGTATTTTTCAGCAAGACTGCTTAGTATAACAGACGATAACTTTTGTGTAATGGATCAATCTTTCAATCGAACTATCAATTGCAGAGGAGTCCTATATAAACCATTGGGCAAACCCATACCTATGTACTGAAATACTGATATATCATTATAGTTCATAGCAAAAATATCCATTTAGCAACTTGGGACTCAATTGAATTCAGCTATGTAGAAACATAATCGTGAAGAAAACGAAGACCGCCATATCCCAACAATTAAATAAAACAAAAAAATATTACATTCAAACACCAACTTTTTCTCTCAACATAGTGAAATAATTTTTACGCTATGTAAAGTCCGCCAACCGGCACTAGGCTGGCGTGGTGGACTATATGACCTAACCCCTCTCAATCGTACTTTCGATTGTAGAGGTCCGTGCCCTGCAGTGGGCCGTATATGGGCTGATACAGATACAGATACAGTATGGAGAAATGCCGCTAACTGGTGTTGGTGAAACAGCTACAATTGTGGAGGTGTATTTATTGGCCGTATTTTGTAGAATGGCTAAATGGGTCAAGTATGTGTTTTTACACTCTAAACTTATGTGCATGGGAATAAATTTGTGTTGTTTTACCTTTTGTCTGGTAGCTAGCTCATTGCTACGGGTTTGTATAAATACATTGTGTACTGGAATCCTACAAAGTACCAAAGTATAGTATAAAAACAATTTGAGAAACATAATATATGGAGCAAGTCGCTTTTTAACAATAATTAATTTTTCATCTGGTTTAGTTAATTATCTCATGGCATATTTTGAAAATTTCTGTCCATGCAAATGATCTATTAATTCAAACCTCATTCTTTATCTTATATATTAAAATACACATATTTGTACTGTTATAAAATTAATCTAACTAACAAAAAACGATATTTCTGGTATAACACCGCAACATCAATAACCAAGCTTTTAGCGGAGCGCAAAGAAATGCCTATGTGTAGTTTCGACGCGAAACATCTCGTAAATCATATATTTTATGCCTATATTGATTTTAGATACTTCGATGTAATGGATTGAATGGAATAGCAGATTAAAATATGGTAATATTTTAAACATTTTTATCCGGCGCGGCGTTATAAACATTTATCATAAAGATCATTGTAAAGATTCGTCAGCATTAGGATCTTTCAAACTTCTTCGATCTGTTCTAGTCTCATTTTATTGGTCTTTAACATGCATTGTATTATTCTCTGATATTTTCCTTGATAATGCATTTGCCCCATTCAAAAGTTATTATTGAGCAAAAATCTTGGCTTCTTTCTTTCATTAATTACCTTTCTAGAAGGCGTTCTACACGACCTTGGATAGCTGCGATGAAGGCCAGGATCTTCCTATCTTATCTGTTACCTTCTTTATCCTTGATTCTTATAGATCAGCACGTGAAATAAGCTTCCAAATATTAAGGTTCCAAGTGTTTATGGGTGACGGAAAGTACATTAGAAGAGCAGAACGTTATTTCGTAAATATTTTAGGCATTTACCAAGTAAGTGGAAAATACAAAGCAATGTTTATTTTATATAAAAATCGTTATTAAATAAAAATAAAACAATACGGGCCTATTTGTAATGCGTGATATTTTAGTTTTATTTGATGTAGTAATTATAGTTTCGCAGTTTACATAACTGGTGACGTCGCGTAGTGATAGTAAAATTTTTATGAATCATTTCTATTTTAAAGAGTGGTGTAAGAAGAAATAAGCCTGAGGATTATCGGGTATATTGCATAATATTTTAATATTAGCAGAACCAAAGTACCTATACTTATGGAGTTGTAAAACTTTGGCTCCGTGAGGGTATAAAATCAATGAATCCACTCCATCGCGGGATGATACAGATACCTATTGTTAATTACCTTTATTTGTATAATAGTTGTATTGCTATTTTTTTATATTTGAACGCCTCTGTGGCTAAACATGAGTGCATCTATTTTTTCTTATGTAACACCTTGCACGCTTATGTGTATACTCAGGTTCCTACAAATAAAACATCTTTATCTTTAGCTTATCTCTTACAAAATGACCAGATCGGAAATAGCTTTATGTATTATGCATCGCTGCATTTTATTCTCTTCGTGTTTTTTTTTTTGTGAAAGAATCCATAGTTTCCCGGTCGATTCAGCCCATTCATGCTTTAATCAAATTGAGCACACAATAGAGTGGTTTAACACTTCCTGTTATTAAAATGCGATATATCCCTTTTAACATTGTCATGCTATCGGTGGATGATAAATTATTGGGTCCCTCGATAATTAATAAATAGTTAAGGCGCGTCCAATACGGCCAGTCATGTGTGCTTTTAGCGAAATATTCACCATTTTTTAAATGAAAATGAGTGGCGAGACGACCATGCCATTCGCCTGATGGGCCGCTCATAGACAGTAGCACAACCAAACAACACCATGAATTACAAAGCAATCTTTGGAATTCCACTGCGCTCGCCATCCTGAGACATAAGATTTTAAGTCTCATTGTGTCCAGTAGCAACTCTGGCTACAATATAATGTTCTTCAAACCAGAACACAACAGTGTATTTACACTGCTGTTTGGAGGGAGAAATAGATATTGCGGTGGTACCTACCCAGGCGGCCTCACACGTATGAGAGACCTACCACCAGTAAAGATAAATCTTATAGTAGATAAAAGTAGTAGTAGTTTTAGTGATCCCATTTTGTCTCTCATTTAAATTACTCCCAATACGATGATATCTTGGGAGAGGTCTATGATTGGCTGAAGATGATTAATGAATGATAATCCTTGATAGAGAGATTGATAAGCATTCTGTTTTTCTCTTATTTGTCCTCATTTTGCTTCAAGAGTACAACATTTTTCAACATAAACTGACTTGTATGTACTAAAACGACGTGTATTATTAATTCTTTAATAATATTTATCGTATGATATTGTGTCTTCAGTTAGTTGAGTCATAGAAACGTAATATTTTATGGAAAATACTTCAGACGTTCGAAGGTCCTGTTATGGTAGCTGTCACAACCCACAGCCAGCGGCGAAATTGCATTAATTTAATAAATTACGTACCGAGGGAATATTTAATTGAATTGGCCTGAAGAAAAGCCATTTTGATATAAAGCCTTTCAGCTATAACGGCGTGCGTCTGAAGATTCAGATTGACTTAGGACGAATGCACGGAATTTACCAAGATACAACGCCATTAAATGAGAAGCACAACACAAACGAGTGAGGAAGCAGCTAAGGACTTAAAGCAGCTATTATATTCCGTATAAGATACAAGGCGAAATGTGGGTATCCTGGTAGCACCTCTGCCTAGCACTTCTGGGAAAAGCCGTGAGTTTATTTACCAATACATATGTATATCCCGCAACACTTGGTGTAAATATAATCGATCAAGTAAAATTAAGTGAATGTGCGTTTCTGTAGCTTGCTGATGCTAGAATATAGATGAGTTGCTTGGATCAGCGTAGTCCTACGCCGTGATAGTATAAAAAAATAGAAATATATCAATATCGTAAAATGATTTCATTTATAATTCTACGCACGTCTGCCTGCCTCGTTCGGGAAAAGTACTTATATTCTCAAATAAAACATTTAAAGCTCCAGTGTACCTAATAGAATTGAAATGTTCCCAGAATAACGCGACAATGTTTTTATTGTTAAAACACAATGCAGTCAACCAGCTACACTCGCCTGCCGGATTTCCACCGAATCCCTTTGTGCTACGTAAAAATCAATGCTTTCCAATACTTTGGCTTTCAATGCAAATTTTGTTGGCGTTGGTAAAGCCAGTAAGCAAGCATTGTAGCGAATGTTTTTTATTTATAATGGGAGGTTTCAAAACTAATTACATAATAATTATTTTCAACCTGATCCGTGTTGCTTAGTTTTATTTTTTTTGCTTTGACAGGTGTGTTTATATGGATATCGTTACTCACTGAGCTTTTAGTTGTAGATCTACAAAATTTTTACAGCAGTGGAAATGCACTGTTGTGTTCCGGTTTTAATTAGCCATTTTAATCAGCCATTGTAGCCAGAGTAACTAATGGACACAATGAGACTTAACATCTTATGTCTCAGAATGGCGAGCGTGTCGAATGCCAAGCATTGCCTTGTAATTCATGGTGTAGTTTGGTTTTGCTAATGACCAAAAAAATGCGAGTAAAGTGAGGTTGGTATAAAGTAATGTGGCCGAGTGATAGTTTTGTTATAGCATTTAGCTTGGTGATCATGAATACTGCAATTCTAAAACACTATTATAGCCCTCAGACGCGAGAATCTTATAATTCCTTCGAGGTTGTGTTTATTCATCGGGCTTTGGTTGTAAACACTTTCCATCAGGTGAAACACTTGCATATATTTTCCGCTTTATAATAATGTAAACTTAGAGAAATATTTGCATCGACCAACCACAACATTCGCCAGACTCAACTCATCCTTCATGTTAGGAATACGGAACGGTAAGAATTCTCACTTCCTAATTCTAAATAGTATCTATTGTTAATAGAGGTTCGTCTACAAGCCACGACTGTTCGATCCAAGTCAGTCGCCATCTCAAATAGAGATGTTCAGAACAGTTCTCGGTGACTTCGTGAATTAATACTGACCGAGTGAAATGCTTCCGATTTCAGACCTCGGTTGAATTCACCGATATTTGTACGAGACGTTTTCACTCGAATGGCTTTTAGAAACGCCGGCTTTGAAAGTGGGGAGCGGTATGAAAAGTATATTAAATTGAAATTTAGTTTAAAATCTTGTTGTATTGACATTACATATTGAACTATAAAGTGTAATTCAATAATGGTATTTCTTGTAGTCACATAATTTTACACAGAAAGCCAGAAAAATTGTTTCATCGAAATAAAATTGTAATCAATAAAACATATAATATATATATGTCGCAGAATCATACAGATTGCGATTTATATGGCCGTCGTTGCCGTCCGACATGATGATTCTTATTAATCAGTCAGTGCGCACGTTTGGCGCTGTTCCGGACAAGATTACAATAGAAACAATTAAATATTATTAAACCGATCACAGACTCTACTGACAGACCATTCAGCGTTACCATTGGCAACCGATAACTTATAAGACGTCAATCATGTCGGACTGTGTTGCAATTCCAATAAAATAAGTAACATCATTGCGTATGGCATTCATCCTGCGTGGATCAAACTTGTGTGATCTCTAACACGGCCATTCTGCGCCTCAACGCGCTCTCGCGTTGCTTATTGACATCAGAGCCAAGCTAGATGGAACAGCGCATAGCACACAAGCATAGTATTTACACAAACAGCTTTCAACCTCACACACAAAGCAAAGCGTAACAGCTTTCAGCACGTGACTTCTAACGTTTAGCAATGCGTCGTAGCTTTCAGCATCGACCTTCAGTCAAATAGATCAGATCCCAATCTCAAAGGACAAAGCGTTAATGCTTTCAATCTATCCTGCAAAGCGAGGTAGCTTTCAACAAATCACAAGGACAAAGCGGTAATGCTTTCAATCTATCCTGCAAAGCGAGGTAGCTTTCAACAAATCACAAGGATAAAGCGTTAATGCTTTCAATCCATCCATCTGTAAAGCATGATAGCTTTAAACAGATTACAAGGACAAAGCGCTCATGCTTTCAATCCACCCTGCAAAGCGTGATGGCTTTCAACAGATCACAAGACAAAGCGCTCATGCTTTCAATCTACCCTGCAAAGCGTGATGGCTTTCAACAGATCATAAGGACAAAGCGCTCATGCTTTCAATCCACCCTGCAAAGCGTGATGGCTTTCAACAGATCACAAGGACAAAGCGCTCATGCTTTCAATCCACCCTGCAAAGCGTGATGGCTTTCAACAGATCACAAGGACAAAGCGCTCATGCTTTCAATCCACCCTGCAAAGCGTGATGGCTTTCAACAGATCACAAGGACAAAGCGCTCATGCTTTCAATCCACCCTGCAAAGCGTCATGGCTTTCAACAGACCACAAGGACAAAGTGATAATACTTTCAATCCATCTTTCAATAAAACATAGCAGCTTGGAGTTTCAATAAATCATTCAATCATCAATCAGCAACCAATATAAGATGTTTTTTTTTTTCTTACCAACACACAGAATTACTACAGAATTATCACTAAAATTCAAACAATGATTATTTATTTTTTTATTTATTATTCAATTCGGTACAGCAATTCAATATAACATAGAAATGCAATTTAAATCAATACTAGGCACACATAATAATTAATAAATTTAGTTTGTTTTAATTAAATAAAAACTAACCGATAATGGATCCTAAAGGATCAACACAATCAGACAATTCTGATAGATTAGCTGGATATTTGCGTAATCGTTACTAGCACACGTATTAGGCCTGTTCCTCAGATGGTTCAACAATGTAACGCTCAATCAAACATACTTTAGTAATGTTACATGGGCCAATTAACTTATTAATTATTCAGGAGTTTTTCTGAACCATTACCAGATCACCACAAAAGGACGAATAGTGGCTTTATTAGTCATAACGATTTTTATCTTTCGTCGCCTGCTCGTCCATCCTATTCTTATCTTATTCCTGGTCTTAACTCGTATATCTTAGTTGCATCATTCATTAGTATTCCCTGACTGTGATCGACAATTACCCCTTCAATATCTTTGTTTTATTAAGTTTGCTAGAGGCCTGAACTTCCAAATAATTAATTCTGCTTGTCATCTATTTTTATGTCAGGAGTTATAAATTTCGTCATAGTCTGCACTAGGTCCATGTAGCATACAATTCCGGATATTGTTTGCATACTAACCAACACTACGCCCTTTTTGTTAAAGACTAGACTCCCAAAGTAAATGATGCGCGGACTGTCTATATTCGCCATTAAGTGCTGAATATGAACACGCATGCGAATCAACGAGCTTAAATTTATAGTACAGTTTAAGACTTTAAATTACCATGGCCAGTAATAAAGTGTAAAACGCAATAATCAATATTAATCCACCCATTCTACCATATAAAAAAAAGTAGAAAAATTGATGACTTCAAAAGAGTTACAGTCAGTCATTATCGTAAATGTCCGGCTACGGAAGTATTGTCTGAAGTGTCCAAATGCCTTTATAATTGCAAGAGTTACAGTTATTATTGTTTATAATGGCACGAATCTTAGTGAGAGAATTATAAAAACTCCTTAGCGGAGATTACGGGGGTGCCACGTTGGGCATCGGCGCCACTCGACACAGGGTGCAATGCGGAGGTACCGTGCAGGATCCGCGGCACACTCTCCATAGCCACACTCCGGGCAATTAAGGTAGTCGACAGCGTTCTACAACAGAAAGTTCACTCATATGTACCAATCATTGTAATTTGTTACTCATACTTTTATTCATGAAAGAAATCCTTTAAAAGTTTCTGGCACTTACCTTCACACTTTACAAAGCCAAAGTGACCAAAACGCGTCCGATGGCAAACGCAGTGAAGACCAGACGGAATATGGCACTACATGTTTCACACTCGCCGATCCACACAACTATGCCGGTCCGATTACACACGGATAAACACGAGATGATGTCGATACGCTTATCTAGGTAACCATAATGCGTATCTATCCACTATTCACTGTCCTAGCCATCCGGGCAGAATGAAAATCCTACCACTAGCAAAATGGCCTTCGACCATCTCACTCACATAATAATAATAATATTTCTACACGTCGCGCCGGCCTTCTATAAGAAAATGGCAAAACACCATTCGATCCAGCCCTCATACTAAAGACCTGGCTGCAACGTGTTTTGCGTATGTCACAACACGATTCTGCTAACATCGTGGTTTTGCTAAAGTATGCGATAGGCCTTAGTTAAATTCTTACAGGTTAGAATAAAATAGCACCATAGCCATTGGCACTGGCATCTGCATGAAACTTTAATAGTATAGATACTGTGGCTTAAATATCATTGGAACTGGTTCACTAGTTCACTGCCGTGTCTTGTAGCAATTATTTGCCAATTCAATTAGGCATTTACCGAACGCCAATTTATAAAGCTGGATCCATAAGAATTGATGAATTATAGACAAATTGTTTCATCTGTGTAACAGTATTAAACGTGCCATGTGTTATGACTTGTGTTTACAGACACCAACCTTGTCAGATACAACTAATGTGCGGACATGCTTATTAATTGAAAACTATAATTCAAAATGTCGCAACCCAATATTATATTTTTGCGAAGATTCTTTACCAGCCAAAAGTGAAATGCAATTTCAATGCTTAAATCATTAATTTCTACTAACAATTACACAGTAGACATTGTATCGCTGTTGACCATAGGACTTCTCCACAATCGAGAGTTCGATTGAAAAGAGCTAGGCAACAGACCACTATGCTCAGGCAGTTTACGTTGATTTGCTTATTACATTACAGCAATTCATGCAGGTTTCCTCTCGATATTTTCCTTTACCATCAACGCGCGTGACAATTCACGTCAAGAAAAGCACCTGGCCAAACAATATCAATTCGCTTACCTCTTAACTTGCGGCAGACTCTTTTACAAAGGAATACTCAGTGCCATAGTAAAAACCAAATAAAAGGTTTTAGTGTTTCGGAGAGCAGCTCGACCACACATAATATGTCAACACGTTCTACAACATATTTCGATGCTGCGGTGCTGGACCCGTGAGGACAGCGACTCGCTATGTGAACTGACGAACCACACCTGTAACATACTGGCAAGCAAGATTGTTGGCAATAGCCAAAGCTCATTGTTAAAGCAATTGATGGTATCTTAGTCTATTTTCTATACGTGACAAGCCTGATGTCCAAGCTTATCGCAGGCATGACAATTGATCTACGACTGCGGAGTAGATTTTGGACGCTTCTCGTTTTGACCACAATAGGAACGTTACCAAAAGCGTCATAACCTTAGGTACAATTCGTACGACAAAGTTATTCAAATGTTCACGTCGTACCTGGACAATTTATCCGCAACAACCACATGGATCCTTTGAATATTTTACCAATCGCTATAACAAGTTGATACCTTTAAATAATTACTTCCACCAATTGCATGTTGATGAAAGCGTATCATCTTTTTCAACGTCAATTCGATCTATCAATCTTCTTTTCAATTCCAATGGAATTTTAAATGCCAGAATCAACGCTTGATTTTGCTGATTTTGCATCTTAATAAATATTCGCCATCGTAAGCGTATAATTCCTGGCGTATTCTCCACATCCGTAGTTATTTGCCTAGACGTCTGTGATTCTAGAAATCTCGATATTGTTAGAGCTGTCAGTATCTAGCCCATCTATCAGCGTCGCTTTATTGGTAGAATACTCGATGTACGTGGCCGCACTACTGAGCCTCACGTTTCGACCGAAAATATTCTTCAGTTTGGGTAGCAGACAATGCGGTAGACACGAGGGATGATTTTGAGATCTATCCCACCGCTGCTGTCGCAGAATCATACAGATTGCGATTTATATGGCCGTCGTTGCCGTCCGACATGATGATTCTTATTAATCAGTCAGTGCGCACGTTTGGCGCTGTTCCGGACAAGATTACAATAGAAACAATTAAATATTATTAAACCGATCACAGACTCTACTGACAGACCATTCAGCGTTACCATTGGCAACCGATAACTTATAAGACGTCAATCATGTCGGACTGTGTTGCAATTCCAATAAAATAAGTAACATCATTGCGTATGGCATTCATCCTGCGTGGATCAAACTTGTGTGATCTCTAACATATATATTCATAAACTCACCCCTTTTTCCCCGAAGGGTAGGCAGAGGTGCTACCAGGACACCCACGTTTCGCCATGTACATTATGCTCCGTCTCAAACATTCAAAGTATTTAGATAGTTATATTCAAAATTATGCGAATTTGATTCAGCCGTTTCAGATTAGACAAAAAATCTAACAATCATTGTTTTCTCAAATATCTTCCATGTACAGACATCGATAACCTACAAATTTATTATATTTATAGATAACTCAATACGCAAATAGACTGGTACTACTACTACTACTGGTGGTAGGTCTCTCATATGTGAGAGGCCGCCTGGGTAGGTACCACCTCAATGTCTATTTCTCCCGCCAAACAGCAGTGTAAATGCGCTGTTGTGTCCCGGTTTGAAGGACATTGTAGCCAGAGTAACTACTGGACATATTGAGACTTAACATCTTATGTCTCAGGATGGCGAGCGCAGTGGAATTCCAAGCATTGCCTTGTAATTCATGGTGTTGTTTGGTTTTGCTACTGTCCATGAGCGGTCGTATCGCTTACCATCAGGCGAATGGCATGCTCGTCTCGCCATTCATTGCAATAAAAAAAAAAGACTGCAATAAAGAATTGAAAGGCAAAACCGCGTGCAAATGTAATGCTACCATAAAATTCACATCGTATTTTTGCTGAAACATTTAAATTGGCTCGCCCGGAGGTATTCGCAATGGGAATTCATCGATATTTTTTTACCAATGTTTTGTACTCATTTTAATTTCAATCCTTTCTACGTTATTAAATTTTTTTTCTGATTACTGATATTGTACGCAAATTAATAGTGTTAGCTTTTATAAAGCCCAAATGCTCACTAACGTTAAATTTAAGAGAAAACGGTTTAATATTTTGAGGCGTTCATATTTCATTCGTTTTTCTGCACGTATTATTTTTTACTTCCTCGGTAAAGTGACTAAATTACAATGCCATCTCAAAAATAGATTTTCATTTTTATTTTAAAAAACAACACGTTTATGCCGAGTTGCTCTTTACCGGATGTTTACTGGAAATCCCGACTAATGCCGGAATGTTAGATATTTGCGTGAGTCATCATGGAGAGTTTTGCACCTTATTTTCAATGCTACTTGCTATCTGGGTGATAAATTATTGTGTTTTATGTACACCACCGGTGGAAGTTAATAATGCCTTGGCCTTAACATAGCTAGACCTTTGTCCAGCGTTCGTGAATAAAACAACGATTTGATTTTATCAATGAAGATACGAAGGTGACTCGTATTACAATCAAGTATGGATTTTTTGTACTTTATCGGCTAAATTAAATAGACATATTATAAAGGTGGTAGTGCAATGTCGTTAGATACAATATCAGTTGTCGACAAACCACCATGTCATTCATAAAATATTCCGGGCTAGTAAAATGTAATTAGGAGAAGAATTTATTAAGAAGGAAGAAAAACACTACCTCTAAGAATACTTACTTGATAAACAATAAGATCCCGGTCTTTTCAATCTGTCTGAAGATGCCCTTCCAAGATGCCAGCATGCAGTACTGTTGCTTGGTGGTCAGCGGAGACCGAGGGTCAGCGGGCGGCGGTGGACGGTCCATCAGGTCATGGTTCAACTCTGACGCAGCCAGCTTCGTCAGCTCACAACCCATGTTGCTCACGTGTTTAGCTCAAATTTAAATTTAAAACTGACTTTTTTGCTCACTTATCACTTGCACACTTAAATTTTATTTTAGTAATCGTTTTTCGTATTTTCACTTTTTATTTTGTAGTATTTTTGTTATTTAAGCTTGCGGCTGTTCGCTAAAATGAGTGGCGCATACTACCAGATTTCGTATTGAAAACCGCACGAGTGAAAAATCAAACAGATAAATCTTTCTTCTAGTCTATTATTAGACGCAATAATGTTCTGCCATCCGGCATGCAGTGTGGTTAATATTCAATATTTAGAACTGTATTAAATACGGAACGATAAATGTATGTATATTTTGGTTTTCGTAAATAAGTGTGTTTTTTATTGGCTATCAAATGATTTGCTAATGATCTGAAGACGTTTATGCGCTTGTAAAATCTTTGATTTACCGGTTCATTCAGTTTAATGTGTTTTATAATTAACTAATGATTTAGCTTGGTAATTAATTTAACTATTATGGGTATATATTTTAAACTATGCCTAGTGATTTAGCTTACTAGATTTTTATGTTCTATAAAAAAGATTAATTATTTCGATGTTTTTCGTATTACGACAGCTATTTCTAGTTTATTCGCATTTGTTGTTAAATAATTTTGGTTGTCTAGATGTATGATTTTCTTATTTAACACTCTCTCTATTATTACTACAGAGAATAATAACGAAAACTATAATTACCGTATTTCCGTAAACAAATAATTTAATAAAGTACACAAATAAAGGACTAGACGGTGTTTTTAACAATTAATTTAAAAATTGTTATCACTAATCACTACATTTAATTAATATTTTATCACTGCTTATTTTATTGTAGTTATTTTAAACAAGTGAATCGATCGATTAATGTTTCGTTACTAAACTAATGATGATGGGACACATCTTGCTAGTGATGTGGGTTGACAAACTGCTATTTCATATTTGTTATTTTGATAAGTGTTATAACGTAAGCATATTAATACTGCTATTGATCATAATCATTAACTCATTGGTTGAGCTAACAAGAGTTTCGAGCGGATATTAGAATAGTTAACATGATTGCTTTAAATTAATTTTTGAATTTTCTGTTTTCTTAAATTAAAAACACCCATAAAGCGTTTCACCAACACAGAAATCAAAGCCAAAACTTTACGTCTTATAGTACGTATACGCAGCCACTAGACCAATAAAGCGAAATATAAAATAAACAATATTCTAAATATAAAATTAGCGTGAGTCATTCCCTCCACCTGTTGCTGTATGGATTTATAAGTGATGACGTCATGTCTTATGTATTTCTTCAACTTCCCATCTTTCTGTACGATAATAAATTTTAATTTAACTAACTGGTGATAGGATATTCGTATCTTCTCGCTTAATAAACTCACCTAAGATTCAAGAGTTAAACATTTTGATGGCAGTAGTATCTTATATCTTTGCTGGTGGTAGGACTTTCATATGTGAGAGGCCGCCTGGATAGGTACCACCGCAATGTCTATTTCTCTCGCCAAACAGCAGTCTAAATGCACTGTTGTGTTCCGGTTTGAAGGACATTGTAGCCAGGCTAACTACTGGACATATTGAGACTTAACATCTTATGTCTCAGGATAGCGAGCGCAGCGGAATGTAAAGCATTGCTTTGTAATTCATAGTGTTGTTTGGTTTTGCTACTGTCCACGAGCGGTCGTATCACTTACCATCGGGCGAATCGCATGCTCGTCTCATAAAAAAAACTTATTTTCAGGTGAGATGTATGCTCGTCTGCTGGACTTAAGGAATAAAAAGCATCTTGTATCCCAATGTAGAGTCAGGATTGTG
The DNA here is from genome assembly GCA_905220455.2 of Deilephila porcellus. Classification (NCBI taxonomy): domain Eukaryota; kingdom Metazoa; phylum Arthropoda; class Insecta; order Lepidoptera; family Sphingidae; genus Deilephila; species Deilephila porcellus. The sequence goes on along the minus strand of LR999984.1, from coordinate 1,234,304 downwards.
TATATCTATAGCTGTTAGTGTATTTCTTTATTTAATACCTTCAGTCCATGTTTCGTTTGGACAGTATTGCATTATCATTGGTAGGTATTTACAAAAATATCAACATCATCAGTTGCAGTTATTCTGCATTTAAAATGCCAGAATAAAACCCAGACTTGTTAATAAACAAAATGTTTTCTGACAATATCATTTTGTTATGGCAGGAACGCAATTCCGCCCGCTCGGCTCGCTAATATAATTTGATTACGAGACGGCCGGTGGCCGGGCCCAGACAAATTGCCCGTACTCTGTCATAAAAAATGTGTTATAGCGTAATGATAGACGAATGTATTATATAGGATACATTCACGATGCCTGCGTATCGTTAGAGAAGAAAAACTCAATGTTGACATTGATTCAAAGTCCCCGGATGGGATTTCATATCTTAAATATGTTTTTCATTCTTATGTTTACTTCTCAGTCTTAATATGTAGCTATTAATTGACACATTTCTAGACAGTAGTTAACATTATTCATATTGTGTGAAGGGAATGTAGGCGTTTTCTGTTTTTGTTTAATGAATAGGACTGAGAACGAGCAGTGCATTGTGAGCATTTGGTTGCATTCCAAAATCTAATACATCAAGTTGAAGTTATATAATATCTATGTGTTTCTGGCGGAGTTTCATCTCTGGTCTTCTTGCTACATGACAACAACCGAGAATTATATCTATTGTTATATAACATTGTTCTCATGTTTGCATATTCGAAGTGAGTTATAAAGATATCTTTCAAATAATCCACAATTATAAATTTTAACTTTCATTTACGGTTAGTGAATGAAAGGGTACAAATCAGTTATACAAATATATCTTACTTCAAAAATCGAAACGAAGTGAATGTTAAAAAAAGAAAAAGTGTAAAAAGCAATAGCTTGTTACAATAAAAAGTAATGTATTTGTTTGTCAATAAATATCTGTCCCATATCCCGCCAGTAATTTTATTACACATCAAAACAATAGCATTAATACTCAAAAGTCAACAAGAATCCGATAACAGTTATCATAAAACGTTAAACAGAAATAGCAACAATAACAGTTTATCGGTTAATAAAATTGCTATTGTTATAACGGTTTCCTGTACGTTCCTTTACACGCATCACTAGAATTGTCGCTTGCAATTGTATGATAATATTGCATGCCTTTTATGAAACTATGGTCTGCGTACGTCATACTATTATATCCATATTTCAAGTTAATGGAGTGGGTTAATTTCGGGTACCGTTCTGTCCGACGGAAATTTAAATGTGAATTTGTGACCTGGTTCAGTCAGCGATTTGCATACGTGTAGTTTTAGTTTGTTGAATTGGGTGATATTTTTGGTTGGGTGTGCCGTTTTAAAATGTCTTTGCCTGCGTATTATTTTCTATGCTTTGGGACACGAACCACCTCAAAAGATTAAAGACGGATATTGTTAATATTCTTACCATAATAGCTCAATTCAGCATCTCGTGGTCTAGGATCAATAATGTATATTTAATTCTGATGTGCCGGGGTATCTCCAGTCGTTATTGTAATTGAAATTTGAATTTATCAGTATACAAAAACATAGAATTATAAATGCAGTAAGAACCTGCAGACTATTTCTTTCGGATTCCTTCGATTTTTGGCTTTCTTTCGGTCGATACTGTAGTCGAGATTCCCAATCAGTGCGAAGATGTTTACACATGCGCGCATTATAAAGATTTCCCATTCGTACTGATTTACAAGGCCATTAAAATATAAAGTGTATGTGGATAAACAAGCATTAGTTATAGCGTAATAGATATTCCATTATGAGAATGGGAGTATGTTAATACTGTGTTAATAGGAGTGATAATACTCCCAACAGACACACACACAATCTTGACAACACAATTAGATACAAAGTCTTGTGTCGTGGGCATCAGAAAATATGAGAGACTTTATAGTCTCACAATTACGCAGATTTGAAACAAATGTTTATGGTAGACGCAAACATTTGAATGTATGTGAATACCGAACCAGTGGCTCTAAATTATTTTTACGGTATTTTTATGGTATTTATCGTGGATTTGGTTTCATTTTTACATTTTAAAGTCTCTGATGTTTCGATTACTTTACAGTTTATGCTCCGCCCCATGTCCACAAAAACTGTAATCAAACGTCGAGAGAATAACAAATGAAAAAATTTACCAAATCCGCGATGAAATCCGTAAAAAATAGTTTCGTTTTAGTTGCTTTTCATTTCAAATCGTGTTTCTTAAATATCTGCACACAGAGTTTGTCTGTTCGAAGCATTATAACACGTGCTGGCAAATTTTCTAACCGCATTTCACGTATACCGTTGAAATTTACGGCGTCAACCAGGGGCGGATTAAATGTTGAGAGCGCCCTAGGCAAGCACCTCAAAGGCGCCCCTCTAGCAGCCATATTTAAAAAATTACATACATTACATGAATCTATACTTCATTTAGCGTACGAATTCGATTCGTATGTAACATAATTATAACATAAGATGGTTTTGCGTAGAAACGAAGATATCCGAAATCATCACGCCCCTTCGTAACCTTGCGCCCCTAGGCACGTGCCTAGTTTGCCTTAGGGATAATCCGCCACTGGCGTCAACACTGAAAATCCAGCACTTAATTAAATTTACAATGTTTGCCAATAACATTATGCGGCACATTACTTGTTATGTTATAGTGGTTATCATAACCTTTTAATAACTGTACTGTATCAATCCATATACGTCCCACTGCAGGCCACGGGCCTCCTCTACAATAGAGAGTGCGATTGAGAGGTGTTAGGCCATACTACTAATAGTTCGGGTCTATATAATATTTCTTTCACTTTTTGCCTGAAATTGGATTGGAAAGCTAAATCACTGGTTCCAATTTTAAATGCGACTTTGTTTGCATCTGTGCATCTAAAATAGCTTGATTCTTAATGAGAATTTGGGTTTTCCGTTTTACTGTCATTTATTTGGATTGGTGTCGTGATTTCTTGGCAATTGATTAGTGTTGCTTTTGTTTTAATTATTTTGAAACGATGTAGCATGAGTATGTAGTATGATAGTATGCCTGTGGAAGTTCCAGTTAGATTAAATACACTTGCCATCCTGTGAATTGTAGCCACTTTAGCTTACTAGTATAAAAACAAAAGAAAATGACATAATTAAGCCCCTTTACACGGGAAGTTTCTCGCCTTAAAGATACGATTATCGTAATGGTATAAAAAAGTTGCATCGTAGTCTATGTCGGTTATGTCATGCGATAATCGCATACGATTGTCGCCTCAAAAAACTCTCCCCTTGTAAATGGCGTTTTATGATAACACCAATAGGAATATTAATAGTAAATGAAACTACCACATTTAATTACACAGATCTTATATATTTTACGTATAACACATCCATCGTTTATCATAAAATTATTTATATAAATACATTGTTAATTTATCATGTTTTTTTTTTATTACAAACTGTTAACATACGTACATTTGGTTACAGTTTTAACGGGAAGTTCTTTCGTTTCAATTTTACATTAACTTTAATATTCATCAAATACAAAGTCATAATTTCAGGTAAAAAAATTTAGGATATTAAAGACTGACTTCTAGAGAATTCGATTGAGGTGTTACTTGTCTGTCTTTTAAGGTTTTTGCATTCGTTGAAAGAGCTGAAGACATTACCGGTGTAATGACAAAAAGAAATTTAAACACGTGTTTAACTAGACAGTGTCTAATTATAAACACTCCGTCTAAAGTTTTGTCTTAATCTCTGCATTACAGAACGATGTTTAAAAACACCGATTAAACTACAAAAGAAAAATTCGTAAATCAATATCATCGTAATATCTCTAACGTGGCGTTTATGTATCATGATGTGTAAATGATGGCAGGTTTATGTCTTATAAAATATTTTATGTCTCCTTCGTGGCGTTTTAAAGAACTGCTTTGGATGCAACACTTTATATGAAGCTTTAAGCATTATTGTAAAGCTTAGCTGTCACATTTCTTTAAGTTGGTGACGTTTCTGAAGGTAGATCCCTCATCTATATCTATTCTATCTTCAGTAAGTATACAAGTTATTTCAAGTGTTGTGGTTATTGCTGATTTCGAAAATCCTATAATTTCGTATTCTTAACGCTTTATTCATATTCTTACTCTCAAAGCCTGTCTCTCAAAGCCTAGAGGCTTAAAGTATACATATACACATCTTATATTCACATCTATAACATCCCTGGTTGTTCTTTAGATACTTTTGGGTTTAAAAAGTATTAGTAAATATTTTTCGTTGGTATCATTACTCGTTGGTTAAAAAATACTTCAACATACAAGAGGTTGGGTAAATATATACCTCGGTGATTATGACGTCGCAATGTTTTGACTCCAGTAAGATATTTCTTTTGCTTATTACCTACTGTTAAATTACTCACCATTCACCTTAAAATACGGGCTGTGTATTTAAATGTTTGGGTATGAAACCGACCGGTATCGAGCGTGGGCGTCAATATATCTCTTAGTGTTTATAATTGTTTGTATCATTCAAATATCGCACGTGTGTTGTGGTGAAATATCTGAATGTGTGCGGATTATTTGCGTCCATGAGTATACCGCAGGACTGTTCAACTCTACGCACGAGCAAAATTATTAGGACATCATAGTATCTTGATAATTAATACCAAGTTTATACAGGGTATATCCAGACTGCGACCGATAACGAAGCCAATCGGTAATTTTAGACACAATGCAACTAAAATGTTTGCAAATCAGCGACGACATAAATATATATTTTATTTATTTTTTATAAACTCACGCCTTTATCCCCGGAGGGGTAGGCAGAGGCGCCACCAGGACACCCACATTTCGCCTTGTATGTTCCGTCCCACGATGTGATAGGGGGCTAGCCTATCGCCATATCGGGCACAAATTCCTGACTCCGGACTGATAATGAATAGAAAAAACCCAATATCACTTTGCCCGACCCGGGACTCGAACCCGAGACCTCAGCTTCGTAACCGTACCGTAATACAACTACGCCACCGAGGCATAAATATATAAGAGTGAAAATACAATTAAGTGAAATACTTATTTGAATAATCACAGACTATTCGCTCCAAGCCCAACTTTGAAATACAACAAATCCGTTTATACGATGTTTATGTCCGCAATCCACAAAATCCTATCTTTACCTGGTTTAATCGGATTAAATGAAATACATTGTTGCTTTTTTTGTAATTTAAGATATTTTTTGACATAATATCCTAACTATCCTTTTCTGTAATAGATCTGAATCGGTATCCTATTCTGTTGAAAGGTAGAAGTTACTTAGCTATTAAAACGAACAGACACAACGTTATAATTTTATATATATATATTTATATATATATATATATATAGACACTGTTAGTTAGAAAACAATCCCTCAACTTTGAAGCTGGAGTAATCCTAAGAGGGTCATCACTCTACCAACCTCAATCGATTTCTATTAAGTCGGCGTCCGAAGTTTGGTGACGATTACTTCAATACTAAGATAGACCTTTGCCTTGTGACAACTTTAATATTATTAACATTCACGTATATTTTCCTCTTTCAATCGTAAATTGAAACGAAAGAACCCCCTCTAATAATGAAAATTACATCACAAAGTCATTCCCAGAATTCTAAAGTGGCAAGTTTGCATGGAAACTTCACGTCTTTTAATTAAACTTACATTTTGTCCGAGAAAGTGAAAAGTTGGACACTCACTTTGTTGTAAGTAGGTACAGGTAAAACTTTCTAAAAGGAACGCAATATAGATTCCCGAGAAATCTTCTATAAATAGGAATTGACATGTAAAGACATTATGTACAGTAAAAATATCCCTTTAAAAATATTAACTCTACCATCTTTGGTTTCGTTTTAGATGCAGAAAAATAAATGCACTCGCGTCGTGCGACAGATGACAGACTACGTGGTATGACCAGGGAAAACATTTCTTTTGACATTCCGAAATGTTGCCAGTGAGAAAAAACAGTCGACACTTTTGAGAGAAGCTAAAAGAATTTCACTTTAAAATACTATATCTAAAACATTAATGTGCTTACGTAAAATTAAAGATATCGTAAAATATCAATAGCTTCAACAAATATTTACACGGAAGACGCAATTTAGGTTTAACACTGCCAAAATATAGTGATTCTTACATGGACCAGCCAATACAATTAGAAGCAAAGAATTAATTAGTTAACAAGCTTTGTGACATATCATTTAAAAAAGTTATTTTACCACTTATTTAATAAATACACGTTCACATTTTCATGTACTATATCTACATTTGACGCTATTATTAAAAATAATAGTAACTAACAAGCATTCTAAAGAAACAGCTCCATTTCAGAAACGCCAGTCGTCCCAAAAGTACGGACGAGCCAAATGAACCGACACAACTATTAAAAATATTCACATTATACACACAAAAGTTTCATGATGCATTTACGAACGTCTGTATTCCACTCTTTCCAATTGACATCATTTATTCAATCCAACACTGGCGGTTCGCGAAGTGTAAATCGATTTGTTCCGGTTTCCGGAGAGCCGTAGAAATCCGATCATGCTTTAGCTGAATTTCATATAAATCGCGTTAGGCGGGTTTATAATCTGGCATCTAACGCTCACGTAGAATTGGGTTTGTTGCCAGCCATTTCGTATCCTTCAATCAGTGTCTCTAATATAAATTTAATAGTTATTTTGTAGATATTTTCCACGTTGGGCGTGTAGCGGTCCCCGAGAGTCGATTCCACCGCTGCTAGGAATGGCGCCTCGATTTTCTGCAATGCAATTTTAAAAAGATCACGTATTAAGTACACAATCAGCTGTGATGTTGTTGGGATCGCAATATGGCGACATTTCGGCTAGGACGCGTGTCACGTCTCATATATCCGGACGAGGGGACAGATGTCTGATATTAGATGGTTTTTCTTATATTCCAACTCGTGTACCGAATATATTTCTAGATTTTATACGATTGTGAGGTACGTGCTTATTTGAGAAACTTATGACCTCAATATTTCTTTAAAGCTTTGACCTAAAATTGTTTTGGCCTAGATATGAATTGATATTTTTATAAAAGGCAATTCAGAGTGTTAAAACATATTTAAAAATGCTTATTAGGTTTGGACCATTTGATACGGTAAACTAAATATTTCGGCCTTATCCATGGACAATTTTAAAACCTGTTTTAGCTATCGAATGTTTTGTCCCTTTCCAACGACTCTTGAATTCAGTTTGAGCGAAAAAGACAAGAACTGAAACAACAAGATACTGTTCAGGGTGTTAGAAACGTTTTCTTTATGTTCTGACGTTATTTACATTAATCAGTTATTACATTGCTTCATATTCATTACCAAGTGCACTAATTATACGAACCAAAACACAATTTCTACCTCCTGTATGACATTAGGTATAAAACTACTCACCCAGAAATACTCGACTTTAAAGCCGGGTATTCTCCTATGGCTGGCTCCTATCTGGTGTATGTACTCGAAGAAATTGTCCAGGTCGTCGAGCCCCTTGATGCCTTCATCCAAGGTGTTCATTACGTTGTTGGCGTGTTCTGCCAGCTCCATGGAGTTGATCTGCTCCTCTTTCGTCCGACACTGGCGGAATTTCTCGAACATGTTCAGCAGGTCTTGGTTCTCCTCGAACAATCTGTTGGGAGATGGTTTGGTTAATATAAATCACAGTATCATCATTGGTCTTTACCTATTTATGATGGTACATTTTTGCCTTTGCCATTTCCATAAGATGTGAGAATTATTTTTAGCAAGGCCGATACGAGAGAAAAACAACAGCCTCAAATTTGACCTAAAACACTGGCGGACTTATTCATAGATAGAGTTAAAACCTATTTTAGTTATCGAATGTTTTGTTCCCCTTCGAATGACTTTAGGATTCAATATGAGAGAAGAAGACAAAACATTCGATAAATAAAATTGGTTTTAAATCTGTCTATGAATAAGGCCGTGAGTCTGTGGGTCAATCCAGGGGACCACGTTGTTTAACGCCTCAACATGTGGATTATGATTAAAGCCAAGTAGTAGTACCTACCTACAGTCTTTAAATCATAGCTATGCGTATAATGATTACCAGTAGAAGAATCATAAGCCGCGTAATAGGTACCTTATCTATTAGTACAAAGCCACCCTATTTATTCTGTGATTTAAACGGTAGGTAGGTAAGGCGCTAGTAATACAATAAATAACTAAAGCTGCTCTAGATTAAGTTAGGTAGCTCTTGGCGTACCTATATCAAAATAGAATCAAGTTGAGGGAATCAGAAGTTGGAAACTCAAGTTTCGCAACACGAACCGCAAACATGTTCTGTAGGTTACACAACCGTGTACGGAAGTTGATTCGGTGGGGCACGTGGACTACTATATTATAGATATATATATTATGACAGCCTCCGTGGCGCAGTTGGATAGACGCCGCCTGTGAAACGAGAGGCCGCGGGTTCGATCCCCGCACCGAAACAAATATTTGTGTGATCCACAGGTATTGTATTTCGGGTCTGGGTGTTTGTGAGACCGAAAAGTCTCTCGTAGCTTCTGATACCCAAGACACAAGACTCGATCTTAGTGTGGGGTCAGGACTATGTATGTGACTGTTGGGTGTATTTATTTATTTATTTATTTATATTATATAATGTATGCAATGGCACCACCGCAATGTCTATTTCTCTCGCCAACCAGCAGAGTAAATGAATTGTTGTGTTCCGGTTTGAACGACATTGTAGCCAGAGTAACTACTAGACATAAAGAGACTTAACATCTTATGGGTCAGGACGGTGAGCACAGTGGAATGCCAAGCATTGATTTGTAATTCATGGTGTTGTCTGGTCATCAGGCGAAAGGCATGCTTGTCTCACATGTGACAGTCATAATGGAAATAAGACTAGTCACTACTAGCGGCAGGATCCAGCTTCATCCAGGCTATCTTAGCAAATTAAAGCCTATATGTTATTGTAAGTTATAATATGTAATACTGTAAAGCTTTATTAAAATTCATTTACTATTATTGCCTAAAAGAGCAAATAACACCCACACACCTATCCAATCATCTTTAAACTTCAAATTTTAATACAATATTATCTTGTACTAATTGTATCTTCAGTTAAAACGTTACCAGAAGCGTTTATAATGACGGTAAACGGTTCAATTTGTTTACAATATTCCCCCATTTGTGGGGCCGTGAATATTTACATTTGTAATTATTTACGCGATAAATATTCGAGTTCGTGTTTTGTTTATGTTTACTTTAAGACATTTTATGGTTCGTTAAAGGCTGTTTGGGTTAAAATAAAATCAAAGATAATAATATGTATTAAAGGAATTGTTTAATATTTCTGTGAATTACGATAAAATATTCGCTTACTAAAAATATTGCCGCAGTATTGAACTTTGAGACATTTTGCCGACCAGCCTATTTCCACTTTTCTACCAAACCTGGAGATTTTCGCCACAATGTAAAGAAGCAGTCAAATTGACTGACATTATTATGTCTAGTGCCAGAAGATAATTCTCTGTTGTCAATAGATATTCTTCCGACTTTGGTGTATTGCAGTCATTTTCCATTGATGTACCTGCTTCGAGGGTTCGATCCCCGCACCGAGACAAATGTTTGTGTGATCCACAGGTATTTGTTTCAGGTCTGGGTGTTTGTGAGACCGAAAAGTCTGTCGTAGTTTCTGATACCCACGATACAAGACTCGATCTTAGTGTGGGGTCAGGACTATGTATGTGACAGTTGGGTGTATTTATTAATTTATTTGCTTTTAATATTCGACAATGCGTGAATATAGTAGTATTTTTATTTACATACGCGAGCATATATTAAAAGATTTTAATTCAGAACAAAAAGACATTATCAGCATCATTATTGAGAACAAACAGAACAATATCGACATCTGTGATGTATTGTGACGTAGCGCATTGTATCCCGAAGCATTGAAGCTTGCTCCGGTTTAATTGTAGAACAATAACCCGGGATTACGGGATGTAATCCCGCTGTTCCCTGCTTGTAAACTGGAATTGGAAAATGTAAACTGTTTGCAACGCTTTCGTTCTTGTCTTGTGCATTTGCTTTCAATTTATTGTTATTGTATGTTTCCAAACAATGGATGTTTTAAGCAGATAACGGACAATTTATTTCTTATTGTTATATTTATACATAAAAACTGTATATTGTAGGTTGGTTATTAAATTATATGATTTTATCGAATGCACGATTTTTGAGAGCGAAGGCTTATTGGATAAAGTATTGTCTAACAATACGTCTTCATGGACAGCCTCCGTGGCGCAGTTGGTTAGACGCCGGCTGTGAAACGTGAGGCCGCGGGTTCGATACCCGCACCGGAACCAATATTTCTGTGATCTACAAATATTTGTTTGTGAGACTAAAAAGTCTCTCGTAGTTCCTGATACCCATGACACAAGACTCTATCTTAGTGTGGTGTCAAAATTATGTATGTGAATGTTGGGTGTACTTTATTAGTAATATAATTATGTAATTGTGTGCACAATATTTGAGTTAATGAATGAGCAGAAATTACAGACACGTGGAATAAACAAAGCGTAAATAACAAATAAGAAACTAGAAATAATAATTGCATAATGTACGAAAACACTTGTATTACCATATATACCATTCGCATTGTAAGGTAAAACCAATACACGTTCATATAAACAGAAATAAATGTGATCATTTGTCGCTGTTAAACGAACGGAAGTGGTTGAAATCGATCAGCGTTCAATGGTCCGTTTTTAATGAGGCACGCGCGATTTATTTCCGCGGTGTGTGCGGTTTTGTTCTGTTTACACGCAATGGATTTCAAATTCAGCTAGAGTCGTAATTATTTAAATGCCAGCAATGTAATTTTTGACAAATTAAATCAAACTGTTCTTTATTCAAACCACCTACGTGATACATTTACGGATTTTTCATACCACTTAAAAAGTGTTACTAAATCTAGAATTTGTTCTACATCTATTTATCTATAAAACGTATTCATTGTTATTATTAATTTAATTGTTGTACTAATTCTTAATACTACTATAATTACACTGCCTTGGTGGCGTAGTTGTACTACGGTACGACTACAAAGCTGAGGTCTCGAGTTCGAATTCCGGATCGGGCAAAGTGATATTGGATTTTTCAATTCATTATCAGCGTGGAGTCAGGAATTTGTGCCCGATATGGCGATAGGGGGCGAGCCGCCCCCTATCACATCATGGGACGGAACATACCAAGTCGAAATGTGGGTGTCCTGATAGCACCTCTGCCTACACCTTCTGGGGAAAAGGCGTGCGTTTATGTGTATGTAATTAGTCTAAATACAAATGAAACAGCACAAGCATTTGATTTATTAACAGACCGGCAACTACTAATTGCAACTGTACTCATATTGTTAGCAGAATTGACGGAACTAGGTACCGGAACAGCCGTTATTAAACCTTTTGTCTGTCCCGTTGTACGTTTCTCAGAACAATTGTATTATACAAAAGCTCTATTGACATAGCAATTAGGCGCCATTTTATGACGTCAAAGCGTGATTGAAAGGACTTCTCTTATTGTGCTTATTATAAAGGATTCGTTCGTATTATATAGAAAATGGTAAAGTATTATTGCTTGTCAAATTTACCGTTCCAATTACTCGGCTCGAACAGGAAAGAAGAACTGACCCATAAAGAATTAGGTTATATAAATAGGTTGTAAGCCTAAGGGTTTCGGGTTAAATTCTAGGGATTAGCATTGCATTTTGGGCAGGTTCATTGGTTCATACGTCATGGTTTGTCTAGGACTAGTTTTTGAATCTACAACATGTTACAACATGTTAAAATCTACACTATCAATATCTTCATAATTTTAAGCTCATTATGATTTATCTTTCTCTTTATTCTTCTCGTTGCCGTTTTAATTTTTCCATATACTATAAAAATATAAAAAATGATTTACCCTCCAGTGCCAATGCCTGATGGACTCGCTGGACGGTGGCATGCCCGACAGATGTCGACGGTACCGTCCTTCAGGATGTATTTCCTAAAGTAGTTCGTCTTAATAACTTCGCCCATAATTGCAGATACAACTTATTATTAGGACCCTAGCCGAAAGTCCTTAAAGATTTCCACACCGATATTATCGCACTCTAAATATATGTTTTTATTAAACATTTCCTAATTACATCGAACCCAATTATGAGAATAAATCTTCAAAAATGGCGAGCGTTCCCAAGAGATTTCCAATAACACTTCAGAAATTTCGAGATAAGAATTTTAATATCATTATAAATTCTTGGGTCAAGTTGATAATTAAATATTGAGTAATTGCATAATTACTGTGGGGCATTTAAAATTAATTAGATAAATAATTCGGGTGTCCTATATAGCGAATAGAGTGTTAAAAAGAATAATAAGAGCAAACTTTTCACTTTACGATTCAAACACCCGAAAGGTAGGAATTAGAAGACTAAATACGCCAGCCTATAAAACACCTGTGAAGAACTCAGGTATACCGCACGTATCGTAATGATATATTGTATTTCTTCACTTCATAAAGGTAGTTCATTAACTATGAATAAATATAATTATTATTTACAATCTCGAAAAAATAATTCCATCAACAGATATTACGCGAAACCGTTCAAATTCATTAAAAACGATAAAACAATATTGTATGTTTCCTACTTTAAGTTTATACACATACATAGCTACATAACTTTCCTAACAGCAATCCAAATCATCTTTGCCCCAGATATGAAATGCCGAATGCGAGCGCAAAAGGCCATGGAATAAAACTTTTACCGCTGAAAGAGCTCTCGAAGAAAACTTCAAAATCAACGGAGCATAACCCAATAAAGTGCAGTCAGGCGTACGTATTGGTTTAGATGAAATTACGGGGGATCTGTCGGGCCGCTGCAAATATTGTTACCGGCAAAAATTGCACCCCGCGAGGTTTTTATTTGATAGAATAAATTCATCGATTTCGTGCCTCGTCGGAGTGTGCAGGTATTAAAATTAATAGTAATTTTCGGTGACCTAAAGTTACCGATAATGTTTTACTGATGTTTATGGTAGAAATGTTGTTGGTTTTGTTCCATTTGTCCGTCAGCCAGACACATACATATTATGAAAACGCTTATATCTTTCCGTAGTAGGCGCAGACAGAAGACAATGTTGACAGAAAGGTGTTACACTACAGTTTTGGAAATTATTTCTGTCGTAAGCAACCCCAGATTATTTTAAACTATTATAATTACAAAGACTGCCTCGGTGGCGTAGTTGTATTACGGTACGGTTACAAAGCTGAGATCGCGGGTTCGAGTCCCGGGTCGGGCAAAGTGATATTGGATTTTTCTATTCATTATCAGCCCGGAGTCAGGTATTTGTGCCCGATATGGCGATAGGCTCGCCCCCTATCACATCGTGGGACGGAACATACAAGGCGAAATGTGGGTGTCCTAGTGGCGCCTCTGCCTACCCCTTCGGGGATAAAGGCGTGAGTTTATGTATATATGTATTATAATTACAATATTTTTACCTATTGAAGTGCAACGAGCCGAACGTATTGGTTTGGAAAAAATTACGGCGGATCTGTCAATATTGTTACCGGAAAAATATGCAATGCGCGAGGTTTTTATTTGATAGAATAAAACTGATTTCATGTTATGAAAGAGTGTCGAGGTATTAAATATAATAATTCGGGAACTGTTGGAACGGTTTTTGGAGTGTGGATGAAAATATACGGCTAATTTTTGTTTTTACGCCAAAGGGAGACAGTACAATTATTATGAAGACAGAGCGAGGAAGAGAGAGAAAGGATGAGATCCAGGATTCGTCGAATTAACATCTATCCTTAAATATTATAGAGCGCGACACTGCTATTATCCCAGGCAACTGCAGTGATACAAATTGTAGTTGACTAAATCACCTGTATGGTAAAATCAAAGATACATTCGTCTTCATTCATAATGCGACACTATTGAATCAATTCCAACATTTTTGATTTTGGCATTGCAAATTAAATATCTGTTAGACATACAGAACTCAACGAAATTGGAATTTTTAACCGACTTCAAAAAAGGAGGAGGTTCTCAATTCGACTATGTTTTTTTTTTATCATAAGTTTTGGATTACAATTTACTCACACAGAAATGATTAAAACTAAACCTTATGTTTCACAGTATTCTGTTTCACTTCCCCACGTAGTTTCTCAGTTAACAAATAACAAACAATTTGGTTCCTTAAGCACCCACTTTACGAAAATGCTAGTGTGGTGGAAAGAACCCGTCGGTAATTTTGTTGTCCTAACTCCTAACAGCCCTTACCGTAATGGAGGGTGGATGTCGTGACGTAATAGTAATTCGTGAACACGGTAAGGAGTCTATGTTTGCATAGAATATTTTTACACGTTTTCAAATAGGTCTATGTATGTATAAAATTGTTTTAACGAGAATTAATTCAGCTTTTTAATGCCTAATATACCAAAAAATTATGTGTGTGTGTATTAGTGTACACACGTAAGAAGTGAAACTTCTTTATGACATCATTATTCGAAAAATGATCTACTATTTACAAATTTACAGAATTGGTAAAATAAAGCTAAATTAAATAAAGTTTAAGTTTAGGAGGGGGGAAATTTTTGAGGGAATTTGGGATTTCTATCGTGGCCAATTTGTAGCCCTCACCGAGACGGTTCCGAGGATACCAAGCTCGGTGGGTCCACGACCTTTATTGGCCGAGATAGGTTTAGGGGGGGTGAGGTAAAAATTTTAGGTGGGGGTAGGGGCGGGGGGGGGTTAGGTTTCGTGGGGAGGCTATTGGGCACCTTAAAATATTTTTGGGTGGGGAAAGTTGTGGAGGGGGAATTCGGGAATTCTGTTGAGGCAGGATTGTAGCCCTCACCGAGCCGGTTCCAATGAACCCAAGGTCGGTGGGTCTACGATGGATAATGCCTAATAATAGAGGGGGGGTAAGGATCAAATTACAAAAAAGTGGGTGGGACTTAAAATTTTGGGTGGGGCTTGGAAACGGTTGGGGGTGTGGCTTACTGAAGTGGGTACAGAATGTGTTCTAATGGTATACACTGTATTATGTCCAAATGTGGGATGATACACTAGTGTGGGATTCGTACTAAATACAGTTACAATACACAGGATTACTACTAAGTATTACTAATTTACTAAATAAAAAGATGACGCGTAACGGAAGAACGTGACGTGTGACGCGTAACGCTAAATTTTTTCCAACCCCGATAAAGAAGTTTCACTTCAATTATCAAATAATTTTGTGAAAATTAATTTGAAAGGTTATTTTATGCATATGCCATGTTTGTGGGCTGGTTCTAGTATACATTTTAAATAGATCTTCGTCTGTTTTGTTGATTAGTATTAACATAAGTTGCAGACACAGATGCTACTAATACGCCAGTGTACGTTGAGATGTCTTCCATCTTAACAGAACAAAAGACGATCAAACATGGTGCGGCCGTATCACCGTACAGTGCGGTGCGCTCTGCGCAGATCACAGTTACTAATAATTAATAATAGCTTATCGCATGATTCAGATCGAAACACCCGCACATATAATAATAACCACCGGTGGCTTGGGTCTTGAGAACTGCAATTATTGGGCGAATCTCCTTTTATATATTTTTTATTTTTTTTTTATTTTTATTATATGAAAAAATAGAGAGTGAGAGAACACACTGATCGGATAAAATGAGGAGCGCACCAAGTTCTTTTTCAACAACTTGAAATACTCACACAATGATTTATTTACCCCTCAATAACCTATAAATAAAACTCCCAGCAAAATAATACCAATTTATCACGTTACATAAATTTAATTTCATCCATAAGGGCAAAGTTAATAAATTATGCGAAATTGACGTAACCTATAATAAAACCGGGTAATGTAATAAAATGTATGGCGCAAACCTTCTGGGCGTTTTACGTAACGGCTGATAGTACACCCGCCCACGACACGCTTTTACGACCACTTCTGATGCCAGAAATATTTTTTTATTGCCTCCAACGTAGTTTTGTGCTTTTGTTTTGTAAATGCGCTGATTCTTAATACAAAACGTGGTTGTGACTTTGAAGTGCAAACAATTTTTGTTTATTAATTAAATAAAAAGCTTTATTTTGGCTAATTATCGATTATATTTAAGGTAATGCAAAGATGGTGAGAAAACTTAAATGCTTGAGAGTTTTGTACAGTAATTTCGAAGGTATATAAAGTCTAACAACCGCTATAGCTGTGAGTGGAAGACTAAAATACTTTCTCCCTAATTTAAACTAAATAAGCCGTGTAAGATTTTTTGCTGTATAAACTTCCTGTAAACAGTTCCATATTATACAATGTATGCGCCGATATACTCTATTTTACTGTGTCTAAGAGGAAACTTCCATTTTCCCAAACGCGCTCTCCAATTTGTGTATAAGTAAGTATTCCAATTTTTCAACTGGTGGTCTTCCATATCTGAGAGGCCGCCTGGGTTGTTATCACCGCAAATCCTATTTCTCCCGTCAAAATGCAGCGTAAATGCACTGTTGTGTTCCGGTTTGAAGGACATTGTAGCCAGAGTAACTACTAGACATAATGAGACTTAACATCTTATGTCTGAGGATGGCGAGCGCAGTGGAATGCCAGGTATTGCTTTGAAATTCATGGTGTTGTTTGGTTTTGTTACTGTCTATGAGCGGTCATATCGCTTAGCATCAGACGAATCTCATAATCGTCACACCATTCATTGCAATAAAAAAAAATCGACCCATTAGTCCGTTGCTACGTCAAATACGGGCTAACCACCAGTATCTATGATGTATCATTACCTATGAATTATATATTCGCCGCTCATTCGTGGCCGAATATCAAGCCTGAATTCCGAAAGCCTTATAAGCCTGTAATTGTCAGAACGGCGGCATTAAGGCTAAGTAAGGCAATCCCGGCTTATAATTTAGCATACGTAAATGGGTTGCTAGTCAAAATGTTCCGTTTCACTCTATACGGGTAAGAAAGAGGGAGATGGAATATAGCTTGGAGGTGTTAATGTTGGTTAGATTGATGCAGATTATATGGATAAGTAATTTCAGTTTTGGATCGGAGATTATAAGGAATGATAGGGATTTAGGTACGAGTGCACGCTAGCCCCGTGCGGGTTGGTTGACTTCACATGCCTTTGAATTTATTGTGAAGAACGCTGAAGAATGCAGATTTCTCTATAATATTTTCGTTTATCGTAAATGTGAGCTACAACCAAATGCGAATACACATAATTTAGCCTCCGTGGCGCAGTTAGTTAGACGTCGGTTGTGAAACGAGAGGCCGCGGGTTCGATCCCCGCATCGAAACTAATATTTGTGTGAACCACTAGTATTTGTTGCGGGTCTGGGTGTTTGTGAGCCCAAAAAGTATCTCGTAGTGGTAGTAACTGATACCCACGACACAAGACTCGATCTTAGTGTGGCGTCAGGACTATGTATGTGACTGTTGGGTGTATTTATTTATTTATTATTATAATTTCGATTCGATCGACTCTTTGGCAGTTCAGTCCACTCCCCACTATGCTAATAATGCTTGGAAAAAATTCATTATTCCCACGTAATTAAACAATATACCTGCTCTGTATTGAAAGGAAAATAGTTGTCTAAAACAAAGGCTACATGTAAGTTTCAGCCCCTATGTTTACCCTACAAAGATTGACTGAACACTTTCCTGGGGTCCTTTGGGTTATTTTTACAACGGAGTCGATAATGTCTCGGCCCTACCTGTGCTACTAAGCGGAGTGTAGAGTGGCATGGATTTGAAATAAGTTGGGATCATTCCGGGATTCAGAAAATAGCAGGAGTAGGATGATATAGGTTAACAAAAAAGTAGAAAATAATAATAAGTGTAATGAAAATTTACACCCGAATACTTTTTATCATTAGATTTTATTAATCATTAGATTTAAGCGGGACTTTCGTAGTTAAGTGCAACATAATATTTAAGTGGCGTTTGAGTAATCATGATCACACAATGAAATTAAATAATATTCGATTTATTTTATCATGCTGTAAGTTAAATGTCTAAAGTACCTGTAGTTACTTGATACTTTTCGGACTCGTAATACCCAGAGGTGCAATAAGAACACAAAAAAACCTAATGACATTTGTTCCGGTGTGGATGTTTTGAAGCTCAAAAATCTCTCTTGTCATTTATGATACCTACTATACAAGTTGTTGCAATTTGTGTCGCTGTAAAGGCTTACAGGGGTGTAAGGGTTTCCGTGGGAAAAGAAAAGAAAAACAAAAGAAGACAGTTCGTGTTGCTAAGGGAGTTTCTTGCGCCGTTCCTTCTTCACAGCTACAATACGTTCTGAAGCGGTGGAGTAGTAATTAACGATTCAAAAGATCTTGTGAAAGACTATTTGAATAAAGAATATTTTGATTTTTGAAAAGTTAATAAAATAAATAGGGATTTATTTTAATAAAATAAATAAGGATTTATTTTATTATATATTCCATGGGAAATATGATAAAAAGTCCTATGAAATACAGAATAATGGTTTCAACACAGCGTGTACTTGACCCATATCTGCGCCGGCAAATAAATAGGCTCTCGCCGCGTCGCAGACGAACACACCGGCCCTTAGTTACTGTGTTTGTTCTCCAAACAATCATTCCTTATGCAAACTTACATTTAAGTAACCTATATTTAGGGTGTAGACTCTAATATAATATAAACCAAGAGATAGAGCATTCGACTCTACTTCAATTTTGTAAAAATCAATTTTGAGAGTATTTGATTTGAAATTTTATAGTTGCTGGGCATTAAAATTTGCGCCGTGCAGGAGATTTGCTTGCTCTATATCACATATTTATACGGAAATAAGTACGGAGAAATGTTGGTAGCACTAGTAGTATTTACCTATTTGATGATACAGGCGTGATATCACGTATTTATGTCAATTAGAAATAAATTAAATAAATTAAACTTAATAGCTCGAGTATTTTTCCTCAAATACCAACTATTTCAGATTTATATTCACACATACATTACTAAAACACATCACAATAAAAACTTATCTCTGGCGGCATCCCTAAAACTGGGGTAAAACGCCTTTAAAATATTCAACCCTCCCAGGGGAGGTTATTGTAACGCCCGCCATAAAAAGTTTATCGGGCATCAACGCTTAATGCACTGCGATAATCTTTGTACTTGTTACAATAAGTGCTATTTGGGCGGAAAACTATAAAGTAGTTTTAGAACTTTTGTATAAATCCGGGAGTGGACCGGTATCAGCGTCGTTGAACAATTCCACCTGGCTAAAGACAAGGAAAAATACAAGAAGCTGACGGCCCACCTTCAGCACTGAAGAGGCACTCAAAGAAGAAGAAGATATACATAAAGTCACATTTCGCCTTGTATTTTCCGTTCCATGATGTGATAAGTGGCGAGCCTATCGCCATATCGGGCACAAACGCCTGACTACGGTCTGATAATGAATAGAAAAACCCAACATCACTTTGCCCGACCCGGGATTCGAACCCGAGACCTCAGCTTTGTAGTCGTACCGTAGTACAACTACGCCACCGAGGCAGAAGGCAAGAAGATATACCTACTACATAAGTTCAACCCTATATTAGCTTAGGGTAGGGAGAAGCACTATTGCCACATCCAGATTACACCAAGCTTGTTTCCACTTCAAGACCTTACAGAGAACGATCCTTTCGCCTTACCCATTTTCAGCCCGAGACCCGATTCTCGATCGATCGAAAACTCATTAAGTACGTCGTCAGACCTAAAGAAGAAATAACCTAGGACCTAGGGCCTAAGACATCGCATTTATCAACCTAAATATGGTGTAAGTAATTAAATTTTAAAGGTTTGTATTAAAGAAAGCACTAATTGAGTGTATTAAGTGAAATCTTCGAACGCCAGGTTAAATGACTAGAGAATAGTAATAACGCTATCACCTTAAATAGCACTAAAATGAGCTTTACCGTTGAAAAAAAACCTTTTTTCTAGTAATAGATGCCTTTCAGCCACACAAAAATAGATTCACCACTCAAAGCTCATTTAACTAACGTAGAACAGTATTATGCGCTTAAAAGTGTCGTGAAAGCGTAGTGTTTCAAACTAAATTCAGCCATTTTCGACTTACACATCCGTCAGCCTTTGGAACTAGGCTAAATCCGGAGAAATGTGGACAAACAGCAGGCGTAATTGAAAGAATCTAGGTTACCGCCTGCCGCTCGTAAAATTTCCCTCCAATACAACATTGCTATAAGAATATTTGTAGGCGCCGACGCTGGAATAACTGTTATTGTTCGGAGTAAGCCAATAGAATGGGTATAAAGCCTTAGTCTTGATTAATTATTCTACTTTTAAAGCGTTTTATACTGCGCTTGTTTATTAAGATTGTTATAGGCCTGTGATTTTTTTATGGGTTTAAGGGCAGTGAAAGCATTTATTAAGTCTAGACTCTAAACTAATTATTTAATATCAGAATTATTATAATAATTATTGTAAATACTTGTTGTATAACAGCTATAATTAAAACGATAAAAATAATATAAAGGCGTAATACACTCAATAATAAATAATTGACGAGAACTTATGCGTTTCAACGAGTGAGATTTTCGTTTCCCTCTGTATACCAACAATACACCATGATAGAATGACATACTTAAACATCCGGTTAAGGCAGAATCACGTCACTAGCTTAAAAAATATAAAAATTGACCCATTATTATTCATGTAAATTGAATTTAAAAGCAAGCCTCATACTACTTTCAGTACTTGGTATAATTTTCGGCCGTATAGCCAATATTTACTTTGTTGGCCGCAGCCTGCATTGTTCCCGAAATATTAAGCTCTACCTTTGCCCGAACTGTTGGAATATTTTACGACGGAATGTATGCGAAATTAAGGGTATTTCATAATTTAATTATCCTCTTAACATGGACAAATATTGTTGTTATAGCTGGATAGTTGAAAGGCTCAAAAACTATTCGTGGGCACACTTTGATGTTATATAAAAAATATACATAGACAAGCAAATGTTTGAAAAGCTGAGTGTGTAAATTAAATAAATAAATAAAAAATACACCTAACAGTCACATACATAGTCCTGACCACACACTAAGATCGAGTCTTGTGTCGTGGATATCAGAAACTACGAGAGTTTTCGGTCTCACAAATTGATCGATAAGTTTGGCTTGAAAATACATGAAATTTTTGATTAATTTAATTCTAAAAACTCATACAAAGTATGTATAACCTGGAAACATAAACTAGGTCCTCAATGTTCATTTATAACACACGCATTTACTGGACCAATAGCGTAACTTTTTATTTGTTATTTTATATTTTTATGGAACGGCTAAGTAAACTACATCTTGCACTCAATGGTAGAAAGAAAATCAATATTTATTTTTCAAAGACTTGAGGAAGGCACAATGTATGAATAAAGATAAAATTATTGGAGAGCCAAGCTAAAAATGGGTTTTAATTGATATACGAATATGTACAGCTTATTGAATAGTTCCAATTTTGAACAAAAACCAATAAACCGTTATCTCGTTTGTAGAATTAATTAAAACAAAAGTAATTACTGATTTTCCGCCCCAACTTTGAGCATTTAAGGGAAACTGTTTAGGCCCAGCTCGTTCCGTGAAAATATGTTTTTATACGAAGTGAAAAAGGTCGTTTTCAAGGTCCTTTAAATCTCGCCCCTTCGTTCATTCCATTCATTATTCGAGGAGAAACATTTTCATTCAATCATTGAAATAAATTAGAAAGTTAAGCGATATTCTTAACTCGATTGTTTCAATTTCTATTTTTAACGTCGTTTTCGAATTTACGCGTAATTGGAAATTGAGATTGGGTTGAAAATAGGAAAATTTATTTATTTTATCCATCACTGATTTTATAAATACAGTAAATAAATTGCACTCACTGGTTATATAAATCTATGTTATTTTCGGACGAAAAAATAACGTATTTTGCTATGAAACTCTGGCAGATAGGTCGAAAACAGAAATATTAACTTTGTATCAAATGATTTTTATATCTAAATTTAATTATTACTTTGACAAATACGTTTTCTATATAATTCTTAATAATTCGGTTTCACAAAATAACCCATTTATCGATTTATCTCTCCCAGTGAATTATTTTCATGATACTCAGCAAGAACACTTGAAACAAAATTATACGACACATCCGGGTGCGTCCCACGAGGATGAAAAATCCCTTCGAACAAATGTCGTCATTAGAAACGCCCACGTATCCCTCCATAATTCATGCCTTTCTTCTCTTACAAATGGATTGTGGTCATTAGTCGCTTTAGAACATATTACTATAGGTACATATATAGGTACAGATGGGTAGATGGCTGTAAAACGAAAAGTCGTGGGTTCGATTCCCGCACCGAGATAAATATTTGTGTGATCTACAGGTATTTGTTTCGGGTCTGGGTGTTTGTGAGACCGAAAAGTCTCTCGTAGTTTCTGATACCCATGAAACAAGACTCGATCTTAGTGTGGGGTCAGGACTATGTATGTGACTGTTGGGTGTATTTATTTTTTATTTCAATTAATTTTTATGTTCAGCATAAGAGACCTAGGCTGGGTGATTGTTAAGTGCGAGGTATTTGAAAACCACAATATATGGGGAGTAGTGTCTTCTGTGTCGAGAATAGATAGAGCGAAATAAAACTATGTACTTATATGTGTATGAAATCCTAAATAATTTTGGGAAGCAGATGACCAATTTTGTATACGCAAAGGTAAACCAGAGTCAACGTCTCAAATGTGATGGCCTTAATCAAAATATATTTCGAAGCGATTCCAGTTCCTCAAATTTGGTAGCACATACACACTACTAGACAAATGAGGCTCATTTTCAAACTTTACACGTGTAACACAAACCTACAAAACTATAAATCAAAACTCAGTACGAACTTACAGTAGATTTTAATTAACCGGTACGACGAACAAAATGCCATATGCACAGTACAGATAGCGGGTTTTCAAATAGAAACACTAACAATGGCCCCGTTCGCCTGAGACAGCTTGAATCGCCGTCATTTGTGATGAGTGCACCATTCAACGCACTGCACGTAGTTGCTTAGTGCCCGCTTTTACATGGTCGCTGATTGTGTGCCAAGGAAGTGTACCAGTTATGTAATTGGCATACATTTGCTTTTGATTTGTGGTCCAAAGGTCAGTGCCGGATTAGCCACGTAGCAAGAGTAGCAAATGCTACGGGCCCCGCGGATTTAGGGGCCCCGCGTTACAACGCTTGTCGGACCGTTTTTAAAAAAAATATCAATTTAGACAGGAATTAGGAGCGTAAAATATCTTGCATGCCTTAAACGCGAAGCGCTTAGCCTGTGCTTCACTTCCACCTCAAAATCTAAAACTCGATTTCACCACGTTCAATCGTAAAAGTAAGTACTTACCTAGGTATTTTACGAACTTTTTAACGTTAATGTTTTAATGTTAAATTATAATTCATATACAGACTGCTACCGAAAACGAAGCCGGGTGGTAGTTTAAGCGACTTCAGACACAATGCAACCGAAAATGTTGCAAAACAGCGTAAATTTGTTTTTTTGTTATATTTTTTCATATGGTCGTGTTTGGGTGGTATAATATAATATGTTGTAAATACATGTCTTTTTCCTAAAATAATAGTGTATACACATTTATTTATAAAGACTCTAATGTACAAAAGAGTTTAAATTATTATTTTAGCAAAAACTATGGATTTACCACTCAAAAATGATGATATTTAAATAATGATAAAAAAATGTCGCGTTTCTTTACGAAATTTTTAATTGCATTGTGTTTGTAGTCACTAAAACTACGACCCGGCTTCGTTTTCGGTAGCAGTCTTGTGATACCCGGTATTTAGACTAGCATCTATACCTCATTTCTACCCTTCAATTAGCCAGATTTTTATATTTTTATTGACACACTCACATATACATGAATTTTTCGAGTTTACGTAACCGAAATTGTACTTTATTATTCAATTTTAAGATAATATCGATTATAAGTATTTCGAGAAAACGGGCGAAATATTTATTTTTATTAATTCAGTCACGATCCAATCTACTATGGTTCGGTGGTTTATTATAAAATATAAATTCATTTTATGAGTGAATATGGCTGACCTTTTTTGAATCGATTATTATATCGATCATGTTTCAAGATTATTAGAAGTGCGATAGTGCATATACTGGCGGAATGTCGTAATAAAGCTTATGGACTAGTTTCAACAATGAATAAGTTAGAAACGGGAATAATGACAATTACGTGGAATGGAATCCTAGAACGCTTGCAAACGACTAGTGCTTCGCTGCAGTCGTCTGATCAAGACCTTAATACGGGCTACGCCCTTTATGAATCATTATATGGCTACTTCCAAGCAATGCGATCGACATTTTCAGATATTTTGACACGAGCTAAAGATCTGACCAACTGTGGAGAATATCACCAACAGACATCCAGACAAATCAAGTGAAATACAAAGTACGACCATTTCAGCGGCTCTACTAAACTCGACGACTTTGTTGAAAATCAAACACCTGGACAGCGTTTCGAATTTCAGGTGTTTATTGTCATTATTGATAACGTACTGACGGCTTTAACTAAACGTATGAAAGCATATCATAAAATTACCAGTGTTTTTGGAGTATTTCGACAGCTAAAATCTCTTACAACAGAAGAGATTTTGGAAAAATCCTCAAGTATGGTCAGTGCTTACGAAGATGATTTGGAGAACAGCCTAGGCGGCGAATTAGTGCAGTTCGCAGAGCTGCTGAAAACAGATGTGGCTACTGTTATTGACAGCAAGAAACAGAAGTCCCTGGAACAGCAATTTTATAAACTTTTATTAAATAATTCTTTAGAATCGTGTTTCCCAAACTTGGAAATTGCCTTGCTCATTTACTTATCCCTTATGATCACTAACTGCAGTGGCGAACGTTCTTTTTCAACATTAAAACGTATAAAGAATGAATTAAAGAACACGATGGGCCAAGAACGTCTTAATCATCTGACATTGTTGAATATAGAGCATGATTTTCTTAAAGAAGTGGACATTGAAAGTCTTATCTCTAAATTTGCCCATATTAAATCTAGAAAAGTTTATTTGTAACAGTTTTGTTTTATTTAATACCCTAAACATGAGAACCTAAAGCAAACCAAGGGCCCCTTGACAGAATTTGCTACAGGCCCCGCGCTGGCTTAATCCGGCACTGCCAAAGGTAAATACGTCCGCTGTAGAGATTTTGTAGGGTATGAAGTATGAAGTCAAATCCCAGGGCACACCTCTGACTTTTCGGAGTTATGTGTGTATCGATAGTCAATCACCACGCACTTTAACGGTGAAGGAAAACATCGTGAGGAAACCTGCATACCGTAGCGATTTTAACAGAATTTCTACGGTATGTAAGTCGGCCAACCCGCACTAGGCCAGCGTGGTGGACTATATGGCCTAACCACTCTAAATCGATTCTCTCGATTGTAGAGTAGGCCCGTGCCCTGCAGTGGGACGTATATGGGCTGATATAGAACAGAACAGATTCAAATATAATAGTAAATCTGCTCCATATGTATTATCGCAAAAATCGTCAACTTTTTTTGGTAATTTTTTACTTAAGTATCGTCGTATTTGGGTGATAAATACATAGTTTTTCTAAAATAATGATGTACACCTTTTTATTTTTTTAAGTCGCATAGGTACGTTAGGGTTTAAATTACTATTTTCGCAATAACTAGGTATTTACTACCCAAAAACAATGATTTTTAAAAAATTGCAATCGAAAAATCTGTTGCTTATTTTGCGAAATTTTTATTTGCATTGTGTCTGTAACCACTAAAACTACCACCTGGCTTCGTTTTCGGTCGCAATCTTGATAAACCCGGTATATTTCCAGTCTTTGGTTTAAAATATCAAATCCTAAACTACATCATATAATATAATGTTTCCACCACACATTGATACGTTAATTTCGAATGCTGAATATCATCATACAGTGGAAAAATTCCAAGGTTTTCAATCACAAGTCTCTAGTATTTCAAAAAGAAAACAAATCAACTCCAAGATAACAAATTCACGCCGCTAAATACAAATGTTTAACATTCTGTATTCTGGATTCAGTTTTTCACAAATAAAAATCAAGGTTACTAACCACGAGTCTTTGATGTTCCAAATGAATCCGAATTGAAGATACACATTTTTTTAAAGCGATGAATGGCGAGAACCATGCCATTCGCCTAGTGGTAAGCGATACGAGCTCATAAGGACAGTAGCAAAACCAAACAATACCATTAATTACAAAGCAATGCTTGGCATTCCTCTGCGCTCGCCATTCTGAGACATAAGATGATAAGTCTCCTTATGTCCAGTAGTTACTCCACGATACCTATATCAGGCCACAACCGCCCATTGCTAAGCTCATCAGTCCTTGAATCGGGAGTTCGATTAAGAGTGCTTAGTAGTGTAGTCTAATGTGGGTGGATGTGAAATGTCATAGAAATTGTATAGATGTCCAATATATGCGTGTTTCTTCACGATATTCTTCTTCAGCCTTGTAATGAAGCAATTGACTGTAATTACGCTTTGCAGGTTTCCTCATCAAATCACAGCTAGTCTTTTAATAGTCTATCGAAACAGTATTGCATGTCCTATACCTATTTACCTTTACAAACGTACCCAAATCCGAATGCTGTATTCTGAATACTCAGATGTTCCCAGGTTTGTAATCAACTGTGTAGCCGGCCGCACTGTTTGTACTCAAAGGGATTACTAGGGACGTATGCCACAACAATTTAATCTCGGTACAAGAAGCAGCTTACCTAACTGCGATATAGCCAGTTCAGCTACGCTTTCCAGTGATTTCGGGAATGGTTGGGTAAAAGGTAGATTGTATGCTCATACGAGTTTAGTGAAGTGGATTTATTGGCAAAAAGAGTCGTTTCGTGTTTCGTATAGGTACGTTGAAACATCTGTCTTTGTTGTTAATATCATTTAACATTCAAATTAAAAGAAACGTGTACTTTCATTAGATATTTTATGCCCTTGCAATGTTAATAACATTATCTTATAAATTATCACAGAATATTTACCCATTATTATTTATTGTTCATAATATAATACCTATTTTAAACATATTGTTATAGGTATTAATTAAGTATATTACCTAAACGTTTTTTTGTAAAATAAATGGTTTTTATTTAAGTAGCTAGAACTTTGACTGCTAGACATTCATTTTGGTCTCACAGCTCTGTACAATTTATACCTAATTAACAATCAGAAGATTAAATATTTAATATGTTCTATAAGGCTATTCCTTTGCGTATTATTGGCACGTTTGAGTATTCAATTTATTGCTCGCTACTGAATAAGAGTACTTCGGATAGTCTTGTCGAGAACTGTCTTAAGTGGTTCATATCGGAGCTTGGAATTCTGTGTAAATTTTGTTGAAAATCAAACACCTGGACAGCGTTTCGAATTTCAGGTGTTTATTGTCATTATTGATAACGTACTGACGGCTTTAACTAAACGTATGAAAGCATATCATAAAATTACCAGTGTTTTTGGAGTATTTCGACAGCTAAAATCTCTTACAACAGAAGAGATTTTGGAAAAATCCTCAAGTATGGTCAGTGCTTACGAAGATGATTTGGAGAACAGCCTAGGCGGCGAATTAGTGCAGTTCGCAGAGCTGCTGAAAACAGATGTGGCTACTGTTATTGACAGCAAGAAACAGAAGTCCCTGGAACAGCAATTTTATAAACTTTTATTAAATAATTCTTTAGAATCGTGTTTCCCAAACTTGGAAATTGCCTTGCTCATTTACTTATCCCTTATGATCACTAACTGCAGTGGCGAACGTTCTTTTTCAACATTAAAACGTATAAAGAATGAATTAAAGAACACGATGGGCCAAGAACGTCTTAATCATCTGACATTGTTGAATATAGAGCATGATTTTCTTAAAGAAGTGGACATTGAAAGTCTTATCTCTAAATTTGCCCATATTAAATCTAGAAAAGTTTATTTGTAACAGTTTTGTTTTATTTAATACCCTAAACATGAGAACCTAAAGCAAACCAAGGGCCCCTTGACAGAATTTGCTACAGGCCCCGCGCTGGCTTAATCCGGCACTGCCAAAGGTAAATACGTCCGCTGTAGAGATTTTGTAGGGTATGAAGTATGAAGTCAAATCCCAGGGCACACCTCTGACTTTTCGGAGTTATGTGTGTATCGATAGTCAATCACCACGCACTTTAACGGTGAAGGAAAACATCGTGAGGAAACCTGCATACCGTAGCGATTTTAACAGAATTTCTACGGTATGTAAGTCGGCCAACCCGCACTAGGCCAGCGTGGTGGACTATATGGCCTAACCACTCTAAATCGATTCTCTCGATTGTAGAGTAGGCCCGTGCCCTGCAGTGGGACGTATATGGGCTGATATAGAACAGAACAGATTCAAATATAATAGTAAATCTGCTCCATATGTATTATCGCAAAAATCGTCAACTTTTTTTGGTAATTTTTTACTTAAGTATCGTCGTATTTGGGTGATAAATACATAGTTTTTCTAAAATAATGATGTACACCTTTTTATTTTTTTAAGTCGCATAGGTACGTTAGGGTTTAAATTACTATTTTCGCAATAACTAGGTATTTACTACCCAAAAACAATGATTTTTAAAAAATTGCAATCGAAAAATCTGTTGCTTATTTTGCGAAATTTTTATTTGCATTGTGTCTGTAACCACTAAAACTACCACCTGGCTTCGTTTTCGGTCGCAATCTTGATAAACCCGGTATATTTCCAGTCTTTGGTTTAAAATATCAAATCCTAAACTACATCATATAATATAATGTTTCCACCACACATTGATACGTTAATTTCGAATGCTGAATATCATCATACAGTGGAAAAATTCCAAGGTTTTCAATCACAAGTCTCTAGTATTTCAAAAAGAAAACAAATCAACTCCAAGATAACAAATTCACGCCGCTAAATACAAATGTTTAACATTCTGTATTCTGGATTCAGTTTTTCACAAATAAAAATCAAGGTTACTAACCACGAGTCTTTGATGTTCCAAATGAATCCGAATTGAAGATACACATTTTTTTAAAGCGATGAATGGCGAGAACCATGCCATTCGCCTAGTGGTAAGCGATACGAGCTCATAAGGACAGTAGCAAAACCAAACAATACCATTAATTACAAAGCAATGCTTGGCATTCCTCTGCGCTCGCCATTCTGAGACATAAGATGATAAGTCTCCTTATGTCCAGTAGTTACTCCACGATACCTATATTAGGCCACAACCGCCCATTGCTAAGCTCATCAGTCCTTGAATCAGGAGTTCGATAAAGAGTGCTTAGTAGTGCAGTCTATTGTGGGTTGGTGTGAAATGTCATAGAAATTGTATAGATCTCCAATATATGCGGGTTTCTTCACGATATTCTTCTTCAGCCGTGTAATGAAGCAATTGACTGTAATTACGCTTTGCAGGTTTCCTCATCAAATCACAGCTAGTCTTTTAATAGTCTATCGAAACAGTATTGCCTGTCCTATACCTATTTACCTTTACAAACGTACCCAAATCCGAATGCTGTATTCTGAATACTCAGATGTTCCCAGGTTTGTAATCAACTGTGTAGGCGGCCGCAGTGTTTGTACTCAAAGGGATTACTAGGGACGTATGCCACAACAATTTAATCTCGGTACAAGAAGCAGCTTACCAAACTGCGATATAGCCAGTTCAGCTACGCTTTCCAGTGATTTCGGGAATGGTTGGGTAAAAGGTAGATTGTATGCTCATACGAGTTTAGTGAAGTGGATTTATTGGCAAAAAGAGTCGTTTCGTGTTTCTTATACGGTATAGGTACGTTGAAACATCTGTCTTTGTTGTTAATATCATTTAACATTCAAATTAAAAGAAACGTGTACTTTCATTAGATATTTTATGCCCTTGCAATGTTAATTACATTATCTTATAAATTATAACAGAATATTTACCCATTATTATTTATTGTTCATAATATAATACCTATTTTAAACATATTGTTATATTAATTAAGTATATAATACGTAAACATTTTGTTGTAAAATAAATGGTTTTTATTTAAGTAGCTAGAATTTTGACTGGTAGACATTCATTTTGGTCTCACAGCTCTGTACAATTTATACCTAATTAACAATCAGAAGATTAAATATTTAATATGTTCTAAAAGGCTATTTCTTTGCGTATTATTGGCACGTTTGAGTATTCAATTTATTGCTCGCTACTGAATAAGAGTACTTCGGATAGTCTTGTCGAGAACTGTCTTAATTGGTTCATATCGGAGCTCAGAATTCTGTGTAAATGAAAAGCACTTGACGCATATCTGTGCCTATTGTCGTCGACGCTAGTACAAGATTAGCCGTATTAGAAATCTCACAGATAAGTAATATTGAATGATGAGTTTTAGGTGGATATTGGAGTGTAGTTTCTTTAATATTGACAAAGATATGGCTTTTATGAATAGATCATAATTTAATTGAAGTATAATTTATTTAATTCATCGTAGTAACAATAATTTGAAATTCTTTATCTTATTATTCTATATCCTTTTTCTCGTATTTTAGCTTTAATAATTTATGTTCGTTTTTTCAAACCTGTGTGAATTCGATTAAAAATAGTGTGTTTATAAGGCAGTAGCTGAATGTTATCTCCAATTTTTATAACATTTTACCAGCATTATCACGCAAACGGTTGTTACTAACACACGAACTAACAAAGCATTTCAGCTAGTTCCACGTAGGTACTTACATCATTACAGCATCACGTGCCATCACAAAGGCCAATAAAGCCCTAATCTCCGGATTGTGTCTCGGGGGCCGCAGTAATGCGTGCACTTTATGTGGCCGCAACCACAGAGGTGAAACTATATAATAACTACATACATACATACATAAGCTCACGCCTTTATCCCCGAAGGGGTAGGCAGAGGCGTCACTAGGACACCCACATTTCGCCTTGCATGTTCCGTCCCATGATGTGATAGGGGGCGAGCCTATCGCCATATCGGGCACAAATTCCTGACTCCGGGCTGATAATGAACAGAAAAATCCAATATCACTGCCCGACCCGGGATTCGAACCCGAGACCTCAGCTTTGTAGTCGTACCGCAGTACAACCACGCCACCGAGGCAGTAGTATATAATAACGAAATAATATATATACGCTTCACATGTCCTCACAAAGCTTAATTTACTTACTTCAAATATGTTTGACACAGTTTTCCGCCCAAGTACATATACATTATATACACTTCACGTGTTTGGACGATGATTAATTTACATACTTCAAAGATGTTTCATTTAGTCGCTACTTAATGACTTTTTTATATAATTGCAAGAATTAGGTCCTTTAAAACATAGTTAAAATAAATAATACACCCAACAGTGACATATATTTCTGACTCCACATTCATATTCATTAAGTTTTGTGTCGTGGGTATTAGAAACTACGAGATACTTTATTCTTACAAGCACCCATCGAAACAAACATTTATGGAGCACTCTATTATCTGTCTCCCCGCAGAGATCGAACCCGCGACCTCTCGTTTTAGACGCGTCTAATGAACGCCACGGAGGTTGTCAGTTAACATTTATATCGGTTTCGTTAATGTTGAATTTCATTGCGAAATCAATGTTGTGATGCAATAGCAAAAAACTACCACAAATACTTTTCACACTTTTGAAAACCTTGCAGCATCTATGTAGCTTTATATCTGTGGATACTAAGTAATTCCATCAGTTCTCTCCCAACTTTCTGTATCCGATAATGTTGGAAACACTTTAATAAGTGTTTGGTCCAACGCTTGGACCAGCGCCAGATTGGATAACTTTGGGGAAGTTTTTCTTAGAGATTAGATTTTAAACCTATCGGTTTCTTGGAGCAATAATGCTTCTAATCTTTTGTTGGTATTGAGTATGTTCGGTGAATTTTACTTTTTATTACTTAGATGAGGCTACTAAATCTGGAGATACGCATTTCTTGAAACCATTAACATGATAAGAGTTCAGAAACAGAATTAAACGCCATTTACATAGGGAGAGTTTCTCGCGGCGAGAATAGTATGCAATTATCGCATGACATAACCGCCATAGATTATCGTGTTCTGACAAATGTTTACACGATGCAACTTTTTTTGCAACATAAACATGAAAATGACTAAGATTTTTCCAAATAGTATTATATTTCCAACTACGATCGATACCAAGTACCAACCCACTCGTCTACATTCATGTTTTATACATATGTATATAATATTTCCACAAAACAAACTTAGTCTCGCATTACATTTACAACGAAACATGTAATTTGTGTGCTCTGAAACAAAATTAAGCATCATTTTACGTTCGCAATATTGTGGCTGATGAAACAAGCGCTTGAAAGTAAATAACAGGGAGCAAGGAGAGATCTCGTTTCACTGAATGGAGTATTTTTTTAAGATGCTTCTCGTGTTCTTTGAAGGCTCGTGGAGGTCGTTATAAGAAGAAAGTATACAATTTTTAACTTCAAATTGAGTTTTGGTCTTCGTGTAGCGATTATGCTAGAAGGTAGAAGTTGTTGATCCTTTCGTGATAGTATCTAAGGTATTTTAAAAAAGGTTTAAAGTATATTTCAGCATCAAATTATTGTCTTATCACGTACGTTTTCTTATTGATAATAACGTTTAGCCACAGCTCCGCCCAGATTCAACGTTAGAAACAGTAGATTTGGCATTCTGGCAACAGAGGAATATTTCATCCTATAAATTCAGTTTTTCCTTATTAATTACTTATTTTATTTGAACGTCAACGTCAAAAACATTTGAGGTGTACACAGATGCTCTCGCAGTTTTATAAAACACGAACAGACCAACGTTATTTTCATATAAGTCGGTACGAAATTGTCAACCTGACAATCTGAGAAGCTTTACCGGAAATGGAAGCGGCATATTACAGTGCTAATAGTGGTAGCAATTATCTCAACGGCACTTCAGGGAGGCACATACGTCGACCTTCACTGAAATACCGCGACATGAGCCGTTCGCGAGGACTAGGAATGTGCAAATGAATTTTGGATGCTTGAAAAGGTTATTATACCGTGTATGAAACTTTTTTTTTTTATTGCAATGGATGGCGAGACGAGCCATTCGCCTGATGGTAAGCGATGCGACCGCTCATAGACAGTAGGAAAGCCAAACAACACTATTAATTATAAAGTAATGCTTAG
This sequence comes from Deilephila porcellus, assembly GCA_905220455.2. Lineage (NCBI taxonomy): Eukaryota > Metazoa > Arthropoda > Insecta > Lepidoptera > Sphingidae > Deilephila > Deilephila porcellus. Next base: position 1,200,976 of record LR999984.1, on the reverse strand, counting down.
ATTTCCACTGCGCTCGCCATCCTGAGATTTAAGATGTTAAGTCTCATTATGTCCAGTAGTTACTCTGGCTACAATGTCCTTCAAACCAGAAGACAACAGTGCATTTACACTGCTGTTTGGCGGAAGAAATGAACATTGCAGTGGTACCCACCCAGACGGCCTCTCACATATAAGAGACCTACCACCAACATCTTCTAGCTGTTACTTACAAGACTAGCCCTTCTCAGTCTCAGAGAAGGGCACTAATCAAGCAATAAATATACTCTAATATTTCTGTGTCGTATGAATATACCAATTCTTGTAAGGGGTATAAAAATTACGAGACACTTTTTGGCGTCACAACACCCAAACCCGGCGCAAATATGTGTGGGCAAACATTTATATCGGGGCGGGGATCGAACCTGCGACCTCTCAGTTTAAAGCCGGTTCCCAACCTATTAATCAACTAACTTTGCGTGAGCCACTCACTTAAACTATTTCGTTATCATGGATATTTTGTCCGTCACAGCCTTTTCAAAAACACATTTCCATATTCAAGTGGAATTTCATTTCCTGGTTATTATTTAACGTTACTCAGAGTTCAATTAAATAGGAAAATGGGTTAGGGTCGCATCCGGCGGCGAATTGAAAGGCCGGCGCCGTCACTTCCGGTGAGAGCCCTTATGAAATCTCCATAATTTTGTACGCAAGTTATTATAATCATTAATGTAAACAAAGATAGAGCACAATTTATCCTTCCTTTTGAAATTATTTCACGAATGTATAATTAAATAAATAAATAAATACACCCAACAGTCACATACATAGTCCTGACCCCACACTAAGATCGAGTCTTGTGTCGTGGGTATCAGAAACTACGAGAAACTTTTCGGTCTCACAAACACCCAGACCCGAAACAAATACCTGTGGATCACACAAATATTTGTTTCGGTGCGGGGATCGAACCCGCGGCCTCTCAATTGATAAATGAATTTGTATTATATCTGAAACAATATTGTAACAATGTTTTTCCTTTTTCCAATTTATTAAGTTTATAAAGTTACAATTAACAAAAGCATTCGGTAACTGTAGCAATTTATATTATTTGTGAAAATATCACTGAGAGTTCCTATCCTAGTTTTATCCTATATCATATGCAAATAAAAACTCAGCAAGATAATTGTAAGTCTGTTTACACACGTAATAGATATCAATGTATCAATATACACCCAACATGAATACATACATAAACTCACGCCTTTATCCCAGAACTTTTATAACAGTACTTTTATACACTCAATTCAGGATTCCAATAAGCATTCAACGAATGATCATATTAACAAACAACTGTGCTAAGTACACACCAAATTCTAATTCAAACAACACGGGCCAAATATTCCACATTTCTGTTAAGCAAATAATAATGTGCGATAGCAGAGATATCACTAAAAACACAAGGTAGACCTTCTTATTTACCCAGCAATAATATTAACATACATAAACTCACGCCTTTATCCCAGAAGGGGTAGGCAGAGGCGCTACCAGGACACCCACATTTCGCCTTGTATGTTCCGTCCCATGATGTGATAGGGGGCGAGCCAATCACCGTATCGGTCACAAATTCCTGACTCCGGGACGATAATGTATAGAAAAACCCAATATCACTTCGCCCGACCTCAGCTTTGTAGTCGTACCGTAGTACAACTACGCCACCGGGGTAGTTAATACATCCAACGGTCGCACATAATATTTGTTTATTTGTATTTTTGCAAGTATTAAACTCACGGTCTTTGATTTAACATTATCATTATCTTAAACCACACGAAGTCCATTGCTGTACATAGAATTTTGACAAAGATTTCTAAAGTAGGTAACCTGTTGGAAACAATCTGCGACCAGAGCACCAATTGAAATCCCTTCCCCATTTATAAAGTCGTTCATCCAACTTGTGGATTGTTTCACAGACAGTCGGTTTCTTGGTACCCTTACCAGTTATGGCTCTCACTAATAACACATCTGTCTACCCCCTCGAGGATAAATGCGTAATTATACCGTACTTGGAAATTTGGACAGCGGCACAAAAGTAAGGATAATACTATTAAGGTAGTCTATTTCTTTGAACGATATCTAATTTGACAGCCTCCGTGGCGCAGTTGGTTAGACGCCGCCTGTGAAACGAGAGGCCGCGGGTTCGATCCCCGAACAGAAAATATATTTGTGCGATTCACAGGTATTTGTTTCGGGTCTGGGTGTTTGTGAGACCGAAAAGTATCTCGTAGTTCTTGATACCCACGACACAAGACTCGATCTTAGTGTGGGGTCAGGAGTATGTATGTGACTGCTGGGTGTATTTAAAAAAAAATGATTTAAGCAGCCAGAATCTTTGTATATACAGGGTATATCAAGACCGCGACCGAAAACGAAGCCAGGTGGTAGTATTAGTGACTTCAGACACAATGCAAGTAAAAACTTCGCAAAAAAAATCGTCAACTTTTTTTTGTAATTTTTTACTAATCGTCGTATTTGGGTGATAAAAACATAATTTTCCTAAAATAAAGATGTAGACCTCTTTATTTTTAAACACGCAATGGTACATAAGGGTTTAAATTAGTATTTTTGCAAAAAATAGGTATTTTCCACCAAAACACGATGATTTTAAAAAATATATAAAAAAATATCTATCACTGTTTTGGCGAAATTTTTATTTGCATCGTGTTTGGAGCCACTAAAACTACGACCTGGCTTCGTTTTCGGTCGCAGTCTTGATATACCCGGTATAAATTTTTAATTATTATTTATTATTCCTGAAAAAACACTCATAATCCTACTCTCGATTGTAGAGTAGGCCCGTACCCTGCAGTGGGACGTATATGGGCTAATACAATACAATACAATACAATTTATTATTCCTGTGGCATTTGTCAATAAAGAATTTTATTATTGTAGAACAAATTGAAAAAATACCCAAAAAATGAAGACCGTAAACTTCGTTTTATAACGCCGTACAAAATAAACAACTTTGGGAGAACGTAAAAAATACTTTCCGATTTCTGAAACATTATATTCTTGTTCGTGAAGGGATAAGTTAAATTCGATTTTATATTCCTCCACCCTTTTACGCGTAAAGTTTTGACATGAAATTCGTTATTTTATGTTTATGGATGTTGATTTTATGTACAGAAAATCTATAAGGGAAATTTGTTTATGTAATATTTCGGTAGCTCGTTATGTTTGATAATAATGTAGAACAACTAATAATGTACCTAATGAACTGTTTACAAATATCTGTTGGTAGAATTTGCCCGCTAATTTCAAGAAGTATCTAATTTCGTCTTTTTAGTATACTTTTGAGACATGTTTTTGAACTGAAATTAAATGTAATTCGTTAATTGATCAAGTAGGCAATTAAATAGCTCTTAGGACAAGTTAGGACACAATACACATAGTACTTAATCTCTATTTACAAAACAGTAGTTATACATACATACATACATAATCGTCACGCCTGTGTCCCATAGGGTTAGGCAGAGACTATGGATCTCATCTTTGCTCCATCCTGACATATTACTTTCGCTTCATCCACTGTCATCAATCTCTTCATGCATTCTCGTCGGTTCGGGGTACTTTTGACCTGACACTCGTTGAGGATAAGTTTTTTTGTAACAAGTAACAACCCACTTCAGGGCACGGGCCTCCTCTACAATCGAAAGTACGATTGAGAAGGCTTAGGCTATATAGTCCACCACGCTGGCCTAGTGCGGGTAGGCAGGATAAGTTATAATCAATACAATAGTAAACGATAGCTATTATCACAAAGTTTGGGGAATGTGTTGATAGTAAATAAATAGCAAAGAAAAATGTAAGCAGCCTTGGGTACGACCGAAAGAAAAGAATACTTAAAGCTATGGAATAATAGGTTTATGTGTTACAACTTCAACGCAGTGTCAAAAAGTTATTTAATGTAGCGCATGTCAATTAGGCCAACCTATAAGAGCTTTATCATCATCATCATCATCATCAGCCCTTTGCAGTCCACTGCCGGACATAGGCCTCTCCCAGGGTACGCCACAGAGCCCGGTCTGCTGCTTTACGCATCCAGTCGCTGCCGGCCCTCTTGTGCAAGTCGTCCCGCCATCTGGTCAGACGACTTCTCACGCTACTTTTGCCAAGACGCGGTCTCCACTCGATAAGAGCTACCAAAAATCCCTGATGCGTGTAATTTTCACTTACCAAAACATCTTTATATAAAAGTTTGCACTATAAATTATCTAATAAAATAACTAATAAATAATAAATTATTTGTACTAGCTGTGTCGTATAAAATATCTCATCATAAAATGCAGAGTTTATTAAATAAAGGCTTTCGACCTGTTTCGACCTGTTTCGACCTGTGTTTCGATTCAAGTTAATTGGCTGTCGCCTGGCAGAACTTAATTTATGGCTTGGTATTATTAACCGTCCATTTATTTTGAAGAATACTGATGCTGCTTTTAGAAATATCAAATTTAGAATAATAAATGGCCTAACCCCTCTCAATCGTACTCTCTGTGCCCTGCAGTGGGACTTATATGGGCTGATACAGACAAAATAATAAATATGTGAGACACGCCCCCTTACGCATTGAAGGACTTAAAAACATTTTTATTGTATTCATAAATACCAAAAATCTATAATTTTAGGGAGTCTGCTCATTGTAATTTAGCGTCTCGTGTTCTGAACATTTAAGATAAAAAAATATTATTTGCATGAATTGATCTGGAATATCACCGATTAAAACAGTCTAGTCTGTAGTGGATAGTGTTTATACAAATAGTAATTCATACAAAGATTGTGAAATTTCGAACATATGGGCAATGAATTCATAGTTTTCGGCAGGCTATTCGTCCAGATAGCGAACACCGTACTCGATGGTAAAAATCTGTGATAGGGATACAAGCGAATCGCGTTACAGATTTAGCTTGAATGTATATGTACCAGGTGACATTGACATTATATGGTATTTAATTTAATCCACACGTTCCTCATTACTCCAGGTGACATTGTACAAGATTTGAAAAAAAAAAACGGGATGATTTTTTGTCAAAAATCGTGATTTTAGATTCAAGGCTTCTGGCCACCCCGTATAGTTTAGTTGGACTTCGGTTTGGTTCGGGAACTTACCTGAGCGGTGAAAATTTTGGTACCCGTATGGGTTGATCAAAAGCCTTGAAAACCAAAATCGGGATTTTGACAAAACTACCAGGCAGGTTTTATTCAAACATGCTACAATGTTACCTGGGGTTAGGAACACGTGGTTTGAAATAAATACCATATGTCAATACTATATGTGGACCGCGTTAGAAACAGTGTACTGCGTTCTAAGACCCAAATACGAGACGTTGGCGAAAAATCAGCTAGCCTAAAGTGGAAATGGGCTGGTCACATATGCCGCATGCCCGATGAACTGTGGGCGAAAACAACAACACAATGGAAAGCATCTAAGACTCGACCATCTAAGACGTCGCGGCAGGCTCAGAAAAATATGGCGAGATGGGTTGGACAGATGGGAGAAAGACTGGCAGGATCGAGCTCTGAACCGGGACGAATGGAAGGAGAGTAAAGAGGCATTTGCCCTGCAGTGGGTCAGTGGAGGCTGATGAATGTATGTATGTATGTCAATATCACCCGTTATATGCGATTTACATCACACCGACATAATGTGTCGATACTCTATTTCGTCCACATTGTAGTAACCATCAAGTTACTTATTCGTTCCAATATAAAAATATCTAAATAAAATTATTGATAAAACCTTTTATCATAACTTTCAAGCATGTCTCGTTTGAGGACGGTATAGAATATCCGCCGGCTATGTTCGTTAATATCCGCGGATGCTGCCATGTTTAGATTGTGACGTCAATATCCTGGACACGAGATGGAAATATCGTACAGGATTCAAGTATGAATATTAAGTGACACCGTCGTGTGACAAGTCTGCAGTATATTTGCGGAGGAGACCTTCCTGCCCTCACACCCACCACTGCAATACAGGAGTCAGGATCAACAGTGGCACGCAATTTAATAACGCCGAGTACTGAAGCTCAGCGAGTCTCCGAGAATGTTTAACTTGTCTTAACCCGCAACGAAATCAATCACAAAGTTAAAATAGGAGTTCGAAACAAATTATTGTCCACTTCCCTCCGTAACAAAGCTGGTGACAAAGCAATGAATTAAAGAGGTAAATAAGCTTGCTTAAAGACTTTTACATCCAGAGAAGCCAACTGTAAAGCACCAAGGACCAAATCATTATTTAAATGGGAACTATTATGTAAGCTATTAAACTTGATTCCGATAATAGGTTAAGCAAAAACGCCGGAAAGCACGGAAATTCTTCCTACGCTCCACAAGGTTACGGAATTGTAAAAAGTTGTAAGATCGAGTTTTCTAGTAGTTTTGCAGTATATAATAAATGCACTCAACATCCACATTTATAGTCCTAACTCCACACCAACCTCAAGTCTTATGTCGTTGGTATCACGAACTACGAGAGATTTTTCGGTCTCAAAAACACCCGGAACCGAGACAAATAACTGTGGATTACATAGGTACACATTTGACTCTAAGATGGAAGCCGTGGCCCCTCGTTTCAACGTCAGCATGTAACAATAGCACGGAGGCTTTTCTACATGTTCGTGATTTTATGTTTTTCTTACATTCTTTTATTAGCCATTAGAACGACACGTGCCTGGTCAATATGGAGGAAAACCACTCAGAATTTATTACTAAAAACAGCATGATAGAAACTCGTGCTCGTCGCACCGAACTATTAGATGTTAAATCTCTTAATGCCACGTAATTACAGTTACGTCCTTCATATAGGAGCACAACACAGCGGTGGTACCTTTATAGATGGAACCTTCCACCAATTCTATTTAGTTTTATATACCGGGTATATCAAGACCGCGACTGAAAACGAAGCCAGGTGGTAGTATTAGTGACTTCAGATACAATGCAAGTAAAAATTTCGCAAAAGAAATCGTCAACTTATTTTTTGTAATTTTTTACTTACCGTCGTATTTGGGTGATATATACATCGTTTTCCTAAAACAAAAATGTACACCTGTTTATTTTCAAACACGCAATGGTACGTAAGGGTTTAAATTAGTATTTTCGCAAAAACTAGGTATTTACCACGCAAAAACGATGATTTTTAAAAATTTCTAAAAAAAATATGTCTCTGTTTTAGCGAAATTTCTATTTGCATCGTGTTTCTAACCACTAAAACTACCACCTGGCTTCGTTTTCGGTCGCAGTCTTGATATACCCGGTATATAATAAATAACTTTGAAATTTTACAACAGCCTACTTTTCTGAAATTGTCTCTTCATTTAAATTATTCAACCCTAAACATGTTAGGTTTGATACGAAAGCTCATACAAACTAAATCTCTCTAGAAATTCAACCCAGTTGTATCCGATAAGTCCTGGCTTTACTTCGGTCTACGAGATTACAGACAATTTACACCCCCACAGAACGGGATTATACCAAGCATGAATAACTCAGTACATAAATAAAAGCGGAATCGTTTGAAGAAGAAAAAAGTTTACAGCAACTTAAAGTTGCAAGTAAAAGGATTAACTTGAGTGTTCAAAAGGAAATTCCAGTTTACTCTATCGAGTTATCGGAATCCTTTAGTGCGGTTATCCGCATTAGTTTTACTTCGCCTTGTTGTTTGTTCTGTTCAGGGTGTCAATATGTGTCAATAAGTTTTGTAATTTATGGTTTATTTGGAATATTCGATTACTGACGACAAACTTTAGATGCTTTAAAGGCTAGCTTTGTACTTTCCAGTGTTTTCAAAGGCTATATGCTTTTTTACACAAAATGTAAGTTTGAACGATCCACTTATATAAATATGCGATAGTTCATGCTTGCATGGTATTATATGTCTACAAAATATATCGATAAATAACAAAAATCGTTAAAATATTTTCATTAAAATAAATTATTTTTACATACACTTGTATAGTTAATCCATTAATTTAAAATTAAGGAAAAGTAGTTAAAGTGACCGCACGAGGGATGTAATTTCCATGGACAAGTAGCTTTTTTACCACGTGGTAACTAAAATTTTACTTAGTATCTGCAAATAATTAATTTTTATCGGCCATCAGTTTCAAGTTGCTAATACTTTGGGCCTTTACCTTTGATCTAAGAATTTCTTTTTAGATTAGAATTTAGATTCTATCTCGTAGACAAATACCGAGCAAGAATATTTACTAAGCGTAAATGGAGTAACTGCAGTAAGCCCTAATTGTTTGTTTGTAGTGTTAGACTATGTAATTTCCCCGGAGCTGTCCGCGTATTCCCTGCGGTGGCGGCGCATGCATGTTACATCTGCGGTCTCCCTGCCCGTTGTACATTTACCTTTAATTTAACTGTATAATTGCTTGTTTGAAGACGTTTTAGGAATATATCCTAATATAAATACGAATTTATGTTTGTATGTTACGTTTTTACGCATTAACTATTTAATCAATCATCATGAGGCATGGAAAACACGTTGTCAAGGTACAAAAAGACATAGGGACCGACTTCATGAAAAAAAATCTGTTTCTGAAAGATAGTTATGAAAACGAAAGAAGTTTTGAAAACTGAATCCATTGAAATAAAACAATAATTTGGTTTAATTTTTACATTCTTTAACTTCCCGACGTTTCGATTGCTTTACAGCTTTCGTGACCACGAATCGCGATAAAATCCGTAATAATCAGTTTTATTTCAATGTGTAACATTCGCGACAATCTAAGAAACCATAACTGAATTTACTCATAAGGAAAATTGTTACAAAGACAGTCTAGGACCTGGATGCACTTATGTTACTTAAATTGATCTACTAAGGAAAGTAAAGAGTTGCAGGGTAGACACCTCTTTACTATAAGATTTGCGAGTAACAATAAGATGGCTAATTAGTAATTACCGCCTTTGCTTAGCGCGCTGATGACAATACTATACTCGGTTTCCCAGCACAAATCTGTCAAATACTATAAGTATACTGTTCCGACTAAACCTTCTGAATAGCTATCATAGATGCCTACTTATGTTAAACTATTAAGTTTTTATGCACGTAACAAAGTTTCCTAATATTTCGTACCCCAATCACTAATCATACATACATACATTAACTCACGCCTTTATCCCCGAAGGTGTAGGCAGAGGCGCCAATAGGACACCTACATTTCGCCTTGTATGTTCCGTCCCACGATGTGATAGGGGGCGAGCCTATCGCCATATCGGGCACAAATTCCTGACTCCGGACTGATAATGAATAGAAAAATCCAATATCACTTTGCCCGACCCGGGACTCGAACCCCAGACCTCAGCTTTGTAACCGTACCGAAATACAACTACGCCACCGAGGCAGTCATCACTAATTATCACACAGTAAATGTTATTTATATACTTATATGTAAATGTACTCACTTTATAAACATACAAATGCCGGTCTTCTCCATGGCTCTGGAGATGCCTTTCCAAGATGCCAGCATGGAGTACTTCTGCTTGGCGGTGAGAGGCAGCCGAGGGTCAGTCGCTGGCGGGGGCCCGTCGGTCAAGGCCGGTCCAGCGTTATTGGCACGCCGCTCTGACGCCGCCAGCTTACCCAACTGGCAACCCATGGCTATTGGCACTAACACACCATTACACACACACTTTACTTTATTGTATCACTGTGTAACATATTAATTCACTGAAAATTTAGCATTTGATTATATCCACTTCTGTTTATTTATTTGTCATTTTATTTTTCCTGCACGTGTCAGCTATGTTATCATACTGTTGATATTTTAACACTTTAACTGAAAATGTTTTGGCAAAACGTCGGAAACATGTTGACGATGATTTATTTGTGTTTTATGTTCGCAGCGGACGCGGCCTTGCTTCTTATCTAATCCGACGGAATCCCGGTACCTGTAAGTAAATTTTATATAATTAGATCTTGTCTCTTTCAATCAGTTCACGTGACGAATTTAAAAGGAATGATAAAGAGAATATTATGGTGAATTTATGGTGTAGGTAAATGGAAATTTTGGTACTCAAGGTTATTAACGCTCGAATAATAAAAACGTCATTTAAATATTAAGTTGCACTTAACTATGAAAGTCACGCTTAAATGTACTGATTAGCTGGAATTTGGGTACAAGACTTAGCACTTATATCTCATTATTCACAAACCTTTCATACTGCCAATAGCCCCACAACCTATCGTATTCTTATACACAAAATACTAAGTGATTTTTGTCTAAACACAAATGTGTCTGTATTTAGCCAAGACAAAACGTCGACATCTCAATTTGTGGCAATGTTTGTGAATGCCGCGCCGTGTCGTGACAGCTCGAAGGTTTATGTCATTACGTACAGTCGGGTACAGCGTGGTCTGTGTGTTTTATGGTAGCGAAATTTATGATCACTTGTGGTGAGTGGTTTTGTTGTGTATTTTCTATATTTTGTCTTGAGTTGATTTGATTTGATTATAATATGAAAGGATTTTGCTTTAAAAATAATGGAATTAATTTCGGATAATTAAAAATAAATTCATATTAGTTTAGGCCAACGTAAGGATTTGTTGTTCACCTTGGCACATATTTGATTGATAGGCCTCTAGGTAAATTTTGTTGGTACAAATCATGTTTTTTTCATTTACAAAACATATAAAACGCATAGTTTATTGTCCATTGTAGACATAATATCTAAAGACCCAGACCCCAAACAATATAGAACTGCAATCGATTAATTTATCTGCTACATTTAGACTTAGACTTATTAAACTCAACTAAACTTAATTTAGACTTTTTTAAATCTACTCAATTTATTTTACATATTATTAAAGCTTTTCCCTCAGTTTGTATGTTTTTAAAATTCCCACTATAAGGCATTACTGAACACTTAACACAATTGTTGTAAATAGCATTGTATAAACGTGACAGACGTCATTTTTACGCTGACATTGAACTGAAATTCAGTTACAATACCTTTTAAGTTTGTCAATAAATATGTCTGCGTTTGGAGAAAGAAGCTAATTACTAAGTAAATTCGTTCTTCAGGAATTTATAAAATATGTTTTGTGCTTCTATTTCCAGATAATAATGAAAAAACTATAGCTTGAAGTCCTAAAGACTCACAAACGGTCTTTTGTAGAGGAGAATCGTGCTCGACAGCGGGCATATATAACCTAATAACAATAAATATTCTAGTAATAATTTTACATATTCTGATTTTTAGGTTCTAAATTTGTTGTTGGATTTTTAGATGTAGAAAAATAGACCGATTTCTATAAATTGAAAACTTCAATACGTTAAGTTTAATCAAGTCGTTTGAAGCCGACCCTGACAGAGCTGAATATTGAAAGAAAAAATATTATACAAGCATAATTGGACAACTAAACAACAAAAAAGTTCAAAGAAATCTTAACATCTCAAAACGAAAACTAACCAATCTTGAACTGCTTTAGTGAAGTTTATTTGATAACATAATGTTTATAAATTTTCCACTGATTTTTCAGCACAGTTCATTTGATAAAATAGCTTATTAGTTATTCACTGATTTTCCAGCATAGTTTATTTGATAAAATTGCTTATCACTTTTCCACTCTTTTTTCAGCATAGTTTATTTGATAAAATTGATTATCAGTCTTTGATTTTCCAGCGCGTAACTAAATTACAGAGTTCGCAGACGTAGAGCTAAATTCAGTGTGAACATTACGTTGGAGATGTGATCGATTGAATTATTCATCGGGGTAATGGGCACGCGTGCCGTCAGCCCACACTGGGCTGAATGTACAGATTGTTATCGCCCTTTTAAATATTCACCGGTTTTTTTGGTAATGTACCTATTGTGTTAAGTACGCAATCGAGGAGAAAAAAATCCAAAGTAAGACCCTGATCTTTTTAAAAGTCGGTTAATAATTAAATCGATTCGCCATTTGACCATCGGAGAGATGATTGTCTCTAACTTTGCTAGACTTCATTTATTTTTATTCCTTCTCGGCAAAGGAACGGCATTATGCTTAATGGTATAGACTCTACTATCCAGATAGTACAGAATAGCAACTATTATAAGTCTCTCGCTATATTTTTGGTTGTCTGGAAGAGATCGCTTATAGCTATAAGACCGCCAATTGTACACTATTTTTTTAAGTTTTCTATGTTTTATCGTCTCTGTACTTTGAGGTGTTCAATAAAGTGTTGTGTATCTGTATATTTTATAAGAAAAGTAACACGAAGTGCGTGGTGGCCTATTGGTAATCGGGTTCAAATCCCAGGACACACCTTTGACTTGTCGAAGTCATATGTATATTGAAAGTCAATCGCCATTCTATAACGGTGAAGGAAAACAAAGAGAAAACCTGCAAACCATAGCCACTTGCAAAAATTTCTATGGTATGTAAATATCCGCCAACCCGCATTAGGCCAGTGTGGTGGACTGTATGGTCTAACCCCTCTCAATCGTACTCTTGATTGTAGAAGAGACCCGTGCCCTGCAGTGGGAGGTATATGGGTTAATACAGTACAGTACAATAATAATATAATAATAATAATAGAATACTGTATATTAATACTGCTTTACTGTATAATAGAAGACACCTAACAGATCATCACAAACATCTTTACTCACTGTTATTCTATGTACATCCTACGTAAGTCCTACACAGTAAGTTAAGTAATGAAAACAAACAGACCACTGAAAGAACAAGTATAAAATCCAATGGGGTTCAAAACACCTTCATTAACTAACGCGCGAACCACTAGCAACTCAACAAGTAACTTGCCATTACTTTATGGGCGTCAAGTTTCAAATTACGACACAAACTTCGCGCCATCTAAGTTTTATCGCAACTTAGCCTTCACTTAATTTTCACTTGGCGTTTACTTGGGGATCCTTTGCGATACTTTTGATGTTAATGAATACCGGTTAGTGAACTTCGTGTGTGGTTCGTTAAGAACTTGATATGAATCCTACTAGTATCATAAATATACTATTTGAATGTTATGATGAAAGATGAGTAGAATGAAACGTTAGAAGAATGACTGATATGGGACGTAGTCTGTGTGAAAGAGATGACGAAATAAAAGATGGAAAAGGTTAGAGAAATGATTAAGATGTTGAAGTATGGAAGGACGGAATAAGAGAGAACAGTTTAGAAGACGATGGAAGACGTTGAGAATGACTAATGAAGACGCAATTAAGGAATTACATATATTCTGAAGATTACTAAAGCAATCTTTGATTAGACCCGAGACGGAACTATTCCCACATAAAGTTGATAATGTATCTCTTTTACGCAAACATTACTGACTGGTTTTTCATGAAACTTTACAGTATTATAAATTATACATTAGAGTAAAATATAGGGTATAAATTGCCTAATATAACCTGGGCAAAACCCGCAGCGAAGCTTGTATTACATATTTACACCCTTCTCGCTTTTCAAACACCTACGCAAAGTCGTTGGAAGACGATCTTCATTCAATGTCACTGAAAGATTAGCTACAAGGGCCCGGCTGATGACAAACCACTCAGTAAATGACTTAATTAAGAGAAAATTATATTTTGCTAAGCGGAAGATTAACTAGAAGTAGATTAACTAATTTGAATTAAAGTAGTTCAGGGTTAAAGTTTACTATATATAATCGCTTGTTAATATTGCACTGCCTCGGTGGCGTAGTTGTACTACGGTACGATTACAAAGCTGAGGTCTCGGGTTCGAATCCCGGGTCGGGCTAAGTGATATTGGATTTTTCTGTTCATTATCAGCCCGGAGTCAGGAATTTGTGCCCGATATGGCGATAGGCTCGCCCCCTATCACATCATGGGACGGAACATACAAGGCGAAATGTAGGTGTCCTGGTGGCGCCTCTGCCTACCCCTTCTGGGATAAAGGCGTGAGTTTATGTATGTTAATATTATTGCTGGGTAAATAAGAAGGTCTACCGTGTGTTTTGAGTGCTATCTCTGGTATCGCACATTATTATTTGCTAAACAGAAATGTGGAATATTTGGCCCGTGTTGTTTGAATTAGAAATTGGTGTGTAGGTACTTAGCACAGTTGTTTGGTAATATGATCATTCGTTGAAAGCTTATTGGAATCCTGAATTGAGTGTATAAAAGTACTGTGTACATATAAGTCTTACGTATTTGCTGAAAGACTTGTGTAGATGTAGATTGAAACTTGAAAGACAATCTCCCAAATCAGTTCTATAGTTTTGATTTTTAGAATATAACGTTTTTCACTTTTGATATAAGCTGTTTCGGAGAAATAGTGAGGATAAGTTTCGCAGATCAACACTTGATAGACATAAGAAATTTTGCAACCGATAAGAACGTCGGGCAGGACAAAGGGCTGATGATACTATTACGATACACACACTATTTAAAAATATACAAATAGACTAGTAAAATGGACTGAATTTTGCGTCAAAGTTACAAAAAGCCGAGCTTATAACAGATGCCACTGCTAATAAACACTCTCGCATTGGCCACTATGGCACACATTTTATACGCTTGTGCCTAGTCGGTATTCGGCAAAAACACACATATGTATCAACCTATATATGTCCCACTGCAGGGCATGGGCCTACTTTTCAATCGAGAGTATCGATTGAATGTGGTTAAGCCATATTGTCCACCACGCTGGCTTATTGCGGGTTGGCGGACTTACATACCGTAGAAATTCTTTAAAATCGCTACGGTATGCAGGTTTCCTCACAATATTTTCCTTAACCGTTAAAGTGCGTGGTGATTGACCATCAATACACACATAACTCCGAAAAGTCAAGAGGTTTGCCCTGGGATTTAGGCCCGCGACGACCGTGAACATGTAGGCAGCCGCGTCTGGTCCGTTACCAACAGGCCACCACACAAAACACACACATATTCAGCCATTTTCATAGCAATCCGTTCATTGGCAAAAACAAATAATTAGTAAGCAAGTATTTCCCTTACTAACAGCTGGTAATTACGTATTCACATCTAACACGGTTACACCGGCTGTACAAATCTGTTTCCATTCGTAATGAAATGCAGCACGTTTAATCAAAACTTGCGCGATAGTTAGAACTGTTCGCAGCGATAACGCTCGCGCTTCGAGTTATAATTGTAAACTAAGCTTGGCATATAACTCCACACTTTACAGCCTTGAGAGTTTGCTACTCGATTTTCAACGTTTTTTGTGCCATTTTGTGCTGAAATACCAAGGTATAGTGTTCTATATTATCTGTATATTTGTTATACCGGGTATATCAAGACCGCGACCGAAAACGAAGTCGGGTGGTAGTTCCAGTGGTTATAGACACAATGCAACTAAAAAATCATCATTTTTAGGAGGTAAATCGTTAGTTTTTGCGAAATTTTTTGTTGTATTGTGTCTGAAGTCACTAATACTACCACCTGGCTTCGTTTTCGGTCGCGGTCTTGATATACCCTATAGGCTGTACCTATAACAAAATGAAAAGGTATACAAATTACATAAAAAGTAATTAAAGGGCATAACAGAGCACCCGTATTAACAATTTTTATCTAAAAACGTGAACAATCGTGTGTTTACATACGTAATTAAGTGCAGCAGTGTTTAATCAAAACTTGTGCGATAGAACTGTTTGCAGCTATAACGCAATGACGCCGAGTTATAATTGTGAGCTAAGCTTGGCATATCTCTTAACACTTTACAGCCGATTTTGTAATGTCTTTTGTTCCTTTTGTGCCATATTACTGATTGATGATCTTGTCTAACATTTGATATGAAACATAATTGGATATAGTAATCACCTCAATTTATTATTTTTATCCAAACACGTGTAGAATCATGTGTTTCAAAACTTATGCGATAGTTACTGCATACTGTATTACATATTAATACGATTCTATTTTACAACGCTTTCAGTAAAACTTTCTGGTTAAATAATTTGGTCAAATGATTACTCTAGTGAGTGTGCTGATGGAGGACGTCCCAAATTTATAACATAATTATATGTCTATTATTTACACTTTACAACCTGATTTGGCTGTACCAGTAAACTAAAAGCGCATCAAAGCGAAAAACAACGCCGCCTCAAATACTTTTGGGAAACTTAATACTTGAACAGTTACATATCTAGTTAGTTAGTTCATGGCGAAATGTGGGTATTCTGGGAGCACCTCTGCCTACCCCTTCTAGGAAAAAGGCGTGAATTTATGTATGTATGTATATATCTAGTTGACGGCCTATAGTGATAGCATTTGAAAAAGGATTACAAAAGTAGTTGTTATTGAGTTTTTACCAATCGCCCTCAACAAACGAAACGTGGAAAAGCTGTTACTACAATATTTGTGAATCCGTGGCAGTTGGCACCACAGTCAATCCGACCCCCCATTCTATTCACGAAGCGATAATAAAGTGAGTTGCTCTTTGGTAGGGCTTAAGAATCGATTACGCTACCGCCTGGCGTTCAATCGATACTTCACCCGTACCTACTTAGGAGATTACAGTCCGAAAGCTTTCACTGATTGTGAAACACACGAGCCCGGTAAACCGTACTGCACATACCGAGCATTGTATTGCGTCCAATCAGCCGGAGTGGTGTAATACGATTAGGTTTTTTCAGCATTACACGGATTAAATCATGCTTTTTACCTAACAATTTCCATAATAGCTGCGCTGGTTTTGTTTTTCTGCAACGGTGTATCAGCTCTTTAAAAGCATAAAGGAATATTATTAATAAACGTGTTTCCAAATATTTCATCTTGTTTTTATTAAGTGATATTTGAATAGTATCAGATGTCACAAAGGGTTCTTTTGTGTATTTTCCAAAGGAGTTCCGAAGTTACCTTTAACATGAAATGACTCCTTTGGAATAATTTTACAGAAATTATACTTTAAGAGTTATTTAGTATTATTCGGTAATGTCCCGTAATTAATGAGGCCTCATTAATGACTTTAAGGGAACTGTGAAGAAGTAAAGCAATTAAAATTATGGGCCATAGAAATTTCATAAGATCTTAATGGCAAAAATTCTGAAGAATAAATTATTATAATAAACCGCACTATTGGACGTTTTTCAATTATAAAATTAAATAGATTTTTTTTTTTTTTTTTATAGAAAAAGGAGGCAAACGAGCAGACGGGCTACCTGATGGAGAGTAGTCACCGCCGCCCATAAACACCTACGACAACAGAGCTGTCGTCGGTACGTTGCCGGCCTTTGAGGAAAGTGTAGGCTCTAAGATTGCATTTTATTTGTAAAACTCGCCGACTAACGAGAAGTTAAAATCGTAATTTCTCTTTATATATTTTTAATTCATTGCTTCACTTCAAAATATAAATAATTAAATGCAAAAATATTTTTACATGGTAGAGAATTTTTATATTTTTATTCCGGCTAGTGTATGGTAATTGGGTTTAACCTTATTTTATTTTTTATGCATGTTTTGCTTAAATTGGAATAATAAAGTACGTTAAGTGGAAATGTTAATCATTTTAAACTATATATATTATGGTCTGGGTGTTTGAGAGACCGAAAAGTCTCTTGTAGTTCTGATATCTGCGACACAAGACTTAATTGATCTTAGTGTGGGGTCAGGACTATGTATGTGACTGTTGGGTGTATTTATTTATTTATATATAAAAGAGGAACCTGATTGACTGACGTATCAACGCACAGCTGAAACTACTGGAGGTAGGAACTTAAAATTTTACACAGGGATTCCTATTGTGGCGTAGCACCCTATGGAAGGATTATTGGAAAATCAACCCCTAAGGGAGGGAAAAAGGTAAAATACTGTTTGCAAAATCAAAACTTGCAACACACAGACGAAATCGCGAGCAAAAGCTAGTTTATTTATAAATGATATACTTACGTATTATTTATGTATCAAACGCTCGTTCCAGAAATTGTCTATATCGGTTAGTAAGAGCCACATAGAAATACTCGTATGTGTAATATTTCTTTAAGTAATTGCGATCAAGCATATATTACATTGAGGTACACCTCAAACAGTAAAGTTCCTCTTATTTATATAAATTCTATATTGTATACCAGGAAAAAAAAACAAAGACAAATAAATATAAAAAGTACAATAGGCGACCTCATTGCACAAGGCAATCTCTTCCAGGCAACCTTAGGATGGACATAGAAGAAAGGGGAGAGAAAGGTCAGTCTAGGCTTTAAAATGACAAAATTTCCTCCTCTGATTTCGCTTAAAAAGGCAAGCCTATGTCATGCTTCTATTAAATCGAGCAATAAGTATAACAAAGGAAATTCCTTATGATCTATTATAGAAGTTAATAGCTTCCGAAATGTCGCAAATACTCGAATGGACGGCACAAATACAGACCCGTTGCCTAGCAACGCACAATTAAACCTGCCTTAATTACTCAGAAATAATGAGCCTTTTTGCAGATGACAAATAGTGTAACGAGATTAATTAAGAAGATTTATACTCCTGTTTAATAAGATGGAGCAAAACTAACTTGAGAATTTTTTGAGACTTGATGGAGTAATTAGAAAAGATCAGTAGCCCGAGCACGAAAAACTATCGAATTCGTAATGTAAACGTATCGAGTTCTCGATACGTTTACCAGAGTATGTCGATAGTACGTAGCACGAAGCACTTTCTGTCGACTATCGAGAACTCGATACGAATACGTTAGTGACGTCATCCTAATGTAAGCAGTGATGTTGCTTGAAGAGCATAATGAGCGACTTGTTGAATGAATGATGCGTTCAAATACCATATCGAATTTAAAATAATCTTAAACATTTGACTCCGCCGTTTATTTATAGGATATTTAATTTAGAATATGCATTTACACTGAATAAAACATTAAAAGCGAGCTATTGGAAATTAAAAAGTTGCATTATCGTTGAAGAAATAAATAAGTTTTTTAGATTACAAAAATATATTTTACGTGTTCCGAACGGCTCCACTTGACATCGACGAGACGCCAAACCAAGGTTAAATTTGTTTTTGTGTCGCCGTAACAGTGAGCGTTCCTTTTTGTTCTTTTCCCTAAATAATTAATAAACATTTAATAATGAGAACAAGTGTATTGCAATACGAAATGATGTACATTAAAAAATTATGTACTTAAGTGTACCATACAATATATTTCCGCAACATAGGTAATACTTGGTCATGAATACTAACTTGGTTTTTACGAGATCTCTGTCAGCCCTTGTAATATTGCAGGTGTTATAAGAGCGTCAGTCACTTCCCTAACACATTTACTTACTGTGGTTTGACCTAAATACTTAGCCATTCCCACTATTCGCTGGTATGACCCAGTGGCGTAAAATGATGTGCACAAAGAACCTGTAAAGTAATATGTTTTAAATTAATTGACATTATTACATAGTTATATAATAGTTTTATTTCAATGACATTATTACATTAACTTTGCAAACCCACCTTAAGCTTTAGACTAATCTTGGATCTCGATTTTAAAGTAGTTTTCCGTCGAAGTTGCTCACAAAGAAAGGTGAAAGCTTCTTTATTTAATCTATATCTTTTTTTTAAATTCGGTTTCATTTGTATTCATAGGATTAATTTTATTTCTGTATTTCGCTCTGCGCATAATTTCACTGCATTAAAAAAAAATAGTTATATAATCATTTGAAATATTTATTTAAATAATTATGTGAAGAAATAAAACAAGGTTTAGGTACTTACCTAGTTTGTCTTGATCTATATTCATTTTCAATTAAATTTGCAGCAAGAAAAAAATATAAAGTACTCCGTTCATAATATATGGACGGCCTTTGCATTTTAGGTATTTTTAAACACTTTTTGTTCCAATAACTTAAGAATGAAATGTAAAACAACTTCTTACATAAAAACTCACTTAAACAATACTATAAATACGAATAAAACTTTATTTTAATAAGTGTCGAAACCTTTCTCACTGAAAAAATTTAAGTGAGAAAACATTCGACAATTCTCGATAGCCAGCCTTCGAAACTTACGATACCGTATGTCAAATCAACGTTCGTGCTCGCAAAATTGTTTATTTAACTCGAGTTTTGTTTACATTACTTCTCGATTTCGATACGAAGGTAAGTTAAAATGCTTCGTGCTCGCAAAATTAGTTCCATTTACGTACGATAGAGGCGCTGTAGAAATCTCATACAAAATTTCTCGATTACGATACGAATACTTTTTCGATAGTAATTCGTGCTCGGGCCACAGCGGATTAAAAAATTACGCGGACGTGATGCGAGTTTGGATTCGATTTTATTTCGAAATGTATAGATTAACTTTGTTTTATTTCAAGGAAAACCTTCTCATAGAGGTCATTAGACTACATCTGTATCTGTATCAGCCCATATACGTCCAACTGAGGGCTTCCTCTACAATCGAGAGTACGATTGAGAGGCGTCAGCGAGTTTCCAACAAAACTCCGAGCTGAAGTGCTTGTTACTTTTTAAAGCAGTGTGCTTCGGTTTATTTCGAAATATTTTCTTTTTATTTCAGGGAAACTTTCTCATAGAGGTCATTAGAATACATCTGTATCAGCCCATATGCATACGTCCAACTGCAGGGCTTCCTCTACAATCGAGAGTACGATTGAGAGGAGTTAGGCCATATAGTCCACTACGCTGGCCTAGTGCGGGTTGGCGGGCTTTATATACCCTAGCAATTCTTACTAATGGTATGCAGGTATCCTCAAAATGTTTTCCTTCACCGTTATGACGTTCTACGCGCCTAAATACAGCACGAATCAGCGCTTTCCAATAATGAAACGAAATTAAAATTCTTTCCGAGATTGTAAAACAAAATAACTGTATTTCATAAGAGGTGTTTCTGTTCTTTGTAAGGAGGATAATGTGCGGGCGTGAAAGATTTCTCGCTGTGTTGGGCACGAGGCTTTCGTCTGTGTGGTCTTGCCTGTATTCCATTCACCAGATTTGGAGGTTTTGGAAGAGACGGGACAATGGAGTTATTTTTAGCGGTAAACGTGGAATGTTTTGCTGGCTGTAATTTCGGGTGTAAGTGATATTAATTATGGTAACCATGTAACTTAATTTGAAACCACACCTGTATTCTTCACGGGTAAAACATATGTACCTTTATTATTACCATCTATACTTTACTCACCTTACTTACTTTTCAAGATATGACAGAGCACTAGATTATTATGACGAGCACAAATATGGAGTTAGCTCTGACACCCTGGACTAACACCTGCTACTTTTTATTCCGAAAAATTTAGTGTTCCTGTGGGATGAGGAAGAAATTCCAATATGTTTGCTACATTTTTATACTCAAATGGATGGGACGGGACTGGATTACTTGCCTTGAGTGAGAATGGGACGGGACGGGACGGGATGGGAACTTCCGAATAAAGTTAATTTCAAATAAAGTTAATCACGCAGACGAAGTTTTCGGGCAGAAGATAGTAATACAGATATGTATATATTTGTTGTGAATTGATTTGAAACTCATCATGTCCCACCAAATTCTAGAACAATTTTCCTGAGAGTTGTAACAGGAATTTGATTATACCCGCAGTTAGTTAAATAAACAAATTCGCTGACCAACTTTGTTTATCCAACAAAGTGTTTATTCGAATTAGTTTCTTTCTAATTACACTAAATCAGTCGGCGCTCATGTTGATTCACAAGATTGTTTGGACTAGCCCTTACAAGCGGACTCCGTACAAACAGATTAATTCCGTGTAACTATTTAAACACGTTTTATGCGGGGAAGTGTTGCACGATGAGAAACAAAGACGACACAACACAAGACCCAGACCCACGACACAAGACTCGATCTTAGTGTGGGGTCAGGACTAAGTATGTGACTGTTGGGTGTATTTATTTTATTTATTTATTTTTACCGTTAAACTTACAAGTTGGGAGTTGTACCACAGCTTCCATGGCGCAATTGGTTAGACGCCGGCTGTGAAACGAGAGGCCGCGGGTTCGATCCCCGCACCGAGACAAATATTTGTGAGGCCCATAAGCATTTTTCTCGGGTCTGGGTGTCTGTGAGACCAAAAAGTCTCTCGTAGCTTCTGATACCCACGACACAAGACTTATGTGATCTTAATGTGGGGTGAGGACTATGTATGTGACCGTTGAGTGTATATATTATTTAAAAAAAAACTCTTTATGCGGGAAAGAGTTGCACGATGGGTAACGAAGACAGTTATTTTTACTGTTAACTTACTAGTTGGGTGTTGTACACATTTTGAGTTATTTAGGATCTACAAAGTGTATGTAAAATAGTGGCCAGGATTGACAAAATCATATCATATATCAAGATCCAAGCCTTTAACATAATAAAGCCTTGTTCGCTATGCAATAACTGTTATTGTTCTACGTTGATATGCAGAAGCATTTAATATTTTTTAAATAAAATAGTACAAACTACATTTCCTGTAGGATGCATGAAAATGAAATGAAATAAAAATGAAAGGAAACAATTTATTGAATCCATTAAAATGTTCAACATTATTTAGATTCAGTCATTTTTTAACCTACCACCCGGTTTGGAAAGCGGTTTTCACTAGAGAATAACGGGCGAGAAACTCTAGTGTTGTTCTTTTCAAAACCAGTTCACAATTTAGTTATTATTACAAAAAATACAACTTCGTTTAAATCGGAGCAGTTCATTAATAAATTGTCATAATTTGCAAGTAAGATATATTTTTAATACAAATATGTTTATTTTACATTTAATATGGCTGAGAGAAACGAAGTAGCCCATGCAGATCGTAATTGTGAAAATTAACTCAATCCAGATAAAACACGAAAGTAACGGCCGGGCAGGTATATCTAGCATTATTAAATGCCAGAAATAACAAGGATTTTTTGTTACTGCTGGCACGACGAAGTTAATATTTTACAGGACGTCCCACGCTTCTTCCTTTTTGCTATGTTCCAAGTTGCTATGTTATTCGAATAAAAATAATCCTTATGATAGAGCCTTTTAATTGGTAGGTATCGTAAATTGATGGTATTTTTACCACATGACGGATTCGATTCTCGTTTCAGACATGCGACTATTCAAAAATCTTTGAAAGCAGTTTAAATTGCATTCAAAATTTAAATGATGGCTTCTTTTGACAGCCTCCGTGGCGCAGTCGGTTAGACGCCGCCTGTGAAACGTGTGGCCGCGGGTTCGATCCCCGCACCGAAACAAATATTTGTGTGATCCACAGGTATTTGTTTCGGGTCTGGGTGTTTGTGAGACCAAAAAGTCTCTCGTAGTTTCTGATACCCACGACACAAGACTCGATCTTAGTGTGGGGTCAGGACTATGTATGTGACTGTTGGGTGTATTTATTTATTTATTTATTTATTTTATTAAACTTGTCTATCAACAATATTTTTGATATTTCCCTCCGCGTGGCATTGCTGTGGCACATCCTGTATAGTACAACTTGCATCGCTATAAAAGTCACACCACCGCACGTTTCCCACTGATTTCATATTATTTCATATTTCGAGTATGCAGTAGCTTTGTTCCATTACTTTTAGTATCGGAAAAAATACGACCATAATGACGCACGTTAGTGTGTCGCGTTTCGGGTTTACCTGTGTATTTCCGAATACAACCAACAAGACATTATTGAATATCTGTCAAAATTTTACTGCACTTACACTAAGTTGCATTATAGTTATTTTGTTGTGCTAGTATATAAAATAAAGTTAATATCCATTATAAATTATCCGAGTATGTAATCCATTTGCTATATTATGTCATACCAGCTTTACAGTACTAGAAATGTCCGTTCCCGCGATTGTATGCCTCTACATTTTATTATTTTAAGACACGTTATAATTACTTTGGCATACCAGTATAAAAGCCTTTGAACTTTAGAGATAAAACACATTAATATTCTATCTCCGCTACAAAAACCACAGCGTGCATTTCCCACGCATTTTCCAATATTGATCATGCACGTTTCATTTGTTTTGATCCCCTGTTTGTTTTTATAATATGAGGTTTGAGTTCAATTTGCAATGTTTATTCAGTGAGTATTTCGGACGCAATCTCCGTACTCCGATGTTTAGCATATGGGGAACACATTACCATAATTCTGTTAAGTTTACACAGGCGCGTATTACGACATGCATGTGATTGACGTATTAATCTATGTTCGAATAGTTTCGAGATTCTGGTTTTTTAAATAAATCTGAAATATGTGCTTGTTGTTAGACTGCATGTTAAAAGTCACAACGGAAATTTGCAATAAAAGAAAGTAAAAAATAACTCTTTTTTTTATATAGCTCTGACTGCCTCCGTAGCATAGTTGTACTACGGTGCGATTACAAAGCTGAGGTCTCGGGTTAGATTCCCGGGTCGGCCAAAATGATATTAGCTCTATGACATTAAAGTATCGTTTTTTAATATTAAGAATTATTCAATAATCCTCGAAAATACACGGAATAGCAAAATAAAAATATGTTTCATGATGAACATTAGGAAAATATTATCAATTTTCTTTTGGACGTTCACGTTTCACGTTTCATAGAGAATCTAAACTTTTCATACTGTCCTACATCAGTGGGTCTGAAGTGAAACATTTCCCATTATCGGGCATTCTGACCGCCAAAAATGAAAACCCGGCTCGGAAATTGCCCGCGCTGAAAATAAACTGGAGGGTAGCGCACAACAAGCCCTGCGTGTTTTGTTAGACGTTTTTATGTTAGACTGACGTAAAGACAGAATAATGGAAACCTAATATTTTATCGTAGGTATGTAATAATTATTATAATGTTATATTATTTTACATAGATACATAAACAACAGAGGTGCTACCTACCAGGACACCCACATTTCGCCTTGTACACACATAGGTATTCCTGTCTTCGGGCTGCTAATGAATAGAAAAATCCAATACCAATTTGCCCGACCCAGGATTCGTTCCCAAGACCTCAGCTTTGTAATCGAACCGTAGTACAACTGCACCAGAGAGGCAGTCAACTTTATTTTGAAATAAAACTAATTTTACGGATTTTATCGCGATTTGGTTTAATTTATACATTTTTTTTAACTTCCCGACATTTGATTGCTTTATATCTTTCGTGGTCACGTTAGTAAAAATAGTTTTTATTAACATGTTATTACTATTAGATTACGAGTTTAAATACACATTATTAAAAATGATTGATCCTGCAGTCAAATTGTTTGTATAGTTTTGCAGGACACGTATGTAGGTTATAAGTTTATTATTTTGTCATTAATAAATAATTTAAACAAAAGTATGGAAAACAATGCGTTAAACAGAAATTTACACTTTTATTTCTAGTTCCTAATTCCGCCACAGGCTAACTAATGGTACATTACATATAGTCAGTTTTGTTGCGCCAGTATATAAAATTGGTTCTACAGCGTTATTAATCGTTTAAGAATAAAATTACTATGATTTTCCTTTGTAATTCTAAGTGAATTGGGATGTGTTGCGTGGGCGGTTGCACTATTGAATGATGAACGCAAGCACCAATGAAGGTTGAACAAGGCTAGAGGATGTTTGTATCTACGTCTGAAATTGAATAGTTTTTATTGTATACAACTGTTGAGGTGTTGGTGCAATGATGCAATATTTTTTAGTTGAACAAAATACTGTTTTTGTTAGACAATTGCGCTGGAATGTGGAATCAGATGTAGAGCTTCTTAAGTGTATAGAAACTGCTTTCTGTCTTCGGTATAGAATCATTTTATGTTTGTTGTATAATACATAATTATATTTCATTAGATAAGACGATAAGAAGAACAGATATGATTAATGAGTAATGGCGTACATAACAAATTTTATGGTTAAATTTTACTTTTATAGAAGTCCTTTCAAATATACTCAAATGTCCTTAATAAACACATAATATAATTCATAAAAGGACACTTTAATTAAGTCTTTTGTAGCCAATAAAACCAATTCATAGCATTTACAGACTTTTTAATACCAAGATATTTTCTTAGTAGTGATACAGATGTGTCGCCAGATAACCACCGCCCTTAATAGCTCCAAGGTTGATCATTCTTCAAGGCGTATAGCTGACACGAGATTTTTTTGATAGCTCTCCAATATATGCCGTGAAATTGAGAATGTTTTGTGCTACGTCGGACTAAATGGCAAATTTATTTGGCTCAGAAGTATCCGAAGTAGGAGGTAAATACTCGCAAATTCATTTTTCGGACTAAGAAATTAATTGAAGCTTATAATTATAAGCTAATTAGCTTGTCCGTGGATTTGTTTAATTATAGCAATAGATTGGTACGATACTATGACTTGTTTAATAAAATCACTAAAACTGTCCTAATTTTCCTTGTAAATTTCTATGTATTGATGAAAATTTTTGCGATGTTAAAATATTGCCACGTTAAATATATTTTGACTGACGTAGAAGCGAATATAAAAAAATTGTTATACAGCTCTAATAAGTACTAAAACAAAATGTTCAAATTTTACGCGTAGTTAATGTCTTAGCGTTAAAATATTCGCCGGATTTTAAACGCAACTCTTTTTTTGTTTATATTAGATTGTAAAAACCAGCAATCAATCAACAGGGAGCTGCCAAAAACAACACAGACAAAACAAATTCATAATGGAGAGTAGAGAAAGAACAATAAACCGTTGTTATATGTACGCTATGACGAATATAATATATATTAAAACTGAGAAGCATTCATGCTTGCTCGATGTTTTACATACCGGGTATATCAAGACTGCGACCGAAAACGAAGCCAGGTGGTAGTTTTAGTGGTTACAAACACGATGCTAATAAAACAGATTTTTTCTTAGTTTTTTTTTAAAAATCTTCGTGTTTGGGTGGTAAATACCTAGTTTTTTCAAAAATACTAATTTAAAACCTTACGTACCATTGCGTGTTTAAAAATAAAGAGGTGTACATTTTTATTTTAGGAAAACTATGTATATATCACCCAAATACGACGATAAGTAAAAAATTACAAAAAAAAAGTTGTCGATTATTTTTTGCGAAATTTATACTTGCATTGTGTCTGAAGTCACTAATACTACCACCTAGCTTCGTTTTCGGTCGCGGTCTTGATATACCTTGTATAAACTCGCGCTTGTTTCTGGAAGGGTAAGCAGTGTCGCCTTGTGTAGTGGCAGCGTCTATGAGCTGTGAGATGTTGGTGGAACTCTCAAAATTGTGTTTTACAAAATTCGTTTCCATCTGACTAAAACCGCATATGAATTGTACACGCATATAAAATGCAAGGGAGTATGTATTTTGTAAATAGAGATAACAATTTCTCGCTTGTTGGAATTTTTATATTCTTACTCACCTAGAAAAACTGTACTGCAAAATTGATACTTCACGTGAATTTTCTGTAAGGCAATAAGTACTAAGCCGATCTTACCAAATCATTTATATGTATCATAGTTGTAACGGACTACAACAAGACATCTTTACTTACAAAAACGCTTATATTCATTTCAGGTTCTTCACAAAGTCTTACGCGAGTACTGTTTAACGTCAAATAAGAATAGTATTAAACAACGTCAAAAGAATCCATTTAATTAATGGGGTATGCAAATGGCACTTGCTCAAGTCTTACAAGTTCCAGCAGTGGAAAATAAACTGGTGATTTTCTTTGAACGCACCACTGAGCTTTGAAATAAGAATTTTTCAATTTAATATTCCCGCTACAATTATATTTGTGAGCAGAATGAGTTCGAGAAATGCAATATTCTTAGATGTTCGTCTGAGATGCAGATGAATGTGTTAGAGTTGTATAACACAAAATACAAATAAAATATAATAATAATACATATTTATTCATAATTCCAATATAATTTAATATATATCTTTCATAAACACAAATATATTCAAACACTGCTATACTTTAATTGATATACTTATAATAACATTATAATCATTAATTCACTATATTAACTATTAAAATAGTAAAACAAATATAATTACTAAAGCAATATAAACCAACAATTATACTTATCTTGTTAATGGTACTCAGAGCCACATTTACACTGACAGGGGGCAGAGTAATGTCCTGCTCCACGACTCGAACAACACTGTGTCACTTCAAGCAATGCTGGTCTATTTATACCAAATCGTGAGCAACCCCACTCTGCCCCACTTCTGACTACCCACATCAATTTGTATTTGTTTATAAATTAAATTGATGTTTACACATTCCATAAAATCTACTCAGATAAGTAATTAATGTATATCTTTAAATTATCAACATCTCACAAATGCATTAACTATTGTTTGATCATTCAAATTACTTGATTCATATGACAGGCCGTGGTGGCGTAGTTGTACCTCGGTACGGTTACAAAACTAAGGTCTCGGTTTCGAATCCCGCGTTGGACAAAGAGATATTGGATTTTTTTATTCATTATAATATGTCAGCCCGGAATTTGTGATCGATATTCTCGCAGCACCTCTGCCTACCCCTTCTGGAGAAAAGGCGTGAGTTTGTATATGTATGTATATTCATATGAATTGTATATGTAAAGTTTTGTGCTTACTACAACTTGATCGGGATGGTTGTAAAGTTTACATAGAAAATTCGATCGGCGAGAGAGATTGTCAGAGACCGTGTTGGTGGTATGACATACTTACGAGTCCACGCGAATAGCGATCACCATACTCAACCATGGCAAATACATCATATCACATATATGTCGCGTTTCGGTTTCACTTGTTTCTAGCAGATCGGCAAAATTATGAACTATATCGCCATTAAGCTGGCAATATATACCTATGATGACACACGTAATTTTGATAAGTCAGAAGAGTTAAGATTGAACTCAAATACCCTCATTCATAGACACATTTAAAACCTATTTAGCTATCAAATGTTTTGTCTTCTTTGCTCAAACTGAATTCTAAAGTCGTTCGAAAAAGAAAGGAAAGAAAGAATTTTATGTTCCACTTTCATTATAATACCACTCCATACTTTGCCTATATTAATTCCACTTTACAGTAATAAATAATGTAGTTAGACAGCCTTGAAGACATTATTATTCCTCCAGGGGTATCTACTCATTGTCTAACTTAGTTGAGCCAATTTACCGGAAGGATAGATAATATTATATTAGATCAGTGTTTATTAAGGAGCTGGCCTTGCGCAGATTATTGGTGCGTTAGAGGCTATTCTTAATGGAATAAAGGACGTGGGTGATACGCAAAGTAATAGAATTACATATATACATAAACTCACGCCTTTCTCCCAGAAGGGGTAGGCAGAGGTGCAATACACCGACGTTCCGCCTTGAATTTTCCATCACACGATGAGATATGGGGCGAGCCTATTGCCATATCAGGCACAAATTCCTGACTCCGGGCTGATAATTTATTGAAAAATCCATTATCACTTTGCCCGACCCGGGACTCGAACCCGAGACCTCAGCTTTGCAATCATTCCGTAATACAAATGCGCCACCGAGGCAGTGAATTTTTATCAAGTAATGGAGTTAATCTTTTTTTAATATTGAGGTGATGATTCGAACAATATTAAGCATGGGGAAAAAATTGTTAAATTAATCACAATAAAAGGTAGTATTTTTTCATACGGTGTAATGTTGGCAGTGTCTTTGGTTTTGTAGTACCCTATTTGGACTGTTCTGGAAAGTAAATAATAGAGTCCTGAAATCAAAGATCAGGTCGGACTGTTAAGGAAATAATTTCTGTAAAATGTGTATTGGCATCTTTGCCTAGCGATACTATGGTAACGATTGAGGTATTATACCGGGTATATCAAGACTACATGAAACCAGTAGACCGAAACGGAAGATAGAGTGACTGTATAAGAGTGAAAGAGACAGTTACACATTATGTTCTCGATCTCGCGTTCTCCCCTATAATATCCCAACATTGATTTACATTGACACCCCGGAAATGGCTTCCATTAAACATTTGTTTACCCTTTTGCGGAGTTATCTCACAAAAGCAGCGGATGTAGCAGTAATAAAATAAAAACTTATTTGTCTAATCCATCATTTTGACGGCGTGTGTCGATCAATCTTGTTGACGTTTGCGGGACGTGGCAGGCTTTTCAGAGGCAAAAACGGGCAGAAATGTCCGCCTAAAATCATGGTCAGCTGAAATTTTTGCCATGATTGGGCGAGTGTGGACTATTGAGGATTTAATGAGATTTTGATTCTTAAATTGTTTATTTTCGAAATTGTAATATTTTACAGCCTCAGAGCAGTTGGTCAGACGCCGGCTGTGAAACGAGAGGCTGCGGGTCCGATCCCCGCACCGAGACAAAAGTTTGTGTTATCCACAGGTATTTGTTTCGGGTCTGGGTGTTTGTGAGACCGAAAAGTCTCTCGTAGTTTCTGATACCCACGACACGAGACTCGATCTTAGTCTGGGGTCAGAACTATGTATGTGACTGTTGGGTGTATTATTATTATTATTTATTATTCGGGTTTTCCCGATGTTACCTGGTTACCTTAAACAAATTAGGAGGTAGATTAATATAACAGATTATCTAGGTAGGTATGTTAGCTTACTTTAATTTCTGCCGTCATGCAGTTGCGTAACTGTTAGTTTTACTCATTTAGTTTGTATAGGCTACCTAAAATCACTGTAATGTAGCTAAGAGAGAAAGGGAGAGAATGAGAGACTATGAGGCGGAGTGAGCGGGTAAGAGCGACATAGAAAGAGTGCAACAACAAGAATTTGCACCAAATATATACAAGTGAATTTGTGCCCGATATGGCGATAGGCTCGCTCCGTATCACATTGTGGTAGGGAACATACAAGACGAAATGTGGGAGTCCTCGTAGCACCTCTGCCTACCCCTTTTGGGAAAAAGGCGTGAGTTTATGTATGTATGTATGTATGTATGTATGTATGTATGTATGTATGTATGTATGTATGTATGTATGTATGTATGTATGTATGTATGTATGTATGTATGTATGTATGTACAAATAAATCAGCAGTAGCACAGAGCGATCCCCGTAGCTAGTTTTTGATGGCTTGTTGTAATCCCAGATACGTTATCAGTGCAATAAGCCAGCGATAGCTTATCGAGATTATGAACCGTCGAGTGCCGTCATACATCACACACACTTCATAAATAATCGTTATTTTGACAGTATGTGTTGTTAACGTGTCGGAAATAGCTTTAATTTGTTTCCAGAATAAATAATACAGTTTTTGTAGCTAAGATTGGAGAAAGTAGCAAATGGGTTATCTGATGGATAAGTGTGTGATTGATGATGGATCGGACCAGACGCGACTGCCTACATATTTACGGTCGCGGGTTCAAATGCCAGGGCACACCTCTGACTTTTCGAAGTTATATGTGTATTGATAGTCAATCTCCACGCACTATAATGGTGAAGGAAAATATCGTGAGATAACCTGCATACTATAGCGATATGTAAGAATTTCTCTGGTATGTAAAGTACGCCAACCCGCACTAGGCTAGCGTGGTGGACTATATGACCTAACCACTCTCAATCGTACCCTCGATTGTAGAGTAGGCCCGTGTCTTGCAGTGGGACCTATATGGGCTGATAGAATACAATACAATTTTTAGGTTAGGAAATGAGCTGCATCCTTTAAAAAACATATTAGGAAAGGGCAGAAGAAAAATAATAGTAAGGGCTTTTATAATTCTATTGAAATATTAAAAGGTCTATCTAGATCATAGAACATTTAAACAGAGATATAATAAAACTCTTTTATTTATTAATTTCACATCTTAATGCTTTCATACTTTATAATAAAAAAACAACTGTCCCTAGCTAGTTTATTAGTCTAAACCGACAGATGGAGCTACAAGCACAAAAAATAAAATGAAACAATAATTATATCTTCCCTCCATTCTTATAATCGTTATATTCCATGTCTCTCGTTGGAAAAGCTGTTACCCGAGCTATCTAATGTAATTATAAGAAAATGCAACAAGAAATACTCATTTTCCGGACGTCGTGCGATGGTTCAAAGTTATTCATTTTAAAAGATTCTAGCGCGCAGTTACTTTTCATGCTATTAATCATTACATTTTCTTTATGAAAATGGTAATATTGTAGATTGGGTTTGTATGTATGGAAATTTTACTGCTGGAAATAAGTTTTGTTTATTTTTACTAATACTGTAATGATATTCTATAGGTTTTTATGAAAAATTTAAGACAACTTTTAGGACTTCTGAGTTGGATTATTGCATGTTTGAATTAATCAATGGCAACAATGAGTTAACACACTCTTAGAAGCTCAGAGGGACTGGAAAGGTTAATCACTAAAAGTAATTAGTTGAATGGTACAAAAACCACAATATCACATTTTAATGCTATCACAAACATCTGCTAATTTTATTTATTTTATTTTATTATATTTGGGTGGCTTACAGCTACCAATAGCAAACGAACATAATATATATTACAAATTGTATACAAAGGATAGCCAATTACGAGCTACCGCAGATAGGGTAATTGACCTATAAGCCTCTACCAAACTTATTTTATTTTTATTCTTTACTGTACATAAAAAATATAACAAATAGGTATATAGAGACAATAAAACAACAAAGTACACATATCCATCCAAAGGTTGCCTGTAAGAAATTGCTTAGTGTGATAAGGCCGCCTCTCGTACTAATATTATGCCATTTATTTACTGTAAATATTTCTTTCTGTGCAATAAAGGATTAATAAATAAATAAATAAAGTACAAATGGCTGTCTTATCGCCCTAAGGCAATCTCTACCAGACAACCATTCCACTATACACAAACTATATCTAAAATTATACACCCAAAAGGTCCTTAAATAAAAAAGTTGTTCACGTATTCAGAAATGTGTCGATTCAAATGCCATTACGCGTAAAAGGTCCTTGAACAGTAAGAAAGACGGATTGTCCGGCTGTCAGTGATGCGTGAGAATGGATCTAGATTTGTCACTGTTCATAAATTATTCATTTTATAGTGATGGACAATTTTGTTATATTTATGTAGAATAAACTGCACTGAAGTGATCCCTCAAAGAACCTAGATGACCGACATAGCTCTGAAAGTAGTGGCAATGGGCTGGCCACATATGTCGCAGATAACCGCTGGAGTAAGCGCGTTCTGGAGTGGAGACTGCGTCTTGGCAAGCGTAGTATGGAACGCTTTCTGGCCAGATGGCGAGATGATTGCACAAGAGGGCCGGCAGCGACTGGATGCATAAAGCAGCAGACGGGGCTCTGTGGCGCATCTTGGAAGAGGCCTATGTCCAGCAGTGGACTACAACGGTCTGATGATGTGGATGATAAAAGTAAATGCAATCAATTTGATGTTAGTGCAGTGCAACTGAAGTATCTATTAGGAAGAGGTGCGCAGTCGCCAGTCGTTATAACTATGTTTGCAACACCAAAGCTGTTATCTTACTTTGGTTTCCTCTCAGATAGTAATAATACTCTTTTTTATATTACTCTGGCCGACACTTTTGTACTGCAGCTTAAATTAGTTACAGCAATGCTGTATCACATAAAAAATAATTATTTATCGAGTTTAAATATATTTGAACTCGTAGCATTTCCCTGATTTCGGAGCCAAGGGACTTAAAGTCCTATGTCCTAAAATATAAGTTATATAAACAATACTCCAGAAATACTCGATTTATTTTTCTATTATTTGAAGGCATATTCTGTCATATTCTACCTTCAAGTGATGCAGATATCAACATGCTTATTTCTATAATATATATGTTACCGGAAATGTATGAAATTTAGGAATTGTATACATTTCCTAGGAAATGTATACAATTCCGAAGCTATTTAGGAAATGTATAAAATATTCTTTCAATAATTATTTTATACATACATATCCTAGGAAATGTATACATTTCCTAGGCATTGTATACAATTCCAATATCGTATTAGGAAATGTATAAGAATAATGGTTTCTGTAATAAAACACGTTGTTCAAATGAGAGTAATATTTTTTATCACAGGTTACAATCATAGCGGTAAATTCTATAATACTCGTATCTTCATATTACCTATGTTACTAATTAAAAATAACCCTTCCGGTGTCCAAGAAGCTCATTTCGGGCTCCCTGTCAAGATTCATGTGACATTCTCCATTGTTCTCCATTGGTAGGTAGGTAGGTTAGGTTAGGTTAGGTTAGTTTATGTTAATTAATATCTTAAATACTTGCATTTACTTACATTTCCGATTACTATTTAGGAAATGTATAGATTTCCTAGGAAATGTGTCTAATGTAATTTATTTTACACATTTCCGGGCGATTTTAGGAATTACATACATTTCCTAGGAATTGTATACAATGACGGATTACACACATTTCCGTTAACATATACATAATAATATCATATTTATACATACTATGTAATAAAAGTATTTCTTTTCGCTCTTTACTATTGATTATGAAGTGTCGGAGCACCAAAATGCTTTTAAAAACCCATTACTCTAAAACAAATAGTAACAACACTAGAATCTAAATTCATAACAATTGTAGGAGGAAAATAAAGCAGTGCACATTCAGAAATTACGCGACGGGAATAAATTGTGAGAAGCTTTTATACCTATGCATTTATACATTTTCTCTCAGACGGAACGTGCATATTATTACTGTAAGAGGTTTATTTTTCATTTTGTCTGAGAAATTTTACTATAGAAATTGATGAGATTGTAGCTGTGTTTATCCAGTAGAAGTTTAAATGGACTCTAAGCGTTTGATAGCCCGGTTGGACAATAAATTTTGAATGAGATTTTTAACATACGAGACATATTCAACATAATGTACGATGATCCTTATATTAAATTACGTATTCATTGATTTTGCCACGAAATAAATTATTATGTTAATTATTACTTTTAATCTTCTGCTTGTCCTTATCCCAAATTTGCATATTATAATCGGTGCAACATAACTTTTAACCCACGTTGCAGAATGATTTACTCATAATTTTGCGAACGATTGTATGCTAAGCTTTTCAAATATCATTTATTAATTCAATTACCTACAAAATACAAAAAAACTGACGGAATACTGTCGGACTATTCTTTAAATTACTAATGTTTTAAAGACAACAATCCACAACTTCAAAGTAAACTAGAATGTGACCCCTAACATCGTAAACACATACCCAACATCCACATTCCGCGTTAAAAATATAGTTCACGATGCATTTTTCATTAAGATGTT
This sequence comes from Deilephila porcellus, assembly GCA_905220455.2. Lineage (NCBI taxonomy): Eukaryota > Metazoa > Arthropoda > Insecta > Lepidoptera > Sphingidae > Deilephila > Deilephila porcellus. Next base: position 1,165,877 of record LR999984.1, on the reverse strand, counting down.
CCGCCGTATACATTTCACAGAGCTGCTGGCTATTCCAAGGCTTGGCCAGGTGTATTTATATGGCGGTGTTACCCGCTTTAACAGGTCAGGTGAATACTGCGGACTCCTGAATAACTGAGGGACGGTTACAACAAAAATGAGTATACATAGTTGTAGGATTTGAATGTCATGATGAAAGATGAGTAGCATGAAACGTTAGAAGAATAACTGATATGAAACGTAGTTTGTGTGAAAGAGATGACGAATAGAAGTACTAAAGAGTAAAAGAGTTAGAGGATGAATGATTAAGATGTCAAGTATGAAAGGACGGAATAGGGGAGAACAGTCTGGAAGACGATGGAAGACGTGAACGACGTACGACGATAAAGACGAAATAAAATGGAAGATAATTAAACTAAAGAATATCCAAACGATCAATGTTTGATTTAGACCCAAACGGGACTATTCCCACATAAATAAGTTTTAAAATTTATGAATGATTTCAGTGTAATGTAATGACGTATCAGGAATTTAATTTTTTGTTTGAGGTTTATCTGTGTTTTAGTTGACTAAATGGCTAAAGAAAACCAAGAAAAAAAAAAGATTTTGTTTTTTATAGGATTTTTTTTAAAGAATTATTTGTCACTATGTAATTACCTGATTGGGCTGCAAATCGTAGGTCTTTGGTTTCTAATCCCAGCTTAAGAGATCACGACCCTCAAAAATGAGGAAAACGATGCAAGAAAGAAGACCTACATATCTATATTTTATTATGCTAAGTAATTTGGGGCTTGTATCCTTTAAATTCTTTCTTTAAATTCTAGACTGCCCTCTTTTCTTTTCCTGTTCTTATATCCAACCTTTTGTCTGAAAGAAATCGCCTAGAGCAATAAGACCGCCATCTGTACTTTTTTGTTAATCTGTAATATCTTTAAGTGTTTTTTTCCTTTTTTATGTGCAGTTAAGAATAAATAAATAATTTTGGTGTTAAACGTGAGCACTGCCGGTTATTTCAAGGTTTGGCTAGGTGGTGGATGTAGATAGCGGCATACCCGCATTAACAGGATGATGTGAATACTGCGGTCTCTTGAATAAATGAGGCGTGGTTAGTACAGTAATCGCCGAAACAATCATTTCGGTGTTATGGAATAGCGTATTAGGATTTCGAGGTTTAGTTTTGGGGTCTATGTGAGTCATGATTGGCTACGAGAGCCAGCAAAATAAAGATTTAAATAAATATCACACATAATTTTCTAAAAGGTATTTATTTTTCGAATGTTTTCACAATTAATAAATCATAGGGCCCTGCTTTAAAAAAAGATTTGCCTAATACTATTTTATTATGTAAATTAATTTGAGTGTTTAATCTATTATGTAAATATGCAGGATTCCGCAGATTACAATTTCAGGACTTTATTACCTTATTAAATATGTAAAATTCAAAATTGTACTGAAGCCAGATACGCGAGTCTACTTAACGTATTACCGTGTAATGATTATGTAATTTGCATATGTTAATAACTTTTGGGGAATGTCATTTTCCCACTCACACTTCGTATGATTATTTAGGTTATTTGTAGATGGAAACACTTAATGTGTATCTACCTAGTACCTATATTGGTATGGTAAAATCGGCTTGTCCGCCATCTTATTAAGTCATTGGTATAATACCATAAACAGGTATGATATATGAATTATTTATTTTAAAAAAATCATAACAGTTTCCTTATACAGAGAAAATGTTATAGTGCTAGACTATAGAAATTTCATTTTCTATGTATTCAATTGATTTGTGATAGCTTCGAAGTTTATGAAAGCGCAATAATACCGCTATTATTGATTAAGGTCTCGTCCCATTCAGTAAAAAATATAGAAGTTAGTTTATATGTGCCTTAAAGGTAGATTCCACTAGTAGAATCGTAAAAAAACATTGTGCAACAAACGAAAAACTCCGCGCCTACCCTACGCAACTGCGTTAACACAGGTTAAAATCTTAACAAAATAAACATTTCCCAACTCCACCGTAAAATAAATAAAGCAACATCAAAACACAAATCTTCGGGAAACTTCGGAAGTCCACGAAGCAAACACTCGGCTGGCATGTATCAAGTGCAAATATAATCAGATTTTATATGGGGTTTTTCAATCCGCAAGTCCGGGAAGTAGCGAGTTCACTGTAAAATTACTACACTGTAATTAAGATTTTGGAGTTCCGTCTTCAGTCAAGTTTGATCTTATTGAGGCTATTAGAGATGGATGGGCTGGATTTTTTATGACACAAGATGACGTCATGATACTTGATGTAAATGATGTGCAATTCAAAGCAGAATATTTGCTACGTAACGATGATTGCGACAATCTCTCACCATATGATACAATTTTGCCGACTTACTTCCAATTGGATATCTGTATGTATCAGCCCATATACATCCCACTGCAGGGCACGGCATCCTCCGCATTCGAGAGTACGATTGAGAGAGGTTAGGCCGTATAGTCTACAACGCTGGCCTAGTGTGGGTTGGCGGACTTACACATACAATAGAAATTCTTCCGAATCGCTATGGTATGCAGGTTTCCTTACGATGTTTCAAATCTTAGGGCACACGTCTGACTTTTCGGAGTCACGTGTGTATTGATAGTCAATCAATACGTACTATAACGGTGAAGGAAAACGTAAGAAAATCTGCATACCATAGCAATTGGATATATAAAGACTGAACCCAAAACTGGACGTTTAAATACAATTTGTCAGCATCGTGTATGGTGGTTACTATTCGCGTAGACATAAACATTTTATCAGCTACATACCTATAGGGTCTTCGGCAACCTCTCCCACTGAAGTAAATGCAGCGGTAAAGATATTCAGAATGGTTTCTTAGATTTACGCGAATGTTACACATTGAAATAAAACTAGTTTTGTGTCAATCTATTACTTCATGACAGTGTTCCACGATCGTAAATTTCACTAGAAAAATGGTAGTAATTTTCTGCCTATTCTATAGTCTATAGTTTTCGCACAACCTTTAAAATTAGAGCTGTTTTATTTCAAAGCGTGGGGAAGCCTATTTGCATCGCGTACGGCCGATAAGTCCGACGCGTTGCGATGCATAAATCTAACTTTTTGTCGGCTAAAAACAGATCAATAGTCTTTTTATTACGTAGACCTTTGAGGATAAAAGAGGAAGGCGTAAAGATAATTGGGTCACCTATGAAGGTCTTAACTCTACCTAGCTTATGCATGTCGTACTATCTTTGCGTTTCTGTCAGCATATACACTAGTTGATGTCTAGATGGATACGAGTATCCTTATTTATTTATTTTTTATTCCTTAGTGAACACTCTAAAGATAACAGTTTAAAGAGATAATAAGACAACAAAGTACAAATGGCGGTCTCATCGCACTAAGGCAATCTCTACCTGACAACCATTGCCGTCAACCACAACCAAAATTTTAGCTGGATTGTAATCACCAAAGTGTGTGCATATAAGTCGAAAGCGAACCTAATATTTCTCAGAAACAAACAGGGGGTTAGAAGTATTTTCGATCTGTAGTTTTCAATTCAGGTATTTTTCTCAGCTGTTCTCTGTACTATGGCGTACATAGCCAACTTTGAACACACTATTTAACGAGAATAAAGGTTAACTTAGTCCCAAGTTGATCTCTTTATTAAACCACGAAGTTTATAAATGCTTCCAACTTTTTGTGTCTTGTAGTCACGTTGTTGAACAATGTAAAAACGTTTATTGGGATTCTTGGGCCAGTCTACGAAGTTAGAAATGTTAAAAGCCACTTAGCTCGAGCGACAACGTCTCGTACAGTAGTCACTTATTTTATAATGCACTGAATAGAGTATTTTTGGTTTAGCTGTTTGTAAGCATGGCAATTTGTAAGGATTTGTAAGTGAGAAAACACGCACGCGGTTGATAATTATGGCTTGTAAATAAGAACACACTCGTCCCTTCCAAATAAACGAAGAAATCCTCCAACCAACATAGATATTCCAAACGAATTACTCTTAGTAGAATTCCTTCTAACTCCAGCATTAACACGAATTCCAACCTTATTTCTTACTCAGTATGGTACATATTAATTCAAAGGTCCATAGTACTACTTTTCATGTTTTTTATTACAAGATAAAAGGTACGTTTCACTGAAATTGAGATTTGGAAGTCGTAATTTCAGTAGATTTTCATATTTTTGTACCTACATAAACCTCGAATTTAAAATTATAATCCGATCAAAAGGTGATGGTTTTATGAAGCTATGTTCTTGTGTTTCATGTTCAGTTGGAAGTTTTGTAAAGTATACTAAAATATTCCAGGGAAATTCTATGATGTCCATTTACGTTTGATGTATTTTGGACAATCATCTATTCATATAATACATTTTGTAACCGATCTATGTACATGGGAGATAAATGAGAAATCTAATATGGGGGGTCTGAATTAACGTAATAGATCCCAAAACAATGTTTTTAGAATTTTTGTCTGTTTGTCTGTGCGGCTTAGCGCGATGAACTTAAAAAATAGCTCAATAGATTTTGATAAAATTTGGTATGGAGGTAGCTGACACCGTAGATTAACACTTTCATCCCAAAAATTGAGTATTCCTATGGGATGAGGAAAGAATTTCGATATATTCGTTACATTTTTGTACTCTAAGGAATGGGATGGGACTGGATTACATGCCTTGAGTGAGACGAGACGGACAGGATAAAACGGGACGGGATGGGATGGGAAATTCCAAATAAAGTTAATCACGCAGACGAAGTAAGAAATAACAGAACGTAGCAACTGTTCTATGAGATGGACCTAATAACTGAGATACAACCATTCTGTGTTTAAAAATAGAGATAGCGTTATCAAAGAATACATATTTGTGTTGAGAATTGACAAAAATAGTTGGGCCAGCGCTTGTTCTGTTTGTAAGAGATAAAGTATATCTTTTTTTAATTATTCCTAACTTGAACGTATGAATACATTGTGAGGGAATTTTTGTGCTTGAGACTTTTAAACGAGAATTTTAAAAGTATGTGAAACTACTGCATTACCCCAGCGTAGTAAACTAAAGGTAAATGTGCGTCGTCGCCTGTTGGTAAACGGATCAGACGCGACTGCGAACATGTGCTTGGTGGTCGCGGGCAAATCCTAGGGCGCACCTCTGAATTTTCAGAGTCATGTGTGTATTGTTACCTATCACATCGCGAGACGGAAAATACAAGGCGAAACGTGGAAGTCCTGGTTGCACCTCTGCCTACCCCTCCTGGCAAAAAGGCGTGAGTTTATGTATGTATGTAAGAAGTTTTCTCGGTTTCTCATCTATGTTGCCTTGGATTGCAATTTGTGCTTAGCATAGCGATAGCTACACCAGGCTATGTACGTGGACCAAATTGGAGCTGATGCAAAGATTTATTATAGTCTTTAGCGAAGCGGGAAGTGGACAATTGTTTGGATTCAACTCCCCCTACTTTTTTCTGATTATTCGTTTCGTGTTAAAGACATAATAGTTCCCAAAACACGTCGAGGCGCAGTACTTTGTTTGAATTTTTGGGGCGCCATTGGTGATCCTGGCTGACAAGAGTTCTGTTGGTGGGTGAGTAACGACATATAGTCTCTCATATCAACCTTTACCACCATTAAGCTAGAACAAAAATTGCTTCCATATTACTCTCCACAAATTGTATGTAAGATAATGTAGGCAAATCCCCATCTATAATATTATGCTCCTACGTTCAAATAAGTAAAAACAAGTATAAAAACGGTGTAAATCTGTTGAAAACGGCGTGACAACCGACGACTCCATCCCGCGAACAATCCAACTGTTGTTCCTATGTACATGCGACAATGAAAATTCGCCGACGACCGCATTTCAACGTAAGATACGCAAACGAATATATTAAGTATGGGGCGTGGTAGAGTGACGAGCGGAGCGATTTTTGAGTCAAATAAATTTATTATTTTATAGTGGTACGAAGAAATGACTACAATGTATGGTAAATGCAGTGCATTTCACATATAATGTTCATAGAAGTAAAATTATAATTATTTGCGCCGATCGACACAATTGAAATGAAATGAAATGAAATTCGTTTATTGGTCACGTAGGCAATTAAATAGCTCTTATGACAAGTCAATACGCATAGTTCTTATTTTCTATTTACAAGATATTTGTTGTAATTATGTCGGCCTGATTGTCCCCGGATATCCCGTTGACATGGCACGCGACGCACTTATGATGGTCACTATAATGGATTCTTAACTATTGTTTTCGGTGGTTGCTATCTGGGCGAATACAATAATCCTACCACCACGAAATATGGTATATTTTTAATACACGCATTACGTTGCTTGAAACGGAGTATTCTGTAAGTAAACTTAATCACAAACACGTCTTAGTTCTGACCCTACAATAAGACGCGAGTCTTGTGTCATTGGAATCAGAAGCTACGAGAGAAATTTTGGTAATACGAATAGAATGATGAACTAAATAGAATGCACTTTCTGTGAACCCAACCTAGAACTTCTTATCCACAACTCCCTTTATTCCCACGGGCACCAACAGAATTATAATTAATCTAAACAGTAAGTTTTAAATTAAAACTCAATAATGTCAGTTCCTAACCACAAACTAACGCGCTAAAAGATTTGCTCAGCGGGCGTGAAAAACATTTCGGTTTGGCTAAATGTGAATTTGGTGAATTTCAAATCTTTTGGGTAAATTTTCATCCGTCAGTTTGTGCAGGAACTAGCGAGCCGGATAAAATTCCTACAGTTTGTTAACTCTGCGCAAAAAGTATATTTTGTTGCCAGCGAATTGCTTGCTAACTAGTCGAAACTAGACGAAAATGTTGACTGCTAAAATTAAATAAAGTGTTTTGTTTGTTTGATTTTGCATATTATTTTAAAATAATTGACCAACATCGTTAAAAAATATTCGAGAACAGCATTTAAATGAGTTGTTTATTGATGGTGCAATACATATTTCAAATATGAGTAAAAGGAACGGCGGGGGCGGAGTGGGGACACTGGATTTCTTTCTCGCACGCTCGCATCTTATCTGGAGTCACGTCACAATTATAAATTACATCTTTTTTTTCTGCATACAATTACTTCCACTACTGATTTAAACGGTCCAGATTTATGAGGTCATTTTGATAACTGATTTCGAAAATGAAATCGGTCATATTAATCTGGTTGAATTTTGATTTTTCAATACAAGAAACCAAATGCTCACTATTTACAATCCATACACCTATTTCCAAAACCTAAAAAAAATAGGTTTATAATAACTCGCTGTCTCAAGCAACACAGGCTAGTCGCGTTGTATTCCTGTATACCGCTGCGCCCCGAATCTCGCAAAGTGTTCTTAAACTAGTTGTGCCGCTTCTTATTCCACTTAGACTTGAATAAGTCTAGGTAGAAGGTACTGTAGAAGGTACTGGGTATGTATACTGTGAAGTTTTCGGAAGGCTGGCGTATTTGGAAATAACTATAAGTGGAGAGTAAGCGACGTACGACTACGTAAGCGATTTCCGTTCTTGGTAAAAGGTCTTCCTTCCGAGACCGTTCCTGGGATAAAAAAAAATCCTCTTTTAAAAATATCAAAAAGTACCTCTTAACAACCATATAATTAGACACATGTATGTAAAAAAAACTTAGAACTCGCAGACAAACCAAGTATTTGGTTTTGCGGGGCTAATTGTAAACATTCTGTACTTCTTTTTTTCTTCTAAAAACATGGTTTTAGATATACCATGCGTACATATTCTATACTGAACTATTACTGAAGGATATGTAAATCAGAGACCGACAGATTGACGAGTTTCTTTTTACCCTATGATAGGAGGCGAGCTTATCTCCATGCTATTCTAAGATGTGGAAGAACCTTGCGGAACTGATAAAGTGCGTCACGTTTTGTGTTCAATTGACTACATGTACATCTCTAGAGCACGATTGAGAGGGGTTAGGCCATATAGTCCACCACGCTGGCCTAGTGCAGGTTGGCAGACTTACATACGTAGGAATTATTACAAATCGCTATGATATGCAGGTTTCCTCACGATTTTTTCCTTCACCGTTACAGTGCGTGGTGATTGACTATCAATACACACATGACTCCGAAAAGTCAGAGATGTGCCCTGGGATTTGAACCCGCGACCACCGTGAACATATAGGCAGCGGAGTCTGGTCCGTCACAACAGGCCACCACGCACATATCTTACGCACATAACCATCTCTTGGAGTTAGGCTGAAGACTTCAAGTTCCAAAGTCCATACACGCTGCTACTAGGCCAAGTAATCGACCAATAACCGATTTCACATCGATAAAACAATTAAAGAATGTGCAGTGAATTGTAACGGTCACGTGACGTACAGTTATTGATCTCGAAATGCAATTTTTAGACAGTCACAGCCCACGAGCGTGTAACATAACTGTGCATCTATCAGACATGGCATCTATATATTGTGATATGGAAGTGCTCTAGTTACCACAATATACTGTGATTCGTCATTCATCAATGTAAACAAATTGGGGACACCCAAAACTAGTAATTAGTTCAAATTACCTAACTATCTATCATGAATGAAGAACATGGATACATTTTATTGCTGTGAATGGCGAGACGAGCATGCGATTCACCAGATGGTAAGCGATACGACCGCTCATGGACAGTAGCAAAACCAAACACCATGAATTACAAACCAATGCAAACTGCGCTCGCCATCCTGAGACATAAAATGTTACGTCTCATTATGTCCAGTAGTTACTCTGGCTACAACGTCCTTCAAACCGGAACATAGCAGTGCATTGATTGAAGTCAAGAATATGCGAAGTAGTGATATTTGGTCTCTATCTACCCCTAGGGGTACGGACGTATAGCTTATATGTATAGCTTAAGCTTATATGTACCATCTCATTATAGTCTACTGCTAAAGCAAAGGGCGTTCTACAACCGTTTGTTCAATTTAGAGAGATCATGCTGCTGCTATTATACCGGCGGACACATCTTAGAAATTCTTGTAAAATCTCTAAGTTAGAAATCCTCACGATCTTTCCTTTCAGCGTTAAAGTATATGGTGATTCACTATCGATACTACTACTTCGAAAAGTGACAGATGTGTCCTGAGATTCTAATCTGCGATCACCATTATGTATCACTTATTAGTGTTGACGGACTATACAATTTTGTAAAACAGTAGCAACATTTATGTATTACTAAAATTAATTTCGGTTCTAATGACAATTGATGTGATGTGGAATGAGGGATACTGTAAGGAGATTCAAGCCCGCGGCAGATTCTGACTTTTCGGAATGTAATTTCGGCAATAACTATCTCTCTTTTGTGTTTAATTATCGTCAAATTTAACGATGAAAAAATCAAAAAGTTCTCTGTATATTTGAGAGATTTTCACAAAACAAGTAAAGTATGGGAAGTCGACCAACCCTTTAGCTAATATTATGGAGTCTAAACCCGTCTCAAATGAAAAAGAGACCCGTGTCTTGCATTGGGCTGTACATACACTGAAACATTATTAGAATCTATCATTTAATGGAAAATAAAACATTCTAGCTCCAATAAATACACCAAGATAAGATAACAGGTGGAAAATTTAGGATATGTTTTCTATGTTCGATGTGGTAAAAAGAATTCTACATAGATTTAAATAGTTCTTTGATGTCTATATAAATAAATATTTACGCGGCCGTGTTCCGCCGTGGGTGGCGTTCACAAATAAGCAAAATGGAGAACTAACACCTGTCTACGCAGAATGAATCGAATCTGGGACTTGTATTGAAAAGCAATGTTAAATATCGGCTGGGTTAAAAACTTCTACATTTTAAATGTAACAACTACCTCAAAAGATATTGCTATGTAAGCTAGTTATGAAATTAAATGGGATTATATCAAAATATTTTTTTACCTACATTTCTGAATTTGTTTTTATCTTTTCTGCGGTAAAAAGTGTAATATACATAAGATATTGTGTATATTTCATATTTGTTATCTTTCCACATATAACCAAACGAAAAATGATGTAAAATAAAAACTATATAATACATTAATTATTGATAAAAAATAACAAAAGCTGTTGTCTGAATTTCTAAGACAAGATAACCTGTTGTAAACTTCTATTTTTACAGACAAAATAAATGAATCTTTACATTACCATGATTTTTTGTGATTTATGACACGCCATCCCAGTACAATATATCAACATCAAGATAGCACGTAAAATATTGACTCCCAACACGAAATTACGTCACATTTATCCGCCATAAACATAATAAATCAGAGCGAAAACGAAATATTCACAAAGACGCGGTTCCGGAACTAAATAGAATGGAAACCCGGATTTTTTCCCGCTACGCATTTCGTCACAAAGGTAAACTGTTATCGAAAATCTGAAGCATACAAGGCCGTACATATATTACCTTATCTCCCATATTTTAGTACCAAAAATACATTAAATACTTACTGAATTTATGCTTAATCCATGCACATCACTCACAAATACACAAACGTACGTATTTTTCAGTTTTTCATGTGTTTCCCGAGGCTACAGTCACCTCGCGAGAGCCGACCTAGACTGCCCACTCCGCTCTGATAATGGCAAAGATTAAACGCACTCAGCTCGCAGAGTCGAAGTTAATTTATTTTAACAGACTAGGATTTTTAATGCTGAATAATTTTAGGTTTAAATGTGAATTGAGTTTCAGTTTTTTTAAATTAAATTTTCAAGTTGAATTTTGAGGAGATTTTTGTTAGATTGCTAGAGGATTTAAATTTAGTGATACCTATTTGTAATATTTAAGTCTCATATTTAAAGAGATTTTTGTTTAAGAAATATTTAATTTTAATAAGAAATTATCTTGTTTACCTACAAGGCACTTTCAAATTATATGCCTTGTAAGTATACCCAAGATGAATAATAGAGAACATTATATTCTATATAAAAAAAAAACAATAAATGAGAATGCCTAGGAAATTGTCGTCCATGTAGGCCTAGTACGGCTTTGCGAATATACATTTTATACAAAATTTTGGTAATTATCACGCACTTTAAGGGTAAGCGAAAACATGGCGATTAAACTCGCATACCATATAGATGTTACAAATATTATCGCTACAAAATATATTTATAGCATTATAAATGTTGCTGCTGATTTATTTCCTACGCCTCATACATTCAGAAGGCAATTTATTAGGTGTTCAAACTTTTTAATTACGAACATAAACTTTAAGATCTTTAGTTCTGTTTCTTGACAATTAAATTGATGCATCCGTTATAACCACATGTTTATAACCCGCTACCGTTTTTAATATATAAAAGGGTTATAAAAATAACATATTTAGAATATACGACTGTGAAATTCATGTTGGCTTATTAACATCTCTCGGTTAGTAGTTTAAGGATATATTAAGTTCTTTTTTGTATAAGTAGATACAAATTTACCAGTATTATTAAGATTCCATATAAGGTTATTAAATTGTCTTTAATAGAATATTCTGAAACATGGCTGCAGATAGTCGGGCTCCAAAATCACAAAAATTGAACTGTTGATTTTAAAATCTAACGCATATAAATTAATGAATCGTGAACCGTAACATTAGAGCTGGGTGAAACAAATTGAAAACGATTAATAAAATATGAAAGTAACAGTCTAAATTATCTAATGACAGACCATGAGAGAATTTTTAACAAAACAATAGACGAAGACTTTTTATATCTACTCTCAAATGGTCCTTTCACTTCGGGTAAACGCAATGAAACGAGCGACGCAAACCGCGGTATAAACAAAAGATGAACGTAAATAATTATACAGCCCAATCATTACCATTGTTTTACCGAGTTCATAAACAAAAGTGCGAATGAATTCTCACACTAATTAACTAATTAATGTCTCACTTTATGGTTATTTTTCCTTTCTACAATCGTGGAAGTTTATTATGACATAACGTGAAGTTACAATGCCGGTGATGTCTGGGTTTATTGAGTTAGGCATTCGTTTTTATGCAGACAGCTTGCTAACAAGCAGCCGGTTTGCGTGATAATTACAGCAATTATTTGAAGATTTTCAGTCTTCAGCACTTGGAGGAAACATAAGAGCACTGCGGATACTTCGTGTAAGCCTTTTGAAGACCATCCCTGTTTTGGCACTTTTAAATTCCGCTCAAAATATAATGCTTTTTGGCTCTTTCTTGACCGTTTTTTTGTGAGTTTAATAGAGTATAGTATTTACTTTTTTCCGTCTAAAGCAATAACTACACGAGATCTATCACAAAAATTCATGTATCCTCTTAGAGACACGTTTCATAAAGGCACGAACAACATTGCAATTCGCATATTCTTTGGTAAGGCTTCGATCGTGCCTCTCTATGGCACGCGTGTGTTCCGATATGTCGGTCTCGCTCCAACGCGCACCTAAACGATTGACGTAGGCAGGCGGGAAATGTATGAACTTCTCAAGGCGAGTGCTGAAACCGAATTAATTTGCTCATAATTTGTGTACTATTTAAATATTTACTGTATTGGTTTGTGTTGTGTGTGACACTATTTGTGCTGCAATAAGTCATTTGACTAGGTTTGTTTCGTGACTTTGCTTTATAATTTAGGATTTTTTTGTGGAATAGTAAATAGTTAGTATGCAATATATAGTAATTGATAAATTAAGTAATGGATACAATAGTTGACACCAATGGAAAACTTATTGGGAAATACTTTATTGTGATTCCGTTCTCGATAAAATAAATGTTTGGCTAGAATCAATCCTTCTGAACAAAACCTTAGAGTTTATCTTTTATTTTTTGCATCCTTTTCTTCTTTTACTAGCAAGAATGTCCTAGTTTTTATCATAAAAAAATGAGGTAGTTTAAAAGTAATCGTAGCACGGTATAGGCTTGAAGTCAATTCAGACTACAACTATAATACTCATAGTATTTTTTTTCCATGGGCAAAATCCTCTTGGATACCCGCCTTAAGCAAGGTATGCCGGATTTTTACCGGCTTATGACCCCATGTTACTCCACCGCACTTTTGAGAAACTCCGGGACCTTAAAATGAAACCGACAAAGTATCTCCAGTGCTGTGCTTAAAAAAAAGCACCACTCGGCGGAAATACATCTGTATTTTCTCTATACTCATAGTTCTATTGGGCCGTTTCGCTCGACGTGAGTAATTTCTCTGTCGCGTTTCGTTTACGGAGTGTGGTCGTCGGAGACCTAACAATCTATTTCCTCGTACATTTCTCCATCCATTTTCAAAGCCTACCTTCGGTCTTCAAGGTTGTTATCTATAGGTTGAGTAGATAAATTCATACTGGTATGAAAAAGCGATGTCGATACATCCTAGGTGCAGTGCCGTTCAGATAGTATCCATTGGCAAGATAATTTTTTCCAATCGACAAAATTAAGCTGCTACCAAAATCGGATGTACTGGCTGCTTCGATAAACACTTGCTATAACTATAGCAGGTTTTGAGCAAAATGTCGGGGATTCAGTAGCAAGTAGGTACACCAACCAGGATAAAGCCAGATATAAGGAAGAAGTATGGCAGGTTTTACACCTTTGTATACGGTGGTGGCTATACAACCAAATACGAACCTACCACCATCGCCACTTACCATCATATGGACGACTTGCTCATTTACCAGAATTCTATAATATAACACACAGATATAATATTAAGCTTAAAATATCGTGTTCAACCGTTTTTATTGCCATCTTTCGGCACGGAGAAAAATTTGTTCTATAATATTTTCAGTGGCTTTGATGACTTTGTTATTATTTGATGTAGGCATATTGCGTTTGTAAAATGTGTGCTAGACTGTTGGCAATGGACAAGACGTGGCTGCCGACATGTTTACGGTGATCGCGGGTTCAAATCTCAGGGCTCAACTCTGACTTTTCTATTCTTCGGTGTGTATTGATAGTCAATCACCACGTACTATAACGGCGAAGGAAAACAAAGTGAGGAAACCTGCATAGCGATTTGTATGAATTTCTATGGTATGTAAAGTCCGCTTAGCTGCACTAGGCCAGCGGCCTGGACTATGTGTGCTAACCCCTCTCAATCGTACTCTCGATTGTAGAGGAGGCCCGTGCCCTGCAGTGGGACGTGAGTGGGCTGATTGGGATACAGATTATTGCGTTTTATTTCTTTGTTGCAAAAGCCTTGATTTGTGTTAATATATCATTTCTAATAATCTTTTATCACGTTCGTCGACTTTGTGGTTATTTCATCTTAGATTTATGTACTAATGAATCGTCGCACGTCAGTTATGATGTCTTGTTTCATTCGATAAGACTGCTAAAGGATTAGCACGTTATCGCTATGCACCACAAACCATATAATTCTAATTTTATAACCCAATAATAGTTAAAATCAACAACAATAAACAAAATACTTGCACGACAATAACGGTATAATAAAAACAGTTGCAAGAATTACATTTAAAAAACGTTTTAAGTATCTTCACGGCGATAAATTTTAACAGCCGCCATTTGCAAGCTAAACAAAAAGGCTGAAGGAAAACAAAGCCTTCATCCCTTTTATGTTTGAATAAAGTGACGTAAAAACTAGTAAGGAGCGGATTTGTACTCGACTTTTCACTTCATTGTACATCTTGTATAAAAGATCTACATAACATTATATTATAGGGAGTATCGTCAGTAAACTATACGCTGCATATATTATTACGTTTCTCGAAAGGTTAACGTCTAGTAGGTATGGACTTAAAATTATAAGTCATATAATAATATGAATTAAGTAGAATACTACAGCATGGTTAACCTATAAGCAGTAGAGCTCAACTGATTTCCCATAAATGAGGATAAGCGCTGATTGATAAGTTTGCGATATATTGTTATATTATTCTATTGTTTATTCCTTTTGGGAAATCCTTTTAATAAATTACACACATACATACATAAACTCACGCCTTTATGCCCGAAGGGGTAGGCAGAGGCACCACCAGGACACCCACATTTCGCCTTGCATGTTCCGTCCCACGATGTGATAGGGGACGAGCCTATCACCATATCGGGCACAAATTCCTGACTCCGGGCTGATAATGAATAGAAAAATCCAATATCACTTTGCCCGAACCGGGATTCAAACCCGAGACCTCAGCTTTGTAGCCGTACCGTAATACAACTACGCCACCGAGGCAGTTTAATAAATTAATAACTCAATAATCTCGGCCTGCTTGAAAGCTGATATTCACAGGCTGAATCATAAACTAGGTATAGAAGTCATTCTACATTATGACGTGTTCTACACGCTTGATCATCATCAGTCCGTTGCAGTCCACTGCTCGACATAGGCCACTCCCAAGGTGCGCCACAGAGCCCGGTTTGCTGCTTTACGCATCCAGTCGCTGCCGGCCCTCTTGTGCAAGTCGTCCCGCCACTTTAATAGGCACTATATCTGTAACGAGCTGCAGCTTGTAGGCACTATATCTGTAATTATACCGCTGTGAAACACTTTTTAGCTCTTCCACTTGTCAGGTATGCGGTCCTTTAAAACCCTCAGCCACACCTTCTCTCCATCATGTTATAAAGCCGACAACGCTGTACGCATTGTTCTAATGTAGACGATTATGCGCGCTGAGTATTATAGTGATGGTTAGGGCGATTTATCTGTTGAAGTAAATTATCTCGTCCATTTGTCTTTCTAACTGGCCTTTAAAAAAAGAAAAAGAAAGAAAAGAAAAGCAAAAAAAGAAGACAGTTCGTGTTGCTGAGGGAGTTTCTTGCGCCGTTTCTTCTTGACAGCTACAACACGTTCCGTAGCGGTGGTAGCAGAAATTAACAATTCAAAAGATCTTGTAAAATACTACTTGAGTAAAGAATATTTTTAATTCAACCACTTTCAATCGTCCCCTCGATTGTAAAGTAGTCCCGTGCCCTGCAGTGGGATGTATATGGGTTAATACAATACAATTTGTCTTCAATGTTTGAAAAATTTAGATATATTTTCGGCTTTTATATTGTTCATTTTTAATTGGCTTTACAATGAGAGCTACGATTAGCTAGTATTTCAAATATTTCTGCCTCGATATAAATTTGTTCTCTACTGAATTTCACCCTCAAAATGCCCAATTTTTAAGATCAAAAGCAAGCATCAGCTTTAGGAGCACGTACGCTGAAATGTTACTACTAGAGTTCTGTCTGCAGTTATCGATCTCATAGCGAGAACTACAGTACAGCACAGTTTATTCAATGCAAACGGAGAAATTCAACGCACTAAGAATAAGTATAATAATAATTGAAACATGCTAGTAATTACGAAAATCACAGTATAAATTACTGTCCAATATCAATATGTTTGTAAAAAAATACAAAGGAAAATAATTCCGAGGACATAAAAGTAGTCAGGGTATGCTTACAGAGATTCCTTTTGGTTTAATACGAAGTTATTTAATTGCTATGTAATTATTTTAAAGAATATAACAATATAAGTATACAGTATAAATAAAGATAATTTAATTCAGACCAGGGACCGATAGAAAATGCTTTTATAATTCTGTCCTAAAATTATTTACAATAAAATTTGATTTAAATAAGTTAGCATTTATTTTATAAGTAGAATGCGAATTAGTTATGGTATATAATTCAATTTAATGTATTGATGAATTTAATAAGTATTTTTTATGCTGCTTAGATTTTATTAACTTTATATTAACAAAAAACTTTAGTTTAAAAAACACAACCCTTTATATTTGCACTAAAATGTAGATTTCGGCTAAATGAAACTCGTCAACTACAAGAATATCATATTTAAAGACAACAAGCTCCTGTGGAAAGCTTTCAAAAAGTTATCTCAGAATCGCTACGATATCGCGAAGCACGAAGAATATCAAGCAAAATGTAGGGAGAAATATCATTTATGTACTCGTAAAAAAAGTAATTTGTACTGTAGTTCGAAAAATAAATTCTCATGAAATTAAACACGGTAATAATTCTAAGAATTTACTCGTTTGTGAAATTTAATATCTTGATGTTTCTTTCGTCTGGTGACAAGATGTATGTGTGCATCTTGTGGTCCTGAGTTCAGATGTCAGGTTAGGTAATTTACTGATAGCTATTATTAGCATTCAAATGGCATGATTTAACCGGAAATTAATAATTTTACCTAAAATATTGAAGTACCTAGCATACTGATAGCCTCGCCTATTATAGTATTTGGGACGGAAAAGATTGGCGAACTATGGGTGACACGAGTATCATCTATACCTGCTTACTCTTTCAGGGATAAGGGCGTGATTTTATGTAGAACATTGAAGTCGTTTATTCCTGGTCGATGTGAAAAAAAAACGACTAAAACAGACCAAAAATGAAATCTGAAAACTATAAAAAACGACCCAAAACATTCAATAGGAGTAATAAAGTCTATTGCATTAGAAATAAGCCTTCAAATTATTTCTCTTTGATCGCAAATTTTATTTACATACATTCCAAAACACGTTCCATAGCAAAGAAGAAATTAGGTTAAGTCAAGAATCACTCACGTATTCTCCAAAGCCGATTCATAAAATCCGCCTATCTCAAACAAAAAATATATTTTATAAGGAAATTTTTACACATTTCCACAGAAATTTCATCGCTTTGCTCAGTGGCCCACTAATCAAATTTACACACCGTGCCATCACTGTAAAAACGAAGTAAATTGGTTATTTCATAGCGGTGCAAAAGGAATTTTAAAAGTATGAATGGCAGATAACCTTTTTTCCTTCAATTTTTATTGGTCTTCGATATTGAGTGGAATTTATTTCAATATTCAATTAAATTTTTGCTGCCTTGCGTTTATACTCTTCGAGGGACTGAGTGAAATAACTTTCTTATTTTACTGTTCGGGGAAAGTATTTTTTCTGTGTCAGTGGCGTAGTTGCACTACGATACGATTACAAAGCTGAAGTCTCGGGTTCGAATCCTGGGTCGGGCAAAGTGATATTGGACTTTTCGATTAATTATCAGCCCGGAATTTGTGCCGGATATGGCGATAGGCTCGCGCCGTATCATATGATGGGACGGAACATACAAGGCGAAATGTGGGTGTCCTGGAGGCGCCTCTGCCTACCCCTTCAGGGAAAAAGGCGAGAGTTTATGTATGTATGTATGACACGATAGAGATTAGAACTAAGTGCACATGTTGGTGTGTGCAATCAAATCCAATTAATGCATCGCCCGGCAAGAGACAGTTATATCTTGCTAGTCCACAGTTATGTCAGCCAATTCGGAACCGACCCTACACAAGCTGAAATGAAAACTCAGCACAATCGCGTGTGTCATTAGTTTAGGAATTATTCATATTTAATATGTAGAAGATCAGATGCCCTGGTATTTATTTTAATTCAAAGAGGACAAACATTTTAGGTTTGATACGTTCATACATATTCTTATAAGTTAACTTTTTAATGAGTATTCATAGATAACAGAACTCTAGTTTCTTTCATGATAAAGGAAAATATTTCCACGAAAGGTAAACAGGCATACCTGATTCTTTACAAACATATAAAGATTATGTAGTTTCCCACTCTATAAAGGAAAATAGGCCAAAGCGCTACACCGAGACCGAATTTCATTCTCGAAAACGTTAAGTTTAGGCAAGCGGCGGATCGTAAAATTTTAAGCGGGTCTACATCATTCATAAAAAATCACGGATGAAGTCATGCTAAACCTACAGAATTATTGAAATAAAACTACAGAATTATAATATACCGCAAAAGCTAAGTGTTTTTCTGAATAAAACAAAGCTGCGGGTCCTATGTTTAAATCACTATTGTAAACTGGTATTGAAAAGCGCAACGCTAAAGTTTCTTCTTCTTTGGTGGACTGTCTTCCAAACCGGGTGGTAGAGAAAAAAATTACTGAAGGTAAATTATGTACCAATAACATTTTATTGATTCAATAAATTAATTTATTTAATATAACTAGATCCCACAACGCAGGGAAATCTAGTGTAGGGTCTATGTATCCATATTTTGTATCTTTTGTGAAATCAAATAAAGTTATTTTATTTTTTATTTAGGATAGAGGAAATAAATAAATAAATAATAAATACACCCAACAGTCACATACATAGTCCTGACCTCACACTAAGATCGAGTCTTGTGTCGTGGGTATCAGGAACTACGAGAGACTTTTCGGTCTCACAAACACCCAGACCCGAAACAAATACTTGGGATCACACAAATATTTGTTTCGGTGCGGGGATCGAACCCGCGGCCTCTCGTTTCACAGGCGGCGTCTAACCAACTGCGCCACGGAAATAGCTGCACTCAGTTTCTGGGTCTTTTCAGCGGGGTGAGAAGAAGCAATTCGTCAGGCCAACATATTTGTATCGGATAGCGAGTGTTCGTCATCGTACGATACCATCTGGGGGTCACTGCAATTAATGACTGCACTGCATCTAACGGCGTACGTTTAGGTGCAGTGCAGTCAGTTAACCACTTTTATTTTACTTTTTTTGTAACTTAACTTAAATTAACTTCTTTTCGGCACTGGAGGTCAATAACACTAGACTAATATTAGTATAAGTAACCTAGTTCGTATATATGTAAAATAAATGTATATGACTGTTTGTTGCCAAAATAAATAAACGTAAAATTTGTCCAGAATTGTTTGATCCGAAGGTCCCTATTGCCCACATACTTAATGTAGAATAACATTTTGGCAAACATTTTGCCCATGTCATACCCAAAGAGATTATCCTGCTTCCATGGCAGATTTATGCGGCGAATGGAAATAATATTATGAATTCGTTTTGCGGCTCATACGTGAACTCGGCAAATATATTTTTGAAGATATATCTATATCAGCCCATATACGTCCCACTGCAGGGCACGGGCCTACTCTACAATCGAGGGAATCGATTGAGAGTAGTTAGGCCATATAGTCCACCACGCTGGCCTAGTGCGGGTTGGCGGACTTACATACCGTAGAAATTCTTTAAAATCGCTACGTTATGCAGGTTTCCTCACGATGTTTTCCTTCACTGTTGAAGTGCGTGGTGATTGACTATCAATACACACGTAACTCCGAAAAGTCAGAGGTGTGCCCTGGGATTTGAACCCGCGACCACCGTGAACATGTAGGCAGCCGCGTCTGGTCCGTTACCAACAGGCCACCACGCACTTGAAGATATATAGTCGAGTTAAAGATTATTTCGTTTAATTTTAATATAAATCACAGAAATAAGGGAAGGATATAAGACAAATCGGAATTGATATAGAATAAACAGAATCATAATTTAGAGCACGGAATTTTATGTTCGTTTTGTTTCGTTTAATGTATCGGTAAGTTCGCCAATTGTAACCATATTTTTTGGGTTTAAGTATATTTATCTGTCCTATTATTTCTTTGTATTTAAATATTGGTGTATAATACATTATATACAATGTAATTAATTAAATAATAAAAAAATAAAGAAGTTATAGACCGAGCAAAAAACCTTTCTACAACCCAAAACCATGCAAAAAACGGTGCAAAAGGCCCCGTTTAAAAACCAAAAGCAATCCAATCAAACCCAGTGGCTTATCACAGTAACTCCATATTTATTACAAATTAAAGAGCGTAATCTTGCAAAGCTGGGCTTAACCCTCACAATAATTAAGACATAAAGCCGCAACGCAAAGCCAACGTGTTTCCCGGAATGGCTTTCACGTAGGTGCGAGATAAAGGGTTAAAACACGAGACAGTTCTGACTCCTGATATGATATTTGAAGTTTGTACAGGACTTTTAATTATGTGTTAATCCTTTGTGGCTATCTCGGTGGCGTAGTTGTATTACGGTTCGGTTATAAAGCTGAGGTCTCGGGTTCGAGTCCTGGGTCGGGCAAAGTGATATCGGATTTTTCTATTCATTATCAGTCCGGAGTCAGGAATTTGTGCCCGATATGGCGATAGGCTCGCCCCCTTTCACATCGTGGGACGGAACATACAAGGCGAAATGTAGGTGTCTTGGTGGCGCCTCTGCCTACCCCTTCGGGGATAAAGGCATTGTTTACAAAAGTGGGCGAAATCAATCCCTGTCAATTTGTTTTATTTTCGTTTATACGGCAGGTTTTATTTTCGCCTTCTAAAAGTGTACTTCGGTTATTCTTTAAAATATATCATGGTTTTGCATTTATTTAAAGTCAAATTAGTAAAAGACATGTTGTGACTTGTGAACCACTGCTAATGTTTTAATATTATAATTAATCATAAAGAATTGCGACGCAAAAAAGATAATTAATAAATATTTTTATAAGCGATGTCACTTTCCTTCAGGTAAACCTTCGTTTATACTACAAAGCAATGGAGGCATCATCCGTATATTTTCCACCAGCATTCTGTCACTGGCTGATGATTAATTACATTTCATTGCTTAGCACGTCTCTTTTGTCTCGTCTGAATACGTTTACTACGGGTAATAATATTAATTACTAGTTCTATTGTTAACAGTATTGCGAATAATATCTATTGTGGAATGAATTTATTTTGCTGAGAATTTCACTATTATTATTCGTTTTTGGATTTTGAGTGAAATTTTAACTCACCAAATCTGAACGATGTGAAATTATTAATAGATACTCTTTAGCTGTATCAAAGCAGGTATCTATAATAATGTAGGATTTGAATGTTATGATGAAAGATGAGTAGAATGAAACGCTAGACGAATGACTGATGTGGAACATAGTTTATGTGAAAGAGATAACGAATGGAAGTACTAAAGAGTTAAAGGATGAATGATTAAGATGTTGAAATATGAAAGGACGGAATGAGGGAGAACGGTTTGGAAGACGTGAACTACGAACGACGACTCAATTAAAGACGTAACAAAGAAGACGATTTTATATTGAAGATTATTAGACCAATCTTTGTTTAAGTTTGACCCTAAAGGAATTCCCACACTAATATTATAAAGAGGAAAGATTTGATTGTTTGTTTGCATGAATAGGCTCCAAAACTAGTGAACCGATTTCAAAAATTCTTTCACTGTTGGGAAGCTACACTATCTCCGGGTGAAATAGTCTATAATATGTTTTAAATAAATTAGGGATCATTGCTAAAACACCAATAATTTAACCCAAGGTGTAAAAAAATAACTAAAATATTCTTTACATCGCGGGCGCTGCGAAAACTATAATAAGTTTTTGATGCGGACCAGGCTCAAAAACTATCTGCACCCGAATGAAGCCGGGCGAAACCGCTAGTTTAAAATTAACTAGGTTAGAATAGGGTGATACAGATTTTAGAACAGAAGGATCATCTAATGTTCAGGCAAGGTACATAGCACACGGCCAACTATTTGTAAACCGTTTTAACAAAAAAAGAACTTTACGACTCGCGTTCATATTAAAAATAAACGCGTTCAATGTAAACTTCCTGGGTATCGAAGTGATTTGAGATACAACAAGCGCGTGTTATAGTGCCGTTGATGGTGGGATGGACGGTTGTATAAACTGTGAAATATTTTGCATTAAAATTCGCAAACCTTTCATGGTAGTACCGAATAGGAAATCAGTTTATAGTCTTTAGCTAGTAGTATATTCGTAGGTATCTTAATAGCAACGACGGCAAAGATAATGGAAAACCTATCATCGCTGGTCGATTCTTTTATGACACCTGCCCAACTAAATATAAACAAGCTTGAAGCTACACCCGCCGTGCGATAGACACGTGGGTTACTATGAGAGGGCTTGTACAATTGTTTAATTATGTCTCCATTGCCTCTTTGTGTTCATTACCCTTTATTCAGTAACAATGTTTAGTGTGCAAGAAACTTCAGTTGCGTGCATACCACTCATTATAATAGGCATTGTTGAAAGCGCTATAAAATGCGAAGGAATATCGATTTTAACTTCTACCGCAGGTAATATGCCGACATACTTTAATGAGTTAAGTTTCGTTAGTATAAGAATCTATATCTATATCAGCCCATATACGTCCCACTGCAGGGCACGGGCCTACTCTACAATCGAGGGAATCGATTGAGAGTGGTTAGGCCATATAGTCCACCACGCTGGTCTAGTGCGGGTTGGCGGACTTACATACCGTAGAAATTCTTTAAAATCGCTACGTTATGCAGGTTTCCTCACGATGTTTTCCTTCACCGTTAAAGTGCGTGGTGATTGACTATCAATACACACATAACTCCGAAAAGTCAGAGGTGTGCCCTGGGATTTGAATCCGCGAC
This sequence comes from Deilephila porcellus, assembly GCA_905220455.2. Lineage (NCBI taxonomy): Eukaryota > Metazoa > Arthropoda > Insecta > Lepidoptera > Sphingidae > Deilephila > Deilephila porcellus. The sequence goes on along the minus strand of LR999984.1, from coordinate 1,142,717 downwards.
CACCGTGAACATGTAGGCAGCCGCGTCTGGTCCGTTACCAACAGGCAACCACGCACTTTAAGAATACGTCGCATTATCTTTTTTCCTTTCTATCTATCTATTCAGCCACAGGAAGCCTACTGCTGTAAATAGGCCTCCACCAATCTCCTCGTCAACGTGTTGGAAGCGGCTTGCATCTAGCGACCAAATTAAAAAATATTTTCGTTCAATTGTCAAAAATTACGAGACGAGCAGATTGCTCTCTTGATGGTGAATAGTCACGCTCATAAAGTGGAGCACCATCACTTAATACTTATTACTAAGCACTGTATGGCACTGCATTGCGCCCGTCGCTCATCTCGACACATTGAATTTGAAATCTTAGTGTTTTCTAGCTATTTATTGTACTTTAGCTACGCTAAAGTCTTACTTTCAATATCAACCCGCTAACTTCACCTGGGCGGTGCCTGTAGTTCATAAAAAATTAACGTGAACTTTTGCCATCTCATATCTTTTAGTAAAATACAAGGAAAAAATAATACCTACGCCTTTTCATTCTTCGCTTGCTATCCTCGGTGGATGATCTATTTCTATATCCAGCAATACATTTTCTACTGATTTAGTTGAGATAAAACACAACTCAGACACATTGACCTGACTTATCTTAGTTAAGTTTAGTTTCAGTGCTGAGTGTCAATAAAATGCTAGCATTGTCGATTCTGGCTTAATGGAGTTAGCATCAACGATGTGTTAGGGATAGCTTATAAACCGCTTGCTCATAATACGAAAAAATATTTCACCACAATGATTTATAGTGTCTGTTGAAAGATAATTTGCACGTGTTAGAATATTGATCGCTGTTTATACCTTAAACTCGTCGTGTCTATCATCAAATACCTATCTATTTCCTCAGTTAACTTATAGCTTGTCACTTTTATTGTTTGATTATCTTTTATGATAAACGGCCTTGTTCATAAACAGTTTTAAAACCTATTTTAGCTATGTAAACATAACAATATAATGTTATATTTATCATTAAGTAAAACTTATTAAATTCAAATATAATCTTAAATTATTCTTATGCCATACTGTTTTATTTCCAAGGCTGAAAAAGTATCTCACAAGAAATAGTATAGGTAATCATATAAATTTTTGACTAAGAATTTTTGACCAGTGACTAAGAAAGAAAAAATATATAATATGTATAGGCATTTTGTTACGAATTCGTCGGGAATTGTAATATGTTACATACAATTATTTATTTCTGTAATTTCATTTTATATTACAGCACCAAAAACTTACCTTAATGCTTTGAATTTATGTCACAATTAACATATAAGTAAATTCATGAGCCTTATTCATATTCTGTTTTCTAAAATACGTTTGTTCAGACAACTTACTATGTTAAGCATAAGCTGGGGCGTGCAATACCGCTATTTTCGGATTGTCAAAACCGATTATCGCTTTTGTCTTATATAAGCATATTCCGTTATGTTTTGGTGAGCACAGTCCAATAATTTACTGTAATTTATTTATTTATTTATTCAAATCTTTATTGTACACAAATATAAACAAAAACACTGTACAGAAACAATAATAATATAATTATGTTATACCAATCTGATCAGTTTCGTAGGCAAATGAAAATTAATGTAAATGTTATTGCTTGTTATTCATTACTTTGTCGTGGCTTTCTTATTAAAGTTATATTTATTTTTTCTTTGCTAATACAACTGGAATGAATTTCTAATAGAAAACACAATCCATTCTGCGAAATCAGCTCCATTGATGAACGTGAACAGCGAACCGCCATTTTTGTTTACAATTAACAATTTATCTAGCTACGCTTCAATAATAGTAATGAGTAATTAACCAAATGCTTTCTCACAAGAAAACCATCGAGCTTCTAAGAACAATCAGCAATATATTCTATCTACATATTATGTATATCTCTATATATTATTTCCACGAACCTGAAACAATCAAATTTAATCTAGACTAAACATGGCAACTCTAGTTAGCTTACATTTGGCGCTAATTATAAAATCTTTTCAGCCATACGAAATGTAAAATTGTAATTACACGGAACAACGTTTTGGTAAAACAAAACTGTTACTTGTTAGCGAGTCGTTTGCGAGCGGTTTAACTGTGAAGTTAACTACAGTTCGGGTTATGTTTGTTCATCATTTTTTATGTTAATAAAACGCAGGTCTGTTTTTTGAATCGTAGGAACTTTTCGGCTTGTGCGTGCTTTTTAAAAGTTTTTATGAATATGGTTATTGTGTTCCTTTCCAAATCAAATTGTAATATATTACAAGATGTTTTGAATATTTATTAAAAAGAAACGGCGTAAAGATATCACCAAAGCAATACAGATAAATTATGGATATTTTTCCTTTTATTTTGCATGATACTAAATACATTTTGGTTTGTCTTTAAAGGAAAAAATGTGGAAAAGCTTAAACTGGAGGAAATCTAGGACCCTAGGATTAAATAATGTGTTACGGCGATAGCTATACATAATATCGAAACTCTTACACTAACGAAACCCGCATTATTATGTATCATGAAAAAATAATCAAGCAGCACCAAAACCACACACGTGGGGCAAATAAAGGAGATAAGTATAAAGTAGTAAACCCGTGATGGGCGCACGATGTTAACCAGTTCTGTACAAATTCTTTTCTCTATAGATCCGGGTGTGTTTTATGAGAATATGTTGGAGGAATGTTGAATAAGATTTGTTTTGTGAAACATCCAACTATTATAAGTTAACATTACTTATATTTAACAATATAAAACTATAATATCATGAACATATAAGCTTCTTATGCCGTCACTTTCAGTGTAACTAAATGCAAATAATATTGCATCTTATTATTTTTGCCTGATACGACCATTTCTTCTATATCCCGGTTGTATATAACAAACGAAGACATAGTACATTTATACCATATGAATTCATAGTAATCAGTTTCACTTCTGTTACAAAGAAACCAAATTACTAACGTGGAATTTATTTTTGAAAACTAAATGCAAAATATAGCTGTTACCCTCTCAGTATTCCATAAAATGTCTAGAATATTACGAAAAATCCCGACTGTAGCCTGACTGTAACATATAAACTTGGTTGTTTACGTGTCTGTTCGTTTATAACTCAATCAATGTGACGTCTGTGTATTCTGAAATGAAATATTTTGAAGGAAACATCATGCTTTTTACTATCGCAATAAAGTCTACATTGGAGTGTCAGTAAATGTAGAAAAACTAGAAATGTCGCTGTAAAATTATTTCGTATATTCTATAAAACGTTGGTATCGTACTACTTTTTGTCGAACTTCGTGTATTACACGTCTTATTTCTTCGTAAAATCAATCTCATGGGCTTGAATTTGTTAGACTATACTGGCCAAAAGCCATTTATTCCTTTCTTCTATAAATTGGTTCCAACATCCTTCCTTTAAATGCATAATATATATATATATATCAGCCCATATACGTCCCACTGCAGGGCACGGGCCTACTCTACAATCGAGAGAATCGATTGAGAGTGGTTAGGCCATATAGTCCACCACGCTGGCCTAGTGCGGGTTGGCGGACTTACATACCGTAGAAATTCTTTAAAATCGCTACGGTATGCAGGTTTCCTCACGATGTTTTCCTTCACCGTTAAAGTGCGTGGTGATTGACTATCAATACACACATAACTCCGAAAAGTCAGAGGTGTGCCCTGGGATTTGAAACCGCGACCACCGTGGACATGTAGGCAGCCACGTCTGGTTCGTTACCAACAGGCTACCACGCACTTATGCATAATATAATAATATAAATCATGTAATAATATTATAATAATTTTATCATTCAAGCTTTATTGTACAAGTACTTTTAAGACTGCCCTATCTTTTTTTCCTTCTCTTATGTCCATCCCATGGTAGTCGGTAAGAGATTGCCTCGAGCGACCTCGCTACGACCGCCATTTGTATTTTAATATTAAATATTTTTAGTTGTTAATATTTATTTAGTGTACAAAGAAAAATAAAATAAATTAATAAATAATATATTATTGAGCAAGACAGTACAATGTTATACTAGAATACTAGATACTTGGTTTGAAGCAAACTTTATCGGAATCAGGGCTACTACTAATCAACGATGCTGCTAATGCGGGTCGGTAAACTTCGTCCACCTTACAAATTCTTAAATAAAACCTTCCAAGCACAAAGCTTTTCTCACGTTTCTTTTAATTTGTGAATAAAGTGACTGTTTCAAAAATCTAACATAGGTCATTAGACCGCGGAATGCGGGCCACTTTGGAAATTTTTGGAAATCTGATATTCAACTGTGCCCATTTGTATTAAATTATAAAACATATATTTCAAACGCAGTTGTGGCCTCAGTATCGGCATTTACTCCGGCAACTAGGTTATTATATTCGTCTGAACATTACGAACGCATTTGGAAACAGTAAGGTGTCTTTCATGCAGCGCAAAGCATCGTTAAACTCACACGTCGAGGGACCCGATCGTTTGAACGCTAAACAACCCGCGGAATATTGTTCGCAACTTGTAAATAAGTCTATTTTAGTGCTACTAAACGTAAATGCACAGGCGGGAAGTTGGCAAGCGGCGCGGGGACGTGCCCCCCTCGTTATGGCAGTTGTGGGAGTTTGAGAGAAAGGAGGAATGTTTAATATTTAGCCCACATGTTAGCTATTTTATATTTTATATTTTATTAATAAATCAATGATCAATGTAAATTATAACAGTAAATTTTGTACTTTATAGTGAGAAAAAAATGCCTAGTGAATCTGTTCAACTTGAAGTCTCTATGTATCTTAAGAGTGTAATCGTCTAGTTGTGACAAGTCTCACGGCATTCAATACTACTACACTATTCAATTGCTTCTTTATCGATCGATCTGTATTTTCTAAAACGAAGAAACGACTAAAATGAAACCTGACATCAAAGTCCATGGGACGGTGACTTTTTACATAGTTTATTTGAGGTACGGAAATAGAGAACAGGAATAATTAGGGTCTCCCGCAAACTCTCTGTCTAAGCAAACATGACGGGGATATTTTGTTTTAGTGTTTTTACGAGACTGCTCCTATGGCGTCAGCCTATTTACCTACAACTTAATCGAAACGGTCATAATGGTAGTTAAAGTCTCCATTTTAGCTCCCTCAAAATCACCTGAGTCCCCACCTGTCCCGCAAGTCTGCCAATGGCGCGATATAGTATTTATTTACGTATAATTGCAGTTAATTTATATGCCTCCGGTAACAACTCGCAGACCGGACGCCCGACAGCAAGTGCTCTGTTTCATCGCAACAAGACTATTGCTCTTATTGGAATGTTGGTACGATTGAAATGCATAAAGATAAATTAATCTTAAATAATACATACAACAGTCTCATAGTCCCGACCCCACATTAAGATCCGATCTGAAGACGGGTATCAGAAACTATGAGAGACTTTTCGATCTCACATAAATAAATAAATAAATATTTATTTATATATATATTTATATATATTTGTATATTTACACATCTCACCCGAAATAAATACCTGTGGATTACAAGTCTCGAATCGATAATTGGAACGAAGTTTGCGCAGTTATTTGCCCACACATTCCAGTATACTGGTGCAAACATAGACTTGCACAGTTATATCGTTCCGTGTGTGGGGGCCATGGGGTATAAAGTGTCTTATTGCTAAGCTTCAGAATCCTTTAAACAGAAACAAAAGTGGTAGAACAATTTTGCTTGGTGGCAGAAATAGAAGCGTCAGTACCTAACACCGTCCATTGCATACGAGGAACCTACCATTTTATCAAGCGCCTAGAAAATATACTCATGATTATTATAATAAAATATGCGTTTGCTGTTTTTGAAAAGAGGTATTTACGTTACAACTAATAACATCTGTACTAATTAACAGTCAAATCACAGAAATGTCTTATCCGATTATTTTTTTCTGGTCAGATATATTTCAGAAAGTATGAAGTAGATAATGTTTTAAAATCCTGCTTTTGGTTAGTTGGTTACGCCAATATTACCCTTTTAATGGAACTAGCTTATAATATAGGTTATATTGCTAACCCAAATTATTAGGGAAATTCCTAAAAGAACTAAACAAACCTAGTTTATAGGTTATCACGAAACTTGCCTGTATAATTCAAATTAAGCGCGGGTGAAACCACAGCGCCGAGGTAGTTACAAAATAATTTCACTTTAATTTAATTTCGACGCTGCTCGCGGTTTCGCTTGCTAGATGAAGTTTATCTAATATCCTTTCATAAACGTTACTTCGGATTTCATTGTCTTTAAGCTCAAACAGATTATTCATTTAAGTTATTTACCTCTATTCCTTTAGCAGGGTTTTTGGGAAGGCCTTTCGATTTAGTGTAAAGAAACCAAGTGAATTTCGATCTGAAAGGACTACAAATAGATTCGATAATCACTAATCAAGTTTGACGTTTGCTTGCCAATATAAAAGCCAATGGCTGTGGCCAGCACGGCAGGTCATCTTGTAGAATGCTGTGTGATGATCGTTTGGCCAAGCATTGGAGAGTTGGCCAACACCTTGGCGTGCGATCGAATGGCATTAACTTTTGACTCAAATCAAAGGATTTTGACGGCGTGTTACCCATTCAACTGAAAGGTCACTGCATCAGACGTTAGACACGCCAATTACCCGTATTGGCTTCTGTGAGAAGAAGCAGTCATACATACATATCATTGGTATTAATCACTTTATAGGTATTTGTATGAACTTTTATACTATAATTATCAATATTCTTAATCTACAAGGCTTTTATTAAGTTTATTGTTGCCAAGTGAGGATAATTAAATTAAGTAGTATTAGTAATTTAGTACTTGTTTTTAATTTAGTTATAATCTCTGTATTTTTTCCTGGTATACAATAAAGAATATACAGGGTATATCAAGACTGCGACCGAAAACGAAGCCAAGTGGTAGTATAAGTGACTTCAGATACAATGCAAGTAAAAATTTCGCAAAAAAATATCGACAACTTTTTTTTGTAATTTTTTACATATTCGTATTTGGGTGATATATACATAGTTTTCCTAAAATAATGATGTACATCTCTTTATTTTTAAACACGCAATGATACGTAAGGGTTAAAATTAGTATTTTCGCAAAAACTAGGTACTTACCACAAAAAAAAGTTTTTTTTTAAATTCTAAATAATGTCTGTCACTGTTTTGGAGAAATGTTTATTTGCATCGTGTTTGTAACCAATACAACTACCACCTGGCTTCGTTTTCGGTCGCAGTCTTGATATACCCGGTATATATAAAAAAAACTGAAATATGGACAGTATTAAATGACCATTACATTTTGTAAAAGATTACGTAAAAACAACGTCCTGAAAAATAAATAGCGTCTGCAAACCTATTTGAAATAAACATTCGAGTACACGTAATAGAAATGAATAAAAACATCGACAACGGAAACGAGTTGTGTAAGTAGCTGTCTGCTACAAACGGAGACAATTGTGCATTATTCAAATGACAATTCTAATAGCTATGTTACGTCTCTATACGGGCTGATTTGCATCCCCGACGGACGCAGAGCTCTGAGATGCTAAATAGATCGATGAAGGTCTGCTCAACACACGAGCATGTGCTAGGAATATGTTGGAAACGTTGTTAGTTTATTTTAGAGATTGGGGAACATAAGAATATGTTCATAAATTGTTTATAGGAGATAGAAATTAAGAAAAGGAACTGTTAGTGACACTTTTAGCAAATCTACCTGTATGAAGATTCAACACAGTTTTTTAGGTACTAAACTGAAATAAACTACGCACAAGCGAGTTGGGTTCAATAATACAGCGTTTTGTATCTCATCTGCAAGCATTATTTGGTTTGTCAATCAATGGCGATAGGCCCGCCCCCTATCACATCACGGGACGGAAAATACAAGACGAAACGTGGGTGTCCTGGTTGCACCTTTGCCTACCCCTTCTGGGAAAAAGGCGTGAGTTTATGTATGTCAATCAAAACATGTGACATCGTTTTGGTGATCATAGTTAAGTGTGATATCAGCCCTTAATGCTTACGTCACCATTTGAATTCAGGTTGAGATGCATTTGGACTAGTCCTTGACACCGATCTTTGCGTATTAGTGGACTTTACTTACCATGTTTTTTTTTGTAAAGAACCCTTAGCTTTCTTGTATACCTCATCTACATCTTTCATTATCTTGGACTTTATTTAACTAAGAACGTAAAATCCATCCCATGGTTGTCTGTAAGATATTGCCTTTGAACGATAAGACCGCCAATTGTACTTTCTATGTATGTGATTTTCATTTTATTTGTATTTTTTTGTGCAATAACGTGTATATAAATAAATAAATAAATGTTCTCACACGTTCTTAGTAAATGACGAGAAACCTAGATTTAAATTAATGACCTACCCGGCAGTGCCGTCTGGTCGTTAGACTGAGTAGAACTAATATTAATGAGCATTTGCGGGCCCGCAAATCGATCTACAACCACAATATCAGGTTTGTTGATTACAATGTGATGACAAACCGATGGGAAGTGTCGCATGGTTATTTTTAATTTGTTTTACCACATTTTAATGGATTGTAGTAATATATATTTTGAAAGACTGTAATATACATACATACATAAACTCACGCCTTTTTCCCACAAGGGGTAGGCAGAGGTGCTACCAGGATACCCATATTTCACCTTGTATGTTCCGTCCTACGATGTGAAAGGGGGCGAGCTCATCGTCATATCGGGCACAAATTCCTAACTCCGGGCTGATAGTGAATAGAAAAATCCACTATCACTTTGCCTGACCTGGGATTCGAACCCAAAATGTCAGATTTGTAATCGTACCGTAATACAAATACGCCAATGAGGCAGTCTGTATCAATGAAATAATAATGGCGGAATTTACGGACCTTTATCAAGTGTTATAATTAAATTATTGCTACGTACAATTCATTATCATTTTAAGATGTTTTCGGTTTGATTTTTATTATAATTAAATTTCATAGGCAGTGATTTCTCAGCCACAGTGGCATGCCTTAAACTATTATTGCTATTTACCGGGAATTAATATAGTGAGTGTATATTGCTGTAAATAAATTACAACCTTCATTGTAACTTAATGTATGTTTATATCTTAAATATTACCTATGGGAACCTCATAATTGCCACGGGACTCCACCAGTTCCCGTCCTTCCCTATTCTTTCCCAGCAATTAACAAGCGTTCTCGGATGTTGAAAGCAATTAATGCAATGCGTTTACCGGAACGCTTGGTAATGCAGTTAGTTCTCACGGATTTGATAAAAACTGCGTAGATTCTTACATTGTAATGAATAGAGTAAAGCTTTGGTCTTATTAGAACGCACAACGCAGTGAACGATGGACCGACGACTTGAAAAGAGAGGCGGATGGATGAGAGGTGCTCAAGACCGGGATGGTTGGCGCTTATTTGAGGAGGCCTACGTCCAGCAGTGGACGCCGACAAGCTGAGCATACCTATACGCATAAGATTAATAGCCTCAGAGGTTCAGATGCTTGTAATACGGCTTTTAAGCGAAGTGCCGCCTATTTAATCCCAGCACGGAGACAAATGTTTATTGGCCTACAAATATTTGTTTCCGATCTGGGTGCTTTGAGACCCAAAACTGTCTTAATGAGGTTTCAAGACTTAGAAGTCTGCCGAAAAGTCGATGAGCGCGTCACCAGTCGCCACGCATACTACGACCAAAAAACATGATATTTGACCTATTTTTACAAAAAGCTGTTTATGGCACTGCATGTCACATAACGCAGCGTTGTGTGCTTAAATATAGTGATTAGAGCTTAAGATTCTGGACAATATTTTTTACTAGTTTCTATCATCTCTCTCTCTTCAGCTACAAAAAGTCCACTGCTGAAGTTTGAATTCATTTATTAGATAACTATTGGTTTTCAAATTTGACAGTAACCTTAAAAAAGAATAAAAACAATCGTATTACCGAAGCATATTACCATTGGTGCTGTTAAAACACAAGCATTTAGCTCAGTGACAACAATAACACAAACTTTATTTTATCGTCCTCTTTGTTTGAAGACAATACTTTGAAATCAATACGGGGACACAAAGTGATTGTGTGGAAAAATATATAGATGCCTTCGGCTAAAGACTCGCTAAGTGTAAGTAGGAAATAATCACTTGCGGTTCCGTAGACAAAAAAAAGTTTTGCAAAAAATAAATTGTGTCCTATTATAATTACTTTTCACTTTTAGTAATTTGTGGAGACGCAGGTGTCATTGTAAATAATCGTGTCACCTGGACGGCACTTATTGCCTTTTTACAATATTATTTGGAAATAATAATAATAAGACAAATCCCTACGTTGCTTAGTACCTACATACGCTAAATAATAATTTTCATTGCAAAATCATTAAACTTCTGAATCTACGGCTTGTCATAACGGCTTCGTTTTCGGTCACAGTCTGTCAGACCCAGCTTATTTTGAAATAAAATACAAAACAAAAAACAAGATCAAACGCCACTAAAAGGATTTCCACATCGTTTACAGAGCTTCACAACTAGCGCGCGCCGTACAAGTGCCTCGAATTGAATCCTCATTGCACACGACGCTTGCAATATTTTGCTACAGTCAATTCTACTTTTATTGTGCTATTTTTTTGTATTTCGTGTCCCTGTTGACTAATATTTTTAGATATATTATAATCCTGCTAGAGGGGATTTTCATAGATAAGATTTAACATATATTTAAAGATGTAGTCGTAGAATGGTGAGTGACAAGAGTTATTAGCCTGCGATTCTCTCTGCATGCATATCAATCAATAAAAATATTCTTCTTTAAGTAATCTTCCATACTGTTTAAACTGTTAAATACACATGACACAATACAACGCGACAGCATCCAGCAATGCTCGTACTTTACATGGGTTTTCTGTAAAACATTATTTTCCATAACGGCTAATTCCATCCCTGCCGTCAATATAATGATTTATTACTTCTAAAAAATATAGAAAGATGGTATGATTTGTAACAATCTATTTGGGGTACAGAGGTGTCGAAAAAATAATGTTCCACCAACAAAAGACGCATTGAAATTTTATAAGCACTTTAAAAATTATTCATACGCTCTCGACATAGTTCCAATAAATTTTATCATGCATGTTTACGTTCGGGGCACGTTTACAAAATAATTACCGTTTTGTTTTTGTTGTGTTATGTATTCGGAACGTAAACATGTCGTAAAGTGTGAAATATTCCCCCAAATCTATTTTAAAACTTGCGAAATAGCTTACTATGATTTACAAACTGAGATAAAATGTTGCTCCAGTGTTTTGAACGCCACTTTATTAATACTGGAAGCTCAGTTGGAAGAAAATGTGTTTTACTAGCATTATAGGTACTATTAAAATAGTATAGAGATTTGAAGTTAGCGTTAGTTTTGACTTTATGTACACCATGTCCAGTGCCTACTCTAATTGGTTATTCGAAATGCTACACTACAACTTTAGTACTAATAATTGCCGTTTAGCTGCAACTGCTGTAGTTAGACCATGCCAAAGCAATGCCCCAAAGAAGTTCAATGAAGGAAAAGTTGTAGTAGTTAATCTCTTTTTTATTGCACTGAATGGCGAGGCGAGCATGTCATTCGCTTGATGGTAAGCGATACGACCGCTCATGAACAGTAGCAAACCAAACAACACCATCAATTACCAAACAATGCTTGACATTCCACTGCGCTCGCCATCCTGAGACATATGATGTTGAGTCTCATTATGTCTAGTAGTTACTCTGGCTACAATGTCCTTCAAACCGAAACACAACAGTGCATTTACACTGCTGTTTGGTGGAATAAATAGACATTGCGGTGGTACCTACACAGGCGGCCATGAGAGACCTACCCCACCAGTAAAAACATGTCTGATCATAACGTCAAATATAAAACCCTTTTTTACCCAAATATTCTTCGAACATATCGTAGACATAAAGAGGAAAATATCAACGACAACAGAAAACTAAGAGAAATATTTATTTAACTCAAATACAGATATCTTCATTTCCATAGCAAAGGTTTAGAAAATAGACACGAAACATCGCACTGTTAAAGACTAGCCGATCATTCTTCAACTTCTAACAACAGTAAGTAGAGCGTTCTATTATAGATATTACTATACAAAAGTCCAACACGTAAGATACCTTTTTAATCCATTTGAGTTCAGCCACGCGGACACAAACCCGGCGACTGTCACAAAAGAGATTAAAAAAAATAATAGCCGACATTTTCAACACACAATTTTTAAATTAAAAATGCCTTTACGTCGTCCACGGAATGATTTGACGATTAAAAATTATGTGGCTGTTAATGTTAGAAATTGCGATGAATGTTTGTGATTAAATGTTTTGTGACGTTGATATAGAGTTGTGGACATTACTCTCCGTACTTCTCGTGAGGAAACTTTCATACCGTAGCGATTTGTAAGAATTTCTATGATATGTAAAGTTCACTAACCCGCACTGGGCCAGCATGACGGAATGGCATGGCCCAACCTCTCTCAATCGTACTCTCAATTGTAGAGGAAACCCGTGCCCTGCAGTGGGACATACATACATGGATTGCTACAGATACGAATTGAAAGTTACGTCCATTGTCAATATATTATCATAAATTAAGAATTGATGTAAAATTTACAAGTAAACACTCATGGATGATTATGAGAGAACCCTGGTCAAGCCCGGTGTGCTGCTTTATGCATCCAGTCGCTGCCGACCCTCTTGTGCAAGTGGTCCCGGCATTTGGCCAGAGGGCGTCCCAAGCTATGTTACAATCGACCTATTTGCGAGTTACTAATTACCATGTTGAGTTTTCTACCATCCAAGCGGTCGGATATCTATAACCTACCACCTGCTGTACAAACCGCGTTTTTTATTTCTAGAAAATGATTAATTTTATAATACCTTTAGTATATAGCATCAGACGATGAATTATAAATAAGTGTACGCTTAATTTAGTTTCCTTTGCCTCGATTAAGGAATGTTAATTATGATTAAATATTTACTGAGTAATTTGCCTTTGTTGTCGTTCATTTGTTCATTTAAATGCTTTGAAAGATTATGAACATTGAACATAATTGTTTAGTTGTACCTTTTTAAAATGTGACTTGAGATTGTCGACGTATTGAAATCAAAACGAAAAAAATAATCCTAAAGTCATTTGTAATCTATGTCAAATTATTTATTTGAAATGTTTTAATTGACGTTTCATATATTTATGTAATCCTTCCTCATATACCCTAGAAATTGGAAATAAGCATTCAATTTCTTCAAGGTATAGATAGGGTCTATAAGGTAGGAATTCAAATTCAAGTTCTATCTCCCGTTACTAGTTTATCGTCTAGTTCTGGGGCACCCTGTATACCTATATTTAACTCCATCGACACCTGTTACAACATTGTTCATTAAAAATTCCACCGTATAACTATGAACCAAAGGTTTTTTCCAATGTCAGCACTATTTAAAGAACATATTATTATTCTCCCATATACACACACTAATAGGCACATTTAAAAAAAATATGTCTATATTGCATGTTCATTATCTATGAAATGACTGAAAACTATCAACATTCTAAAATCAATTTTTCATTCGCTATCGAAACCAAACACATCCCACACACCAAACGCCTTAGGTTTGATATTTCAATCGTCAAATAAATATCCATCAAATAAATGACTGAATATAAAAATAACACCATACAATTTTCTCACTAAAAACGTATAGTTCATCCATACCATATGAGTTTCTCAGATTTATGCGAATGTTACACATTGAAATAAAACTAATTATTTGGGATTTTATCGCGGATTGGATTAATTTTTACATTTTTAACTTTCCTACGTTTCGATTGCTTTACAGTTTTTGTGATCACAGGGCGGACTCCAGTTTTTTACTCGCCTGGTTTGAAAAAGTAAAATTAAACCTAATCCAAGAGAAAATCCGTAATAATTCGTTTTTTGTGTCATCCATACCAAATTTTTTTGTAATTTATTGACGATTGAAAAATCATCTTTAAATCATGAACACCAGGTTATAATTTTACAAAGCACTTACTATAAATAGGTAGGGTTGTCAGTCCCAGGTCATCCAAAGAAGGGCCACAACACAGTCACTACGCGGGCGGCCGCCGCGTGAACCTCGCACACACTAAAATAGGCTGTGCCGCGGCGTAGCACACCGGGCGCGGGGTGCATGAATTACTATTTAGTAAGTGTTAAAAAATAAACAAATTATGGTATTATAAGCATATAACCTAACTCTAAGTATTAATTGTCACCTTAATAGCATCTTGTAATGGTATTACTTTGTAACTTGGGAAGCAACTAATACTTATAAGACAAGTTTACCTATTTTAATATAAAATATATGTAATATATATGTATATTGCATATACAGCAAGTGTTAAATGTGTAAAAAAAATGTGTTTTAGTGGAGGATTCATTGATACCTATTACAGAAGTTTTGTTATAATACGTAACTGAATATCATATTTTCATTATGATTTAAATGACATTTTGAATTTATAATCTGTAAACAATTTTTTATCCAAGATATTCTGTAGCCAATTATAAATTAAATAGCATACCAATGTGATTTAAATACAAACACTCTTCAGCGACTACCTTACTCAACACAGTGAAACAGAAAAAAAGAAAAAATATTATACTTAGTTTTGAATGATAGTGAGAATATTAAGGACAGTTTTTGACACTTTATTGCATCGGTCAAATTATGCTTTATTGCATAAAATATTCTACTCCATACATAATAGATAAAGCAAGGCGAAAAGCAGAAAGCTATTTAAACAGTGCGAACATTTTCCACCACAAATTTTACGGAAATTAGTGAAAATTGCACTGCCGAATCCCGAGTCTCTCTGAATATTTTAGTTAAGTATGCACAACCGAACTACTTGTGGACATGAGCCAACGGACTTATGGTTATATCGAACAGAAGCGTTCTAATGTTTTCTGTAGAATATATACATACATAAACTCACGCCTTTATCCCCGAAGGGGTAGGCAGAGGCGCCACCAGGACACCCACATTTCGCCTTGTATGTTCCGTCCCATAATGTGATAGGGGACGAGCCTATCGCCATATCGGGCACAAATTCCTGACTCCGAGCTGATAATGAATAGAAAAATCCAATATCACTTTGCCCGACCCGGGACTCGAACCCGAGACCTCAGCTTTGTAACCGTACCGTAATACAACTACGCCACCGAGGCACAATTAACTCGTTAAAACTAACAGTCAAATTAGACAGACTCGTCGTTTTGTAAAACACATTGCTGTAATCTGGAACTGGAGAGGAGCCAGAATCTCCTGTTCTCTCCGTGGTACAATATCATAGTCATTAGTGTCGGTTACGACCATTTAATAATAAAAGCTAGCTGTATAGCCAAGCTAGCTACAAGTAATACCTACATTGCCTAGATTCTAGATTCTAGATGGTATTATTTTATCAGGATACTAATATTTACTGCCTAAGTGGCACAGTTGTACTAAGGTACGATTACAAAGCTGAGGTCTCGGGCTCGAATCCCGGGTCGGGCACAAGTGGTATTGAATTTTTCTATTCATTATCAGCCGGAGTCAGGAATTATGCCCGATATGGCGATAGACTTGATTGTCACATCATGGGACGGAACATACAAGACGAAACGTGGGTGTCCTGGTAGCATCTCTGCCTACCCCTTCTGGGAAAAAGTCGTGAGTTTATGTATAACATTTAGTAACAGTATTGCTGGACTGTGAGTGTTTTATGAGCTTTATATTATATTGGATGATAATTTTATAAATGTTTACAAGTTCAATGAAATAGATAATTATTTGTTACTTTTTAGTGTTATTTATAAGTCATTTTTTAGTTGTTAATTGATTTTTTTATTTATCGACGTAAATAGCCCGTTTAATTAATAACGTTTTCGGCTATATAACATCACGATACAATCTAAAATGCCAGAACAGTAACCATAAACGCGAACCAATGTGCAAAATCGATTATAGATTATTCATATATGAAAAATAAACGTATAATTAAAAATACAAGGGAGACCGCGTTGAGCAGTACAATTATTGTAAAGAGCAAAGTATTTATAGATTTATTTGAAAAGTTTTATATGAAATGAGGTCAAATATTTTGGGTTCACTTCAAATTACTTTTGTTTTGTGAACGAGAATTCAACCGCAGTATCCCTTATTTTATTTGCTCTTCGCCTAATGAGGACCAAAATAGGAAAATGTTTTAGGCTTCTCATTATAATTATTCTTTTTGTTTTGCTAACTAATTTTAAGTTATATTAAAAAACCGTATTTTTAACGTCGTAAAAATATACGCTCAAATTACAAGACAATGATATTACAAGTAACACATAAATATGTACACGATAATTCCTTGCATAATATAATGGATTTATAAAATATGCCGTACGCAGTAAGTTAATTATTATTTATGTGTAAAAGACAACCACTAACTTGTTATCTTGTATCAGTGAAATTAAAGACCAGGTTTCCGACATCCACCACTTATATACTTGTGTTGTATAAAATCCACATCTCGGTAATATCAGAATATATCCTTTACGACCAACTTAACTTATTAATAAATAATAATGAACCTTCTTATTATCAATGATTTTTTGTTTTACTAATCTATGTTTGCTAACAAAGTTAAGTTTGGCTACAGGTCGGAATTCTGTTTACATAGATACCACCGTACATCCAGCGTGGTAGACTGTGGCCTAACCTCTCACAATCGAACTCTCATTTGTAGTGAAGCCCCTTGATTTATGGGCTGATACAATACATATGTATATACTATATCGAATGAAACGCAACAGCAAAGCTTCTATGTCGGTTTTCTAAAACAGTAGCATCCTCAACCAATTCATTTGTTCTGAAGTTTTAACAGCGGCATTATCCCGGTGATGCCAACTCATTTGTACTTTACGAAACAACAAAGCTCTATTTGCAATACTACTAATGAAACCCTAGCCACCGTCATGAAACTGTGTCCAACGGTTGTCATTCTCACAAAGTAGACAAAGTAATAATTTTCCTCGACGCCCGGAGCGCTCTGTTTACTTGGTGATATCGAATTATCTTGCACTAATTAGAACGAAAGTTAATAACTATCTAATTTGTTTATTTATAAGTGACTTTTGATCGGACTGTGTCGGTTTAACTTGTACAGAAACGATATGAATAGTACAGAAAGAGCATGCAATTAATTTAGTCAACCAACGAGTTGATTGCTTTATTTAATGATAATATCCCAGGTTTGCTTTTTAAGCAAAGGTCCAATAATCGAATAAGTTGCGATTACAATTTTGAGACTAAATTCAATTTCTCAGATAGATACGATGAAAACTAAAATTTTCTACATCAGCAGTAGATAGAATCTAATGAAATAAAGACTATTCTTGTAAAACTTACTGAACGAAATCGATGAAATCTACTATAGTGTACAAATATATTGTTCTAAGCAGTCTCTTGTCAACCTGCGCACGTACTCTTCGCGAGTTCGCACCGCTTTCCACAACACTTATTTTGTTTTAATCTATTTCTGCAAACTTTTATCTCAAAATCTATTGCAAGTTAACGAGGTAATTTAATAAAGACGATTTTATAAAACCTTTGCAAGTTTACTCATTATCTTATTCCATTAAGCCTGGAGCCATGTGAGTGGTTAGTTTGGAATTCTAAAGAGGTCGGGATTTATAAAGTTTACTAATGGTCTTGAAAGTGCGTGGTGGCCTGTTGGTAAACGGACCAGACGCGGCTACCAACATGTTTATGGTGGTCGCGGGTTCAAATCTCAGGGCACACTTGTGACTTTTCGGAGTCATGTGTGTATTGATCAATCACCACGCACTATAACGGTGAAGGAAAACATCGTGAGGAAATCTGTATACTTTAGCGATTTTGAAGAATTTCTATGGTTCCGCCAAACGTCCGCCAAACCACGGCAATAGGCTAGCCGGCACTAGGGTGGAGGACTATATGGCCTAAACTCTCTCATTCGTACTCTCGATTGTAGAGAACGTCCGTGCCCTGCAGTGGGACGTATATGGGCTGATACACTACTAATGATACACTACTACTTATTATAAGTTTTAAAGATGGCCAACGTTGTTTAGTGATTTTGATTATGAATACAGGGGCCCTAAGTTCTTTCGCACTAAAGGTAAATGATAGAAGAGACTATCTTCTCGGATCTGATTGTCAATGACCCACTCATATTTTCTTACCACATCGAAGTCTTTGTCCGATAGGCCAAAGAGTGAATGACCTCTTTAAGGTCTAATTAATTCTCTAGGAGTTTTAGGAGATTTTTTTGTTCTCCTCATTGTTTATTTCTATTTCCAATACAGTGACCCCAAAAGTTACTCTACTTGAGAACATTATAAGAATTTAGACCTTGCTTTTATTAAATTGGTATTATTGGTATTTACGCATGAGTAAAATTAACTGGTATATTTACTATATGTATAAATGTATATTAACTTTTCATTATAGAAAATAACAATTTTCTATAATGAAAAGTTTGTATTTGTAAATTGAAATGGAAATTACTGTGGTCGGATTTGTATTTATCAATTACCATTTCTCGTGAACTCAGCACGAATACATTTTTAAATGAAACCCAAATGGAAATTGAGCAAATATAATAATAAAAAAATATTTATCGAGCTCGTCAGATTTATGATATATGCAAATGCTGCATATTCGACGTACTTCGTTTATTTTGCATATTACAGACAAAAAATATTGTTGCATATTTTAAGAATTCATTAAATGGAACTTTGCGAAATCGTCTGACGTTGGAAAGGTCAACGTTCCCACATTTTATTATCTTTTCAGCAAACTTAGATATATATTTTATTATGTCTTGTATTATTATACACTACAAGGACCTGTATCATGTTAATCTTTTCTAGCTGTGTTATAATTTCTATCTAAAAATTCTAGACATTTACTGAAAGGCAAATAAAGGACATTTTGCCACAAGCTCTACAAAATTTCGAGGTCAAGAATTCGAGTTTCGATATGATGTCGTTTACTTATAACCAAAATTATTTTATAAATAGAGCCTGACCAGAAGAATTCTAATTCGACAAGAATGCATTAGAAGGATGATAAAAATGATATGATAACCTTTTGAGGTTATTCGACTGCTCCCGGAGCGCAGTTGGTTACAAACCCGGCTCCATGAGATGTGATGTCGTGAAAATGAGATGGCGTGGGTTCGATTCGGACACTGCGACAATTTTGCGACAAGTGGTTGAGATCGACTTCATGAGACTTATCCTTGAGTTCAGGACTATATCTGTGACAGTATCAGTATCAGACCAAAGACGTCCCATGGCTGGGCAGGGGCCTTCTCTACAATCGAGAGTACGATTGAGGGGAGTTAGGCCATGTAATCCGGCCCCCTGGCCTAGTGCAGGTTGGCGGACATATATGTGACAATTGTTTATATTTATTCATGTCATAAAAGCCTAGAAAAGAGCAACACTACCCAGTGTACCGCCCGCCTAATCCGACTACGAGGGTAGCATGGGGAGCAACGGCGCGAGGTGCGACGTCGGCTCACTGGGTCGTCACACGCTAATGTTTATCATTACCGCGGTGGCCATTCACACGTGGATGTAGGGGAGACAGGGGACGTTGTTTTGCTTTAATCGATTTTATATGTGATAAATTAATTTTAGATAAAACGATTAAGCACGTAGGCATGGTATCGAATGATAGGCAATTGTTTATCGGCATTCGATAGTATCTGCTATTGCATTGGCCATTCTAGCAGTAAGTATATAGTAGTTACTATGTGATACACGTATTATAAAAGGGTAAATAATATGGCTTTTTATTCAAAAATACTCAAAATATAAAAAATTGGTGTAAATTCACGAATTACTTTCTTTTTGCATGTCTATGTAGGTGAATATTTCCCTATTGGGTTTATTTCTATATGTACATAAGCTAACGCATATAACCCTGAATGAGTAAAGTGGGATGTATACACAATACCAAATTTGCCCCATACTAGTTTCCATCCCCTATATTATAATAAGGAATGAGTTTATTGCAGCGTTTTAACTTACATACTAATTATCTTGCTTTGCAATTATTTGTGAGAAAAGCGTCAAACTTCAATCTTCAGAAATTAAGAGTACCACAACATTCCAAAGCGCGACAGTAAAAAATGTGTTTAAAGACACCCATTCGTTCAGAAATGGCACCTTCATTTCTAAATTGCATAAACCTCAAATTATATTATATAGGAAACCATTTGACAAATTTATAGCCGCACCGCCGAGTATCCGGTGGAGGAATACATCAATATTTTATGTGCTAACGTTTACCGAGTTCGATTCAGTTAAGTACAAATGTGTGTCATGCAGTTTATTGAAGTGAGCTCTGGTGGTGGCACAAAACATAGGAGGTAGCGGGAGGGTTTAGTTCCTACAACAGTTTTTGTCTGTAACTTTAAATTTTGATCGAGATTTATCCAAAAGACGGGATTATTTCCGGAGTTAACAGTCTGTTACACTTCAACGCAAAACCTATAAAAATGTTTAGATGGATTTCAGAGTGATTAAGCCTGAAACTATCACGCTGATTTGACGCATGCTGGTAGACATACATACCTTATTCGTACTCATTCTTATGCACTTATATCCTTTTATGGTGTTTTCAAAAGTTATAATGAATACGTGTCTTAAGAAAATCACAGCTGATGTCAGATTACATTATTCGTAATAAATCCATCCATACTTCAATGGAAAAAACCTTCGCAAATCTGTTTAAAGTTAGACTAGATTCAAATAAAACACCTAACAAAACCCGTAAATCTCTACACTCATTCATCTTCCCGTATCTGATGTTGATAGTTGAAAAACTTTGGGGAGGTGCGACGTCGGTGTGTTCCCTTGGGAACGGCATCGACAGAAACACAATCAGGTAACTAATGTGATGCGGAGACTCTGGGGACATTCAGAAAGAAGTTATAAACGAAGTGATATATTGTGGATATAGTGTTGACTTGTGTCGTAATTCGTAAATGAGATGTGGTAAAGAGGATGAAGAATTTATAAGAATATACTCCAGCTCTGAAGCATGCTTTCTGAAACAAGACTTGGATTCAATTGAAGTCGCTCCATTCATCGAAATCATTCGTAAAGTGGTTATGTTCTTTTTTCTTTGTCTAAAATATATTACAATTGATATTTTTATTAAAGTACAATAATTTTAACTCTCACTTTCAAATCAGCACGCCAAAGTTTTGTGCTATTTTCGTAAATCAATGCCATTTTAAATCCCACATTTTTTGTCGTTTATTTTTTATAAAGATAATAAAGTCAGTATCCATGCCAATATGTTGAAAAAACTCTGACTACAGTCATAAAAACATAAGTCCAGCATTTAGCTGTTAATCCCGCTTTATCTCACAGATTGGACTACAAGAAAATGCAAGTCGACAGTGAAATATGAAGTAGAGACTGTTTGTAGAGCCTCTCTGTGAGTCCTCGCGGACTGCAATAATAGAGCTGTCTCTATCTGTAACGATTTGTAGAGACAATAACCCTGGCTTAATGTAGTGCCCGCTATGACTCCTTGTAATCAACTTATCAACTTTATTGATCCAAGTAGTGTTAGAATTACTAAGTTATATTAATAAACTGCTTTATCTTATAAATTGCGCTACAAGCGAAAGCAAGTCGACAGTGAAATATGAAGTAGAGACTGTTTGTAGAGCGTCTCTGTGAGTCCTAGCGGACTCCGAAAATAGAGCTGTCTCTATCTGTAAAGATTTGTAGAGACAATAGCCGCGGCTTTATGTAGTGTTCCGTGTGATTCCTTGTAATCAAATTATGACCCAACTTAGTTGTAGCTAGTTGGAATTATTTTGGGTCGCTTCGTCTATATTGGTTGTGTTGATTAAAATATATTGGAAATGTCCAACAATCAACAAACACGTATAGTGTGTTTGTGTCGTAGATACAAAAATGCTTGACTTAAATCATTTAAAGCCTATTAGTACTAATAAATAAATACACCCAACAGTCACATACATAGTCCTGGCCCCACATTAAGATCAATTAAGTCTTGTGTCGCAGGTATCAGAACTACGAGAGACTTTTCGGTCTCACAAACACCAACACCCGAAAGAAATGTTTGTGGGCCGCACAAACATTTCTCTTGATGCGGGGATCGAACCCACGGCCTCTCGTTTCACAGCCGGCGTCTAACCAACTGCGCCACGGAGGCTGTTGTGATACTATATTAGTGGAGATCCTAAGGGAGGTTTTTGTTCAGCATTGGGTTTCCTGTGGCTGAATAGATAGATAGACAGTACTAATACGGTTACGCATTGGTATACAATGGATGATATGGTTCTCATACCTTCTAAATTCTGGAAGAGAACTCTAAGGTCCACAGATTGACTCAAAGATTTCCTCCACGATTAAAGCAAATGATATATTACTACAAATTCACATAAGTTCCGGTTTGAAGGACATTGTAGCTAGAGTAACTACTGGACATATTGAGACTTGACATCTTGTGTCTCAGGATGGCGAGCGCAGTGGAATGCCAAGCATTGCCTTGTAATTCATGGCCTTTTTGGTTTTGCTATTGTACATTAGCAGTCGTATCGCTTACCATCAGGCGAATGGCATGTTCATCTCGCCATTCACTGCAATAAAAAAAGTATAACTTAAGCACGGAATAATGTGAGTGTCATAGGTTTAAAATATCTAAAAACCACTATTTCGTCAGTTCGGTCTTCACCCAACTGAATCGCTCTCTCCATCCACCACATTGTTTATTAATATTATCTTAACATTTTACAATACTGATAGAACACAAGTACAATAATAAGCCATCAAATTCAGCGGTGTAATTAAGTGGTTGTTGAATGAAATCTCAGTGCTTACCAGACGGTTGAGACAACAATGTAATTAAAATGGTAATTACTCGGAGTACACACAATTGGCTTGTTTCTCACACCGAAGGCTCAACGTGTGAGACGATTTATCAGTACTTTTGTTTAGGTAAAAGTATCTAAATTTGTATTTAAATGGCGGTGGCGTTGTCTGTGTGGTTTAATGATTTTTTTAATATCTACCCGGTAGGATAGCGTCTATCTTGCATAACTTGCATCGCTATATTAGCCACGTTCGTTTTACTGCAGAGGAAATTTTCACTCTTACGTTTTGTTATTAAAAATTCTATATTAGTTATCTTTTATTACTATAAGCACTACCTTTGGCAAAATTGACAAGTCTTTCGAAACCCTATACAAAATTAAACATAAATTCATACACAATAGGAATCAATATTTACAGCCGATCGCTATAGCCACGCAACCCCTCATGAATACTGCAATAAATCGCCTCTCATGATAAGTAGCCGTTCAAAATATCATTTCATCCCGAATGTATAGGTCAGCGTGACGCGGCCTCCATTTTGGACTGTGCTTGTAGGCACTGGAAGGTAATAATGTTATTAATAACAAAGAATGATATACCGTAATAGATTTTTTTTTACCTGCCTTATCTCTTTACCTGTAGAATAAGCAATTTAGTCGCAACGTTCAAAACAATGTTTTTTTTTAAATATGATACCGTATTCTGTATTAAAGTTAATTCGATAATTACCGCAAGACTATGAACTGTGGAACATTAATTAATGCTATCTCACTTTGTATGAAGAGAAGTCATTCTTTAATAGGTTCAGTAGTAAAACTATATTGTTACTCTTCGTTAGCAACTGCAGTTAAGGAAACCTACATCATCATCATCATCATCATCAGCCCGTCTGCGACCGCTGCTAGACATAGGCGTCTCCTATAGATCGAGCGTACGCCACTTGGCTCGATCTTCAGCCCATCTTCTCCAACCACTACCAGCCACTACTACTGGTGGCAGGTCTCTCATATGTGAGAGGTCGCCTGGGTAGGCACAACCGCAATTTCTATTTCTCCCTCTAAACACCAGTGTAAATGCACTGTTGTGTTCCGGTTTGAAGGACATTGTAGCCAGAGTAACTACTGGACATATCGAGACTTAACATCTTATGTCTCAGGATGGCGAGCGCAGTGGAAAGCCAAGCATTGCCTTGTAACTCATGGTGTTGTTTGGTATTGCTACTGTCCATAAGCGGTCGTATCGCTTACCATCAGGCGAACTCGTCTCGTCATTCATTGCAATAAAAAAAAAAGCCACCCTACGAATATCGTCGCTCCACCTGGTTGAAGGGCGTCCTTCACTACGTTTAAGAAAACCTTAATACCTTGTACATTCTTGCACCAAACTCGTTAATTTCATAAAAATCTGTTCTAGACTAGTAAAGCTGACTTGATCCAAATCCTTTACCATAATATAAACGTTAAAAAAACATTTTCATCACTGGTACATACAGTCAAATAAATAAGTATATAAACAACAAACCCTACTAACATTGCATGGAAAATTTTGCTCTTAGCCGCAGCCCAAGAAGCTTGACAAGCCATTTCCTTGTATCCAGAAACTTTTCCGCCTACACATCCACCACTGCAACTACTGGCAGCCGGGATCAACAGTGGCACGCAAAACAATTGGCAGCGAGCTCCGGAGCTCGGCAAGTCTCTTAGGGACACTAGCTTGTCTAATAAAATAAATAAATACACCCAACAGTCACATACATAGTTCTGACCCCACACTAAGATCGAGTCTTGTGTCGTGAGTATCTAAAAATACGAGAGACTTTTCGGTTTCACAAACACCCAGACCCGGAACAAATACCTGTTGATCACAAACGAGGAGGCGCCACGGAGGCTGTCAATGCTGCCAAATAATATAATTAACCCGCATCGAAATTAATCAGAAAGAAAAGAATCAAATAGGAGGAGTTGGAAACAAACTCCCTGTATCCACCGACGCAGTGTTTCCGCAAGTAATTATTCACCGAATTGTTTATAGAGGGCCGTTTTGTTGACAGCGATCGGAATGGTAAAGTTCCGTCATCATTTGATGGAATGAAGTTTCGTAATTGGTTTCTAATGAAGATTCTATGTGTTTTGGGATGTAAGAAGATGGCAGAAATAAGAGTAGATAAGAAATAATTTTGGACCAAATTAAAGCAAATTAAAATATAGCTAAAATTATACAAAGGGAAAAATAACTCCGTATAATCGCTTAAAAATATGTAATCTTTAGCCTCGATGTTTGTACCGACATTCATACTTGGTAGAAGAATTAACAAAATTCTTTTGTGAGTAATCGGTCAAAAATAAAATAGTAAACAATATATTATGTATACAAATACGTTTATGAAAATTATTAGTTGCTAAAAATATTAACATTTATCTTGTGTCAGTCTGGGTTGATGCAGAATTGTATTGGAACTTAATGAAGATTTATTCAATACTCCTACTAGTGTTGCTAATGGATTGCCAGCTCTTTTCAATTTCCTGAAGCTGCTTTAAATTATTCAACTGAATTACACTATTCGTAGAGTTAATAACAAACGACAAAATCAAATACACTGATGCAAAGTTTGGTAGAAACATATTGATTACATAATGGAGGGACCAGCTCAGACAAAACAACAAGATTTATACGGAGTAAGTATTCACCGGTGATAGATTGTTATAATGCCTTTGTCTAATTATTTATAAGAAGAAGCTGTTCGAGATTTTGTAGTCTTTTTTAGTTTTGTTTGTTTTTATTTTTCTTAAGAAATTTATTTTTCATGTATTCTCTTTTTTGTAAGCCTACTTTATATAATTTTGATAATTATACAATTTTTCCAATATTTTTACCATAATTTAACGCTTATGTTGTGTTAATTTAGTCTTCATTATTCAGAACGCTATGGTCTCCTATAATTGAAGGAGTACACCACAATAACACTGTCAGTTTCTATTGTATTAATTAACCTAATTATGTACATTCCGCGTTAGAGTCCTACGGAATAAATAAAATAAAATGCCCGTTCTTCTCTTGTGAAAACTGTTTTCCAAACCGAATGAAAAAAATATATTTAACGGACAAAAAAATAACTGAATCTAAAGAAGTGAATAAAATTCTTATCAATTCCTTTAATTAATATCTTGGGGTACTTAAAACGTGACACATTTACGTGACTCATTAGAAGGGGTTTTTCACTATTGGGGTGCATAATATCTACTGCTATATAACCAAATCTATATCTATATCAGCCCATATACGTCCCACTGCAGAGCACGGGCCTACTCTACAATCGAGAGAATCGATTGAGAGTGGTTAGGCCATATAGTCCACCACGCTGGCCTATTAACCAAATATGTATTTTCATTTATATTATCAGTTGACAATAGATTTTAACCACCAACATATTACATTCTTCCCCTTTTCCATTTCGGCAACAAAGCTGACTTCCCGTAAATAGATTTTTACGTTCCATTCGATTTCAAGGTAGTAAGCATTCGCATAAGGTAAATGTGGATTGCGGGCCTCTCCATATAAAGCGGAAGGTCTCAGGCAGTTAGTAATATATCATGCTAGTTATTATTGTTAAATCTCACATAAATACTCTTTTGGCTACCTTTTTAATTTTAGCACGATGAAGTCACTACAATGTATGTCGTAATTATTGCAAAGTATCTTTTATTTTCGGCTGATTATATATACTATACTCAGTGGTTTGCGTTTCTAGTTAATCTTACCAATCTCGCCTGATTTTGCCATCCCAAATTTTAATACTATTAGCCCTTATAATAAATAACCCTTGGTAACATCGAACCGACGCTTTTTTGGCCGACCGACTGACTGAATGACTTCGTAGATTTATATTTAGAAGCGATATTTCTTTTTCTAGATTTCTACTCGTATTTAAATTATCTAGTATCTCCAGATCGGAATATTGAAGGAGACTCCTCCTCCTTACTAGATTGAGAGCTACTTAGCACTCAATCTAGTAAGGATTTGTGTAAATGACGTATTTGCAGCTCACTTATTAACTAGCTTGTACATTTCAATATTTTTCTAATCATCTCCGTCTAAAGGATTTCCAATTGGGTTTTCAACTCTATGAATGAATTTAATTGGCTGGCGTATAATTCAAATGAAATTATTGAGATTCCATAATACTATTTTCAGGTTTAAAATATTTAGGTAAATGTTTATAGGACAGTTTGCGTGGCGCAGTTGGGTGGACGCCGCCTGTGAAGCGAGAGGCCGCGCGTTCGATCCCCGCACTGAGACAAATATTTGTGTGATCCACAGATATTTGTTCCGAGTCTGGGTTGAGACCGAAAAAGTCTCTCGTAGTTTCTGATACTCAAGACACAAGACTCGATCTTAGTGTGGGGTCAAGACTATGTATGTGACTGTTGGGTGTATTTATTTTATTTATTTAGATGTGAGGAGCGCCAACAGCAATTAAGAATCGTTTAGCTTTAGTACATCCCTTTAGTGGTATCAACGTACGATAAAACAAAGTTAAAAGGAATGTACATGACGCTTATAGCTCCCGGTGTCTTCTTTCCTCTCCCTTATATTCTTTGAATGCACAGAAGTACTGAGCTTCAGTTTTCGATGTCATTGCAGTGCTTACTTATAATCCTGGCGTACTAGAGTTGCAGTGGCGGGTGTGAGAGCGTAATGTCACTTATGCCATTCTTAACATGCTTTATTGTTGCTGACAATCCGTAGTGAAGCGAGTAACCTCTGCCACGTGAACAAACTCATTTGAAATTCTCTAGTACTCCCCTCACAATGGGCGACGTGACGTGAATCTTCAAATAAGGGTAAAATAGATTCATTTGTATTATACGTGAAAAATATCGTTGGAAATATGAAAATATAATAATTATGTTTACTAAACAAATGCTTTTAGAGCAGCTTTTATGTACGGGCTGTGAATTGTGAGGTTTTGGGTACGAATTTCAGGTTGGATACTTCGTTTAGTGGCAGTATTAAGATTTGAAAAACATCACAGTTCCTCTTTTATACCATGCTGAAATATAAATATTCTATGCCAACTACGGGGAATAATTACCTAATACGTAAACTTTTTTATTTATAGTTACTTTTTAAACTTAAGATACATTATCGAATAAAGCTAAGCCATCTAAAAAAGCAGAACTGATTGGTTCTGAACGACCATGACACAAAACTGATTTGAAGCTACAAGTCTTGCTGTCGAGATTTTTCTTTTAAGTTGGTACTAACAAGAAAATGTTTTACTATATGCTCTAACCCCTCTCAATCGTACTCTGGATAAATGAGACCCGTGCCCTACAGTGGGACGTATATGGGCTGATACAAAATTACTGAACATTACTGCTTCAATAATTTTCAGTTGAGTTTTCTTCCATCCCACACATCTGTGATTTTTAATTGTTGTCTGCGCAAAAGTGGCCATACAAGCCCGCATCGGTTTTTACATGTCATTAGCTAAATATTTTATCCAAGATCAGCTTCTCTTTTACTAGATGATTATAGCAACTTACATTAGATTGTACTAAAAGAGCCTTACATACATATGTACATACATAAACTCACGCCTTTATCCCCGAAGGGGTAGGCAGAGGCGCCAACAGGACACTTTTCGCCTTGTATGTTCCGTCCCACGATGTGATAGGGGGCGAGCCTATCGCCATATCGGGCACAAATTCCTGACTCCGGGCTGATAATACATACATACATAAACTCACGCCTTTATCCCCGAAGGGGTAGGCAGAGGTGCCACTAGGACACCCACATTTCGCCTTGTATGTTCCGTCCCACGATGTGATAGGGGGCGAGCCTATCGCCATATCGGGCACAAATTCCTGACTCCGGACTGATAATGAATAGAAAAATCCAATATCACTTTGCCCGACCCGGGACTCGAACCCGAGACCTCAGCTTTGTAACCGTACCGTAATACAACTACGCCACCGAGGCAGTAAAAGAGCCTTATTCGGTCAAATATAGCATTTTACGCTAAATTACACATCACACGTGAATATTTCCTAGCGTACCTTTTGAGTGATTGTGCGTCGGACGTTCTCGCCTTGCGTGTATGAATTGCAGGCTTACCATGAAATTTTATTTAATAAAAAATACATTGTGAAAACACTGAGTCATATGTATGAATACTTGGCACACTACTTGGCATTGCTGGGTCAGGACATCAATTTACTTGAGTGGTTTAAAATAGACCGTTCGTCACAAGTTGGTATCCGTTTGGTTCCTTCAAATATAGGTCTATTATTTTACGTCTTTTACTTATATTCCATTAAATACCAATCAAGGTAAATTCTGTAGAGAAAATTAATAGTAGAATGCCCTGAAATGGTATCGAACATCTACGTCTGAATATATTTTTTTAAATTCTCTCGTATATTCGATTAAGCGAAAAATCGAGTCGCAACACGTTGCAAACAGCAGCTAATCATTAGCCCCATAGACTAATCTTTATACTAGGTATAGATATTGGAAACTTTATTGGCTTTAGTTTGGCTATATTATTTCTCTTAATTTAATTGTATACTTTACTGTTTGTTTCCTTTATTTAAACAAATAAATAACTAATTTCAGTGTAGGCCTCTTGGCAAATCTATGTTTCCTTTTCAGATGCAAAAGGTGATTGTGAAAAATGGACGACTTTTTCTCCCTGAATGCCGCCCGACGTTTGAAGAATTGAATTCCGCTTGGGATTTTTTTCCGATAACTGGCTATTGGTATGCTGTGCGAGCTTTCACGATCACGTGCTAAGTTTTTAACGAACAAAGTTACGTTTAAGTGGGCTTAGAGATTTTAGATGGCTTTCGTTTGTGAAAAACTGTTTTTTCACTTCGTTAAATAGATTGATAGAATAACCCACCGTAAACTATACGATCTTTATCACTATCGCTATAGGAACAGCAAAATTTATTTCGTTTTGCAATGAGACAATACGTCTACCCCGGTTGAAGCGACTCATTGTCACTGTATCTTTACAGACCTACATCAAGCCTCTTCTAATTCTTTCAAATGAATCTAATACGGAATATCTACCGCTAAAAATAGGCTTGCGGAAGTCCGAAAGCTGCCTGTAGTCGGGAAGTTGCCGGTTAAAAAAAAATACATACATATACTCACGCCTTTATCCCGGAAGGGGTAGGCAGAGGCGCCACCAGGACACCCACATTTCACCTTGTATGTTCCGTCCCACGATGTGATAAAAAATAAACACATTTAAACACTATTTTAAACAATAAATAAATCTACTCTATATTCAAATACATCATCTCAGTTCTACTGCAAGTTGAGTGTCTTGCGTCGAGTGTTTCACAAACTATGAGCAACTTTTCAGACAACACTCAGACTCAAAACATATATTTGTTCACACAAACTTATCTTGTGCTGTCGCATTCAAAATCGAGCTTGTAACAGCAGCTACCCATATTACAGTCCATATCGCTGCCATTTAATCAATAAGGCTTTTTTATAAACATAACTGCCTCGGTGGCTTAGTTGTACTACGGTACGATTCCAAACCTGAGGTCTCGGGTTCGAATCCCGGGTCGGGCAAAATGATATTGGGTTTTTCTATCCATTATCAGCCCGGATCCAGAAATTTGTGCCCGATATGGCGATAGAGTCGCCCCCTAACACATCGGGGGACTGAACACACAAGGCGAAATGTGGATGTCCTGGTGGCGCCTCTGCCTACCCCTTCTGGGATAAAGGCGTGAGTTTATGTATGTATGTATGTGTGTATAAAAATAATAATAGTGGTAGAGCCCTGCTGTACTTAGTTATTTAAAACTACAAATTTAATAGATCGGCCCAACCGCGGTAGCATACAAGTATATATTAAATCGATGTGAAGTGATATATTTTCGTAAACCCTATGACTGGTGGCAGAGTATTCGTACCTATTTGGAAAGCATCACAGTGATGCATGCAAGCATGTTGCATTTCAGGTTCAGACTTCAATTTCGAACAGTTCGGCATAAATGTAGCGAAGGTCCCCTATTTGGTATCAATTGCACTTACAAACAAGTGCATTTTACACACTCTCTCGTGTCTGAATAAAAATACACCGTCATATGAATTTTATTTTTTACATGCTCAAAATCCTCGCTCACTTCCCTTTGAATAAAGGATGGAGAAGCCACAATGCCTCTCGAGAGATCCGCGAACACTTGTCTCTGCGCAAGACATTTTGAGAAACCCTTGTCTTTGTAATGCACGGCTCCGCTTCAAATATTCAACTGGAAAATTTTTAAACGTTCCAAATTTGACGCTTTCGCGGAACAATTGGAACTCCAGTCTGCATTTGCAATTTATTGCGAAAGAAAGTGAGAAAAGAAAGAGTGGTATTTCTGATTGAAGTACTTTTGGTAATGGCACAGCAAAGTAACTGAACACAAATCGATAATTATATTATTAATAAAGTCTAGTTCAGATTATTAATCGAAGGAATTTACTAGAAAGACGTTTATATCTCGCATCATCATCATCATCATCAGCCCTTCAGCACGCCACTGGGCTCGATCTTCAGCCCATCGTCGCCAACCGCTACCAGCCACCCCACAAATATCGTCGCTCCACCTGGCTGGAGGGCGTCCTACTCTACGTTTGCCGAGGCGTGGTCTCCACTCCAGAACATAATTATCTACCCCAACGGTAGTCGGTTATATCTCGCAAATTAACACAATTATGCCGGCCTTCTCATGACTAAGTCGTTAATAGATGATCACAGAGTGGTAAATTTTTGCTCAGTGGCGGCGTAAGGTAGGTTGGCACCCTGGGCGGTTTCGTATTGAGCACCCCTACCTAAAATATACCTAAACTATACACTGTTTTTGCTTGAGATACTACGAGTATTAAAGATTTCATGGCTTGTATATTGTGGTAGCTAATTTAAAGTATATATTGTATGAACCAAGAAAAGGAAAAGTTTTGTCCTTCATTCACTCGTGTAATAAAACCCCTAAAATTCCCCTATTTTATATTATCCAATCTCTAAAGCTATCAATGTACCTAGGATCACACCATGTCAAGAAATACAGTACTTCATAACTCCACATTCAGATAAGCTCTTACGTCGTTGAACATCGGAGTAGACGGACACTTACAAAGAGTATCGATTGGGAGCCAAGGTTAGGGCCCTTTGTACTTGCTTATCTTTTATACAAATTAAATGTGTATCAAAACTAATTCATTTAGCTACATATATTCGCAAAACTCAATGAAGCCTGACTGTAATTACCTCTTATAAATGATGTGTTCAACGCGATACCAACCAAATTACATTTTGATTCATAACGCTCTATATTTTAAACGTTAATAAAATGATACTTTAGTGTTGGATGATAGAGTTGAATTTTGATTGTGATGAGTCCTCTTTCGAAAGGCTTAAGGTGGCTTTTGAGTTTTAATTAACTTTTAATCCGCGTTCGCTATAGGCAATAAATGTGTATTGTTTTTTCAACTATGAATGGAGGGCTTGTTTGTTCGCGTCGAGTGTTGACGTGTGCGCGATTCCATTGACACGACGCTAATGATCAAATTTTTATTAACTTACTGCTTATTCTAGCTTGAGGAGTCATTTTGTGTTGCCTCTACAAACGATTACAATACAAGAAATTGCAAATGTGCATTTCTATCTAGATGACATTTTTTGGAATTTTTTACTTATATCGTATTTGGGGGTAAATACATAATTTTCCTAAAATAATAATTTACACCTCTTTATTTTTGAAGACGCAATGGTATGTTAGGGTTTAAATTATAATTTTATGTACCACCCAAACACAATGATCTCCAACCCATGGGATAATTAACTAAGAATTCAAACGTTGAAAATTCAGTTTAGTGTTATTGCTTTAAGCACATGATCTTCATTGGCGTGGATCTCCATCTCTATTGGATTTGTCAGACCTGTCCTTACAACTAAGCTGTCATCCAGACAGACAGAAATAATCTGAATAACGTCACATGGCTGGACATTGTGGTATGTGCCGCAGCAAAACGTGCTTGGCATGTAGAAAATCAATTGTCTGAAAAATTTTACACGGCGCTACTCTTTGTTTTCGACATTATAAAATGCATGTGAAAAGTAATGTCAAGTTATTATAATTTTATGGATATGTATGAATATTATTAGCATTGATTTTGATATTAAAATAATAGTAAAAGATACTGGTAAGGTAAAATATATTTGTTTGAAGGTTACGTTGCTATAAAGCGGCACTGGGCAATAGTAGGTAAACTTTTTCCGATTTTTGCGTCGTAACGAGTACCCGGCTGAGCCAATTTTTAACACGTGATTATTTTTAGTTTTCTATTTAAAAGAGTACCAACAAATCCAATGGCCAATTCAGAAAATTTAAAGATTCGATCGATACTCCAATTGTAGGATACAATAAATCGCGAAATGGATACTACTTCCAATATGTGACTAGAATCTAAGCGGGCTCTACGTTCAGCAATAGATCTTCTAGACTCTAGAGTAAAGAAGTTTATTCGAAAGATTATTTATATCTTTCCAATTAATAAAAAAAAATCGTGTGAAACCAATGGTAGCGTCGGCAAACACGAAAGCTTTACTGGAGAGGGAGCCATTTTTCAACTAAGTACACAGATTTTTTCTCGCTTTATATTTCATTTTTTCGACCTAATGTTTCGGAGTTTTGTGATATTTACTTTGGGAGAGATTCTTTTGTTCAATGTTTCAAATCAAGAATTATAATTAACAAGATTTTTATGTATTGTAAAAGCCAGAAAGTCTTAGTCTGGAGTTAAATATTTTATAATAATAGTTTAATTACATAAATAAGGGGCCTTAAGGCCTACAGCCCATGCATTTTGCCATGCGACGGACCAGCTTCAGTCCTGAATATTTACAAATATTTTCCATTCTATATCAATCAATACAGAACCTTATTTACAAATACACCCAACAGTCATGCGCATAAACCTGATCCAACACTATAATACTATGGAAAACTAGGGTAGAATATTGATCTCACAACATCTAGACCAAAATTATTTTTTTGGTCACTCCAACGATGCAGGGATAGAACCTGCGGCCTTTCGTTTCATACCCAAGGTAACTAATTGCCACAAAGGCACTTAACACTTTATTTCGCTTAAGAAATTCTAATTCGTTCAGTTAAAACAAAAATCTACACGGAAATTAATTTTGAATCCAGAATAATGTAGCTTTAAATTAAGCTCTACGGGGTTAAAACTCTTTTTCGGTTCTAGTCATTTGGACAAACAGACATTGTGGCGACAAGTGCTCTAATCTGGCAAAGCCACCCCTGCTCTAGAAGGATTAGCTCATAACGCGAGCGCGGACCAACGAATATCATAGGTACCATAATCACGAATAGCACGAGTATCATGACGAGATTTGATGTGACTTTTTGAAGTTAAGAAATTGAACGAATCATTCGTTTTTTTTTATTTTTTTTTTTATTTGCTTTATATACTAAATTGTATACAGGCGGACTTAATGCCAGAGGCATTCTATTACAGTCTACCTTTGGGTGAAGCAGAAATGGAGCAAAGCAGGTTTATGTAAAATTAAGATAAATTAAAAAAATATAAACATTACATACTATAATTAATATATACATTCGTTCAATATTGCTTCAAATGCAATTATTATAGAATATTAATATTAAATAATTGATCAAATGTTCCCCGCCCTGCCTCCCGCTGAAGTGGCATCGTGTTATTATCTTAAAAAATAAAAAAGGAGGTTGAGATTTTAACCTTATTTTAACCATCAAGTAAATACACTAGTTGGCAGATGATGTAGCTAAAGATTGATTAGTGTATTCATAGGATGAGTGTTACTGGAGCATCGTGAAATCGACACGTGATGTTACGGGTGACTTTAACTGATGACTAGCCTAATCAACGGTTTACTTGTAGATGGTGAACGAGGCCCTTAGGAAATTAAACTAAATACTTGTAATTAAGTAACATACAAGTACATCAAAACACATTACGTTCGTTGAGTGAGATTGCGGGATGCCCAATACCTATTTCCTCTTCCCATCTTTTTTCCTTCCCGCTGTCTTTCCAATTTGATGGTCCGGCAACGCATCCATGATCCAAGCGTTGTGCATGTTCATGGGCGGCAGTTCACTTACCATCAGGTGAGCAGTTTGCTCGTTGGCCGGCACTATGCAATAAAAATACTTGATTGATTAAATATGTTTGGTCTAACTTAAAGTGTACATACATGAACTCACGTCTTTATCTCAAAAGGGATAGGCAGAGGCGCCACCAAGACACTCACATTTCGCCTTGTATGTTCCGTCCCATGATGTGATAGGGGGCGAGCCTATCGCCATATAGGGCACAAATTCCTGACTCCGGGCTGATAATGCATAGAAAAACCCAATATCACTTAGTCCGACCCGGGATTCGAACCCGAGACCTCAGATTTGTAATCATACCGTAGTACAACTACGCCACCGAGGCAGGCAAATTAAAATGCAGACAAAATAAATCAAATAAAGTAAAAACTACTCTTATTATCAAATAAAGTAGATATAAGTACCAATCAATATTGATGACGAGTTATCATAACCATTTCAACGCTAGACAAGTTTCGTTCATCAAAGGAATACAAAGCTAATATATAAAGAATAGCCACGCCTTGCAAGTAAACAAGATCATATTCCGAAGAAACAGTCTCAAAATCGATAACCTCCTCGAAAATAACATCAAGTCATAACCCCAATTAAATGAATACAATTATAAACGTAATTAAAAGTACCGAATAACTTCCTGACATCAAAAGAATATCGGTTATCCAATAAGTAAGCCGCCGCGCCTGTCACAAAACTTGCCTCCGCCCAGAGAGTTATTGCTAAAGTTACTTTATCAGGCGTCTATTACTTCATGAACTTGGAATATAATGTATAAGGAATTAATTAGAATTTATCATCGCATTGTGGTGATTTATAGCATTTATAGAAATTAGGGATAATATAATGTTTTTTAGTGATCTTTATATAGATTATTATTAAATGCGTAACACAATGGTGAATACTTGTCTGATGATTGATTGATTTATTTTAACAGCAGTCTTATAAACTTATATCTTATACTATACTGGTTGCAGGTCTCTCATATGTGAGGATCCGTCTGGGTAGGTACTACCGCAATGTCTATTTCTTCCGCCAAACAGCAGTGTAAATACACTGTTGTGTTCCGGTTTGAAGGACATTGTAGCCACAGTAACTACTGGACAGAATGAGACTTAACATCTTATGTCTCAGAATGGCGAGGGCAGTGGAACACCAACCATTGCTTTGTAATGCATCGTGTTTGGTTTTGCTACTGTCCATCAGTGGTCGTATCGCTTACCATCAGGCGAATGCCATACTCGTCTCGCCATTCATTGCAAAATAACTTAATGTTATAGTATTTGTATTTGATTGCCTAGATGTAGGTAGCTAGATGAAAATACAGTTATGTTGTTCGATTTCGAGTCTTAAGTTTGAAGTTTAGAGATCGAACTATGGTATAAATTGTGGTTTTCGTACCCTTACGTCATCATACCACATCTGTTGTAGCTGGTAGGGAGCTATTCCCGGTATCTTTGCTTATGGAAGGCTTTTTTTAAGTCCCTTTTGCATATTATGGTCAATAAGAATGATAGCGCCTAATCGTTTTCTTATAGCACATTAATCGTAGTTTTCATAAGACATTACAGTCTATATTTAAACACACATACATAGCAAATTTAGGATTAGGTTGAATGGTAAAACTGGTATTAAGCACGCCTTTATAATTAAATAAATTGAAAAATTCTGTGTCCCAGATATAAAATTTTTGCGCACTTAATACTTACGCTTATCAACTTAACAGGAACGAGGAGGTGACAGCTGTCGCTCGAATAAATAATGCATACAATCCTTATATTAAATTTAGTTCCTCGACAACTTCGAAAACTAAGCAAATATCAGAAATGTTACGCAAGGAAGAGAAATAAATCGGCGAATCAAAGCTAACTTCGCCAAGTTTCGTGTTTAACAAATCCGTTGTCCAAGGCGACGCGAGGCGGCGTCGAAATCCCGGCGCCCCGAGATTTTTCCCAATAAAACTTGCTCAGTCCCGGGCTGATTAAACTTCCACTGCAGGCCTGGGTCTTGTTCCATGCAACATTCAAACTTTCCAACTTATTATTTTATGAATAATAAATTATGTTTTGTGTTATTCGAGCTCGCTTTAGTCATTTTCATTCAACTTGACACTTTGAAGGAATTAAGCAAGTTGGAACAATGTTGGGCGAAGTTAAAAAGTTGTACGATTCAATGAATTAGCAAGTGGATTGTCCTTTTAATTTTGCTGGAGGACAAAAGGGCTCCGATAATGGCAGTTTGCGAAATTCATGCGTCCCTAGATAGAAACTAATGTTTGAATTATTTAAATCATATATTTTTTTATCGCGGTGAATGGCGAGACGAGCATGCCATTCGCCTGATGGTAAGTGATACGACCGCTCATGGACAGTAGCAAAAACAAACAAAATTATGAATTACAAGGCAATGCTTGGCATTCCACTGCGCTCGCCATCCTGAGACATAAGATGTTAAGTAAGTAAGTCTCATTATGACCATGAGTTACTCTGCCTACAATGTCCTTCCAACCGGAACACAACAGTGCATTTACACATTTACTTTTTAATGAAAAAAAAAATACACCGAATTATACACATAGTTTTGACCCCATATTAAGACACAACTATTCTATCGTGGGGAATAGAAACTATGAGACAATTTTGAATTTCGCAACAACCAAACCCGAACATATATTTGTTGATTGCAAAAGCATTTGTCTCGGACGGATTTTGTACGGGATTTGAACTTGTGGCCTTATTTTTACAGCTGACTCTGACCACGCCGCAGAGATGTATTGTTACAAAATATACTAGTGATACAAAGCCACCTGGGTAGGTACCACCGTAATGTCTATTTCTTCCGCCAAACACCAGTGTAAATGCACTGTTGTGTTCCGGTTTGAAGGAAATTGTAGCCAGAGTAACGACTGGATATAATGAGACTTAACATCTTATGTCTCAGGCTGGCGAGCGCAGTGGAATGCCAAGCATTGCTTTATAATCCGTGGTGTTGTTTTGGTTTTGTCACTGTCCATGAGCGGTCGTATCGCTTACTATCAGACGAATGGCATGCTTGTCTAGCCATTCACCGCAATTTAAAAAAACAAAATATCTAAACAGTTATTGTATACCACAGCCAAGACACTGTCATAATATTGGGATTGTGTGTGCGCCTGCTAGGTGTATTTTGTAGTGGTTGTTAGAACATCAAAAGTCATTCAAAGACCTTTCGTATGTATACTTACTTTATTCCACATCAAAATTTAATTCATATCCAACCATTAAGATCCATAAAGATCCCACTTAACCCCCCTTGACCTTAAAAAGCCCATTCATTGATTCCGATAATAAGAATGGTATTAAAGGCTCATAACATGAGATATGGTAAAAACCCCGTGATCACGCGTCGCTTCCGGCCAAACCGGTCGGCTTCCGTCGGCCGACGCACTATTGGGGAGAAATTGTCCTCTAGTGATGAGGGGTTTCCATAATATTCGCATCGATAATCCTCTAAATCGATCTATCTATATATATAATAAAGTAACTGATCGATGTATGTACATGGAAGATAAACGAGAAAAACTAATATAGGGGTATGTATTAACGTAATAGAACGCAAAAAAAGGATTTTTAGAATTTTTGTCTGTTTGTGCGGATATGAATACCAGTAGCAAATTAATCGTGACATTGGTATAAACTATACTTTGACATCCGTATTCAGAGACAGTTTTAAAACCTATTTTAGCTATCGAATGTTTTGTCCTCCACGAACGACTTTTGGATTAAGTTTGAGCAAGGAAGACAAAACATTCGATATCTTAAATAACTTTTAAAACTTTATATGAATAAGCAGTAAAAGTACATTATACAAATAGTTTAATATACAATAAAAAATAAAACAATATTTCGACTTAATTTAATCGTGTCACATCACTACAAGCCATACATGAATCACTAGTAATAGCCTGTGAATTCGTCCGCATACGCTCTCCAACCGGACACCTTTCCCGGTGCTATTCATACATCTACCTATTATAATGCTCCATTTTTATTATACAAGTTTAATCAAGTTGGTACTTGCTTGATATTACATACATACACATACATAAACTCACACTTTTATCCCCGAAGGGGTAGGCAGAGGTGCCACTAGGACACCCACATTTCGCCTTGTATGTTCCGTCCCACGATGTGATAGGAGGTGAGCCTATCGCCATATCGGGCACAAATTCCTGACTCCGGACTGATAATGAATAGAAAAATCCAATATCACTTTGCCCGACCCGGGACTCGAACCCGAGACCTCAGTTTTGTAACCGTACCGTAATACAACTACGCCACCGAGGCAGGCTTGATATTAGTATTGAATAAGTCTGACAAACAGTTACCGAATACTGTTACCTGTAACAGGTGGTAACGCAGGTGCCTTGCCTTTAAAAACAAAGGGGAAAATTAGGGACAAGAATTTTTGTCCTCTTGGAAATTTTCGCCTCATTAAATTGAATGCAAAGCTATTAGTAAACATCCATGTTTTTGAGTGATACCACCCCAATTTAGTCGTGGTATTCATAATATTATAATTACATACAGGCGAAAGTAATAAAACTGTGTTAAAAATGAAGTGAAGATGTAACACTTCCAAAGATCCTAAACACCACAAAATGAGACAATAATACAATTCATAAAAGTTCGTGAGACTTTTTCATAAACCTCTACTGGGTGTACGTAGTAATTTTACGCCGTCACAACTCACAGCCTTTGAACACGCCACCAATAAGGCGATATTGATACAGATGTTTAATATCGCTCATAAAAAATCAATAGCAGCGCTGGAATCGCGATGCCGGCAAAAATATCGAAGATACTTTTTGCCGACTGACACAATTCCCACACTAACCCGCTGAAAGTGGAGCGTCGGAGTTGACGTTTCCTATATAGTGTATTATCTATGTTAATTACTGTCATTTTCGAAGTGTATATGCGAGAAAGCGGTTCGGATATGATAATGTATCACGCATTGTTTATTATTTTATTTTACATATTTATTAAAATCATACACAGTTTATTACATGACACAATGCAATCATAAACTCATCGAGTTTTTCCGAGCATTATCATATCGTTGACAGTTGTTTAATTAATGTTTTGTACAGGGTAGATTGTTACAAATTATATTGTGTATCGTGAATCGTCCAATGAGCAGGCCGTCGCGTCGCGTCGACATGGCAGTGTAAAATATAAATAATTATATAGAGTATTGACTGGCAATTAAAAAAATCTCTGTCTAATCGAAGAGGTCCATTTCATGCCTGCGAAGCTGCCTCCAATCGATAATCCGTTTATTACGACTATCAACTACCAGATCATGTGGATGAGCCAGCGCTTAGAAAGTGTTTTTCTATGTCAGAGAATGTGCATTGGATCTCCGTGTGAAATGTTTTACTCTGTGCAAACTAGATATTGGTCAGAAGTTGCGAGTTAATGTACAAGAAATTTGTGAGAAACGTTTGAAGTATAATTAAGAAAGGTAGATTTGTGCTTTATTTAATTCCAAAGGTGTTTCTGTATTGTTATTACAAGTTTCTTAATTTTATCGTCTTATACCGTAAGGTATTCTATATCTATACCAATCAAACCTAAGATAATGCAAACATGAAATAAAGTACAACCGATACCATCCCCCTAATTTGCTCTTAGCTTATCAGAACATACCAACAGGGTTTCGTGACGTCATGTCACAATACTGAAACTTTCACCTCAGTATATTCATTTAATTAGTTTAGAATAATAGTGAGCGTGACGGGTAGAGAGCGACGCGCGGAGCGTCCCGCATGTTCGCAACAAGCATCGGAGTTGACGACAGTATTAAACTTTGTACGGGGCTGCGTATGTAGAAATAATAGTTCGAGAGGTCGCGATTCAGATATCGAAGGTTGTATCTTGGTTCATTTAATACATTTTTGTAAAAGTATTGAGTTGTTAGTGTGTAAGTCCAATATGGTGGACAACTATGCTTGAAAGAAGATACACTGGTGCTGCTTATCCATATATATGTATCCACCCAACGCCATAAAATCCGTCATTATGCTCTACGAAAGAATATTGTGTTTTGAATCCAGCCAGTATATTTCTGGCTTCAATAAGATGTTGACTGTTGTAAAATAACCGTCTTTGACTAGTGGATATTAAGTCTAATCCGTGCTGTAATTAGATTTTGTTGTAATGTTAGTTTATTAACCTTAAAATCTTATATGATTTTTTTTTATTTATTCTTATACTTAATTAACATCAAGCAGTTCTTCTTTCTTCGTATTTCAGAAAATAAAAATCAAAAACTTCATACAAATGGCTTCAAATTCGTGCACTAGATCGGGAGCTACGCTTGTGCATTTAAATCGAAGCAAGATTTGTAGAAACGCGACCCGGTATAAAGTTTAATGGATAGATGTCAACATTGTGCATACAGTTCTCGTCATATATTACGAATGCTGAACAAAATAAACTCCAACCTCTATTGTTAACTTCGTGTCAAAAATACCCACTGGAATTTTGATTTAACTTATTACCCGTCGGAAATATCTGTGGACCTGAATAATTGACGTCACTGGAACATAAGTTCAGCAAATTCTAAATATAGGTTAAACAAATTGAATTAAAATAGAAAAAGAAAAATATAATTCGCATCCATCTCCAAACGTTTTTAATGTAAAATAACATAGTAGATAGGGGAACACAAAAAAATGAAATGTGAACCCATTGACTTTTAGTGTAACATTGATATCGATGTGTGAACCGCATTCCAGCTAGGTTCACAAATATTTCCCACAGGTTATATGTTCATATTAATTGTTATTGTATATTATTTTTCCTTTCTTTAGCTACCGATTCCAAATTGAGGAATTAATTAATTATACATAGGTACGTGTATTCTAGTATATATAATGAATAAAAGCATAATTTTGTCAACCGGTGGGATAGACAGTGTTATACGAAAATATTCGATAATCTAGTTGGACTGCAATACATTTACTATTAGATATTAAAGTGGTCACTTTCCTATGCCAGTAAAAAAAAGTAGGTCTTTGTAAATTCTTTGAATCTAGATTTATTCCGAATATCATTGCAAAAAATATTTATCTTAAAATTTTATTTTAAGCGCAAATAAAGTCAAACTGTTTCACCATATACGTTGTATGGCATCTAAATTAATACTTAATGACACTTTTCCCTACATTAATTAGTTATTTAATGACTCGGAACATGTCCTTAATCAACATTAACCAGCGGTAATTACTTTTTAATTTATAAAATATAAGCGGCGTCACGCGGATGCAATTATTTTTTAATTTCCATTCCACAGTCATTAACACTTAGTTTAAAATAATTTTGACCAGAAACCTTACATTCAAAACTTACTTTTGCATCTTTCGTTTTTAGGTTCCTTATAACCCCTTTGCCAAATTTAGATCAATTTAGTTATAGAACGATTTGGCCACATTAAAATTAATAGCTCTACTAAGCTTTTAATTTCCAATGTTTCTCTCTATATCTACGATAATTCGAAGAAAAGTACTCCAAAAAAACCCCAACCACTATTGAGTGGTAACTAAATTGTAGTTTTACTTCCATCGTTGCCGTAAAAGTGACTGCTTAAAATAATTTCCACCGCGCCGCTATTTACTTGATAGCCAACAAATTTTGTTAGCACTGAGGCCATTTCTTTATATGTATAATATCCTGTTGGCGGTCTAGACATTGCTTTTTGTACTGATGTTTCAAATTTGTTTCACGGCAAAAAATAGTGTTGGTGAAATGAAATAAGTATCTGAGCTTTTTAATACAATATTTATAAACTCACTATTAGGTTATTAACCACAGAAATATATCGATATATTTATGTGTTATTATCTCTTGCTGGTGGACTCAATTTTGTCGGCTTGCTAATTCTGATACATAGGTACTTACTCATCCAACAACAGGATACTTAAATTGCGCATTTTCATTTCATATTTTGATTCAAAAATTCGAAATAGTAAGTAACGTAAATTATTTGCGTCAAGGTGTTTTATCATGTTTGATAATTATGTTTGTTTGTATTTCAGGTGCTACAATGTGTTTCCGCTTTCAAGGTAGGTAGAGATATTTCTATTGTTTATGTTAAAATATATACATTACGGATAAATCATAATTGTAAACAAAAACTTTATCGTCCGCACTCAGAGACGTTTAATGTCAATTAAATTGGTCCTTAGTATAGATTCTCTTTGTAAAATCTACACTAAGTAATCATTTGATTGACATTAAATGTTTCTGAGTACGGCAGTTTGTCGACTAGACTATCTACTACATGAAGCCACTCCCTTAAGTTCCATTTACACGGAGAGAAATTCTGGCCGCGAGAATCGTATGCCATTATCGCATGACATAATCACCATAGATTATTGTGTTCTGACAAACGTTTACACGATGCAATTTTTTTATATCCCTACAATAACCGTATCTTTGAAGCGAGAAACTCTACCCGTGTAAATGGAGCTTTACGAATCACAGAGGAACGAGGCGACGAAAATATTTTCTTTTAGTGTCAGCGTCTATTCTTAGCCACATAGCGCGAGA
The DNA here is from genome assembly GCA_905220455.2 of Deilephila porcellus. Classification (NCBI taxonomy): domain Eukaryota; kingdom Metazoa; phylum Arthropoda; class Insecta; order Lepidoptera; family Sphingidae; genus Deilephila; species Deilephila porcellus. Next base: position 1,098,947 of record LR999984.1, on the reverse strand, counting down.
ACTAGAGCCCTAAAAGTTACTTTTAATCAACAGATCTCGTTAGTAAGGATTAAGAGCGTAGGCACGAAAATTTCTTTCAGTTTGCCAGCGCTGGATCGGCCACAGTACAACAGGCGATGGTAAGGAAACTAAACAATGTTTTTTTAGTCTAATGCAAAATCAAATTAATTATGCTAAGAGGAAATATTTAGGCTAAATTTAAACTAATGAACGGCGAGACGAGCATGCCATTCGCCTGATGGTAAGTGATACGACCGCTCATGGACAGTAACGAAACCAAACAACACAATCAATTATTACAAAGCAATGCTGGGCATTCCACTGCGCTCGCCATCCAGGGACATAAGATCTTAAGTCTCATTATGTCCAGTAGTTACTCTGGCTACAATGTTCTTCAAACAAAACACACAAATACAACAGTGCATTTACACGACGGGAGAAATAGACATTGGGGTGTTACCTACTACTTATCCAGTCGGCCTCTCACATAAGAAATACCTACCACCAGTAAAATCGTACTTAGATTTATGTAAATATGTATAGGTTTATATTACATATGTAGGTATATGTTTCTTGGATATGTATGTGTAGATGTGTGTATGTATATTGTATGTATTTAATTCTAATAATATATTATGTTACATTAGTCGTACGCCTGAAGCTGCCCCAACTTTCGTTTTTTCTTGGATATCCATCCCATGGTTGTCTGGCAGAAATTACTTTTAGCAATAAGAATAGTACATTTTTATGCTATCTACTTTTTACCTCTGATGTACAGTGAAGTATTAAATAAATAAATAAATACTAATCTCGGGTTCCTTCATCGAGTTACAGTCAGGAAACCGTCTGAAATGGGTTATTAATTAGACGAGGGATGGACCGCAAAGGCAATCCATTCATCTTCACCTCACAGCCACGGATTAACAATTCCTCAAGTATAAATTGCTGAATTATTCATCTTAATAATATTTTAATATCTGACTGACAGCAAACATCCTAGCTACAACAAAAAAGTGGATTGGGTAGCATAAAATTTGGCGATACAAGTTCTGTATAAATCAATAACTAACAGAAAATCTAAACAAAAAAATACTTCTAGGTATATCAGCCTATTATGGTATGTCAAGTCCGCCAACCAAAACTAAGCCGATGTCGTGGAGTTTATGGCGTAATCCTTACAATGGTCGATTATAGAGGAGGCCCGTGCCCAGCATTGGGACGTATATGTGCTAATATACATATAGATATCAACCCACAGCCTACTGCTGGGTATAGTCTCTTCATTTGCACGCCACATTTTTCTGTCCTATGCCTTGCGAATCCACTGTTTGCCTGCGACTCTAAGGATATCATCCGACTATATGATATTTGCTTATTAGATTTTTTTTAAATTAAATTACTTGATCTGAGCATATTATTTGTACGAAAATTCTTTAAACGTAAATATAAATAAAATAAAATCTAGAGCTTTAATTCATTCTACCTCAACGAAGTGACTGGAGATATTCGACTATCTCTTACCATTTGACACAATTATGCCGAGCAGTTGCTCCTTCACGCCTCACCTAAAGGGTTCAGGATTATACAGCATCACGTGGGCCGGCAAACCAATTTAAGCTCAATGGTTTCTTAGATTTACGCGAATGTTACACATTGAAATAAAACTATTTTATGCGGACTGACAGTCCGCCCCGTGACCACGAAAGCTGTAAAATAATCGAAACGTCGGGAAGTTAAAAAATGTAAAAATTAAACCAAATCGCGATAAAATCCGTATAAAATAGTTTTATTTCAATTTAAGCTCCTTACGTTCCACATATCCTAAAGAATTTAAATATGTGATAAAGATTTGTGTGGGATTTGTTATTTTTGTAATTATCCTTCTTTTGGCGCGTTTGAAAAGAAATTATTCATTATGGTGGTGAAAGATAGGGTAATGTGAAAATTAGTGGTAAAATAAATTTTATTATTAAAAAATATATAATGACTTGATATAATGACTTGATGTGTACTTATACACATATAGCGCATTGGAGCAACACCCTACGTATTAAATACGTTTTTATTTGTTAAAGAAATATGAAAATTAATAACCACATTTATATAAAAATGAAATCCTTTGGGACAATGGATATGAATACGATTGTATTGGAAAGCTGTTTGTAATATGGATGAAGATTCTATGTAGGCTAGAAGGGATTGAGAGATGTATCGACAGATAATTGAAACTCTCCATAATATAAAGGTGTGTATATTGCCGTGAAGGCACCCAATCCAATTTATTATAGTTAAAGCAATTTTATTACAAGGTAAAACATATTTTTCCTTCGTAACTAGGAATATCATAACAGATTAATCAGATATGTCAATTTTGGTCTTATAACGACTTCACATATAAACTAGAGAAAATTAAAACCAGTTTTTTTTTTCTCATATCCGAAAATGTAATTTTGATATCAGTCACATTTTAGTCACGTATAATTGTCAGCCACAAATTCAAGTCATATTAAAATTAATGACACTATCAGGCGGTCTACTGTCACAGAATGCACATCATAAAGAAAAAGAAAGTAAAATGCGTGACTGTAGCAGCCCGTAACAAATATTGAGGTCTCGGGTTCGAATCCCAGGTCGGACAAAATGATATTGGGGTTTTCAATTCATTAGCAGCCCGGAGTTAGAAATTTGTACCCGATATGGCGATAGGCTCCGGGGACGGAACATACAAAGCCAAATGTGGATGTACTGGTGGTGCCGCTGCCTACCCTTCTGGGATTACGGCGTGAGATTATGTATGTATATACACCAGCTAGTATTTAAGATACTGCCAGCTTATGGCACCAACCTCAAAAGTGTTGAAAATAATTGTATATTTTATTTTACTGTGTGCGAGCGCGTATCAGTAATGAACGCCGACGGTAAATGACTTTTCTTACGAGTGCCATTTCATTACTCCGCCTTAATTCATCCTTTTTCACCTAACTTATTGTAACGAGTTAATTATAAGTTTTTGCTTGTCATCGACCCTTGTTACGTATTAAACTTGATTTTTTAAAGTCAAAGTTTAAAGCAGTAAAATTCAAAATCATTAATTTATTTCTTTCAAATTGCGTTGAATGGTGCGATTGAGCATGCCATTCGTGCTACCAGGGCACCCATATTTCGCCTTGTATGTTCCGTCCCACGATGTGATAAGGGGCGAGCCCATCGCCGAATCGGGCACAAAGTCCTAACTTCGAACTGATAATGAATAATCATAACATACTAAAACCCTTAATGAACTCATGTATCAATACAAATTACAGATCTCAAAAGATGAACAAATACTTGCGTGCAAAATAATCGACACTCTCTGCAAGTTTACGGTCACAAAAAAAATAATACTTTCATTGATAGTGTGTGAGAGTAAAAGACCTCTCAATCGAACTCTCCATTGTAGTAGAACCCATGCTTAATAGTGGGCGATTACGCATTGATACTGTTCCGTATGTGTATCTGTATCAGCCCAAATACGTCCCACTGCAGGGCACGGGCCTCCTCTGCAATCAAGAGTACGATCCAGAGGGTTTAAGCCATATAGTCCGCCACGCTGGCATAGTGCGTGTTGGCGGACTTTACATAATGTAGAAATTCTTCAAAACGATATTATGAAGGTTTTCTCACAAGGTTTTCCTTCGCCGTTATAGCGCGTGGTGATTCACTATCAATACACACATAACTCGGAAAAGTCAGGGGTGTTCTGTGATTTGAACCTGCAACCAACGTGAAAAAAGTTGGCAGTCGCGTCTGGTCCGTTACCTACAGACCACCACGCACTTTCAGTATCAGTATATTTTTTAAATATAAGAAACGATAAGTACAGGAGCGTTTTTTTTACGCAACTGTATATTCTTATAAAAAAAAACGGCGCGACGGCCAGACTCCTATCGACCAAAACGGACGGCCATGAAAATATACTTTGTATACTTTTATAGACTCTGTTTAGGATAATATACATTCGATGTTGTTTCCAGACGTCCTTCATGTTCAGGAATAATTGGGAGATAAAATATTTAATGAACATTCTGGCTGTGATATCGCAATATGTACATGAATGTGGACGATAAAAATGTTTCTCATAATATTTAGCTTTTTTTATACTGGCGTATATTACTGCAATACTTGATCGTAAGCGCAGTACTGTAGCTAAACATGTTATCTATCGTCAACACATTTAAAAATTTAAAAATAAATATATCACCCAACCTACACACACATAGTCCTCCTAATGTGCTCGTAAGGAACGCGTTTTGAGTTGTGGGAAACACAAACGAGAGATTCACAAACTCCTAGATCGAATTAGATATTTGTTGATCACACACATATTGGCTATTTGCGGAAGACTAACCGAAGGTTTAACCTACTTGTATCACAGAGGGATTTGCAACCAACTGATATACGAAAGCTGCGGAACACCACTCGAAACTACATTTAGTTGAACGAAACCTCGGGAAGTCAAAACTGTAAAAATCAAACCAAATTTGCGATAAAATCCGTAAAAATTACTTATATTTTAATTTGTAACATCCGCGTTAATCTAAGAAACTATTATGTAATATAGTTATATAAAAAAAAGACTGCCTCGGTGGCGTAGTTGTATTACGGTACGGTTACAAAGCTGAGGTCTCGGGTTCGAGTCCTGGGTCGGGCAAAGTGATATTGGATTTTTCTATTCATTATCAGCCCGGAGTCAGGAATTTGTGCCCGATATGGCGATAGGCTCGCCCCCTATCACATCGTGGGACGGAACATACAAGGCGAAATGTGGGTGTCCTGGTGGCGCCTCTGCCTACCCCTTCGGGGATAAAGGCGTGAGTTTATGCATGTATGTATGTATGTTATATAAAGAAAATCAGGAACACGTCGCGCTGTCATGATAGCATAGGTCAACATAGCGAGTTTACCTTTATCTAAGGCATCATCTGGGAAGTTGCAACTATCTTAATACCAACAAAAAGAATACAAATAAACTTAATTCATTATCCGTACATATTTGCTCCTAATTAACTCATTCTTTTACCTCAATTTTTTTCACCTATATAATTTCAAAGACCAAGTAAGCAAATAAGCTTATGGAAAGCATAGTAACAGATCATAACCGCAAAAAACATTCATATAGTAACGGAAATAAAAAAAAATATCCTCATTTAAAATCTAAATGTTTGATTGTATTTGAGAACTGTGCCTGATCGTCGGACGTCTGGAGACAAGGTTGACAAACAACCTAGCTTTGCAGGAAGTCCGAAAAGTCCTGTCTTTAACCCTAGTAATATGAATAGGATATAAAAATCATTTAATAATTTTGTTAAATAGGTTTCCAAGCGAGGTTTTCCACGTTTTTTCAGTTTTCGAAAGCGGTCTTATAAAGTTGACGTTTGACATAGGCCCGCTGGCTTTCAAGGTAAATCTTTTCGTCTAATCGTGTCGTATGTGGCACTGATCCGTCTCAGATATAATATGGAAAAACGACCATAATTATTTAATACGAAAGTTAAGCTGAATGCCTTAACAATTATTGTATTTCTATGTTCAATGTGTGTGTAGTTAGTATAATTCAATTTTTAAAAAGCAATGCATTTCCGTATCTACCCAGTAGAATCAAGTTTTGTGGTGTAACTTAAAATTATTTCGACTTAAAATTTTGTTACTTTCCCTGACTGAGATACAGACTGCTATCTTTATCTCGAGAAAAATCAATCCCTAAACAATAACTAATTTAAAGAAAACTATTTTTTTTAAAAGTCGTCTTCGCATTACCGATTTCTTTGGCGCTGCGAGTGTTCATGGACGACAATAACTACATACCATCGAGCCCTATTCTTCTACCTCCTATACTATAACAACTCTAATTGCACATCCAAAAAACAATTACAATAGGCGACAAAATTATTCTTGCAAACAGATGTAAAAACCGCAACTATATTACTAGAAATCACTAGATACACCTCCAATCTAAATTCCCTTTAACTCAAAATAGAGCTTCACCCAACAATAAACTAATCCATAATCTCCGAAGTTTGCATGCGAGTGAACCCGATGCACGTGGCCATATATTATATCAGGCTTCAGTTTAATTGGATAGTCAGAGCGAGTTATTGAAACTAATCCTTTGTGCAGGACTTGATGGGATGTGCTTAATGTCGGGCGAGCTATTACAACGAGCTTTGTAATTTGAATTGAACTGAATCATAGATATGTCAGTATAGCCAGGAAACTAATTGATCTGGTAATATGTGTATTTTATAGAGCGTAAAGATAAATATAACTTTGTGACTTGTCATAGGGACCCATGCGAGAGTGTTTTGGGTTTAACCCTTATATAATATATTTGGTTTAAAGATACTAGAATACCAGATGTAGGTCTTGCACTACATATTTAGGACATGAAGAAATTAGCCATAATATTATTGTAGCCAGATTAACTACTGGACATAATGAGACTTAACATCTTACGTCTCGGTATGCTTTATAATTCATAGTGTTGTTTGGTATTTTACTGTCCATGAGCGGTCGTATCGCTTACCATCAGGCGAATGGTATGCTCATTTCGACATTAATTGCAATAAAAAAATTACGAATGACTTTTGACACATTGTATAGTTTAAATGTAAGGATTACAAAAAGTTAGAGACTTTCTTTTGATCCCTAATATTTTTCAGTTCTTCACCACCACAGATTCTATAGATCAATACGCCCAGTAAGAAATATAGTCCCTTAAATATTTTATATTAATAAAATTCTTAGCGCCACTCAAGAAAATGGAATTTATGATAAATAGCATTTACGTGTTTAATTAAAATGGGCCCATACATATCGCGTTTATACAAATTGTTTTATAAAATGTATCCCTGGAAGAATCCCCAGGGATCTCATACATCAACACCTCTTGTATGTAATTTGAAACACGTTCGTCTCGAAGGATCGTATTATCAATTTTAAAATAATAAGATGGAACTTGGCATTGTAAGAACAATAATGTTCACATAGACATTCTTTTGTGCTACTCTTTTCTGCTATCAATGTAATTTGATGCAGAAAGGTCAAAGGTGATTGTTGTTTTGAAGATTATGAAGCATTCAGTTATGAGATGGAAGGCGGTAGAAAAATGAAACAAATACTTTAAGTAAGGTACATAACTTAGGCGTTTTAATGATAACTGTCAGATATTTGCCCTCATTTAATGTGTTTCTTTCAATCTTCATCAACTATTACCAATAATTTCTATGGAATGTTAAGAAAATTAATAAAATAACGATCGCCACATACAAGGAATTTTTTCCTAAAATCTCCCGCGTATTGTCTGGAATGTTTATTTCCAATACAGTTGCCAGGAACGTTCTAGAAATAACAAAATGAAAGCCACACCATGCCAACTATTATAATAATTGGCTCTCGTATTTTTTCCTGTTGGAACAAAACTTGGCTCACATTTCCAATTCCGTTTGTTTATCCTTCAAGATTAGATAATGCTGCAATATCATTTCCAAGCGTATAATTCATGTATATTTGTTCTATGAAATACTTTCTCTATGAAGATTTTTTATCTTAATTACAAATGGAGTTTCTTGCATCGTTTCTTCTTTACATTATACAAAGCGTTTCCAAGCGGTAGTAGTATTACTTAACGATTCAAAAGATCTTGTGAAATATAACGAAAACAAATCATAGACATTAGACCGACAATAACAGAAATTGTAGATGCGATTCCAACCATTGAAGATAGAATATATGGTCAAGAGATGAAAGGGACGAGCTACTCAGGAACTGTATTAATTGGTCCTGATAGACCTCCGCTAATCTTACCTACTAAGTGAAATGCAACAACAAACCAGTTATAGCCTCCGTGGCGCAGTTGGTTAGACGCCGGCCGTGAAATGAGAGACCGCGGGTTCGATCCCCGCACCGAAACAAATGTTTGTGTGAACCACAAGTATTTGTTTCGGGTCTGAGTGTTTGTGACACTGAAAAGTCTCTCGTAGTTTCTGATACCCACGTCACCAGACTTGATCTTAGTGTCAGAACTATGTATGTGACTGTCGGGTGTATTATTATTATTACGTAACATATATTTTCTATAATGTATTAGAACAGCTACCATTAATATCTATCAATGCTACATTCAAGAGTGATTACACCGTGTACCTTCTACATAAGCTATTATTTACCTTGTATATAATAAAAAAGTATATAAACTTTATCCAAACAAAAATGCAGAGTTACAAATGAAAAGCAAACGGTTTGCAGCAGCTATCTGCCTGCGATCCAATTACCCGCGTTTAATCAATCACCATCAATGCACGCTCGTTCTGTGCTCGTTCCATAATGTTGCCAGTAATTACTAAAAAGGATGTATGTAGTTCATGTTGTTAAATTAAATTATAAAGTTATTCTATATATTTGATGTTGCAATAATATGTTATTGAATTATGATAGAGATTCATATTAAAATTTCGGTATGTTTATATTGATTTTCTTGAATTAATCGGATATGTTGTTATAAAAATTACGCTTTAAGCTATATTATGTAAACATAATATATTGGGCTAATATCATTCCGATAATAGATAGAAATCCTAAAGATAACTAAAATCTTTAGGTATCTTTAGGATTTCTATCTATTCGACGTCGTGAGTCTGATTATAATGAGTAAAACTCAGAGGTTTCCAGATGATAATATTATATTCGTAATATAAGCTACTTCCACAGACTAACCTAATGTTTTTAACTACGTTGTAAATTATAAAGGCCTAGACCTTGTTATCGGTCTGTTTGCTGTCAGAAACATTACAAATCCACTTAAGCGTTAACCCTTCCAATCAAGTTATCTGTTCATCCAGTTACACTTTACAGTATCGATGACAGTCTTAATATCTTTATTAAAATCTTTAAGTCAAGTCACGTAAAGGATTTCCAAAAATGTTTTGTAGTTGAATTTACTATGACTTAATCAATTTCATTGCTTTGACCTGGCTTTTAAACAAGACAAAAAAGAGTGTCACACGGTAACCAGCAGCTTCACTATTACCTCTTGAGCGATGGTGACCGCTAACCATCAGACATGCTTATCAGCTTACATCAGCACAAAAAACTACGGTAGAATTGCCAAAAATTCTGGCAACACTGTATCAGTCAGTCCATGCAATTACCCCGTTTGTTTGGCGATTTATAGCGCTCCTGCCGCTCACCCTATAGATTAGAATGGAATGTTTACGAGCCACCGAAACGACCTGGAAAGGGGCTGATCTTAATACAATAAATAGTAGTCACGCTTTTCGGGACATCAATGGCTGTGACCCAATTTGGTTGCTTAACTTACCAGACGACCATAACATTGAAGGTTTATTTTTCGTCACACGACTTTAACATAATTAAGTATTCTTCAAAACAGAACAGAGCCATGTGTTCGTGATTCAGCTTGCCTTGAACCAATAAATGAACGTTAATCGGAGGCTAAAAGGCCGGCAACCCATCTCCAGCCTTCCCATCTCCTCCCCCAATGGTGTTGCAGATGTTCATGGGTTTCGGTGATCACTTACCTTCACGAGAACCGTATGCTCGTTTGCCCCCTATATTATAAAAAACGCTCGCGTAATTCAAATTAAATCTGCAATAATAATAGTTTTTTTTCTATGTTCAAAAGCTGATAATGCAAATAGAATGTCTTTACGATTTGAATCGGGAGTAGTAACTTATAATGTAGGTTATACACTTACTTTGATTCCTCAGATCTCACAACACCTAGACCGTAAACCAATAATATTTGTGGATGTCACATCTTTGTCTTATTCCGGATAGCAATTCCGTGACTTCTTGTTACTACTTCAAACTAACGCAAACCTTACTCGACAACTCTTTTAAAAATATTTGTACTTATATAAACACATTAACCATTATGAATAGTGTTTAACCATACGACCGCTATTCTTCTAGGAAAGTCCAAGCAACCGGAGTCGCGTCATTCATAACAAACACCCAAAACCCATTTCCAAGAAGCTTTCCACAACCACTTATGTCAAAGTGACAAATTCCCACCCACATCAATTTGAGGACTATAAAAATATTTTTGCGTTTGTAAGTATGCGTCATCGATATTATAACACAGGAATAACACACTAAAACAGTCCCAGATCGTTGATACAAAACAAATTTATTGCGACGAGTTCTTTGGCCACTCGCTTTTATCGTAGTAATGCTAGGAGCAGTGTACATGGCGAATAGGATGCCCCGGGGCGATGGGACATCTCGATAAAATGTTCTGAAATTGTATTGGATGTCTACGTTAAATGTTTGGAAGAAGAAGTATCTTCGCCTTCAAGTATAACATATTAGCAGCAACGTAAATAATTAAATTTGATACGAAAACTAAAGTTTTACTTCTTAGAAGAACGGAAAATAGTTTACCAATATGTAATTTCTTTTGCTATTTCGCAATGTCAGTAAAGCGACACCTTGCAGTACACATTTGAAGTATTGTTTCTAACCAACCCATAAACAATAACAGATACGAAAACGCTCAAGAATATAATTCCACTCCGTATTTTCCCCTCGAAAGTTCTATGTGAACGTTTCCATGCAAATTGAAACAATACGATTGATCATTTCGCCTTTGACTGTGTCTAATAATTACTGGCTACAAGCTAGAGTGCATGACGATAATTCCGCAAATCGGCTAGTCATGTTACCTGCGCTCTGTGATACGTGTTCCGTCATTAATCAATTACTTGAGCTGCGATTAATCTGCTGCATTATGCCATGAATGATGATATTGCGGCTGGGTTGGGAATTTCTTGGGCCCTGATTAGATTTAATGTCTTCTAGTACAGGTGTAGTTGAATTTGGACCATATTTATTCAGATGCAAACATAATCAAAGCATTAGGTAGCAATAATATTCTATTTTATAAAGGAGACATGAAATTTTATACATATTTCTTTATTTATGAAACAAATGAATATTTTTTACAGTATGACGCAACCAACGCTTCAGAATATGGTAAATTTTTGAATAAAAAGATGATATGAATCTCCCCCAACAACACAATAATAAAAGGCAAAAGATGAAAGGAAAGAAGATTAAAACCCACAGTACTAATAAATTCGAACGAAGCAACTCCATAAAGGAAAAGCGCCGAAACAATTACCATAACCTTAAACGAGTTTGATCTCATATCGAAAAACTTTTTATTATATAAATGCTTACCTCAAAATATTTATACAATGTACGTCCTAACATGATACCTTATTAAACCGACCCCTAAACCCGATATTGTTTGATAACTTCCCTCATCGGAATTAGGGAAATATTTCGGTTAATATATTAGCAGAATGTTTTCATAATCGACATTGGAGATTTGTATTCAGTACTGGGAATTTTTTGCTGGCCTGTTGGTAAACGGACCTAATGCGACTGCCATCAAGTCCACGGTGGTTGCAGGTTTAAATCCCAGGGCACACCTCTGACTTTTCGGAGTCATGTGAGTATTGAAAGTCAATTACTACGCACTATAACGGTGAAGGATAACATCGTGAGGAAACCTGCATACCATAGCGATTTGTAACAATGTCTATCCTATGTAATGTCCGCCAACCCGCACTAGGCCGGCGTGGTGGACTATATGGCCTAGACCCTCTCAATATAGGTATTACCAGGTATTACCAAACCTTGGAGTGAAACATACGGCCCTGCCGTGGGACGTATATGGACTTTTACAGTATCGTACTGGGAATTTCAGTGGCTATTTTAACGCATGTGCATCCTTACCTCATCACCTCTAAAAAGTGGATTTGCGTGCAAATCGACTACATTTTAAGTAAGTTATAAAATATCTAAGCAATAAGCAATACCCCAAACCCCAGGTAAAAATCTTGTGAACCACTCCTAATCTATTCAGCATTCGTGATGCATATAAAGAACTAAATGTTTGATCGCGTGTGATTTACCTCGAAGGCGCGAGTCGCATCGCAATTGGGCCCAACACGTGTTATCACCATGTAACCGTCATCGTATTGTTCAACAAGGGGCCTCTGGGGCTATTTACTATCTGGTAGGGTCATTTATAAGGTCTTTTCACTGGAGACGTTATGGTATAAGTATAGTTTCTCAATTTTGCTGGCAATCTGAAGCAACAATTAGTACCTATAAGTGTTTTGGTTTTATTTCCTGTTTCAATGTGTGTACTCGTGATAATCTTATTGACTTAGATTTGGCCTCTAACTATACGAATATTTATGTGAGTGTTACTTACATAAACTCACGCGTTTTTCCCAGAAGGGGTAGGCGGAGGTGCTACTAGGACACCCACGTTTCGCCTTGTGTGTCCCGTCCCACGATGTGATAAGGGGCGAGCTATATTGGGCACTTTCTGACTCCGGGCTGATAATAAATAGAAAAATCGAATACCACTCTGAGTCCTCAGCGTTTGTAAACGTACCGTAATACATCTGCTCCACCGAGGCAGCCTTAACGGTATTATCACAGTACAATGGATTAAATAAGTAAAATTAATCATTACTTATGTACATTTGGTGTATTTAAAAGGCGTATGTATATTCTTCAATTTGCGATTCAAATAAAATTCGAAAGAGCTAAGCAAAAATAGCTCATTGGCTGGAACGTGTAAATGTCCTTTAAATTCCGACCGTAATGGATTAGGCGGAATGAAAATCAACATTTCGCCTTGCTATATCGTAAGGAGCGACAATGAAAACCTTTCTGGGACCGCTTTTAGAAGGTCGAGTAAGACGGGATCTAAAATTGGATTTTTGCGGAATCCTTAAGGAATTACCTGTTATCCCGGGGTTTGGTTATTGGATTGAATTGTAAAGCACTTACTAGGGTTTGACGCGAATGGTATTCGCAATACGATACGTTGGAAGTGATAGTTGTACAGCGATTTGGTGCTGAGTTGTAAGGGAATATAATAGAAAATTTGAATCGAAGTTTATCCGATGCGGAGGGATAAAGACTCTGATTTTTGTTTAGATATGTAATACGATAATAATGTGGGTTGTATGAAAGCAATTTAAAATGAAATACCTAAATGTATAGAGCTGTTTCTTTTTTCATTTTGCTTATTTTATTGAAATATGCTTTACTTGATGTATTTAATATTTATTTTCTTACAATATGTTATTCTTTAAAACAGCTTTTTATAGATAAATCCTTTGATTAGATTCCTTTGCTAATAATTCATAGACATTTTTCCGATCAAATCCACACAGTAAGCTAACTTTTGAATCGTTCGGCTAAGCAGTCATGAATAGAGTTTCAAAGGGAGCGTCATCATCATCATCATAATTATCAGCTCACATTTATCTACTGCTGGACATAGACATCTTCTCTATTACACGACTTCTCCCGGTCCTGTGCTTGTCTCATCCACTGTTTTCCTTTAAATTTAACGATGTCATCTATTCATCTAGAGGGTGATCTGCCTACCTTCCTCTTGGCCCCTCTAGGCCACCATTTTGTTTCACCTTAGTTTATCGACTATCGCTTCGTCTGGCCAAGTGTTCTGCTCACCTCCACTTGAGTCCAGCAATTCGTTAACCGACGTCAAACACGCCTGTTTGCTGTCGGATCATTTCGTTGCGGACTCTATCTCTAAGAGACATGTCTGACACGGAGCGTCCAGGGCACGTTGAGCCGCTTTTATTTCTGGTCCAAGATCCCAGGGCCCCCAGACGTTACTTATTTTCTCATAAAAAATATAAATGGGATAAAGTAGTGTTAGTACGTACTTTGAGTGTGTGCATACCTGCTAGCTTGGGTCGACGGCCAATACATAGGTACCAGGTGCTAAAGGTAGATAAATACAGTACTGATTTTTCTTAAATTCTCAGTGCTGACTTTTACATATGTTTTAGATAATTTTGTTAAAAATTAATAATAATTATTGCCAGACACTTTCCATCGGCGCTTACCCTTACCAGACACTTTAAAGCTTCAAAAAAAAAACTTATTTTTACTTATAATCTCACTCTTGATTTTTATATATGATACTTAGGGAACTATTTGAACAACCCTGGTCAGCAGCCAGACCAATTGGAGGGGTCAAACATCCCCCCAGACACACATAAAGTGTCGCTATGTGTATAAGCGCGAGGTTATTATTTGTACGCTTGAGTGTGAGAGAGATATCTATGTGCCGTTAGAGAAGTAATAAAAATGATTGAGATTTAAGAAGAAAATTATCAGTGGTGTGTAATGCACTATTATCAGAATCAATATTGTAAACACAATGGAACAACGATACCTTCTAAAATTCTGCTCTGTTCGATATAATCAAGAGAGATTTAAAATACGTTACATACAAAATAGAATCGAACCTGAAGATAACAAGGTATTTTAAAGTGATCTGAGTTGAGAAAATTTTATAAATAATAAATATAAGTTTCTTTAACCTATGTTTTATATCTTATCATCGAGTAAAATTGAATACTACTATTTAAAAAATTCATGTCTATTCAATCTTAAAATTACACAAAGCTATACATGTCTTTCTTCTTTCGGATTATTTGTAGTTTGAACATTTTACAATTCAGCGTGATCTTTACTGTCATCATGGTCTGAGTTTGATAAGTCATCATCAACCCAATGTTGGCATTGACTATCAGCTTCATTATCATCCTTATTACTTTCATTTTCTGTAACAAACATAACATAATTAAGAATCAAAGAGTTACACGGTTATATCAATTATTCAAAGTTAAAGTATAATACCTGATTCTTCTTGAAGCGATTCTTTCTTTTATTTCAACACGTTGTAAATAAAATCACAGATGCACTGAATAGAGTAGCCTAGAGACGACAATAAGTATAAGAAAGATATCGATAAATAGATATCTCTCTCACACTCAAGCGTACAAATAATGACCTCGCGCTTATACACATAGCGACACTTTATGTGTGTCTGGGGGGATGTTTGACCCCTCCAATTGGTCTGGCTGCTGACCAGGGTTGTTCAAATAGTTCCCTAAGTATCATATATAAAAATCAAGAGTGAGATTATAAGTAAAAATAAGTTTTATTTTTTTTGAAGCTTTAAAGCGTCTGGTAAGGGTAAGGGCCGATGGAAAGTGTCTGGCAATAATGATTATTATTTTTTAACAAAATTATCTAAAACATATGTAAAAATCAGCACTGAGAATTTAAGAAAAATCAGTACTGTATTTATCTACCTTTAGCACCTGGTACCTATGAATTGGCCGTCGACCCAAGCTAGCAGGTATGCACACACTCAAAGTACGTACTAACACTACTTTATCCCATTTATATTTTTTATGAGAAAATAAGTAACGTCTGGGGGCCCTGGGATCTTACTCTATTCGTGCACTCGTTCTTGTGTGAGCTTCCATGTTTGGGCTGCATAAGTGAGGGTCAGCACGACACATTGGTTAAGAACTTTAGTCTTTAGACTTTGGGGTATTTTGCACGAATGGAAGACATCCTGAAGTTTCTTGAAAGCAGCCCAACCTAATTGTATACGCCGGGAGACTTCTTTTCTTTGAGTATCCTGGCCCAAGAACAAACAGTGACCAAAGTGTATGCAGTCATCCACGACATCCACCGTAGGTCGTCCCACTGTTACATGAAGCACACGTGAAAGGTGACTCGCCATGATCTTAGCCTTGGTCATGATCATCCTTGGACCGATCGTCAAACATACAGTTTGTAAGATTTCGAGCATTTTTTGGATACCTGACAAATTATCAGCTATTAAAATTAGATCTTCTGCAAAACATAAGAGTGATAAGTATCTACCGTCTATTTTAATGCCTGTTTGGTCCCTATCTTAGTGTCTTTATAACGTTTTCCAGGAGTTTAGTAAACAGTTTTAGTGATTATGTTCTCCCTGACGTACACCTCCTTCCACTGCGATGAAATCACGTCAAAAGGAGCTTAAATAGAGAAATTCAGTAAATTATACCTAAATATTAAATTCTAAAAGTATTAATTGTATACGAAAGACAGTACAAGCATTTAAAACGTAAATATTTAGAAAAAATATAAACAGTCTTTTCGTCCCTTTTCAAGTGATTTTTACAAAGACATCAACAAAGACTAAAGTGAAGAAAGGGTTGAAATAAACGGCCTTCATATTTAACCTGCAAGACGTTTGGGAGGCATTGTCTAACTAAATTTTATCCGAGAGAATAAAGCCCTTTTTATATTGTTGCTCACTTGGGGATTGCCTGGACGCGTTGCTAAGAATGGGTTCAGATGATTCTAAATAAGTATAGTTGGCCTGAAAGCCGGAAAACGTTGTGAAAAACTAGAGCTGTTTTTTTTTTAATGGGAATATCTTTAATGTTCTATTTATTGTGACTACACCAGAAGTGAAAAAAACTTCAGAGCAATGTTAAATAAAATATATACCGGGTATATCAAGACTGCGACCGAAAACGAAGCCAGGTGGTAGTTTTAGTGGTTACAAACACGATGCAAATAAAAATTTCGCCAAAACAGTGACAGATAATTTTTTAGAATTTTTTTTATAATCATCGTGTTTGGGTGGTAAATACCTAGTTTTTGCAAAAATACGAATTTTTACTTGCATTGTGTCTATAACCACTAAAACTACCACCCGGCTTCGTTTTCGGTCGCGGTCTTGATAAACCCGGTATAGGTATAACTGAAATCCACTTAATAAGAAACGAGTATAGTAGGTAGTAGTAAGAAAAATAAATATTTTACTCTTAAACTTAAGACTTAAGTTAGTCTTGATTCTAATATCGTTCAGATCGGTACAGTTATACTTCCAATGACTGAAGAAAAGTAACAACTTTGCCATGGTGCTAAGCTAAAGAGCTGTAAAAAACGAAGCTCAGGAACGACCAATTCTGTTTATTAGAACTAACATTACTTATCTTCCAAGTTCCCTACTAGTCTTAAATCAGAACACCCACAAAAAACTTACAAAAATACAAGGTGTGTGCCATGAAAGTTACAAATATTAATATTTATTTTGCGTCCGTAAAGCATAAATCTTGTTTTATTTATGTTTTTGTAAACACACGGATCCCGGCAACACTAACAAGGCTGAGGTTGGATAAACCATAGTTTTTGTTTGTATTTTTCTTACAACTTGCTTGCACATCCTACTCGCTTCTCTCTTCGTACTTGACATTTAGACATTTGGGTAAAACTTTAGTTTATTAGCCCACGATATCGGGGTTGGGAGGGAGGGGGGGGGGAGGGGGAGGGTGTCCCATGTCCCCTGGTGCCACTCCCATGAAAAGGTGACGCACCATTCCCGAGAAAAACCAATTAATGTAACCTAACCTCAAAACACTTGTTGTCAAAACAAATTTGCTTCTGCAACGTCTCCGGCGCTGCGGGAAGTGCAGCCCCTTCGCCCTTGCGTAACAAAGGATAGGCACCCATGCTCACATGTATCCTTCGTTACAGCGGGCGGGGGCTGCTCTCCCTCCGCGCCTCCGGCTTTTTATATACACTCTAGGGGTGGTACCCAAAAGTCTACGTGAAGTCGGGGTGCCCTAAGTCGGTTTTGGGACAAAGTCGACCTATTTTTCCCACAAAGTGGGTATACTAACTACCATCGGCACATGATTTCCAAGTTGTTAAAAAACAAATAAACAACAAACATGATATAAAGTTCATTTATTGAATTTTTACGTTCCGTTTCATCATTTTTTAAAACCACAGACTATATATTTGACATATTAATAACGATTTGTTTGTGAGTCGCCCATAATAACGTTCCGTTTTACCTAATATGTGATTTGAGGTTAGAAAATATTTTCATTAATTTCTCGAAAATTATACATCACCTTTTAATAAGAGTGGTATTGTTGTAATCAGGGACTCAATCCCTACCACCTGTGATCACTTTCGCCGCTCTCTTCGTGGGCTAATAAACTAAAGTCCAACCCTTTGTTGATCGTATCATATCTGTAATGTTAGCCATATTAAGTTTTCAGTAATCACTTACTATACCCAAGTTATTCAGCTTGTTGATATGTAACTCTACATTAATGTAACGTTTGTTATCCGAACCGCTTCAAATATTCTCCCATTACCTATCATATCCATCTGTTATCGAACCAATTCAACTGTTGTTTCCTCTTTATTGACGTCCATTTAATTTACTATACCAGTAAACCAATTTCCATCAACTATTCTACGATTAGCAAAGCTCCGTCAAAAACAATATCAGAAACCAAACTCGTTAGTAAATCAAGCTGGGAACGTGACACGAGTCACGTGACGCGAATGCTGCGCCACAATTAAACACCCAGCCCGTCTGTTTGCTTAAACTACCTGCCAAATAATATAAGGGTGTCTGTATACCCAGCTGTAGGCTTGAATTGAGATTGGCGTAGAATATGATGATTGATTGATATTTGAATTGTATCGTATTTGCAGTCAGATAATTTCGGTATAGGTTAGAGATTTGATCTACAAAGCAGCAATTTCAGATCTGGATAGTGCACGAGTATTCATTGTACCGACGGTCTGCAGAGTTTCTGAACACCTAATCTATGGTATCCGTAACTGCAAATCAAAAAGTAATAAAAAATCTATTTATCAACCAAACAATTTTAAATTTTAATTTAATCCAAAATCCCTTCATCTTAAGTAGTAGTAACTAAACTACCAATATTGGCAAACCCCAACTTATAAAATACATTAAAATGTAGCTAATATATTGTGTTCCACTTCGTATTGCTTCGCCCTACAATAAATCAAGGACAAACAGTCGCCAGACGTCGGTTCCGCGAGGAAGCCACGACAATCTCATATCCGCTTTCCACTTCAAGTATTGGGGTGATTTGCCCCTATTCAATACGAGTATTATTTATACGATGTAAAGTTAGTTTTCATTTTATTTATGTATTTTGACACAAAACAGGTAACAATCTTAAAGCCGTTGCAATAATTACAAATAAGGTGTTTTATCTTAATTATAACCCTAAACTTGTGTTTCACAAAAAATGCTAAAATAAAGGGCGAGAATACGACTATTATTTTGAACTAGACAAATAATACAAAAAACATGTTAATACAAAACAACTACAAATAAAAGTTTAATTCACACCATTCATCCACAAGGTATCTAATAAAGATCGCGGGCCATTGGACGCAGACCGCTTCCACTAGGTCGCAATATCTAAGAATCTCTAAGATGGAAAAAAAATGACATAGCACCTACCTACCTACTAGTCTATCTACGAAACTACGTAATTCCGACGCTGTGAATATATCAGATGCGTTTATAGACCCATACTGTCCTTTTCATTGTTGTATAAACTATCCTAATAAAATCTTGTTTCAAAACATTTGATAGGCCACCATATCAAAGAAAAAAAACTGCTGTCTGCCAACAGCCTACAAAAAAGACGTGCCCAACCAATCAGCCAGAAAGATTTGTGCCGAACCGTACCTTACTTGGTAATGATCGGTAATGATGCCAATACGTCACCGATGATTGGGCCGTGATGCACTGCCTTGGTCACTGAATACTAAACACTGCAAAACTGCGGACAGTTGGTATTTTCGACAACACAGCAATCGATCTGATTTAAATATTATTTTACCATATGTGTGACAAGAGAGCCAATGGGTGACGTGATGGAAAGTTTACAGCTGATAAATTCAATCTGATAGTTGTTTATGGGTTACTGGCCTTATGCTATAGTTTTGAACATACGGAAGATGGAATGGTCTAGGAATATCTGGCTTGTTAAACAAGCGTCGCAAATTTTATTACTAGATTCATTTGTTGTAGTATGACAGTTGGGTCACCTTGGCTCGTTTAGTCATTTACGCTGAATTACCTACTTGGCATGTAAGTAATAGATTTTATAACAATGATAAAAGAATATTGCAGTTAGTTTCTTGAACTCGGATGCTACGTTTGTTCGTTCTACCTGGCATTATTCCGGGATAAGCTAAATCTTAAAGACAATGAACATGAATGAATGACATTAAACCAGGGCTTTCTGCCGGAAATTGTAAAAGGTATAGTAATATAGTTCTCAAATTAGTAATATAAGCGATGAGTTGAGGTTTGCACGAACTTTCATTACAGTTATAAAACAAATAGTCATTATGAAAACATTTCCATTTCGCTTGGTAGATGTTAACAGGGAGACAAATATTATGTTTGGTGAATATTAATAACTGTTCCGAACACAACTCATCGAGGTTATTTTGGTATATTTGTATTTACAGGGAAATAGTAATCAATTTTGTAATTATTCAGTATAATTGGGAGTAGTAAGGATTTTATCCAACACCACGGCCTGGGGCAGATTAATAAACTTAATATACCTTATAAATTGTAGTAGAGAAATCATATCTTTTGTAATCATATTTTGAAGTTTCATACCGATGATTTATGCACGTTTCATGAAAACGAGTCTATTATTTCCGAATTCAGACATTGGCTCTATTGTGAAGTGTAAAACCGAAACCATCAAATAGCTAAATACACCTTCAACCCAAGTAAACGAGCAGAAAAAAGTATTCGAATACCAATTAAAGATATTCAGAAAGCAAAAAGAAGTAAAAATTACAATAATCGAAAGTGTAAATAGTTTGGTCTGGCAGGAATCAGATCAGCCATTCCTATTTACAGCATTTTATCGATTCACTTGTACCTTACCAATAACTTTCCCATTCTTTATACCTCTCAAAGAAAACTAAGACACAAAAGAGACGTCCTTGGCTTTATATCTCGGCGTAAGGTGGTCCATCAATCACGATTGTTCGCGGTTGGCCGAGTGCGAAACATCTGCAAGGGTCAGCGCACTTCACCGCGATCAGCCACTTGATAAAAATGTACAATATGGAGTATATTGACTACACGCGTGGAACCATCTGCTACTTATACTGGTGAAGGGTGTGATGTGAAATCAATACAGATTGATCTTCACAAAAAAGTTGAGCTTCAGCTCAAGCCTCCTTAAATGGTAAAAAAGTTGGCATGATGCAAAAAGTGTTGTAAATTATACCTCAATATTATGAAGTGATTTGGTTGTCGGTTTATCAATATGAAGAGAGAAAAACTGTTCCCGATATTTTAAAAACAGTTTGACAACAGCCCATTTGGACGCCAGATAAGAGGACCGTGGACGATCTATACGAACGCATTTTGTCACGGATTGTTCGTGTCAAAATATATATAGGTTTTATCCTATAAAAAAAAAGAATATTGTTAAACAAGACACAATAAAGAGCTAAATCTTGATGCAGCTTTACACAAAACGATATAAAAGAAAAATTCGGTTGAAACCATGTGAATTGAAAAACAGAAGGCCAGTATTTTATCAATGTATCCTTTTTGGTTTTGTGGCAGAAAAAGCGGTATGTAAATTCTCATTACCAGTCCGATGTTTGGATCTAAGATTATTTTTTAAATTAATTTAAAATAAATTGTTTAGTGGAGATTATCATCGTGGATCATACTCGGTTGAATTTTATACGATAGAGACAGTATTGATGAAGGATAGTTGCAAACGTTTCGAGATTACTTTGTTCTTTCAATTTTCAGGTGGTCAATACACTGTACTGCACTGAAGGTGCATTATTGTCACTATTTCTTACCCGGTATCAAAATTTAATTATTAACGCGAGCCAAAAAAAGTTCATCTTTGTCTAAAACATAATCGTTGAAAATTGTAATAAAACACATAAAAAAAGATTCCAAATAAAAAAATCAGGTCACGGCTATCACATCAACGACCGCGAAATTCACAATTAAATATGTATTAAATTAACACCATTACTTTGGCCTTGTTCAAGAAACATTAAAAGTATTTGATATCCTTAACGGCTTTCCAGTTTATACATAAAGAATATTGCGTTCACCGGAACGTAAACGAGTTAATTTAAAATTTTAACGGCACCAAATTTTGTCTATGCACGCGATGTGTACCAAGGTTAAACTTCAGTAACTACTTCTCGATGTTAAGATTTTGGTACGGTTTAAGACAAACTAGTATAATATTATGAAAGATACATTCCAATTACTACCTCGATGGCGTAGTTTTACTACGGTACGATTACAAAGCTGAGGTCTCGGGTTCAAATCCCGGGTCGGGCAAAGTGATATCAGATTTTTCTATTAATTATCAGCCCGGAGTCAGGTATTTGTGCCCGATATGGCGATAGGCTCGCCCCCCATCACATGGTGGGACGGAAAATACAAAGCGAAACGTGGGTGTCCTGGTTGCACCTGTGTCTATCCCTTCTGGGAAAAAGGCGTTAGTATATATGTATATTAATAAAGGACTCAGCTGGTCATAGGCCTCTCAAAATTTAGCTTAAAACGCATTTACGAGGAGACTTTCTCGCTGCGAAAATCGTACGCGAATGCTCTTAGTGTGTTGTGTAGGATACACTACACATTATATTTGCCGAGTTTAAAATTAAAAAAAGAATCCAAAATAAAACAAACGAAGAAAATATGGTGTCCTAATTTCCTCGTGTTAATTATCAGGAAAAGACTAAAAAGTAACGCTAATTCACACGTAACAGAAAAATATGTGTGGTGTAATCGTGTGAACTACGACATTAGCTTATGTAAATAAATGAATGCTGTGAGTTGTGACCCTGATTACTATGATTGTCTTCACATTGCCATTAGACTTGGATCTTAGCGGTTTGTGTAGACTTTACATTAATCATATAAATACTTAAAAGACCAAGGAATACATGTTTATGATACCTCAATTAATAATTAATTTAGAAGATAGAACAAAAATCAAATCAATATTTTTAAGGAAAGGAGTTCATAATAAAATAATTCCCATTTATGAGCCAACGTGTAAAACAAATGAGCATCTATTACTTCTACTACTTAGATACTTTATCTACGTCAGCAACTTGAACCATATTGCCATTTAAAACAACCATAGTCACTTCATCATCATCAATCATGTATGTATTTCTCAAAGACAACCAGCCGAAGAAAGAACACAATATGTGCAATTAAATGAGAAAAATAATACGGCCCTTAGACTATCTGCTCAGCATAAACAAGCTACAAAACCACAAAATTTACCTACAAAACTCATACAAAACTTTTACGGCCTTGTTCATAGACAGTTTTAAAACCCATTTTAGTTATCGAATGTTTTGTCCCTTTCGAATGACTTTTGAATTCAGTTTGAGTGAAGAAGACGAAACATTCAATAACTAAAATCGGTTTTAAAACTGTCTATGAATAAGGCCGTTAGGATACAAGTCTCCATACAAATTTACATAACTGAACTGTCTAAAACGCTAGGCAGTACAAAAATCAATTTCGTTTACCGTCCTACAAAACTGCAAATTTCATCCAAAGCGCACAGTGGGCTGTGTGTATACAGGAGCGCCAAAAAACGCTGAAAAAACCTGGAATCAGGATGTTAGGTGCGAAGCGTTTGTCCGCTTACATATGCGCTCTTTAGTACCCGAATTGCAAGGGTTTTCAACCGTATTATCAAGGGGTAAGGTAAAAAATTGTGTGAATGTATATTGAAAGATTAAGTTACGTGGAAGCACATGTTTAAACGCGTTGCTTCTGCCAGTTTGTTTGTTCTATAAAGAGATTGCCTTTGTCATGCGTTTAATTAAATTATTTTAAGCATTTTCTATAGTTTTGGTGCTTTCTGAATTTCATATACTAAGAATTTATCTGAATCCAATGTTTAATAAATCTTTTGCGTATTTTTTTCATAAAATACCCGCATAATTTTGTAAGAATCGTGTTATATTTAATTTTTATGTTGATATTATTCGATGTAGCCTAATTTGGAGCGAACTAGAGAGTGATGTAAATTTCAAATAAAATGTTTCCCTTTCGGAAGGTACATAAAAATAATATGAGGTTACCCAAACGCAAAAGAATTTCCCACAACAATTTCAATGGTATGTGACATATACCAACACGCTAAAACAGTGCGTTGGACTTATGTCGAACCCTTTTCAAACTCGGACGAGATTTGTGCCTAGTAGAACGGTTTACATAAAAGGCATCGATTTAGGTCAAAATAAATTGCCAAATAATGTAACCTTTCTAAAACATCCAACATCAATGCATGATCGTAAAATTTCCTGAGTAATTCTTTCTCGCCCACATAGCGATAAACAGAGGCACGCAACGAATTGCACCGGGCTTCGGGGTTCGGCGAGTGTCTTAGGAACACTAGTTTGTCTTTAACCCGCATCGAAATCAATTAGAACGAAAAACAAAGAGGACGAGTTTAAGACTCTCTAAGTAGCACAAAAACTTACGTACTTATAACTACATAAACTTTAATCGATTGCTTTTATGTGCACAGTCTAGCAAACATTATGTTCGTAGTAAAAGAAGCGCAAATATGAGTTATTTTGCTTCATCTATTATTTAAGAGACTCTCTCGAGATGTTTTCCTACATTACGGCTTAGTGGAGAATAGTGATGCTGCGCACATTTTGTATTCACTATCAAGTGAAGTAAAGGTGTATCCAACATATTCAATTTAAGAGGATAAACTACTGGTTATTACAGTAATATTGAACTAAATTAAATTAGAAGTAAGGTAGTTTGGTAGACCAATGATTTTCGCGGAGTGGTTGGTTGGAAATGGATGCGAAAATTCGCTGGTTGTGCTTAATGGCGCAGATAAGATATGCTTATGTCGAGCAGTGAGTCGCTATAGAGAGCTAAAGCAGTTTTAAATATTATTGTTAGTGATTCAATTGTGTTATAAAATGGCCGATCTCATTCTTTTTTTCCTAAACTAATTAAGCTTTTGAAATACATGCCTTCGACCAAAATAATATATAAAGCAAACTGAAAAAATATAAGGTTAGTTTTCGAGCATAATATTTCCGCGAATTTGTAGTCCAAACAACACTAGACGCAGACCTCTTGGGTCGCGCTATTAACTTCGTAAAATAAAATAACCGCAATGTCCTAAATGGAATATAAGTTTTACGCAGAACGTTGTTATGGTTTAGGAAATTTCGTAACGTTATTCAAGAAATAATGTGGCTTCAGAGCCTATAAGTAGGCGATATTAGATGGAGGTTCACTTCTAAAGCTAGTTCCAAGCTGACATAAAATACACATAAATAATTTTTTTATGTAATATATGTGAACTTATACATATTACTTTTAAAAAACGGATTCTTGATGGCCGAAATATTTTATTTTTAATTTTTCAAAGTCAATTAATACCCAAGTTTAGATTCCGTGATCAGGCAAATCCACTTTGCGTGAATTCACGTCAAAAATGTTCATCATATTAACAAGGGGTCCGGTGTCTAATAGTAATAGAAAATCCTTGGATGCAAAACTGCTTTGTACCAATTGACGCCACCCCAGCCACACATTGTAATATTTTTTCTTAATTTGTCCACAACTCGGCGCGCTTGGTATCACAGTGCTCAGGATATTCACGCCGCGACACGTCCGGAATAATAATAAGTAGAAAAAACACTACACGAATGTCATAAACATAGTTACTGGAGGTCGCAATGTAGCCTCACATAGTTATATGTTGGAGGTCACAGCACTGGACTCTGGTTATAAAATAGTAGTTATGTATCAGTTTTAGGAGCTATGTGGTTATTACCCTTTAGCATTGTTCCTATATGGAGTTTTTTGGTTGGTGACAAAGATTCTTCGAGTAACTTAAGACATCGATTTGATGTCACTGGCTCGTCTTTCCTGGTAGGTCAACGTTTTGAGGCGAACTTGGGATCTGCATATTGTATTAGATAATTAGAAATTATCAAATATCGAGAGTGTAATAAGTATTGGTTGAATGTTATCGAGGAAACGGTTTGAGCTTTTTAAAAAGTTCGAAGGAAGTAAGGAAGACTATAAAGATATTACGTCAGCAAATGAGACATCGTCTGGCAAAAAGGAAGAAGCTTTATATGCGATTCCGAAGTTCTTTGTAAGGTTTCTGAGATGAGTATATATCAAGTATGTTTAGAACAATGTTTAGAGCATTATAATTAAATTCAGAGCGTTTACGTTCTCTTATGCAGATGAAGCTAAAGTTTAGTTCACTGAGAATATTATTCGCTTCTTGTGTGGCAATTGAATCTACGTCATCAATTTGATCAAGACCACATAGTTTTACAGCTTCAACGATACTATATTATCCGTTAATTAGTATTCAACAGAAGTCTTAAAAACTGGCATTAAACTTTTGGGTATCAAAATTACCAATTAATATTACAGAAAACAAATTGGCACTTTATTATCTTTAATCGAATTATGAAGTGAAATAGATATAGACGAATATTAAAGCATCAGGACGGATAAAAGGCAATGATGAGTGAAATTGATAATGATAAAACTTTCATAAGACAATGTGTTATGAACGTCAAAGATGAAACGTACAATATATCTCCACCAACCCACAAACTTTCAATCAGTTGAAAAATGTATACTAATCACCCTAAAGTCTAAACCAATACAAAATTATATTCCCAATTCCCACCAAAAGCGATACCAAAACCCATTCCGCGAAGGTACCAGTAGCGGAGTCGCGCGCGACGCAGCCGCACGTATGTTCCCCGAAGTGCGCGGCCGGCCGTGATGTGAAAACAGATGTGCGCCGGCGCATGCCGTTCTTGGTGTGATTTATGTGCTGCGGACAATTGGTGAGCCCCTGGTTCTTGGTGATGATAAAATACAGTGATATGGTGTTGGAGTGCTGTGGAGTTGCTGTTTGAATATTGGTATATTTTTTGTTTTTTTTTTTACCTCTCTTATCTTTTCCTATCCTGTCGTGTGATTCTTTAATTTATATTTAACATTGAAAAAGGCAGACGAACGAAACGATGGAAACAAAGGATTTGTTTATTTACTTGCTTATCTCTTTCCCCAATATTCAGTTTTTATGATGTAACGATAAATATCGTCACGAGTGGTCAAATTCAAAGCAACTAATAAATTAGCAACCACGTTGTAATTTTTGAATATAACGATGATATAATGATTGAATACCAAAATCCATTGATTATTATTAATGGTATTTTGAATATCAAATACTTAAAAACCAAAACATTTACTTCAAAATAAGAAAATATTGAATGGCAGAAGTACCTAAATGCATTTATATTGGCTTGCGTAAATTACCTACTGCGTTGAGTCCATACTAGCAATGTTGTAATGATGAAATCAAATATAAATCTGATTTGTGCAGTTAAAGCTCTATCAGTTCAAAAATTTTAAAATTTTAATTAAATAAAGCTAAAAATAATTAACACAATATACTATAGCTATTATGTGTGTGTTTGTTTACGTACGCTGGGTGCATGCGGGCTGATAACCAATTCCATTAACCACACAACAGTGTCCCTATATAGCGACATGTTCCACTTGACGGCACGTGGGTTACTCAACTTTGAGTTTAGTTTTAGTTTAAGACAGTAATTGTGTTTGTAACTAATGATTTAGTACCTAGTACCTACCTCACAAAGTTGAATATTAAGGCTTGATTATTTCATGGATATATTTAATGACACAAAATTTGGTATGACTTAATTAATTATTGTTTAAATAAGTTAATAGAAAAATATGTTGGAATGTGCTCAAAATAGGTTTACTTATGTATTGTATATTGTCTATTTATTGTCTTTGTGTGTATAGATGTTTCTTGTTTTTAAAAATATATTTTTACTTCCGTTATCACAACTCAACACGTAGCACGTTTTATTTAATCCTCAAATAAATAATTTAAATAATAACAGGTTATGGGCCCAGACACAGAGCTATTCCTGGTATAGTCAACTAGTTCATCTTTGCGACAGTTTATTTTATTGTGATTATCAATAACAAGTTACAGAAAGAGAACAGTTAGTTGTTATATTTGTGCAGACGTGTTGTGAAAAAATATGGCGTCTAACTCGAGCTATGTCGTAAGCGTACCAAAACTGAAAGGTCGTGAAAACTATAGCGAGTGGTGCTTTGCGGCTGAGAATTTCTTAGTGTTGGAAGGCACGCTAAGATGTATTAAGCCAGAGCAAGGGCAAGCAGCAATTACAGCTGCAGAAGATGCCAAGACCAGAGCCAAGCTGATATTGACAATTGATCCATCCATTTATGTGCATATTAAAGATGTGAAAACTTCGAAACAATTATGGGATAGATTAAAATCTCTGTATGACGATTCGGGATTTACGCGAAGAATAAGTCTACTGAGAAGTCTCATATCAATAAGACTTGAAAATTGCAGTTCAATGGAGTCCTACGTCACTCAGTTAGTGGAGACAGGCCAAAAATTGTCTGGAACTGGATTTAATTTAAGTGACGAATGGATCGGATCATTGTTGCTTGCTGGTTTAACTGAAAAATTTTCTCCAATGATAATGGCCATCGAACATTCGGGAATGTCTATCACAACGGATGCCATTAAATCTAAATTATTAGACATGGAGTCAGAAGTCAGTGGAGGTGACAGTGCTGCTTTTGGTAGTTTTCAAAAGAAATATCAATGGAGTCAGCATAAGAAAAATGTCAGGCCAATTAAAGAAGAAACAAATGGCAACGGACATCTGTCAAAGACAAATGTAAAATGTTATAAATGCAAGGAAATGGGACATTATCGTAATGAATGTACATCTTTTGGTAAAGTTGCGGAAACAACAAGAAAGCAAACGAATGCGTTCACTGCTGCATTTCTCAACGGAAATTATAATAAGGACGAATGGTACATTGATTCGGGAGCGAGTGTCCATATGACTGCTAACGAAAGTTGGATAAAAAGCCCATGTTATAAAAAATCTGACGAGATTGTTGTTGCAAATAACAAGAAGTTACGAGTGCTGTGTACAGGCGACGTGAATATTGTTACGGTGACAGATAAATGTGAATATGAAGTGCCAATCAAAGGCATACTTTGCATCCCAGATTTGACTACGAATTTATTATCTGTAAGTCAATTAATGAAAAACGGTAATAAAGCTATCTTTACCGAGTTTGGCTGCAGTGTTTATAATAAAATTGGTCATTTGGTGGCTTTGGCTGATTTAGTCAATGGAGTGTATAAGGTTAGAATGCGTAAATATGCATTGGCGGTTACTTCAGTGTCAGGTGAGACACGGCATCGTCGATATGGTCACATCAATAGTACTTGCCCGAATGGAATGCAGAATGCAGGATTTTCCATTGATAAAAAGGCGGAGATAAGTACAGTGTCACGCGAGACTTGTAAAGGAAAGCAGGGGCGTCGAACATTTTTAAAAAGAGGTGGCAGAAGCAATCAAGTACAAGATGTAGTGCATGTTCCGAAGGAGAGAAGGACCAAATGGAATAAGAAAGCTCAAGTTCAGCAGCATATTCATAATGGTTACTCTGAACATGTGAAAGGCTACCAAGTATATGACCCAGTCAGAAAACAAGTTGCTACCAGCCGAGATGTAAATATGATGGAGACAAAAATTTCAGGTCGAGTATCTGCAACCAATGAAACGACGTGGTGTGTGGATGGAGGATTGTCTGTTCCTTTAGGAAATGATCGTTCAGTGGGCGAATTTGGCCGTCCAGAACGATCACAGCTAGACACTCAGGAAAGTTCGGACAGTGAATCACAGATAACATTCTTTGATGCTGAGTCAGATGAAACTAGAAGTCCTGAAAGTGAGCAAAGGAGAAAGGCAATGAACGAGGAGTTGGAGTCATTCCGAAACAAATTGCGGAAATCAAGATTAAAATTATTGTTTACGTTCAGTGTGAAAATAATTATAATTAGTTTGATTAGCATGTTTGGTAAGAGTGAGGAATGAATTATGTAAAAATGTTTTTATTAAGAAATTGTACACAAGTGTCATGTATAGACAGTCATATAAGTTTAATTTTGAGAGTGGGGGTGTTGGAATGTGCTCAAAATAGGTTTACTTATGTATTGTATATTGTCTATTTATTGTCTTTGTGTGTATAGATGTTTCTTGTTTTTAAAAATATATTTTTACTTCCGTTATCACAACTCAACACGTAGCACGTTTTATTTAATCCTCAAATAAATAATTTAAATAATAACAAAATAGGTATGATTGTAATCTAACGATCATGTTTTAGCTTTTTCTTAAGATATAGGTTTATATCTGGACTATATATGTTTATATAATATACCTTATCAACAATACTGTATCGGCTTATAAAACACACTGCTGAGCATGCATATTTTATCTATGGAAAAAAAGTATAAATATGCTACGCACCAATTCTCACTTCTCATGACATTCTTATTCATCCGTACATAATATCACCATACAAAATAATGAAAAAGATAATGATTAATGATCAGATAATCGTATGATTCAGTAGATAATACAAATCGACCGTGATCTGATCTCATCATGAGATTTTTTGTAAAAGTCAACTTTATGATGTGGCTTGGCAACGTTCTTTACGTGACATGGTTTAATATGATTCATTTTAATATAACATTTTTAATGGCCTAACTTCTCGATTCATAGTGATCATGTTTTAGCACGCACATTTAATTCCCTGATTTGTGTGCCGCCTGCATCAAACGACTCTTGTGAACTCGCCCCATTCATCCTTCCAATTAGCAGAGACGCGACTTCATCCCCGTCTGTATTGTTATTACAAAGCCCTTTCCTGTCCATAATTTGATTCTTAAGTTGAACAAGGCTTAATTATTGCGAAAATATACGAAATATACTTGAATATTGAAATGATCGAATAATAGTGGCAAAATTATTTCCATAATAGACATGTAGTGATATTTCTAACCCTATTTGGCGAATAAATAAATGCCTAGAAGTTATCCAATTTCAGTTCTTAAATATGATATTACTAACGAAAGTTTACGTAATAAACGTATTGATTTAATTTACTGCGCCCTGCATCATATTAAAAAAGAAGGTATGGATAACGCTGCCCCAAATAATATAAAGACAACACGCCTCGTCACGGTTCTCTGGCTTTCTTATCCAGCTGCTTCCGGTAATATCCATGAGGTTATCGCTCGAACAGGTACTAATTTGACTCAGATCGGCCTTGGTCTCACGTGGTCTCCACTCCTATACCTTTAAGCTCCAACAGCAGTCCCTCGTTCAACGAATTAGACCATTCCCTTTAAATACACTAATTCGGTACGCTATATAAGTTTCTATAGCAGGTACCCTAACAGTTTAAAATACCAGAATCAATCAAATCAGTACAGTTACAAAACAAAAACGTCATCTGATTGCCCTGTGTTTAGTGACTAAAGTAATGACAATGTTTTTGTGAAAATAATACCCAATGTCATTACCACGAACGATGAATGGCCTCGAAAGAGACTATGAACCACAAATGAACAAATACATAGTTGCAGAAAAAGGCTTCTTTTTACCATGAGTAATTAACGTAAACTGAGCAATCACATCATTTACCCTGCATAAAAGAGCCTATGAAAGAGAATGAATAATTACAGCCACCAAAACATCCATTACAGATTCACCACAAATTAATCGCCCACCACCAACTGACCGCAGCGTGTTCACCCAACGCCCTCATTAAAACTGCAATCTATTCTTGTACATAATTACATGGGATTTGCTGGTGGATCATCGGCATTGTTTTGTATTCTTCAGGTTTCGTACTCTTTGGAAATTACCTAGCGTAATTGCTGGGGTGATTTTGAAACTGTTCATTTCATAGTACGGTGCACGGTTTGTATGTTTCTTTTTGCGTCCATTTATCGTATTTTTACATGAGGTAGGCTTTACATGGGTTTACATATTATATATTATCCATTTTGCGGAATTTGGCTGCTAATTTCATGAGTGGTCTGTCTGACATCAACCTTTTCGAGAATAAATATTTTAGTTACCCAACCTGGCTCGATGCTTGGTACACTTGACGTACCCTTTCCTTTGAATGAAGTATTTTCAGGTGCGCAAGTTCCCTAACAATATTCACAATGAAGTCAACTGAACTTATAGCAATCGCACGCGCTTAACTCCATTTTAAACTAGTTACTATCATTTGATATTATGAAAAACAGCTTTGCCATTATGCACTATTATTTCCATATCAACAAGCTGTTTGTAACTTCCCCCAAATTTCCCTTTACTAGCAATAGCAAATTCGTAATAATCGAACGAACAAAAACATTAAACAACCATTTCCTGAAAACAAAATCATTATTTTGATATGCTAACCAGCAAACCATCACTTGATACAAAGGAACTTTTCCCTTCCCTTGCGGTTCTACCTATCCCCTTGGGAAATTAAGCGTGGTTGCACATCGACGCTGTGCCTACAAACCACCTGAGGGTATCGGTTCGGCTTTCGAAGCTCTTTGTTTGAGGAATCTTATCAATTTGTCAAGTGAAGTCGAGTGATCTGTCAAGACTTTGTAGTTGTCTCTATACAGCTGTAACTGTTACAGTTTAGAAAAAAATATGTCAATGTAGTGTAAATATTAGTATCTATAGAGATACTAAATAATGTTAGCTGTACGCTGAAGTGGTTGGCTCGACTACAATATTGCGGTCTCGCAAAATTCTAGCAGCATGTTGTTACTTGTTAGCTGACATTTTGCTATATATATTAGTTTTTCGTAAGCGTGATCGCAAAGACCATTTTCAATGTTCAAAGGAAAACATTTACGGACCCTTTAGGCTTAGAGATTTGCACAAGTAAAGATAACCATCACCACAAGCCTTTCTTGCTTACATTTGCCTATTAAAAACAGAAATAAGCAAAAACAACAATACCCGTATTTACATTTCTCATACATAATTTTCAGTTCAAGGACCCTACGGAAAATTAACGCAATAAACGGATTGATTTAATTTACGCCGCTCGCCTAGCCGAGGATGCGTTGAACTCGTCTTAACTCCCCCCCCCCCCCCCCCCCCTCCTGACCCCAGACCTCCCGTGACCCCCCACTGCGACCTTGAGCACGCAAACTGCCGGACCTCTGCCGCTTACAAAATAATTCGTCTGATTGTACAAAATTTCGCTTGAGCCCCTATTAGGAGTTTTCGTCTCGGTTTAGGGTTGGCGAGGACAAAAGCATAATAGAAATGTTATCAAGAATAACAAATACTGCAAATGTGCAATAGTCGAGTGGCAGAGTCTATGGGCTGTGAACTGTGAAGTTCTAGGTTTGATTTCCAAGCCGGGCATTTCACTCCCTATTTTTTTTTATAAATCTTGTTTTATCCAATGCATGATCGGTCTGTGATTGACTAATATTTGGGAACAAATGACTCAGAAGTCATAGGGTGTAATTAGTATTAAAATAATAACATTAACTTCAATGTAACTGTAACTAAACCATTTTAAAAACATGAATAATTAATCTTACTCATACATTTTAATGCGCAAAATTTTAACACTTATTTATAAGCTGCGGATGTAATATAAGAACGTAATAAAACTTCATCCGTATCCGGACAAGTTAATTTTTATCAACAAAAAATATAAAATATATTACAACTGTTCTTATTCGTAATATAACCATTTCAAAGTAATTATTTAACTATGTTAAGTACAATTCTCAAATATTCGATTAATCCGGTGTATTGTTTTACGCATATAATACGCACAAGTCAATGTAGTAGATACAACACACACTCATTCTTAATAAGGAAAGTAAGTGAAAGTTCTCTATTAGAACAAAACGCGAAAGCGAAGATGCTTTATAGGCCTCTCAAAATTTGAAGGAAGGGAAGCAAAACTACAGAAGAAGTAAAGTAGTATTGAGCCTCCGGCGTTCTCACTCATCGAACGAATCACGACAATAAGGTGGCACATAACGGTGCTGCCCTATCCCTAAATCATATTATTTCGGTGTGTCATTTACAATTTAAAAAAAAATAACAGCCAAAATTCTCTAGGATATAGACAATAAGAACAGACTTAGTGCCAACGAACGCTACTCATTGTAAGCTTTTTAATAAAATAGAACCAGAAGTCATCAACCCTGAGGAACGCGAAGTTTATAACTCGGTTGTGGTCTGCCAAGCCATTATAGCTCTTGTGTCAAAGACCACGTGGCACTAATGTATCGAGTGGCCCCAACAAACTTACTAACATTTTACCATATTATAAGTTGGTAATGTCCTTTGATTATTATTTGTTTCGGGTGGTTCTGGGTGGTTTGGACGAAAATTGATGTGATTATGGAGGAGAAAATCTGTGAAATATAACGCGGAGATATTTATGAATATTTTTAACGTGTAATATGTTTCAGTGGTCTAGGGCCTATCATTTATAAATAAAATTCTTTTGACATAAAAATATATTCGATGGAGGCATTTCCTGAATGAGGTCAGCGAACCTGTTTTTGTTAAATTATATATTGTAATAAAATATTATAAGCAAGAATCTCGTTTAATTTTGGGATAAATAGGGGAGCGGAAGCTTTTCCTAGCTATACTGCAAATCTATTTTCCTTTGTGAACTGAACGTCTAACTAATAAAGCGTGCTTTATTTAATATTTATTTCTTAATTCATAGTTCTTTTTCATCCCGATAAAATAACTCCCTAGAAGTTTTGCGAGTAAATACTTGGAAAAGAAAGAAAAGTTCCTTTTTTAATATCAGCGACCTACCTTTTGTTTCATGTTATTTGTGTTAAGATTTTTAATTTAAGAGCTCCATTCATAATACTAGCAAGTTAAAAAGCAATTAATTGAACTAAGAAAATTAACAATATCAACGCCAGATTATTAATAGTATACATACATACATAAACTCACGCCTTTATCCCCGAAGGGGTAGGCAGAGGCGCCACTATGACACCCACATTTCGCCTTGCATGTTCCGTCCCACGTTGTGATAGGGGGCGAGCCTATCGCCATACCGGGCACAAATTCCTGACTCTGGGTGATAATGAATAGAAAAATCCAATATCACTTAGCCCGACCCGGGATTCGAACCCGAGACCTCAGTTTTGTAACCGTACCGTAATACAACTACGCCACCGAGGCAGTCAATAGTATCTCCTTGCTTATATGATACGTTATATTTATATACCCAAATATATGTCTATTGTAGTCATAGTTCAAAAAATCTAGAGATTCACCCCTATCATCCATAGAAAACGTTGGTACAGTTTTTTGTATCTAGATTCTAGAGTCACAATGGACGCCAACTCCATCATACCTTATTACAATATAATATAAATAACATTAATTAAGTTGAATATACAAATACGTTTAATTGCAGTTATTTGTGAGAACGCGAATTACTAGACAACTGTAATTGAGCAACATTTTAAAGCTCCGATTTTGGTTTTACCAAAATGTATCGAGACCCCAAATCAAGTCTGTATTATTATTACCCGTTATAATTTTCTTATTAGTAATAAACGATAGGTCAATATACACATTTCCCATCCGAAACACATTGGAACTGTAAATAAAGTGATTAGAATAAATTATGGCAGACGCAGGAAGTGTGATGCGTTGAACTCTTCAACGCAATCCCATTATCGTACTGTTATCGTACTATTATCGGTGTTATAGGGTTTAACGTCTGTTTATTTACAATAGGTATTTGTTTGAGAGCTTTCTAGTAATCACTGTTATATTTTGAATAGATAAGAAACTATTTATTTCATTACTAAAATGTGAATACTAATTTAATATTAATTTAGCTAAGCTTTAGCTGCATTAATATCAAGCATAAATATACCCCACAATCACAAACACAGTGCTGACTTACTGAAAAATATCAAGTCTTGTGTCGTAAGTATCAGAAACTATGACAGACTTTTTGATTTCAAAACACATAGACTTGAAATAAACATCTATCCGGGTGCAGGGACGCAACTCACGCAGAAGATTGATTCAGTTTCTTTCAGAATCGGCTTTAACCATAAGTGCCACGCCTAGGCCTGTCCCCTCCTTCAATAACCACCCACAACACAAAGGAAAACTGTACCATTTTTTTTCTGTACTTAGATATTAAATACAACAATAATTATTTGATGGGGCAGCGATATCAATGCGCTTCAAGCAGAACATTTTATTTATACTCAGCCCCAGTAGATAGGCCTTGCAATATAATTTCAAACTCAAAATTATAAATAAATAAATTTCCTTTGCTCCCAAAAATCTTCAGATTTCCCAGTTATAAAACCAACTAGTATCTTCCCTAACGACTTTAATATTTCCCCCAGTCAAGAAATCTAGAACTCTACTGCCGAATATAAGCGTTCTTCAAAGATCTCCAATGCGACCAGCATCCAGGGACTTCCAATACAAATACAATCTTGTATTACATTACTAACCACATTTCGATATATTCTTTATAAATCAATGGAACAAACGGAACAGGATGATTCAAGAAACCACATTTAAAAGAAATGTAAGGGATGTGGTCTGCGGCTCATGGGAATTGTAAATATCTGATTGATATTGTATTACTCTGTAGTATTGCGGTGATATTTGATGAGAAAAACTGTTTTGATCAAAAGTATTGTATTGCTATTATGATGTATCTGCGAGCTTGTTAAAAAGCCTTCCTTCGTAGCATTGAGACAACTATTTTTTTAATTAATACGTATTTGTTTCACTTTCAGAGATTGTGAGCCAAAAGCCAAGATTGAGATACCCACGATACAAGATATACATCTTAGTGTCAAATGTGGAGTTGAGATTCTGTAATTTGCTATTATATTCACGATTCTTTTTAGGTTTATAAATCTGCAAGGGGTCATCTGATTGGTTACTACCACAAGAGATGTAACATCGAATATCAATTGCCATGCATAATTTCTAGGTAGACAGGCATTCTCTTGTTTATGTGCTGCCATCAACCAAATATAATTATATAATTATGTTACTGCTTGTCATCAAGTCAATGTTGCGCTTGTCTCGTCATTGTTTGTATAAATAAAATGAACAGACAAAATTTCAAGTCAGAAGTGTAATGCAAGATTAAACTCGCGGCCTATCTCACAGCTATTTATTCCAAGTGACTAGAACCCAAATTTACAATACCTAGGCGATTAAATTCGTTCAAATTTCCCTTGCAAAAGGGCATAAAAGGCTGAAACGGAGTCCAAGGTCCCTGCGAACACAATTCTTTCCGGCAGAGGTTAATTTAACCGTGGAAAGTCCCCATTTACATATTAAATGATTTGGAAGCTACACTGAAACGCTCGCTTAGCACGGAATTTAAAACAGGAGTTTCCTTTTTGGTATTTTTTTTATTCTATGACCTTTTTATCGCTGTTTATGAGAATCGTTCTATTTAATTCTATTACGCCGTTTCAGCAATTGAAATTCGACCGTAATATATTTTAGGGCTTTTGTACATAATGTTACTTAATGATACAATCGTTCATTTAAAAAATGAAGGAAAATAAAGTTCGACTTGCTTATCTCTATATCATTTTGAGTTGAGCTTATAATGGTGACATTAGAATGGTATCACCGACGTCTAAATATAAATAAGATTACAACCAAGTATACAGATCCTCACAATTCACATAAAATTTCCAACCATCCCGCACAAATACAATCCTTAATTAAAAGTCAATAGGCTCACTCTCTTATAACATAGTAGAATGAAACCCACAAGGCGTACAAGAACGTTTTTGTAATAATACCACCTTTGCCCATCCCTTCTGGTAAAATGGCGTGAGTTGATGTATACAGTATATACAAATACACACCCAAATACACCCAACAGTCACATACATAGTCCTGACCCCACACTAAGATCGAGTCTTGTGTCGTGGGTATCAGAAACTACGAGAGACTTTTCGGTCTCACAAACACCCAGACCCGAAACAAATACCTGTGGATCACACAAATATTTGTTTCGGTGCGGGAATCGAACCCACGGCCTCTCGTTTCACAGGCGGCGTCTAACCAACTGCGCCACTGAGGCTGTCGAACGTATACAACGCATATAAGCATTTATCTCCATGCAGGGATCGCATTCCTCTCGTTTCACAGAGGGCTTTTCAACCAACTGCAGCACGGAAGTTATTAAAATATGTTTTGATTTAATCGGATTAATATTGAAGATGAATGCCAGGCGTAAAATCGTAAGCCAAATCTTTCTGTAACATACGCGTCGACCATACTTGTATCGCAATATATCGGTACCATAAGGAAATGAAAATTTACCAACAGCCGCTCAGTGGTTATAATCTGTGATCCATTTAATTAAATAAGTTGAAACTTTTAGTACCATTAAGGTCTTTTTTAAAAGATTAAAGATTAAGAACATTCATATACAGATTTAAAACCTATTTTAGCCATCGAATGTTTTGTCTTCTTTGCTCAAACTGAATTCTAAAGTCATTCGAAAGGGACAAAACATTCGTTAACTAAAATAGGTTTTAAATCTATCTACGAATAAAGCCATAAGGCTCTAGAAATCATTGCATTTCTTTTTTGTTCTTTGACGTCTTTTCACAAGCAACCGTTGTACGTTTAAGATTTGTAATATAAATGTAACCAAAGTCATTTTAAGGCACACCACAGTATATTATAATTTTTACAGCTTTCTACACTTATTCTTCCTATAAAATTCAATGAAACCAAATCTCATACTCTTAATACGCCTGAAAAAGGGTTAGTTATCGCTACATATATTCATATAGATTTTAAAGTCACGTGGAATGCAAAATAAGTGTGATGTGACGTAATGCTGACATCACGCTACGTGCCACCATGGGACAGCACGAAGTTCGATTCCAGGTGGCCAAATGAGGACTTCCGAGAATTTATAGGCCACCAGGGCGCGCTAGTTAACTGTATCTAGACTTAGACTGGAACTAGGATAACTAATACAACTTTGAAAAACAATTCGATGAAGTTATATGCAAGTATTCAATTTGCAGTCTATCGGAAACAGCTGTTTATGATGTTGGTTGTGAAACAAAAGGTTGCAAGTTCAATCTCTGCAAGGAATTAAATTATGTTTATGTCCAATTGTATTTACTTCGGGTGCGTGTTGTTAGTCTCCAGATGTTTCTGATACTCAGGACATAAAACTTATTTCATCTAATGTGTACCTACTTATTTACAATACATATTTGATTTGTAATTATATATTATTCTTTGTGGCACAGTTGTACTGTACGATTACAATGCTGAAGTCTCAAGATCGAATTCCGGGTCGAGCAAAGTGATATTGGATTTTTTCTATTCATTTATCAGGAATTTGTGCCCCATATGGCGAGAGGCTTGCCCCCTTATCACTTCGTGGGACTTAACACACAAGGCGAAACGTGGGTGTTGGTAGCACCTCTGCCTACCCCTTCTGGGATAAAGCGTGCGTTTATGTATGTATGTATTCTAGGCCTGTTTTTTTAATAAAATACAAATAAAGGTCTATAACAAAAAAAATAACGCCAGCACTTTAGTACAAACAACAGAATTGAGCAATAATACTAACAAACCAGAATAATTGCATCGCAGCCGGTCATGAAATAACTATCTCTCGTTACCCGATCACTATCTGAACATCATTGCATTTATCGGAAACAGTATTGTCAATTGCCGTAAAATACTTAAAAATAAATCATTGTCCATTTTCGGAAAAATTGTCAAAATGTACCTACATTACATTTGAACACTTGAATTTATTTTTAGCTTTTAATAACATTATTTTGTATACAGGCTCGTGGGAACGTTATTTATAAAATGGACTCTGAGAAATATTTTAAATTATTAAACGACGTATCACAACTCCCAAACTCAATAATTTCAAAATAAATAATAAAATAATGCATAAACATCTATCCAGAAAAAAAACTATTAGCTACACCATTAAATACAGGGTATATCAAGACTGCGACCGAAAACAAAGCCAGGTGATAGTATTAGTAACTTCAGACACA
Source organism: Deilephila porcellus (assembly GCA_905220455.2). Classification (NCBI taxonomy): domain Eukaryota; kingdom Metazoa; phylum Arthropoda; class Insecta; order Lepidoptera; family Sphingidae; genus Deilephila; species Deilephila porcellus. Next base: position 1,059,129 of record LR999984.1, on the reverse strand, counting down.
ATGCAAGTAAAAATTTCGCAAAAAAAATCGACAACTTTTTTTTTTAATTTTTTACTTATCGTCGTATTTTGGTGAAATATACATAGTTATCCTAAAATAATGATGTACACCTCTTTATTTTTAAACACGCAATGGTACGTGGGGCTTAAATTGGCATTTTCGCAAAAACTAGGTATTTACCACCCAAACACGATGATTTTTAAAAAAATATAAAAATATATGTCAGTGTTTTGGCGAAATTTTTATTTGCATCGTGTTTGTAACCACTAAAACTACCACCTGGTTTCGTTTTCGGTCGCAGTGTTGATATACCCGGTATGATTAATATTTTTGGCTTGTGTACGAATAGATGCCTACCGACGCCCAATATACATACATACATACATAAACCTTTATCCCCGAAGGGGTAGGCAGAGGCGCCACTAGGACACCCACATTTCGCCATGCATGTTCTGTCCCACGATGTGATAGGGGGCGAGCCTATCGCCATATCGGGCACAAATTCCTGACTCCGGGCTGATAATGAATAGAAAAACCAATATCACTTTGCCCGACCTGGGATTCGAACCCGATGCCTCAGCTTTGTAACCGTACCGTAATACAACTACGCCACCGAGGCAGTCCTACGCCACCGAGGCAGTAAACGAGTAATGTCAACTTATATAAGAAGTTAAACAAATGAAATGTGAAAACGATGCAAGTTCCGTGTATGCGTAGATTAAACGGTATCGGTGACGACGTTCCCACGCTCTTACACGATAGCTGTCGCGTCTCACTCCGGAAGGAAGCTTTGTTGTACCAGTTATTAGCTAACAGGTATGGCTTCATGTCATTTAGATTAATTAACAAATTGTTGACTTGTTTTATATTGACAGCCGTGGCGCAGTTGGTCAGACGCCGGCTGTGAAACGAGTGGCCGCGGGTTCGATCCCCGCACCGAGACAAATGTTTGTGTGAACCACAGATATTTGTTTCGGGTCTGGGTGTTTGTGAGACCGAAAAGTCTCTTGTAGCTCATGATACCCACGACACAAGATTCGATCTTAGTGTGGGATCAGGACTATGTATATGACTATTGGGTGTATTTGTGTGTATTTATTAAAGTTCGTTCATAATTTTTGCCTAAAATTTATAATTGGACCTAAGATTTATAACATTTAGACTCCAAGCAAATTACTTAATGATCGATTTTTTTTCTCGATGCGAGAATCAAACTCTTGGTTTCTCGTTTCACACCTTCTCTTCTTCCTCTTCTTCTGCTCGTATCTTACCAATATCGTCACCAAGACTTTTGTATGCAACATGTCGAATTTATGTGAATTTTTTTCTACAGTTTCTAGATTTAAAGTTTTTGTCGCCTGCAAAAACCTAAAATACAGTCAGATTCTACTAAGCTAACATTGAAAGGGACCTAATTAGTTTTGTAATATTTAATACCACGGCTCTTCGGCCTATTCTTATCACGATTTACCATTTAAAAACCAAGACTAAAGCCGTAGAAATCAATCAGACACAAATGAACGTAACATAAACTTCGCAGTTCATTAACCATAAAACCAATTGTTTCCAAAATGGATATTACGTAAGTTGTATTTAGTGAAATCATTAAAATCATTTACACCGTTGTCGATGCTGTTCTAGACGTGAAATGAATGGATTAATCCGTCTCAGTTGATTTTACTCGGACCGATTTGCCGCTCGAATTCCCAAGGATCTTTCGACTATAATAGCCCCGGGCCAATTTGAGGCCATTTCATTCACAAAACTACACGCGGCACGCTACAGGTTAAGATTGTGTGGAGTTAAGAGGCCGTATACATTGATTGGGGGCACGAGCGATTTATTTGATTAGGTTCGGATGTTGAAAATAAAATTCTAAATGTTTTCAGGAAATTTGAAGCTAATAATTTTTCATACTTTGCTTCAATTTGGTATCACCCAGCAGCAATGATGTAACGTCCTGTGATAGAAGACTTTTAAGTGATAAAGCTTAACTTGTCAAAAATACACGACAAAAAAACCATTGTAAAAGATTATTGAAATACACACCTATTTTTCCATTATGTTTGCGTCGTAAAAAACTTCTAGAAAAGAGAAAAAATCGATGATGCATATTTTCGGACTAGTAACGGGCATAGCGTTACTAAAACTAATTCGACTATTAAATTCCATCTATATCATAACTTACTAATGTATTCCAAATAACAAAGCTACACAACAACCCACAAACAAAAGCAAATAGCATAATTATACTTATGAAGATAATTAAGGACTAAATACACACAAATATTTTGAAATGGCAACATTCTCGTGTGAATAAACTAATAATGGCTCTTTTCAAATACAAATTACACACAATAGGCATAAATTACAGTAATGACTCGCGGATTTCCTTATGATGTTAATAACCATTACTATAGTTTAACATTATAGTTTAACCTGTTATTACTATTTTAATTTTTAAATTAACGATATCGTGTGTTTTCCAGTAGTGAAGATGAGAAAAATGAAATAGGTTCTATTGTTTGTACGGCCATTGCACCTGACAGTAAGCGTAGTGCTCTTTAAATCAAATCTCTCAATCTATACCTACTATTATGTAGACTAGCTCAATTTATTTTTAACAATTCGAAGTCTTATCAGCAAAATATATGACAGCATGATAACAAACTTAAACATCATCATTAGCCAGTTGCAGTCTACTGCTGGATATAGGCATCTCCCAAGGTACGCCACTGAGCCCGGTCTGCTGCTTTATGCATCCAGTTGCTTCAAACTTATACATATGATTTTTATTTATTCTATTAAGCCCGCGATTCACAGCGTCATAAGAACATTGATTCCTTTTAATTCCAGCCCTGTATCATATTTCATGCACAAAAACTGATACTGCTCTAACTATATCCAATAATTATACAAATCTTCGAGGCCACATCACACAAGTATGTTTTTTAATTTATTTTGTAAGATTCAAACAGTCTTATAAATAACAGTATGATGCTGTGATCATCATAATATACATATAAACTACAGTTAAGTAGAATACTTAATCAAAGTACGTAGCAATTTAAACTTTAATAGAAAAGTAGTGAATAATTGCAATCCTGTTACGTTTGGGTAAATGAGAATTTACACTAAAGCAGTAAACGATTTCAACGATTAAAAAGAATTACAAGAAGTCTTGTGTCTTATTTATTTATTATTTTATTTTATTCTTTTTGTACACTAAATAAATCTTAATAACTAAACGAATATTTAATATTAAAGTACAAATGGCGGTCGTATCGCTCGAGGCAATCTCTTACCGACTACCATGGGATGGACATAAGTCTTAGATATCAGAAATGAAAACGTATACTCATAAAAGACGTGACCTGCATATTGGTTGGGGCACAATTAAGCAGTAACACCCTTCCACTTAAAGTATTAATAAAATCCTATATTTAACACCGTCCAGCAAATGGCGCAGATTCCACACCATAACGAGAGGCCTAATAGAGATTTTAAAGCTATTAACTTGTTAATATGGGGCTTGCGAAACGAATCTAAATTTGCTTTGTAAAGTTAATTACGAAGTTTGTACAAGGTCGTTCGACGTAATCACTGTTGAAGCCTGGCCAACTTTTGCCCTAACTAGGACAAATTGCTGTGTAAATTATTGTCATACATCCATAAAATCACTATCGTCAGATTTCATAAAAGAAGTATTGTATACTAATAAATATAAACCTCGTGAACATTAAGAATTATAAAGGTTATTTAAAGGTATCCCACTATAAAAATATTTGGAACAACTATTTGTTGACCACACAATCCTTTGTTATAACGTTTCACATCCTGCTTCTATATCCGCGAACTATCTAATCGTCATTAAACGCAAATTTAATTCCCGGTAAATTATATTCCTGTAATGATTGAACTTGATAATTAAAGCTTTGCTATTGATAGGCAAATGGCCGCTTTTGTATGTACAGCATATTATGCTTGAGTTGAGTTGAGGCTTAAAAAAACCTGATTGAACTGCCGCCAATGCAAAAATTCTCATAGGACATTTGCCTTATAACTTTCACCATAAACGGATAAACCCGTAATTGAATTTGCTTCGGGCGATAATACCACAGCCTTGCAGATACTTAATCTCATCCGTGTATCCCCGTACACATCGACAATGGTGGCATTAGTACCATCCACAGATCGCCTAGCTTATTTTAATCCCAATATGTAATTAATTTAATTATTTTTAAAAGTCATAACAGAGTGAATTGTCCGTCTTGGCAGTTGATACCAAAACCTTAAAGTTCAAAACCAATTCATGCTGCCCCTAGACTACCTACTTACTACCTAACATAAGTACATCCGATACTTTTAAACTTTGCGTATTATTGGGACACACCTGATACCTGCGAAAAGTCATGACAATAAATAATCCCACGACATTAAAAATAACTTTCCAATAAACGCCAGGCTGACAAAAGGCAGCCATGCTTTAAACGTTCACACAGCGATAAAATATTAACACGGGCTCATATCGAACGTTCCCAAAGCGGCGCGTAAACAAGACAGTGTGTAGGGCCCGCTAGTCAACACTTAAACGGCGCTGACTCGTTTCGAGCTAAATTTTTAATTTAATGATGCCCCCGCGTAATTACAGCATTGTTTTGAGGTATGGTACGTGCATTACATTCTATTTTAGCATTTCGTAATTAAATCCGACCGTGAATGTTGCTCGGTAACTGGTAACGTAATTGCTAGGTAGACATGTGAGTGCCCGTCAGAACAGTTGAAGATATATGTATTCATTGAGGAGTTGCTACCTTAAATCTTTTTGTTTAATATTTATTTAACTTTAGGCTTAAGGTTATCTGAAACACCGTTACTTTAACTAAAGAAGTCTTAATTAAGTGTATTATTTTCATCATTTCTTTTAGGTTTTTTATAACCAATTAACAACTTAAACATACAAAGAATGTCTGTGATATTAAACTCCAGCATTCGTTAGACTGATATATCTGCCCTATAATATAATAAACCAAGCGGATACTCCATTATATGGGTGGAAATCTATTTTGTTCCAATGTCTTCGCAACCCAGAACAAACCTTTGAATCTACAACGCCGTATTTCGCGCCCTATTACTAATTATGCTACTAATTACAATTACTAATTACTAATTGCTCTTTGTGATAAAATGATAATTTCTACAAGTAATATAAGTAAAGCCATGACAAACACTGTAGTCTGTAATAAAATGATAATTTCTCTACTATAAATAGACTGAACAAGTAACAAAAACTAATTTATAAATAAATGTTACAGGCGAGGCCAGCGCGGCTCGAGTGGAAGAAAATGCAAACAAAAAACATTAACCTCAATCAGGAACAGAGGAATAAGGACAACGGGGATATTCAAGTTAGTACACTTATCTTTTATGTGGCGGGTTTAATCATCTTTTAATATTATTATTTCTAGTTCTTAGACATATTATATTCTTTATTTACAAGTAATTCCAAACTCACAATAGAATGCGCTCATATAATTCATAATACCTTATAATTATCTATAATAGTGGATGGTGCAAAATATTATATTATAATATTTCCCCTAAAATAAGATGGTTTGCTCTTGTTACTCGATTTTATTCAGTAAAATGCCACCGCGATGCAGTAAAATTATGCTCTAATGTAGAGTCCAACAATACTTAACCGTCGAAATTAATAATTGGTCCTAGTCTCAATCTAAGGATAGATCCTGAAAATACAGCAATAATAATAAGTCAAATGTGGTTGTATCGATAAATCTTTGACTTGATTGGTTTATTTCCAGGATCGATCCATGAAATAGATGCTAAAAAATATTCAATAAAATCGAGTGTTCAAAGAAGGCTATGTGATCCATTGTGTTTATCCGATTAGCGTCATCTAGCGATATTAACACTAAACTCTAAGCCAGACATTGGCGCAAGAACTTAATAATTCATAGTCACACCACTAGATGGCGCTAAATAAATTTAAACATTATATTGTTTATAACAACCTTTATAAGGTTATTTTAAATTTATGTTCACCGTTTTGACAGAAAATGGGCCGGCAAGAACCACAAGGGCTGTCACTCGAGGGGTCACTGCCCCATCAGACAGCATGCTTCACCCAAGTCACGGCTCCAACCATTGGTTCCACGTATTTCGGTCAGTATGCGATATGAAAATTAAATTGAATTCAAATTAACTAAGAACACTTCTCACGACGTTTGCTTCTCCGAAGTTGTCGATATTAGTGCTTCGATTGAGTTTTATTATTAATTCTCGCTATACATGTTCAATGCGTTTGACCTAGATTGAAATGTAATCATGCATGGTTATTGCTTAGGTGAGGTGTTGAATACGCATCTTCGGGACTTCAATTTTAAAATAATAATTAAATTTGGTTAACACTACACTGTGACCGAAGTCCAATTTGACACGGTAAGCTGATTGCATAACTTCATTTCCATAAAGTAATTTGGTAGAACTTCATTTAAAAGGCGCAAAATATAATTTTATCTTAACTAGTCATACAAAAATAACATAAAAAGTAAAATGAAAATAAAACGGAAACCTAAACTCTAAAAAGCACTGCCAAATAGCCCCATTTTCCCCTAACCCCTGAGCCCAAATTATCCCAAATTGTGAAGCCGTATAATTTTTTACTAATTCCTACACCCTTAAACAAAAAAAAAGGATACGAGAGACAAGGATGAAACACGTAACCGTATAATTTATGCGCGTGGGAACGAGACAGACGTATGCTACGGTAAACTCGTGTTCCAACTACGCAGGCTGTCGATCAAGTTTGAGGTCAAGTAGTATGAAACCCGGGTAGCTCGAAGGATTTCATTTAAATATACCATTTTATTTTTATTATATCTCACTGAAATATATATTATATATGAAATCATTTACAAAAGCTGAAAAAAACTATAATAGGTCGATTTTTTTTATTATAATTAGTGTAAAATAATATGCACAAAAGGAAATAAAAAAGGACAAAGACGTGTGTTACGAGCAGTACGATTCTCGACACGGTGGGACACGGTGTCTCTCCGTGCACGTGCGTGTTTACCACTCGTCAGTAGACACTGGCAATGCGTGATGAGAAAACCAAACAGATTAATATCTCGGCTTCAATAAACGCCGACGTCCCGCGCCAACGGACAACAAAAATATTTCCGAAAGTATTAATCGATAAACCCGCGAAAAGTGTTGAAAACTCTCGAAAAATGTTTGTGGAAATTGCAAAAAAGTGAAAGTGTCTAGCCGGTTGTGATTTTATTTGTGTTTAAGTTTTAAACAGCATTTTTGAGAATAATCAAGCTGGATCCGAGAAGGCGAGGCATCCTAGGTTCTCCGTCGAGCTACGTGTCATACCAAAGTAAGTTTTTAATGAATAAGCATTGAGTTGACAGTGAAACTATTGTTTATAACCTCAAAAGTTAGTTTTAAGTTATTAAGCAAATTGTGTCAAGAACTTTGGTAAACAAGGTGTTGTGTGGTTCCGCTAGAATAGCGGTGCGGTTTTTAGTACGTACTCCAGATCACAGGTGGCGCTGCACGTACAAAGCCTTCAGTATACAATTTGAAATCGTTTACCAAATGATACGCTTATAATAGAGCAGATTAGATTGCATTTTAATGAACAGTAAAATAAAATTATATGTATTTTTTCTATGCTAATACTTATATGAATATAGTTAACCAGTACACACCGATTGCTTTGTTGCTTTGTTACAACATTGCAATTTATTACCTACCTCTCGTTAGCAGTCAGCTAATCGTTTTCGGACTATTAGATTTCTCCAGATTACAGAGAATGTGTCGAACAATAAATAATTTGTTATACTAAAGCATTTATTTCCCTTTCATCAAACTTTTTGCTTCCGACTTCAAGACTGATAGAACTTGGAATTGGGGTGGAGACTATTCCATATACGTCGATGTTTAACGTTTTAGAAAATATAAGGTTGTTTAAATAAGGTTATTCCGCCCTCACATCCGCCACTGCAACTCCTGAAGCAAGGGTCGACAAGGACATGCGATTAACACTGAATCTCGAATTCCGATGAATGTCTGAGACTGTCAAAGAATTCTAAGTTATTAATTTTATAGTACCTAAACTGTAAAATTAACAGAAACTGGTAATTTCATTGAAACCTAAAGTTGTCTCAAACCTAGGACTGGCGTATAGCCTCAATTCCAATTCATTCAAGTACTGTTTACACCTAATAGCCCACATTTTGAGATACGTGTGGTCTGTATGTATTCTATAAAAATTGTTATTCAAACAGCATGCGGGTTTTTTTACTAAATTTTCCTTCGAACAAGGTAAATTTACACTTTACGGCTGTGGCACAGAATAACCCGGGTAATTTTTTTGTATTAGCACGACGTAGTTTCTACCTTTACGGATACAAATATTCTGCCAGCTTTTGGGTTTCCATCAGTCTCAATTCTCATTCTACAAACGAAACAAAGCTTCTCTGTAACTTGATCTGGGTGTTTGTGGGACCGTAGAGTCTTTCGTAGTTTCTGATACCCACGCCACAAGACTATGTATGACACAAGACTGTGCATCTTAGTGGGGTCAGGACTATGTATGTGACTGTTGGGTGTATTTACTTAATATTTAAGTACGTCAGGTTGTTTTCTATGAGATGGTGGTATTTAACATCCCTCGTTAAGCTAACTCTTTAATATATACTGCAGAAAAATTCTACCACTTTAAAAAAATACATTTTAGCAAAAGTTCGATAATTGAGCAAGTAGCTGGTTTGATGGTGGCTTTACACGCTCTCATTAAGCACCTGTCTCGCAGGTGCGTTGTCAAAAATTGTTGAGGAAACGGAGAAGGGTGGGGGAAAAATTTTGTGCTAATATTAATCTCAATAATGGAACGAAAAAGGACAACAAAGTTTCACGTCAATTTTCTAAGAGGTAATACTAACATTCTGATCTATACGTTTCAGTCATATTGCTATGTTAATTAACTACATTAGGCTCTATTACGTTTTGAAGTTACTTTACGAATTTTTATTAGATTTACCTCTGTACTGATCAATTCAAACTGTGGAATTCAAACATTTAAGGGACTTTTATATTGACGCATCAAATGGCAACATCGAACAGCGAGTGCAGAGCTGTTGAGATAGCTATTCCACCAGAGATCGTTATCTCTTACGTGGAGCAGTTGATTCGATACCGGCTGCGGAACGAGAATCTGCGGGTTCGATCCCCGCAATTAGACAAATTTTGTGATCCACAGATATTTGTTCCGGGTTTGAGTGTTTGAGACCAAAAACGTCTCTCGTAGTTTCTGATACCCACGACACTAATTCATTCATTGATCTCTCACCGATAAAATAAGAACAATTACGCCAGCCAGCTCGATATAATCCCCTGGAACACGAAAGGATTATACTTAAATATTAGTCTAATAACATTATGCAAGGTTGCTTTTACTATCTAGACGCTCGCTTCAGTCGATTCCGCTTCGCTTGGCTGCTCAGGTGTGGCTCGACCTTAATTTATATAAACAAAGAAACATTTTGGCAGGTGAATGCATTAAGTAGCTAGTTAAGTAACAATAGAAGTAAGGAATTTATATTGATATCAGATATCCTATTTATTCATGTCTTGGCGAAATCATTACTTCGTGGTGGAGTCAAAAGCTACTAATTTGAAATATGATTAGTCTTATAGTCTATCTAAACTAACAGGTTCCATTTGACGTTTCATACTTTTAACGTAAATAACTTTGTGCAGACGTAACCCACACAATTTCAATAACATTTTCCGTAAATCCATGGAATTATGAAGCTATTCTTATTTTATCACTAGATATACAAACCATAATCACTAAATTTAAACTAGAATCCTTTAAATAAAGCAAAATAACCATTTTAAACAACATATTTTTTTTCTAGACGTCATTACAAAGTCACCTCGTTAGGTCTTTTACCGGTAGAGTCGAGACTATTCAAATGCATTTGTATACGCATAATCGGTAAGAATATTTAAATAATCGAGCAGATATAAAACAGTTGTTTTTAAATTTTTAAAAATACTGAACTTTCGGCTAATAATAGGTATGCTGTCAACGAACATACATCAATAAATAGTGAAATAATAATATTAATATGAATTAATTTATCATTGATTAATAGATTTGGATATTACAATGGAAATGAAGGCAGTATTGTAGGATACGCCACACATAGTGAGGAGGTTCCTCACTTTGGAGTATATGTATTGTATTGTATGTATGTATCATGTGTTCATAAGCATGTGCGTGATGTGGACTGGACTCGAAAAAGTGTCTGCACCCGGGTGAAGCCGGGACGGGCCGCTAGTAATAGATAAATCACTCCTTTTGTTCCTAAATAGTAAAGTGACATGCAATTGTTGATGTCTCATTAGAATAAAAATGTTCATGAAAAAATAAACTAAATGATGTAAACTGAAAATATAAACTGTATCGATTAAGAAATACAAACAAATATTATCGATATCTCTAAATAATCGGATATTGTAAGAACCGATTTATTTGACAGCATCCCTATTTCCCAATGTCAAATGGAACTTCTTAGTTTAGATAGACTATAAACTCAAATGATGGTTTTTACATTTTGACCCGAGGCGAAGGATATTGCAAGCATAAACGTGTCGGTATTTGTACTATGTTTTCTATTATAAAGACAATATACCAATTATCTACCATGGCTGTTTGATTAACAGTAAAATATATTTTTACTAATCACCGTAATGATTCCAGTATTGATAATAAGATTAAGGGAAAGTCCTACAGTACCGGCCGGCATACAGTACCGGCCAGTTACAAATTCTCTAAATCTATAATAGATGGCACTGACAGTTTTACGCTATTTAGTGCGGTACCCTCGTGCAAGTATATGCCCCACGAGGCGTCTACCTGTCACAACCGGTTTACTGTCAGTGTAAAGATTTCTGTTGCGCGCGATGAATGTATGCTACGTAATTAAAATTCTGTAGGTGATTTTCGAAGTACAGGGATTCAATTTAAAAAAATATATCCTGGTAAGTTTAGTATGCTTATATGGCTATTAAAAACCGAATATTATTTCAGCCTTTGTACGTTTGTTTTCATCTGAAATCGAAACTCTTATTTTTTCCGTTTCCTCCAGTGCCGGCCAGTACGCTGTCCTGCAGTACCAGCCATTCCTTAAATTAGTTTAAAAGGTTTGCATTACTTGCAAAAATTACTACTTAATACACGAAAATGCCAAATGATACAAATGATGGTCGGACGAGGCAAAAAAGGGCGCTTGAGATCCGGCAGATATGCATAAAGCTGTAGAAAAGGTACTGAATAACAAGATGAGTGCACGTCAAGCCGCAGAAAGCTATTAGATACCCCGAAAAACGCTGAATGACAGAATTAGTGAAGAGAAAATGAAGAGTTACTGCATGAAGTCGTAAAGCTGAAATAAGTGAAATTATAACGAGTTTTCCGTACAAAAAGATGCTGGAAGGGAAACAAAATAGACAAAAAAAGAAATAGTTTTCAGTTTCAGGAAAAGGTGGTAATAGAAAAGGTAAGACTTTACTGTCAGCAAGAGATGTCAGTAAGAAAACAAAAAAAAAATACAATCGAAAACCTACCTTCTACTCACAGACCGATTGAAGAAGAGACAGTTTGCCCTTTGTGTGCTGAATGTCATGAAGAAGATTGGATACGGTGCGAAAACTGTAAAATTTGGGTCCATGTGGCTTGTGCAAATATATCGGAGCTATCCGATCAGTATATTTGCGATTATTGTATTGCCTAAATGGTTACATTCTTAGTGGCCGATACTGTAGGCCTATTTTTTTAAGTCTGTATTTTCTTATTCTTGGAATTGCAATAATAAAGCTGATTTTGTCTAAACGATTTGGTTGTTTGTTATTTTTATTAATAGTACAATAGTTCTTTTAAATATATCAGGAGGTATTGAATATTTAACATTAAGAACTTTGATTTTTTTGTTGATAAACCTTAAGGTGACGGTACTGTAGGACTCTCCCCTACTCCTGTCTATCATTCATAACATACGCACTCTTCAAAGCATTCCGCTCGCCTAAATCTTCAATAAATCCCAATGTATCTACTTAATCCCATTTACTCTCAACCCAATCAATCCCAATTATTTCGCACATATCCCTCTTATTGCTACGAGGTATCCATTGTTACGAGTGTAAGGAGTTAATTGGATAGCGTGCGGGTAAGTGACGCAGTGAGTCAGGGTCTTTTGTACCTGCAGTCTGCACATACGGGACTGGGAGTAGTGCAAAGGTAAGGCGTGAGCGGGTTAATAATTTTGGTTTTTTAATCTAAAGGAGTTTTGGTTTTGTGAAGAATCGTTGATTGTATGGCTTTCAAACATTTTTATGTAATGTATGTTGCTTGAACGACCGCCAAAAACCAGTTTGTTTGATTTGAAAGTGATCACACAACAATAAATACTAATATAATAAAAACTCACACTAATAGATGAAAGTTGGTACGCTACAGGCAATTAAAAACGATACAAGGAAAGACCGAACAGTAGAAGAGATTATTTGTTAGGCTATCTGTAGTCCATATGATTAAACGAAACGTGACTGCCAATTGGTACTAAAGAGAGACAGTGGTAGATGCTGCTTCTGTGATACCAGTCCTAGTTCAAAGTGGAAATCACGAATCTACTATATACAAATAGAACAAGATGTTAGAAAAACAAACGTCTAGATTGAATAGGTCGTGTTATTCAAAACTGTACAAATAATTAACATAAAGACCCAGTAAGTTATAGATAATATTGTAATTTGTAAGGAAATAATTCGGATCAATGGGAAATAATACTAAACACCAATTTGTATTAATAGGTGTTACGGAACTTACACTCATTTATGTTTATGTAAATACTTGTGGTAGCCTATACCACGCGGTCCATGCCACCCAGGACCGAACACGTTGGAGGAACATCACATGTGGTCGCGATCCTCAGTAGTGAGGGAACGATGATTAAAAAAAAATACTTGTGGACAAAACAAGTCGCAAGGACACCCAGATAGTAATTTATATTTAGGCCTATGGGGTATGAATGTAGGCTCACCGCTACTCGAGAGAATAGACGACTTCTGAAAGGATTGTTTACCGTTTTACAAATTATATAAAAGTGTTATTAAGAGATAATTGAATGTGACAAAAACCTGATCCGGCAGGCCGGGGTTTTAAACATTATATTTTATGGTTTCGCGGTAATTTAATGATTTCTCGAAATCCTATAGCACATAATATTGTATTATAAAAATATTATTGATGGATTTATGAAGAACGATTATATTGATCGGATGTGGTTCTAAGATAAATATAAGATTAAACAACGCTTTATTCATTAAAGTCTGGTAAATCATATTTCCAATAGCCTTCTCTACAGCCAGCCAAATTGTTGTTATGAAAAATAATTCAAAATATGAAAAGTAAATCAATCGGAGTTTTTTAAGCTGAATAAAAGAAATGTTGCCTCACATGGGATAGCAAGAGTACATATGAATTTTGTGGCGATAGGCTAGCCCCCTTTACCATCATGTACAGAAAAAAGTTAAAAAAGCTTTCAGCAGCTCTATTTATGTGTATTTATTATTTAAAAATATCATTGAAAAGAACGCTGCAAAATGCAAATTAAAAATAAAATCTCTTTTCGCTTGTGCTTGGACCACACACCCGATACATGCGAACAAAATAGATCCTTGTATGTAACAGTGCGGAGGGAATCGTTTATTTGGTCACGAATGGTCTCAACAACTACTCAGGCCCCAAACATGAATTAGGACGGTTTACGATTATTTTGTCTTATTTAAGAGTTTATAAAAACTACATACATACATACATAAACTCACGCCTTTATCCCCGAAGGGGTAGGCAGAGGCGCCACTAGGACACCCACATTTCGCCTTGCATGTTCCGTCCCACGATGTGATAGGGAGCGAGCCTATCGCCATATCGGGCACAAATTCCTGACTCCGGGCTGATAATGAATAGAAAAATCCAATATCACTTTACCCGACCCGGGATTCGAACCCGAGACCTCAGCTTTGTAACCGTACCGTAATACAACTACGCCACCGAGGCAGTCATTATAAAAACTAATGAACGTTTTTACTGAGTGTCCGCCCGGATGATTGCAAAATGTATTCTTTTTTATTATTAGAACCAACGTGTGTCAGTGCAAACAAAATGCATATATTGTGTGGAATGAATGAAAATGTGCATACGTGAAGAAATCAATGTACCTAATGGGGTTTTTTTTGTATCATACAAATAATAGTCGTTGATAATTGTATAGTTATAGTTGATAGTTAATAATTCGTCATGTACCGACTGTAATGCAAAATTAGAACCTACAGCAGATAGTTTATCACCTTCTCATTCACTCGGTCACAAAAACTGCCTAAATTTATAGTAACTAAGCTTGCATAATTTAAATAAATATTTACTAAAGTAAACAAACTTGTATTTACAACAGTAGCAAATTCCTAGAACAGATACTTTGCGTAAATTGTATCTGTAATGTTGGAAACAGCAGGCCATAAACGACAGCCTAGTGCCACAAACAATAAGCGCAGGATAATGGTATTGTGGCACAAAACTTACATTTTATACCTCTTAGTAGCTAGTCGCACCTTGGTCCGAAAGATCGAAATTGTCAGCTGTCTGCGTTACAGAAAGATTTTAGAATATTTAAAAGACTCAGAATTAGATGATATAGGTAAGTATTAAATAACATTTTAGAGTGGTGGACTATATGGCCTAACTACTCTCAATCGATTCTCTCGATTGTAGAGTAGGCCCGTGCCCTGCAGTGGGACGTATATGGGCTGATATAGATATAGATAACATTTCAGAGTCTATCAAACTGTGATATGCTTACTAGTGTTAAAAGCCCAATATTAAATAATTAATAACACGAATTAGTCAGACACTTTGTAGCGGCACCAATTTCTCGCGTTCATGATAATTATATTACAAGAAATATTTATTTATGACACAACATTTTTGAACAATTAGGTTCGAAGAAATATTTCTGGCAACACAAACATTTGTTCCGATCTCGTGATATCTCTTTTCACAATATTTCATACGCCACTGTAATGAGACTTTAGACAGTACTTTTAAAATAGGCAATTATAATTTGACACTTTTAACATTAATTTTATTTGTCAAAGCCTCTTATGCGGCTAAAACGTGCGTATTTTAATTTAAAAATTCTAACATGAATTGTTTTAGGCATCGGTCCTTTTAAGAATCGATAATAATTTTACATAATAGTATAAAGGTGTGGCCAGGTGTCCACATTGACACATTCGCTAGTACATAAATATCGCCCACGCTGTGCTATTTGCACTGTTTTGGGCTTTACTACACTTTAAGGTCCTTAATAAATGCCAAAACTATTCACAAGTTGCTCTTCTCATATGGTACAGTCGTTATGTAAGCGAATTTATGTCATTCGTCTGTATTTGGCTTGCATAAATTAACCTATTTAAGTAATTTTCAGAGTCTTAGTAAGAATTTAAGAGTAGGCTTAAATCGTAAAGTATTGTCATAGTCATTTGCCCAAAATCGTATTGTTATTTAACTAGGTTCTTTTATAATTCAATTAATTTTTGCATTGTCGTTTGCCCAAAGCCGTATTGTTATTCAACTAGGTTTTTTTTTATAATTCAATTAATTTAAGGAGTAATTTATTTTAATTCTACCCATTTACAATGTCTCTAAATGTCAACAGAAAGACCTGGGAATAGTAGCCAAGACATCACCGTTCACAATCCGTAGTCTATACACATAGCTAATAAACTTATGTGAGGTAGGCATTTCACCATGAAAATGTAATCAACCCAATGTCAACCCATGTCAATCAAACAGAAGAAAACATGTATCAAATATTAGAACAAAAAAGTGTATATTTTCCTGGAAATTTGCATCACAATAGCACGTCTATCATGTTTACAAAGTAAAAAAATATTCTTAGTAATTCGAACCATCAAAATGAAAAGAAACAAACCGCGATGAGCTGGTATGGTGTAGTTTTTACTGGATATACTAAAAAAAAAAACAATTTAACATTATTTTATAAATACAATGCCCAGCCATTTTTCTTTTATCATCTATTGTGTTAAAAACGCTCGCAACGTCTGCGGTATACATTTAATCACATCTATTGCGACATTCGGATTAAAATTTATTTTATTATTTACTATCATTCACATCACAAGTCTTTTCATAAAAATATTTTTTTAAATCTGATTCAAGATTTAATTTAATCTCTTTGTCAAATATGTTAAAAATCGAGTACAATGGCTGTTGAATAACAAAGTTCCTACTTACTCTGGGGAAATTATTGACTTTTATTAATGTACTTTCATTTATATTTGATCGACGAACAATGAAAAATGAAAAATTCTTTATTTGAAAATAATAATTTGACATTAAATAATATTGCAAGGGTTCTCAAATTAGGCATTGCCTGTGTCTTGAGAAACCAGTTAAAATGTAATTTTTCTTATAATATTTGTTCTAATATTTGTTCTTATAGGGTCTAATATGAATATAATAATAATGGTTTCTTAATTTTACACGAATGTTACACATTGAAATAAAACTAATTTTACAGATTTTATCGCGATTTGATATGAGCAGATGACTATACCTCAGTCCGCCCCGTGACCACGAAAGCTGGAAAGCAATCGAAACGGCAGTAAGTTAAAAATATAAAATTTAACCAAATCCGTTTAGTCAACTGATTTATTACCATATTAGTTTTATTTCAATGAACATAGTAAGTTTTGGACAGCCTTCGTGGTGCAGTTGGTTAGACGCCGCCTGTGAAACGAGAGGTTCTTTCGGTTTCGGGTCTGGGTGTTTGTGAGACCGAAAAGTCTCTCGTAGTTCCTGATACCCACGACACAAGACTCGATCTTAGTGTGGGGTCACATACATGACTGTTGAGTGTATTTATTTTAATTTTATTTATTTATTTATTTTGTTTTGACATCGTAACATACTTAAAATAAATCCCATAAAAACACCAACCTTGTCAAAAATAAGCCTCTAGTCACGTAGGCGGACAATCGATCTCGCGGACAAATCGATTAATGTCTATAAGTCAAGTGATATCGTTCATACTTCCTGCTCCGAATAGATTAAAAGCGCCGACGATGCCCAAATGTACCGCCTACGCTTTTATTTACTTCCTTGAGATTCTAATATTGAATTGTATGGAGATAATTAGCAGTAGATCATAGTAAGATATTGTTATAGTTACGCTAGAAGATATAGTAGGTTTTATTTACTAGAAGGTGAAAATTGTCAATCGCTTTGTTGTAATATTTTCCTTATTATTCTGGAAAGGGTCGAAAAGCACTACTAAGTTAGTTTTTCTTTTTTCTATATAATATTCAAGATATGAAAAATGGATTTAAAACACAATTTCAGTGAATTTTTATACGTTTGTGTGTAATTAAAGATTTTTCATATTTTCCGATATATACTAAACAAGACTGGAGACAGGTATATGAATATGGAGTCAGGACTGTGTGTATGTCATAGTTATTAATTATAATAGTTCGTGCACCTTGCGCTATTACGCGCCGTCATAACTTTATTAAAAATAACGTAATAATAGGAAATGGCGATTCTAATTCGTACTTTAATTTATTTAATCACTTAATACCCCCTAAAAGTATAGCTGGTGTAACGCTCATTATAAAAACGTCATGCTGCACGCTACCAACATATCTGTGAGAGCAGTGTTGAAGAAGTTATGTAGAACAAAATTAAGTGTGTGATTATTTTGAATGCGTATTTTATAAAGCTTATATTTGTTATGTTAAGTGGGAAAACAAATAAATATGTCATGTCCTCGCAATTATTGTAAACCTTCAAGTAATTGTTATACCACCACTTCGGAACTTTCCATTCCCTGTAGGGAGAGATCGTCTATAATTTTAAGAATGTACTATTTTCTCTATAACATGCCATTATTTAAAAAGGTCTTTTTTCTAAATGAAAGGGGCATTATAATTTTTTAAATGTCTCATATCGCATCATAATTTTTAAAGGAGATGGTCCAGAAATGTATGGACCTTGGGCCATAGTGCTGTACAGTACATGAAATATGGTTCGTGAAATTGGCTTTCGATTTCCGTATTAATTACTGTTATGCGTTGCTTATTAACTTTATACAAAAATAAATATCAAGCCAAGAACAGCAACACTACAAGCAATATGGCGACAATAACGGCCATATTGTTTTGGAATTGCAGCATGTCAATCATTTTCGTTCTATAACTGAAATCATGAAATATTAATATAATAATAAAAGTGAAGCTCTTAACAACGTATATCATCTTTTGAAAACTTATGGACTATAGTATCAACAGATAAATATATAGAAAACAATTATAGTTAGTAGCGGGTTTTTAAAAATAAGACATATATTCAAGTTAAAGATAATGGGTTTGCGCATTTTTGAACGAAATGACAATTAGGCATCATGGAGGACAGATCATCGAAGAATATATTGCTTCTGTACTAAAACTATCACATTTTTGTATAAAGCCCCCCGTTGTCCAAGAAATCTAAATGTATTTTATTTGAATTCCACATTTTTTTCTAGTATTTGTACTAGACGTACACAATACGGCCCAAAATGAAACATCTCCTTTATATATTCTATTTTTATTCCCACATTCCTCCGTCTCGTAATAAATGAGTGCTCCCATCACTTATTACAGAAGAATAAATATATAGTGCGCACTATAAAGATCCAAAAAATATCAAAAGCGCATAGAAACTATTTATAATTTATAATTGAGGTATTTTGCATAAATTACCCTTTGGAGATCATAACAGCTTACAGTTACATACTCCTTACTTACCTGCTATGGTTAGGGCACGGTAATGCCCTATATTTGCCCAATTATTGTCGGGTGTAATCGGCAGGGCTGTAGTCTTCACGCCTCTCGCAAGTAGATGGACAGTTGTGACATTTACGTATGAACTGTAATTATTTAGAAGGTGCATATTTTTACATCGGCGGTTGATATTTATGTATGTTAGGGTCGAAGGTTTTAACAATAACTGGAAATGTGTTTTTGTGTCGATAGTTAAAAAGGTTAATTATAGAAGTGACTGTTAGAGATTTTTTCTTGAAGGTTATTTGTTTTAAGCAACCAATTCAAGGCAAATCGTATTTGTATTAGAAAAATTGTCACAAAATTCATAGTCTAATTTAAGAAAATCCGCGCACTCGTCAGATCAATGATTTGTTAATTGTATATATTATATCATAAAGTGTATTACAAATGGATTCAGGAATAGTTAATGTTGTGAAAGTTTAGTTGCAGGGCCAAGTCCTAAGGCGGCCGATCGTAAAATCATAATCTTTCCTTATCGAGCACATCTATGACGCCAGAGAAACTAAGTTGCACTGATATGAATTACTATAAAGCCTAGACTCTAAATAAAACAAAAGAAAATATTAATCTTAATTGAAATAATGCCTCGGCGGCGTAGTTGTAGTACGGTACGATTACAAAGCTGAGGTCTCGGGTTCGCATCCCGGGTCGGGCAAAGTGATATTGGATTTTTACCCGATATGCTGATAGGCCCGCCTCCTATCACATAGTGGGACGGAACATACAAGGCAAAATGTGGGTGTCCTAGTAGCACCTCTGCCTACCCTTTCTGGGATAAAGGCGTAAGTTTACGTATGTATGTATGGAATATTTCTTCTATATTTCTGCCGCTCCATAAATAAGAAAGTAGCTGGCCTGCGCGTCGTTTCCTATAATCCTGGGTCTTTTAAGCGTAGCGTGAAGAGCCAATTGACGAGGCCGGCAAAATAGTGATAAACAGTGAGGGATTATCCTCCTACACCAATCGACGCTTTATATAGACAGCATTTTCATCACCATTATTTATATAAATCATATTTTTGCCAATATTTTTTTCCTTTTCTCATCTTTGTTAACATTGGCAACGTGGCGCGCTGCACCTGCCCGGCGAGGGATGTGCCCGGGGGTGCAAATACCAAGGCCGGTGAACGGATACCAGGTGCATCTGCACCCCATTACATATCGCATGGGGCCATAGAGGGATCGATTGCCAGCTTATGAAAAAAAAACAAAATAGTTTACGTAAGTGTGATATTTTGGTGATCGGAAGTATTTGAAAACAAAGGCGTTTGTTGCGTCGATACTTGCCAGCTGTTAAAAAGTACATTATATAAAGGTAATTTAATAGGTAAATCAACAAAGTAACTGGAATCAAATAAGAGATCTTGTCTAATTTAAAATACTTTTTATGTCTATTCACGAGCGTCAGATTTCTAAAGAATTGTTATTATAATAATTAATAGCCATTCTTTCGCTACTGCATGAAGACAAAGAAATTAAAGACAATACAGCTGCCATTTTATACGTGTTATTCTTAAAACCCCTAGTTTCGTGACCTCATCGTTAGAAAGTCGTTCAAAAGACGGTTGGACCTAAAGGCCATCTTTTATAGGCTTTTTTGCACCTATCCAGCGCAAATGTTTAATCGAAACGATTTTATGTGAAATGAAACGTTATGTCAATATTAGCAACGTATAGAGGCGATTTACAAGTATTAACACCTTTAAGCTTTAACGGAAAACTTTTTATGTTCAGACGTTATATGAAACCCGACTTTTATTTATTCACATAATAGTGAGCTATCAAATGGTTCTAATATTGACTATCCTTGCATCTACCTGCCAACTCCTCTGAAGTTATGCTTGAAAATTGAAATATAAGCATTAGTATTTTTCTACATTCATGTGTTTCTCGACATTATTTTACTCAAACTGGTGCAGTGAATTTGAGGATCTCGTATAGTTATTCTGAACAAATAGTATTTCTAAATATCCAAGATATAAAGACTGCAATGGCACCATTAGAAATTGTATTAAGAACATAAATTCTCAGCCAATTTAACACCATTAAGCATTAGTCTACAAAAACAGTAATACTTGTTTATTTGAACAAAACACCGATCCATATGATTGCAAGGCCGGCGGTGCTAACCAATCATTACAAAAATGATGGATTAATTTCGTCACCTTGGCGCCGATTGTTAAGTCTATATTGTTATTAAATATTAGGCAAGCGTTAACGACTTTACAGTTTATTTTTGAAACGTTTTGGGCGTGTCGGACATACGGTTTTGTATGTGTATTTATATAACTAGTCAGGTTATCCATATCAGTAACCAAAGATAGTATGATTAAGCCTCTGCTGGACATAGGTCTTGTAAGTCACATACATAATCCTGACCCCACACTAAGATCGAGTCTTATGTTGTGGGTATCAATAACCACGAGAGACTATTTGGTCACACAAACACCCAGACCCAAAACAAATATTTTTAGTTCACACAAATATTTGTCTCGGTGCGGGGATCGAACCCGCGGCCTCTCGTTTCACAGCCGGCTTCTAACTAACGGCGCCACGGAGGCTGTCGAAATGGTACAGTATGGAGTTTGAGCCTTAGTGTAACGCAGGTAGGATAGTTTTAATTAGAATGGTGACATAAATTTTAAATTCTTCAAATAATGCCCGAAATGTCCTGGAAGGCATAAAACGATCCGATTTTCACGAAAATCTTTGAGTCCTTTGAATCTTACATAGGCCTGACAATGATTATAATTGAGCTTAATTTTGGCATGGTAATTAAGGCACAACTGTGCACTGTCTACTAACGGCCAGTCTCTATAACCTATCTATGTTTAACAAGAGCTTAAAATAGCTACTATTACTTTGTCGATACAATTTTACGCTTCAATAAATAAACATTGTCCTATACTTTTATTAGCTATCTATAAATATATGCATAATATCTATATCTCTTTACGTTTGTTAGCTGAAACAGAAAATGCCTCAAAATACCTAATCCCTTGTTATAGATAGATAGATTATAGAAACCGGCCATTAACCGTCAAATACAACCAACGTTGGAAGTTTAACATGAAATTGACACTAAACTAACGAATGAATTCATAATAAGTTTGGGGGATTAAAGATAATTAGAAGCCAACTGGTATTAAATTGTCGAATTGTTGCGTAAATTTTTAACAATCTTGATAGTTGCGTTAGCCGTCAGAGTAACGTTTTAATTTGAACTTTAAGAAGGTTTCATACTGATTTAAAATCGTTCAATCATCAATCATCATCATCAGCCCGTTGCAGTCCACTGCTGGACATAGGCCTCTCCCAAGGTATGCCACAGAGCCCGGTCTGCTGCTTTTACGCATCCAGTCGCTGCCGGCCCTCATATGTGGCCAGCCTATTGCCACTTCAACCTACTAACTTTCAGAGCTATGTCGGTCACCATGGTCCTCGCTAAAATGGTTAAAATCGCTCGATTTTTATCAAAATGAAAGGCTACATAAAAATAATTGATCTTTTGGAGCGGATATTTTTATCGTGACCGTTAAAGTTGTGAAGTTTAGGTGTTCTGTTGTTAAAATTAATTTGCGAAATATCGCATCCCTTTAGGTAAGGACCTTCGCAAAATATCACTGCATTCATGAACCTGACTACAGCATTCCTTTTGATCACTATAGATTTGTATTGTAGTCATTATAATTTTTTGTACCCTCAATTTGCCATATAAACTTAGTCACTGCTAAAGCAACAGTCGGTGTGAAACCTCCTCTAATGTTGCTCAAGTCACTAATGTAAGTTGCGAATGTATAGTTTGGTACTAATCGCATTATGTTAGACAAATTATGACAGGTTTGAAAGCACATATTGTGCACTCTGTTTACGTAATATGTGGACATATCTTTTTTCTGACTATAGTAGTATTCGTGAAGTTGTATGTTCGATTGTTAAAGCAAGTAACTTAGTGTGCGTTTTTAAATACATTCAACAAAAATCGTTAGTCACAGTCCTATTCTTTCAATTTGTTGAGATAGGTCGTCCAAAATTGGAACCAAAAATTTTTACGACTACGTTTTGTCAAATCAATACACCAAAAAAATAAAATCGGCACCTCTCTCTCTAATATGACTTTCATAACCATTTTTTTTGTATTGGTATAATTTTATTCAATGAATACTATCGTGGGAACCATCTCTACAATATATTTCCTGCCAAAATGTTTTATTGTGGCTTAAAAGCTATTTCTAAATATGGACCAAGCACTCACTAGCATTGAAATAGTTTCTTTACCAAACACTTTTCTAAGAAATAGCACCTGAGGTGCTACCGCCCACAAAACTTGGTATTTACCCAAAAGTGTTACGACAAATAGAGCATGGACTACTTTATTACAAAAGTTATTTATACAAGGGTGGCATTCAAAAGCTGAGACCGACTTGGAGACCGCGCCTCGGCAAACGTAGTGTAGGACGCCCTCCAGCCAGGTGGAGCGACGATATTCGTGGGGTGGCTGGTAGCGGTTGGCGACGATGGGCTGAAGATCGAGCCCAGTGGCGTGCTATGGGAGAGGCCTATGTCCAGCAGTGGACGCAGAAGGGCTGATGATGATGATGATGATGATTCAAAAGCTGATGATTTACTATTTGTAAGTAATACATTATGTATGAAACAACAGAGATCTGAAATATTGAGGCGACTTAAGAAGGCACCTTATGGCTTACTGTATTTGATGTAATAGTACTTGATCACTTATATGATTTAAAAAATACACCCAACAGTCACATACATAGTCCTGACCCCACACTAAGATCGAGTCTTGTGTCGTGAGTATCAGAAACTACGAGAGACTTTTCGGCCTCACAAACACCCAAACCCGAAACAAATACTTGTGGATCACAAAAACATTTGTCTCGGTGCGGGAATCGAGCCCGCGGCCTCTCGTTTCACAACCAGCTTCCTGTTTCTACGGGAGGACTTATTTCCAAAAACGATAAGCTCACCCTCTATCACATCGTGGGACGGAACAAACGGAGCGAAATGCGGGTGTCCTGGTGGCGCCTCTGCCTACCCCTTTCTGCGATAAACGCGTGAGTTTATGTATGTATGTATGACTAACTTCATAGTACATATGTATCTACAAACTCCATTAACATACAGGTAGTAACGCGTGTTACGTGAAGACTGCACGCTAGCGGTTACTTCAGAGCGTTGGTTGCGCCACGATACGCTTCGTGGTGCGTGGCGCTCTGGAACTCACTGCTACTGCATGCCGACTGTGGCCACGCTACCATCGTCCTGACTAAATTTTTCTAAAAGATCCTCTGGAAATTAAAATTCTATCGGAAATATCTGAATGGCATTCAACAGTGTGTTTGTGCAGTTTTTATTCCCCCTACGACTTCATTATGGAGTAAGCACTCTTTCGCGGTATTTTCAGAGGACTTGAAGATGGCAGAATCTCAAAAGATATCTTGAAAAGTTTACTACCAATATTTCTCGTTTTCCTTCCTTCTTCCAACACTCTTTCCAACTTCTCTAATCTTCTCTTATGGACTGAAGGAAGTTATCAATTGAGGCATTTTTCGTTGATTAACCTTTGGTTATTTGAACAAAATCCCGTCTCCACATTAAGATGCAGATCGGAAACTATATGATCTTTTCCATTCCTTAGCGCTCAAACCCAAAACAAATACATCACACATTCAAATTAGTGATTGAACCTCTAGCCTTGTCTTTACTGCGGAGGCTATCAATCGTGTCAAATAGTATCAATTTCGTTGAAGGTTTTTCGAATGTTTGGATCATACGCTCTCATATTTTAACTGTTGTGGGACAATGTAATAGCCAAGTTATATTAACCTTTGCTAATCAATAGACCAGAACATATAATAAAGACGGGGTACTTCTAAGCAAAGCAATTGGACAATACCTCTTGAAGAATCTGAAATACTTATATTCTTACGCAAACTAAATCATTAGCTGAACAAAGAGCAAAAAAATAATCCTATATTTTTTTCCAAAAGCCGCAAATAGACGTATAACTTCAAAAAGTACACAATTCTTATCCTGTCCCTCTTGGAACCCTGCATACTTAAAAACCCGCAATGCAAAACCAAAAGAGCCATGATCTGCCGAGATCACATCATCGCCAAACAAGACTTGTCCACAATTTTACCTAAATTCACGTCATCGCGAGGAACTATATGCAAGAAAACATAATCCACGCAGTGTATGTGGAACGTGCGAGTTTTTGTAACACACATACTCGTTGGAAGTGATTTGATTAAGTAATTAAGAATTCTTGAGAATGTAGTTTAATGTTTAATAATTTAGCTGACTTTAAATATTTGTGTCTTAAGTATACATATATCTTATTAGATTTCGCCTCGTCATCGTATCAAGAACCATCATTAATTTATATTTTTCTAACTTCAAAATGACGATCTTTTATACATATTTATCATTTTTATCCCCTGTTCCATCAAGGGTTTAAGATTTCGAAATTAGTATCTCAATGTTCAACTCCTGACCCAAATGTCATATTTATAGACCTACAGGTTTTGCAGGTCCGTTGAATATCAATCAATCAAGTTGATGGAAGATTGCAGAAACTTTTGATATTATGGTACTAAATAAAATTTCTATCCATAGAAAACCCTCTATTACAAGCAGGTACATAATGCAACGAAACGCAGCAATTAATGTAATGTTCAGTTCTACTCGATGCACCATCGAACCATCGGAGTGTTAACAGCTCGTAATTTTATGCTTCCTACCCACCCCTGCCGCGTGAAAGCGCAATAAACTGCACACTTTAACACTTTAGATACCGTTATTTTAGTACCTACACGAATAATTATTGGAAGAAGATAAAGGCTGAAGAGAAATGGGGTCTAATTAAGATAGTGTTTCTGTGTCATATTTTTTATATTCTTAAAAAGGATATACAAAAGAGGTTTTTGAATTGAAAGGCACTGTGCGTTCTTGTTCCCTCTGTTTTATAAGAATTTCTGTTAAACTTATTTTGTTTTTAACAATCTTCACCGAAAATAATGCTGCCGTTAATATAAAACTTGGCAGCATTTTTATACGTTTTTAGAAATAAACGAATAAGAGTAATCCATCCTTTATTTATCAACTTTTGTTGCAATCCCGCATCGGATGCGGTTATGGCAGATGTTTATTACGGCCACAGCTTTTTAATAAATCATCACAAACGGATACAACACTGTACTTATACATAAATACATGTGTACATGTATCGATGTAATACAAGCAGGGTTTTTGCCTCACTTGAAATTTCTTAATTTTTGGCTAACGGACCTTGCATTATCGAACATACGTTTTTTCCGAAATGTTCTCTTTTAAAATCGATTTTAAATTATGCATTTTACCCAAGCTCGCATGTACTTATGTCTCAGACGGGATAGGCAGAGGTGTCACTATAGCCAGCCACATTTCGCTGAAGTTATCGTTCCAAGATATGACAGGGGGCCCCTCTCGCCATTACAGGCACTGATTCCAGTCTAAGATGAATTATGCATTTTCATAACTATTGTAATCTCTTGATATTGAGTTATTTGTGTCTCCTTCATTCTTATGCATTTCATTAAACGAAACTTTCACTAGTACAATAAAGCATTGGAAACTACACAATGAAATCATTTATATCTTAAATTACACCCACCGCTACATCCTATATTTTTATGGCAATACAACTTTTTTTCAAGAAAAATTCTACGTAATTCGTAAAAAAATGGAATAACTTCTCCGCCATGGAAACAGGCATATACCACGGAGTCAACAGCCTGTTCCCGGCGCTGGCCATCCAAGCCCGACCACCGCACATTAGTCGGTCCAGCCGCGTGTGACAGACGGTACTGCACCACTGACATGTAGATATAGACAGGTGTAGACAAGGCGAGAGATTTGTAGGGTGGTTTAAATGAAGTGTTGGACAGAAAAAGTATAGAACAAAAAACAACGAACATAAGGTTTATGTTCGTCTTGTCATTTTTTCTAAAGTTATCACATAAATTAATTGAAGGTATAAATATACGTAAAATTATCGTTAAAGCACATTAAATCATCAATCAACATTATCAAGAAAATAAATTAAGTATTCCTAAACAATAAAGCGTTCTTTTTGAACACATCGAGATTGTTTTTCAAAATGACTTTGTGTTAATTATCAAACATTACCAGCAATAAATGCACATAAAGCATCTAATTAATTGCTTTTAGTCTCAAAATTGACCTACAAACATACACAAATGCGTGGGTTACAGAAGACATTTAAGTGCAAATATATAAACATCGCAAATTAGGACCAAAATCTCTGTCCCAATTAACAAAGTAATAAACCATTACCATTGCAATAAAGTTTAAAACAAATATAAAACAAACAGCAGAGTCAACCCAGAATCTTTTTTCTCTCGTAGGTCGCGAGTTTAACCTGAATAACGAATGAATGAAATGAGAGTATCAATGTATTCCAAAACCGTTATCACATGCGAATTTGTAAACACTTTTCTTGCTTTTGTGTACACATAAATCTACAGTACGGGACTTACTTTGTTTAGGATATTTTGTTAAGTAGAGCACCTAGATTAAAAAACATTTTTAACGTATGATATAGACAACACAATAATTTTGTCTAAAACGAGATAAAGTCAGTAGGATTCCTCATGACATCAATTCACCTCTAAATGAAAATCCTTACCGAACTATATGTTTCCAGAGCGAAATAATCTAGGATCCTTCAAGGATAATGTAAATAAATATATATTAATAGGTATTTAACAAAAAATATATAGTTATGACTCCATTCGGTGAGCTAAAAAGGCCGCTTCGCCTTTACATAATAAAAAAATGTCCTTTAGTTGTAGAAAAATATTTAGCTGCTGAATTGACTGACGCATCAAAGTAACAACGTCACAAGTACTAAGTAAACATTTTCTTTACTTAAACATACAAAAAATAGTCACAAGCGAAGTTATACAATACTATGTCCAAATATGTGTCCGCGTCTGTATTTTTTCGCAGTCTGTGCCGGACCACTTGGGGCTAAGAAAGCGAATCTCGCGGCCCAACGTACGCAGTCACAGTCAGTCGGTAATTTGTACGCGTGCCTCCTTGTGCTCTACCGGCCCGCGAACGAGCCCGCGGTTCTATTTTTGAAAAATTTTAAATTCCGAATTGTATTTTTTTCTTAATTCAAAAAAGTTCTTGTTTGGTAATTCGAAATTTGAATTTATTTTTTAAGTGTTGTGATGTGCACGTGGTTTTGTCAACATAATATGTGTCGCACAAGTCATTAGTCCAATCGTAATACCGTTCACCAAATAGTGATATTGCGTTTTGTAAATAAATATTTGATGTGCAATAACAAGTGTGATTTTTCTAATAAGTGTATTACAGTGTCCTACATTTAAGAAACTTGAACGGTTTAAATGCTTTTTTTGACAAAACGCCTTGGCATTAAGTCCTAAGTATAAAAGCAGCCAGTGTTTTAAAAATAAGACTATAATATTGAGGCTTCCAATTTGTAAAACCAACAACCCCAAAATCCTTGCTAATTTCACAATAAATAATTATTCCACTACAATTATAAAAACCTTGTGAACACATCAAGCTGGGCAATGTAATGAGTATAATTTTGCATACATCGGAAAGGGCATGTCCTGTTGGTGTTAAAATATATTAATTTCCTCTCATAATGTTTAAACACAAAAAATATTTAATGGGCGACTGGCCGGATTTCTGGTTGATATAGACATCCAAGGTTTAATAAAAACTTTTTACTTTAAAACTGCTTGGTAGGTCACTTATGTAGTGCGATAGCTGTTACAGTAATACGGTCTCAAATCCTACTAAGAAGTCTCCATGTTTTGTTCTTAAAATCTCAATTCGAAGTCCGATTGCTGACAGCAGCACACATTGACTTGACTATTATTATCATATTGACTAACCGAATGCTTTTATTGTTGGCACGGAATCATGATTTTGTAAACAATAGTAGAATGATAAGTATGATGTATCATTGAGAGGTTTTTCTTGGGGCTCCTTTTTCATTTTGGTAATACACTAAAATTATAAGGGCAGAAAGGGCGTGAAATCCATAAACCATTATGAACATACAAGGAATGTTATAACGGGATGTAATCTCATTTAATCATAAGTAAATTGGTTAGTACCTACTAGGTTGCCTAATTTTATTTCAAGTATCCTAAGGCTCGGATTAAGGCCTAGTGAAAAATATAAGAAAATTCTAATCAAGTCTAATTTAAAGGATAAAGAAGTTATTTACGATACATTTTATTAATATAACCACTAAATAATTGATTAAGATATTTTATTGTTTGATAATAAAATATAATACATATTTACAACTATGTATTTACATTAAAATTTGCACAAACTTGTATATCAATTAACATAAATATAACATAATGTTTATCAACGTTTCATTTGCATACGTCTCATGATTATGCGGTTTGGACACTTTTAAGATTAAAAACAGAAAACAAACTTAAATTACTAATGCATTTAGCTCATTAAAAGCTGAATTTCTAGATTAAATACTCCAGTTTTAATTTTGTCTACGTATACATAATAATAACCAAAATAATACATCTCTATCCTAATCAGTAATGGATACTAAAGTCCAGTTTACTTACCATGAGGTGTACCAGGTCATTTTGCCGTTTAATCAAATAACACATAAATAAGATAGGGTTTAATGTATTACTGCTTCATACATATCATATGCTGATGAAACTGCATTATAGTAAATCTCTGCTTACAGGCCCCTTTCAACAGGCGCTGTAGAGATTTTTAGGGGAGACTTATTTTCTGTAGTTGAATACATGAGTAAGAGTGATGGCATGCAGCAATAAAGTTATTAATTCACGTCGGTTTTTTTATAGTCGTACCACCCTGTTCTGTCTGTCCCCTTGTACAGTAATAATTGGATCTAGCGTATATCAGCTATTACCTTATTTAGCCTCATTTATAAAACTAAGATCATCCAACTTTGTCACGGCTTGATGAACATCGACACAATAAGGATTCTATTTGCAAAGTTACCATCCTAAAATTGTGTAATGTCGTTGAACCGACGCGAACTGGCCGAGGAACGGAATCACACACGACTGACCCCCAACAATGGGTGAAAGAACACTTTTAATTACGCCAAGTAACAATAGACCGCTCCGATACATTTGTAGGAACTGTTGGGAGCAAAACAGTAATTTTAGACAAAATTACTCTACTGGTGGAGGCAGATACGGAAATGTTTGATTTGCTTTTTGATGATATTTGGAGACAAGATATAATCAATAATATGAGTTCATAAGAATATCTTACAATTGGAATGTTAAAACTCTGTGGTCATTTCATATTATTAACCTTTTTACGACCGCTAAAACTGTTTTGTTATCCTTCCATTTTATCTCGCATTATGTGAAAATGCTTAAGCATTAGTGTCATGGGATGATTTTAATCGAAATAATGGCTCGTAGACTTCCATAAGAAAAGCAGCTACTCTAATTCATTCATTTATTTGTAACCTAAGAGTTAGTTATAGTTCAGCTTAAACAATAGACCCTATTATATGAAGAAAATACTATTACGAGTATAACAATATGATATAAAATGTGAGATATTTTGAATGAAACAGCAATAGAAACTCGTTCAAAAGTTCACAGATACAGCAAATGGTAAAGTAACTGCCTCAATAATTATGCACATTGCTAATACAAGACATAGTAAGAAATGTCATTTAATGCTGAAAGGCTTTTTCAACTTGTCAACCTCATCTAAACTTCAAGAGATACCGTTTGTTCCGTGAAACAATCGTTAGGCTGGAAATCTGGATTAGTATCTTTTTTAATGCTGAGCAAACGAGCTGGCCGTATTTTGTATAAGGGTAGCAAAAAATAAGCTGTCAGCTCGATGGGAAATTATCAGTCATCAATATTACTTGTGAATATTGCAATTGCCGGGTTTTTGTCGGGTAGAGGCGCGTTGGATCCGGTAGTGATACAACACTTCGTGGCGTTTCGAAAATACCAAAGGCCTATTTAATGTTTATATAGATATATGAGAAAGAATTTCATTCAATAAAAAAGGTAATATAAATCAATAGTTAGGAACTTTCTTTAATTTAATGTAATTGAATGAAATCTAATGTTGGAGGTATTTATTTGTCGTAAAAGCAATTTAATTGCCTACATGAACAATAATTTTCATTTAATGTCACTTTAGATTAAATTAATTAAATCCATGCCTTTTTGCGTTGCTGGCTTTTGAGGGTCAAGGATGAAATAGACGAAGTGAGAAAAATATCTTCGACAATATCACTTATCTGTCAAAAATTCTACAGGACAGCTATTCTAAATCTAATATTTTTTATTCTGATCCTGATATTTATTCATTGATATGGTAATACACTTTTTTACTTCATATGTTCGTTATTTAATACAAAAATAGTAATGCAAATAAAAATAAAATGGATGTATTCCTTCACACTTGCAACTTAATATCGTGTCATCGGACACACTAAAAACTGTCAAATAGCTAATAATCTAAATCTAGACAGATGTCTCATTTTATTGCATCGCTATACTCGTAAAAGTCGTCTGGACCCAACAAATTTTGTTTGAATAGCCTAACGGTGATTTTATGCAAGTTAATAAACTACAGACTAATCGGTGGCGCAGTTGTACTACGGTACGATTACAACGCTGAGGTCTCGGGTTCGAATCCCGGGTCCAGCAAAGTGATATTGAAATTTTCTATTCATAATCAGCCCAGGTTCAAAAATTTGTTCCCGAGATGGGAATGGGCCCGCCCCCTATTATATCGTGGGACGTAACCCACAAAGCTAAACATGGGTGTTTTGGTAGCACCTCTGCCTACCCCTTCTGGGAAAAAGGCGTGAGTTTATGTATGTATGTGAATAAACGGCATTTGAGGTGTAAGTCTTTAGGTCCGACATGTAGGATGCAATCTGGAAGTCTAATGTAGTGATTCATCAGACATTGAAGCGCGCGGCCGCCTCTGCATTTTGAGAAGTCGTTCATTAATGATGTTATCATCTTTAACTACGAATTTGGGAGTATCCTTATAAAAGTTTCAGGCTTAAAGCATAAAAATCTAACATATTTTTAAATATTCCAGTATAAATGACTTGTAAATCTTCGTTTTAAATGGTTAAAGCATTTGTAGAATGTAATTAATTGGGTATTTTAGAATCTATCGAAATTGTTGTAATACTACAGGTGTAAAGTTACATAGCGCTTTGATTTGTTATCTATAATAATTTGCAATATTCTTGCATATTTATTATAAAACATAGTATTAAATATATTACGCGAACATACAGGGTATATCAAGACCGCGACCGAAAACGAAGCCAGGTGGTAGTATTCGTGACTTCAGACACAATGCAAGTAAAAATTTCGTAATTTTTACTTATCGTCGTATTTGGGTGATATATACATAGTTTTCTTGAAATAAAGATGTACACCTCTTTATTTTTAAACACGCAATAGTACGTAAGCGTTTAAATTAGTATTTTCGCAAAAACTAGGTATTTACCACGCAAACACGATGATTTTTAAAAATAAAAAAAAAATCCGTCACTGTTTTGGCGAAATTTTCATTTGCATCGTGTTTGTAACCACTAAAACTACCACCTGGCTTCGTTTTCGGTCGCAGTCTTGATATACCCGGTATATTTTACGTTCGTGTATTCTAATTTTTGACCGACTTCAAAAGAGGAGGTATTCAATTCGACTGATTTTTTTTTTTATGTTTGTTACTCGATTACGCTGGTATTTGGGAACCGATTTTAAACATTTCTTTTTTGTCAGAAAGCATGATATACTAGGTTGGTACCATAAAAAATTGATGAAGACCTGATGAATATATTCGGTCCTGAAGACCAGAACTCCTCAAAATTGAACGGTACAGCAATAATTCTTTTTGCACCTGGTTCAGTATAAATGTATTACTACAAAGGGGGGGAGGGGGGTTAAAAGGGGTGTGGAGGGGGAGAGAAAATAGATACTAATGTAAATAGTCAATATTTCGGGCAGTACTTAAACGAGTAGAAATAAACTATTTTGTCGACAAGTATGATATGTTAGATTTGTGTCATTAAAAAATGGTGAAGACCTGATGAATATCTTCGGACCTGAAGAGCAGAACTCCTCAAAATTGAACGGTACAGCAATAATTCTTTTTGCACCTGGTTCAGTATAAGTGTATTACTACAAGGGGGGGGGGGCGTTAAAAGGGGAAAGGCGTGTAGGGGGGGGTAGATAATAGATACAATTAATTTCCGTTTTCAATATAAAAGTTTTACTATAAACAGTAGGTGAAGAAGAGGGAGAGTGAGAGAAATAGATACGTAAATTACCGACGTAAACTAAGAGAATCCGACCTGGTCAGTATCTAACTATAGCGGATATCATGATTATAATGACTTACAATCTTCTCATAATTTCACAGCAATAATATCATGTTTGGTCTGAAGAATTCTTAAATTTTAAAGACATCGTTTTGATTATATCATGATCACCTTTCTCATTATTACGATGCCTATCAAAACTAAAAAGGGACAAATAAAATAATTTTTAATAAAAAAATAAAAACCGACTTCAAAGTGCCACTACAAAGTAACAAATAAAATATATTTCATCGTACTAGTACCCAATGATTAATGTTCTTATTGACTTGACTAGCTAACAAATCTTAAATACGTAATATTTTGAAGGCGGGTCGCTAAATATCAAACACGTATAAATTTAAGCAAATGTTACACCATTTGATATTACATGTAGATCCTGCAATGTTGGCTCAGAAAGGCACATAAGTAAATTAAACACAAATGAATATAATGTGCTAATCCTACGTGTAAATTTATTGAAGTTTTGATAGAATTTCTATGTGTCTTACATGTGTGTGGTAGCCTGTTGATAATTATCTAGATATGATCCACGAGACGGTTGACCACCGGAGTCACATGTGTGTTGATGATATTCAATTACCATACTCTTTAACAGTGATATATTTCAATCATAGTCAGGAAACCTGCATGACATAAAGGCATTTAAGTACAAGAAAGGGTATGTTGTGTCCCATGCTCAACAGTGGACAATTACGGCCTGATATATTAAGACAAATTCATATTCCGTGTAAATCTTGCGTGTTTTTCGCTATAATTACTTACACAAATTAATGTTAAGCGTAAGGCGTACATGTTCGGCACTTAGCGACCCGCCTTCAAAATATTACGTATTTAAGATTTGTTAGCTAGTCAAGTCAATAAGAACATTAATCATTGGGTACTAGTACGATGAAATATATTTTATTTGTTACTTTGTAGTGGCACTTTGAAGTCGGTTTTTATTTTTTTATTAAAAATTATTTTATTATGATTATAATTTATCAAGATGTTAAGTATGTTATAAGTTGGGAGCAGTGTAGCTGCTGTTTATGAGCAGGCGTGATATTAATATTATGAATAGTAAATATAGTCATATTTTTAATTTATAAATGTTACTAATTAATATCTTCAACTCTGTATGATGGACTAACATCCAAAGCTATTTTTTCAATAATTTGGGCATTTTCTCACTTACATACATGAAGGCCTCAGTATCTATGAGGATAAGCAGAGGTGCCACAATTGTCTGCCACAGTGCTAGCTTATTTTCATCCCAAAATGTGATAATATAGGCGAGTCTGTTGCCATTTTGTCACTTGAAACGCATTTAATCCCGGCCCGATATAAAATTACTGATTTAAACAATGTCGGCACAGACGTAGCGGTAGAACTTGGTGTTGTCTTGTATTTGTCTCGAAACATGGCGGGTAAGGGAAAGTCTACAGTAACGAAGTTAATAAAATATATTCATTGATTTGATAGCGAAAGTGTTACAAACTGTGTTTTGTTTAAGCGTCATGTTATATGTGTGGCTTAATGTAAATTATGTCTATAATATATGATGGTTATGGTAATATTGTTGGCCTAGTTACAGCGAGTATGGACTTTCTGCCATGCGATTATGGATTAGATTCTCAGGCTGGTCAATATTTTAAATTCAAAGTCGTGACTCATCTTAGTACACATAGTCTCTGAAAAATAGATATAAATATTAATATAAGAAGGATATAAAAAAAAGAACTATTTTTAGCTTTAATTGTTCTTCGAAACAAAATAACTCTTAGTAAAAAAATATGTATTTTGATCAAGCATTTTCCAAATCTACCATAATATCGAGACTTGTTCCCGCAAATTTTCCTTGCAACACCATTTAACACCAAGAGGTTATTTTATTCAGATGTATTTATTCCCCAAGTAACTATCCCTTATAAACCGGCTAATTTGAACCCACGGCAAACACATAAATCGCGAGCTTTGTTTTATTTGTCACCTACAAAGACTTAACAGGCGGGCGTGACAACCAAACATGGTGTTCGCGCGCCCGCTACAAATTATATAGAAAGTTGCACGCAGGGCCGGATTTAGAAGGGCCTCTTTGGGGGATATACCGCCCGTTCCTGTCAAATTGCTTAGTTATGAAAGATGTTTTCAATATTATTTTACAAAAGGAAAGGTTAAGACTAATATGAATTATTGTGGATTTTTCTACATTAAAGAATATGTTTTTTATTCTATATTAAAATGCACATATTTGTTTGAAATATAAATATTATTCTATCCGGATTACAAATAGCATGACAGATTTAATTAAATATATTTATTTAAACAAGTTACTCCAACGCTTTTTACATTAGTCATATAACCATGTAATCACAACTCAAATCTTTTGCATAGTAAAAACATGTTCCACACCTAATATAAGATAATAGTAGATTGCTATAATAATATTACTAAACGAAACTAAGTATTGCTATATCGTCCGAATACTCAAACGCAACTTAATATTAGGTCGCAGTTAACTACGGTTCCACCTAATCAGAACATTTAAGCGGGACTTGCGTAATGAAGTGCAACATAATAAAGTGGCGTTTGTATATGGGGCGTAATACGGCCCTGTATCAGCTATTCCCAAAAGAACTATTGTTAAACCTTACCTAATCCGAAGGCGCACCTTAGGGAGACTTAAATATTCCTTGAAAATAACGGTTATGAAACATAAATTAGTCATTATGTAATATCAGCCTTGTAATTACATTGTTTCACTATTCAGCATCAGTTTCTTATACAATTTATATTTAATCACGATGGATTAGGAGTGCTAGAAATATTAAAACGTAGATTATGTTCTGTTTGATTTATGAAGTGAATAACTATTAATACTCATAAAATGTAAATTTCTCAAGTATTTAAATCCACTGCGGCAGTTGGTTTTGCTCCTAAAGGCTATCGGTCACATCACGAAAACACAACTCGAAGTTAGGTAACAATAGTAAAAGCTAGCAAATAAATAATACTGTAGACTGTAGAGCCTATGGACTGAATAATATTATTATTATTTTAAATATTTATAACAATAACAAGGTCCATCTATAAATGAACTGACAAAGACATTTCACAATAATAGAAACAGCTTCTAGTAAATTCCCATAATAGACAAGTGGTATTTACGCTTAAGTTCTACCCGCCCCATAACAATTTGAAGCCGTAAATAATGACACAACGAGCAAACACGTGGGAACACTCCACACTACTCCCCGTTCACAGAAAACAAAATGTAACAAAGGATTATGAAACAAACGAAAGTGTAGCCAGTAGTAGTGTGCCAGCACATAGTGCCCACATGAAATATCTGCTTTACCGATCGACACCCTACGCAACACTCAGCTAAAAGCCTTACTTTAGTCGTACCACTGTTTTACGTCTAATTAAAATTCCTATTCAAATTGGAAGCCTCAATAAAAATGTCCACTTAACGTTTTTTTTTTTTATTTAAAAGCTCGGGCTCATTCAGATTTATTGCTTTAAATAAAATGTCGGAGCAAGCAGTGCACACATCAGACGCTACCATTACACTCTTGAAAATGTAATGGCAAGCAGGACTGTAAGAAAAGTTAAGAGAAGTAAAAAGGAAACCAGCAACGCGCGCGAAGAAGTACCCACCATTGTAGTGACCCCACCAGACAAAGAGATGAAAGTAAAAGCGAAAAAACCTA
The DNA here is from genome assembly GCA_905220455.2 of Deilephila porcellus. Taxonomy (NCBI): domain Eukaryota; kingdom Metazoa; phylum Arthropoda; class Insecta; order Lepidoptera; family Sphingidae; genus Deilephila; species Deilephila porcellus. The sequence goes on along the minus strand of LR999984.1, from coordinate 1,021,968 downwards.
CCGACAAAAAGATCGCTGTCACGGATGTTAATGAACCGACCACCTCCAAAATGGCAGAATTCAACGTGACTCAACTCATAGCCGAGCTGTCAGAAAACTCGCGCGCCTCCAGAGACGAAATAGAAAACATTCAGAGAAAACTATTGCACCAAGCCAATGAGATATTGAAAGTAAACGCATTTGCCAATTCTCAACCGGTTACCGAACCGCGCATCATCGATAGCACCGAGAAGTACACCACCAAACCTGTTTACGGGCGTATACCGCTCGCCACGAGAAATCCTAGCGCAGATGCCGTGTCTAATCAAATGGATGACAATGTTACGCGGCAAACGAGGGGCGCGCGGCCGCCCGCGCCGGCCACTCAACCCGCCGACACTCAACTAGTTCCAGAGAAGTTGCAAGAAATTCCCGCGGTGCTCGCGGACAGCGCTGGAATGATAAATACTGACCAGGGAAATATGCAAAGGGTCGCTATGACGGCGGCGGGGGCGGGAAGAGGTGCTTTTTTCTACAAAACGGGTTCCGCCGCGGCCCGCTTGGCGGCCAGTGCGCGCGCCGCTCCGACAAGAGGTGAGCGCTTTGTCACGTTTTCAAATTCAAATTCCATCACTGAACGCGCCAGTTTGTGTATTTTAGCTTAGTTTTTATGGTGATGTATCGGTGAATCACTCGGATTTGTGGTCGCTCGTTCAAGGTTCCAGTGCGTTTCGATGATCAGCCGTGTGCGCCGCGGACGGGCGAAAGTCGAGCTGTGCCCGGTGATGCCGATGACTTTATTGTGATTTTAACCGTTATATTTTATCAACTGGTTCATTGTACACGCCGGACGGTACGGTATGTGTGTCCTTGCCATATTTTATGTCTGTACACGCTCACACTTCGCCGACACTAGATATAATTCTTGTCCCACATTCCTTTACGGAGTGGCTTTGAAGCTGTGACCGCCATGAGCTTTCAGAGTGATGTCAAATCCTTAAAATCCGGTTCAAATTCTTTATATTACTGTTATTTTACGAGAAAATGTCGCCATAAAAAACGTGTCGGCTCATGAATGGTAATTAGAGGTCTTTAGAACGTCCTAATAGAAAAATACCCGGAGCGGAATAGTTCGGAATATTTGTAAGTCGTTGGGACATGACCCGCTTATGGAGTTGGGTGAGTGAATTTTAATCAGCCATTCAATGCTTATAGGACAAATTAAGCAACTCTCATAGCAATAAATCTAGATAAATTAGATTCTAATGAAGATAAAGCACTAGGAAAGGCAGCTGAGCAAAATAAAGCGGTGTATTGTACCGGCAAATTAAATTAGAAACTGAATCTAACATAATTAATTGTTTTGGATATATTAATTTTTTGTTTTTAATAGTTTTATGCACTTTTTGATCGGAAGATATACATATCTACTTACATAAAGTAGGATTGCATTGGTATATTTACCACATAGGTATAGGTAAGCGTCGACATAAAAGTCTCAGAGCTTTCCAATTAGACCAAATAAAATTTTATATACGTAATGATAGTAACAAAAACATTTCATATAATGTAATTACGTACATACATACAAGTAGTACAACAGATGTTAAGTTGGCTATGAAACGGAATGTCGTGGATTCGATTGCTGTAACGGATCAATCGATTGTATTTCTTCAAAGATTTATTATATCTCTATTATTTGAAACAATTTACGAGTACCTACAATTTTACAGCTATGAAACTCTTGGTAATAAAGAATGTTTATTTTACATAATATATTTTTACTGGCCGTTGGCCTATTGCAAAATGATTTCAAAGTTTTTAAAGCGACCATTCTGATTACTCACTTTGACTTCTGTTATTTGCCATGAGCAACGGACTAGGTATGTTTCAAATTATAACACGTCTCTGTAAGTCATAGAATAATATGGTTTCTACGTAGGTAATATCTAATCGCGATAAACAAAGGAAACATTTTCTAGTATAGAGGAATGTTACTAAATAAGTATTTCGTATTTCTGCATACATCGTCCAAGACAGTTGGAACATCAACATAGGAACTAAAATCAATGTTCCAAAAGCTAAGTCAATAGCTTTCCTATCGTTAATGCGATTAAAATTAGTTTATTCTATAACTTTTACTAAGGTCTTTGTTTCTTTTATAATAATAACTTATATTTGATTAGTTCTCCTCGTTTAGTTCATATTATCGAGTGCTTTCACTAGTTATCGATTACACATTATTGAGTAAGCAACTCACAAAGAAATACAATATATAATATATTAAATATTTGTAATGATTATTCTTAATGAGATAATAATCATCATCATCATCATCAGCCTATATTAGTCCACTGCTGGACATAGGCCTCCTCAAAATTGCGCCATTTCACCCTGTCTTCGGCTTGTGATAATAATATCAATCATTAATATATTCTCCATTGACAACTTAAGTGTCAATAATATAATTAAAAATAGTAATAAAATACACGATCGAATATATTTTATGTTATTATTCACTGACGAAAATATTTGGAATACATCAATTTTGCACCACGGTCTGTTTTAGTGTGAATTCTACATGACTATCATCATCATCAGCCTATGCTAGTCCACTGCTGGACATAGGCCTTCTCAAAATTGCGCCATTTCACCCTGTCTTCGGCTTGTCGCATCCAACATCTGCCAGCGACCTTTCGCAAATCGTCACTCCACCTAGCTGGAGAGCGTCCTACACTACGCTTGACAAGGCGCGGTCTCCACTCAAGGATGGACTATGGGTAACCTAATCGAGTTACTAGTTACGCTCTAATAAAAGATTTTGTCAGGGCTCCTTTAACACGACTGCTGCAATAGTAACTTGAGACTTTTTGATCCTTAAGGATATAACCGGGAGTCCCTAATATTGCCACGCAAAAAAAAAATTACAGTTAAATGTAAATGTTTCTAAAGTCATAAAATTTAATTTAACCACATTGCTAATTTAACCATATAGGAGTAGATCATTAGTACCACCTTTGTTTGCAATGACCTTTGTCTTAATTTGCAAACTAAACCATTTTGGCTATCTGACAAATAAATCAAAAGAATTCTTAAATATGATTATATATGTACAAGTTAGTGCGGTATGCGAAACGAATGAAGTCCCTTTTAAGTTCAAAAGGACAGGGATAAAGATAATCCGGTTTTAGTACCATGAAATTGTATTTTTCAGTCTTAGTTCACAAAAGTAGCGATGGTGGATGTGTGGGCGAGAATGTCTAGATACTAGTCAAATTCCCATGTCTAATTAGATCCATTTATTCAATAGGCTGTATTGGAACCATAAGTCCAACCTGACTTACTGACCATATAGGTTCAAGGCTCTATAACATAAATTATAATACAATTTGGCATAGTTAAATAAAAAAGCAGATTTTCAATATTGTTTTCTATTCTGTTCTGAATTGACAGAGCCTGAAGCATGTCTCCAACAGAAATTACAGCTTATCTTGCGCAAGGCGAATAATCATAAGCAGCAAACATAATTACCGGGCAAATCATATGTTTCAAATAAAGCGCAAATTTACCAAGCGTGGTTCTTTCTGTGCCCCTAGCCGGAACATTTTGAAGTATCGTATAGTAATTCTCGTATAGTAAAGTAAACGTTTCCCGCTGTGAAATTTTAGTTCCAAATACGCTCACAATGGCGCTGTTTAAATTCCCATACAAAATTTTACTTTTTTTTTTTTTTTTTTTTTATTGCTATGAATGACGAGACGAGCCTGCCATTCGCCTGATGGTAAGCGATACGACCGCTCATGGACAGTAGCAAAACCAAACAACACCATGAGTTACAAGGCATTGCTTGGCATTCCACTGCGCTCGCCATCTATTACTATTCTATTACGATACTGCAAAATCTTCCGGCTAGGGGCACTGGTCATTTGCCTCATCTACTACCGATGGTAAACCTACATCAATTTGAAAGTTGAGACCAATAGGCGATTGTATTTTGTCTCTTAATGATTCATCTTACATAACCTCAGTGATTTATGTCAATACTTAATTGGTTCTTCTGTGTGCCTAATAACGACTTTTTATATTGATGTATAATAAAACGTGTCCGGTTACTTTTATTGCCTTTTAAGAGTCAATAAGGACGCTGAAATATGCTTTTAGTATAATACGTTTTAAATAGATAGTAATGTCACGATTCTGTGATGGTGACAAAACTGCTCTTAGTGACTCTGTCAGGCAGATAATTACTAGAAGAATAAGTCAAATTGTCAAATTGCTATCGAACTGATTTATGGGATTCATTATTTTCACTCGCTATTCAAAAAAGTCTTATGTGCATTCTAATTTTAAAAATATTTTTAAAATTTCACAATACGTAGGGCATAAGATCTTTCATTTACGTTGATATAAATTCCTGCGGATTAAAATTCTTATGTTGGCTATATGAAGCTTTGAATTAGTGAACTGCTTTAGTGTATGAACTTATTATTGGGCTATAATGTTTATATTATGTTTCTTTTTTAGTTAAATTGGGTAAAGCCCCGCTATTTAGGAAAATATCTTTACATAATATTATCATCATAAGGAATAATTTATTTTTGCTACTGTTTTATTAGATTTTCACATACTCTTTAAAGTTTCTGTTCCTTAGTACATCTACTCAACGCCTTGCAGTACCTGCATAACTAACTTATTCACATTGAATTATGAGACAGACATGACAAGATGACATTCATCCAACATAAATCACTGAATGCATTAACACCAGAGCCAGGCTGAGAGCCGTCAATCATGAGATGTCAGGGGTGCGGCAGACAATGGACCGAGACGGTTGACGCGACAGCCTGTACTTACCAAGGCCGAAACTGGGATATGACATGACATGACGAGAATAGGTAGATGATAGAAAAAAATACTAATATTAGGCATATAATATATTCACGACCGTAAAAACCAGATCGAAAACAAATATCTTTTGTTTAGATACACGTAATCGCGGCTCTGTGTAAGATGCGTGTCTAGGGAAACTACGAGGGGCTTCTAGGCTTAAGAACACCAGATCGAAAAAAAATAATGATCCCTCAGGTATGTGTCAATATTAACTTAGTAGGCAGTGCCTACTGGGCACTAATTTTAAATCCAGTCGTTTACCTATTACATTGGTAATCCCAAACTGTTAAATTGGGCTACTCATTTTAGCAGTTAGGGATCTCACTCACTAAAACATGTATACATATTGAACGTTTAACAAAGACAACAGCCATTGCTATTTATATAATCTTTTCTGCAAAATGGCATTAAAGAACATTGAATAAAATAACTTTAAAGAACACATAAAATTAATTGAAGCCGCAAGTAATGTATGGACAGAACAACCCACACTTTTTAAAACAAGTTACTGATCTTGATAAATATTGTTAGAGCAATTAATCAAACCATATACAGGTACATTTTGTAATCGTTTACATGACGAAATGTCAGGACGTAAAAGCCGATGTCGCCATAGTAACGCAAGATTAAGTGAAGAAGCCTACGATAAAGGAGAAACGATAAATGTGGAATAGGTGAACAGAGATCGATAGGAACATAAAATCTAACATTGCTGGGTGATTCTGTAGTACATAAATCTATTTTCATGAATTATTATATTTTATCTCTTTTAAAATGATACGCGTCAATAACCTAGAGCTAGAGTTACATCCTACAACGATGAATTGCTGATAATTGATCACTATCATCAACCTCTTACTAGAAGTCCTCTGCTGAACATAAAGGTAAAACTCTAGGGGTTTCGCTAATACTTGTCACCCTTGGCTGCTAGAGTGGCGAACGTAGGGCGTAGTTTCTCGGTCTGATACTGCTGCCCCTTATCACCTCATCATTTTTCTACACGTGCATTGTGGCGAGTATCGTTCGATATTTTTTATCAAAAAGCAGGATTTAAAGCAGGGTGCACCGCGTGCAGGTGAAAAAGACTTAGGCTCCGGAAGGTATTTGAACCCCTTCTACTTCCCAATCGATATATAACTAAATAAAATAAAATATGAAAGAGTGACTATCGGTAATAACCATTATGACATGCATAATAGCTTCCTCAAGTTTCGTTTCATGAAGTTTTTGTGTAACTTCCGCAATGAGCCGGTAGTGGGCTGTAAACCGTTTCCCCTGTTGATCAAAATATTTGGTATGCAAATATTTGATAAGTGGCGTTGTATAACTGTAGTTTCTGATGATCATAATATAGAGCTCCCGGTGAAAGGTAATTTTTGAGATTGTTCGGTTTACAAAATAAGCATCAGCTGTTAGTTAATATATATAAAGACCATGCGTTTCGGCGCTTTTATCGTTGGAACCTTAGACAGCAGGACGTACTACGTGTATATGACTTGTAATATCTTTGCCTGATCATTTACATCTATTGAATATCTTTTTATGAGAGAATACAACTCCATAGCTCAAAATTTTGCTTCTCATTTTACAATTAATGGAAGTGCATAATTTGTTTCCTTTTTCTTATATAGGTAAGAGAATTAAAATACAATCCAGATGTTATTTAAGATGTGAAAAATGGTTATAATATATGGTGTGTTTTTTTGGTTTTACAAATCATATGGGGGCAATTAGCAATAGCACAAATATAGAGCATGCTAAGGCTCCAAATATAACAAGGTGCTGATGTTAATTTGAAATAGCAATAATTCCCATTACCAGGTAATAGAAATGTCCAATAGTTTGTAATACAGTCCCATAGTCAATATTATGGATCATGGACATAATATTTCTACGACAGACGACAGTGGGACTTTTACTTGTCATCCTTATAAACCAATAAATAAGTAGTCTCTAAAAGGAACTCTATTTGTTTTTGTGACGAGTATAACTTCAAAGTTAAAACATAACAGATGTTAAGAAAACGGTTCAGGTTGATTGCACCTGCTCGAGTGGCTACTCTCCTTTGTCCTGTAATGTTGGAAAATAAACCTTCTACCAAATAAATAAGGTTTAAATTGAAAAGTCAAGTGGCAGCAGATTGAGTGCGATAACTGTGGCCAGGTAAATTGTAAACGTAAGTTAGATTTTTTATTGGATTTCGAATACACAGAATTAATATATATAGAGTTTATGTAATATGGTTTTTATTTAAATGCGCTTAAATACATAAGTGTTTATGGGCGTTATTGTGGATAATTTGGATGGTTATATGCAATTCGTGATACTTAACTCAGTTACGTATTGAATGGTTTTGGTAGAAATTTTACACACAAAATTGTAATCAGAAAGAATAAAAAGCGATTGTAGTATTACATATAAAGTGTTTCTCAATATAATTCGCTCTTCGCACTTCACAAACTACAGTAAAATTACATTACAAAGTGATGAAGAATTTACAAGGCGACATTCGGCAGTCGAAATTCCCGTACACGAGTGGTTTGATTAGTTTTTGCGAGGTTTCATTAAGTTTGGAACTCGTTCGGAGTGGTCAGCTGACGGTGTAACGGTACCCTTTGTAGGGGAATTTGTATTGCAGGGTTGGCGAGTAAGAATTATTATTTTTGACAATTTTTTGTACATTAGGGATGACAAAAGAGTAAGCGATGACAAAAGAGTAAGCGATTTGGTGGAACATTACAGTCAACCGAAATAATAGTATGGTGAGACGTCGTTCTAACCCCTTCAAATGTTAATGACGTCTAGAAAATAAAGTGAAGAGGACACGAATTATATTAAAACTCCGTAATTCTACTGATCATAGGAAACATGTTGCTTAACATGACGAATTTCGTTAAGACTATGATGTGATTAAGCTTTTCACGGCATATTATTAGGGCTGTGTAGGTAAATAAGTCTATGTAGGTATTGTAAATCTATCATTACCATTGTTTCTCGATAACACCATTCTCACTCCTCAATTTCGTGTTTCTTTCCAAATAAAGACAGTAAATTCACAGTTAATTCTCACCCCGACTTCGAATCGAGAACAAAATGACATGAAAATAATTTAATGATTATAACAATTGAGTTAACGGTGGGCGCAATTTGTTCAGATCTCGTCTTCAAATTGTATGATAAGACGTAGTATTATGAATTGCAGGAAATGAACGCTTTGTGGTGCGAGATAAAGACGTGAAGCGGACTGTTTGCCAACTTAGCAACGAAGTAGTGGCTACTTGAAACGGAATTCACAGAAATAAAATAAAAATAAAAAGCCGATGTAATCCGTAAAATAATTTAATTGAAATAAATGATGACAGGAAGAATGTATAAAACACAACCCTGTCGTTTCCGCCGTAATACATTTTGTCTATGTTGTATCTTCCCATAATTTTTTCACACTAATAAATCTATCTATCTATCTATATAATATCAGCCCATATACGTCCCACTGCAGGGCACGGGCCTACTCTACAATCGAGAGAATCGATTGAGAGTGGTTTAATACTATACAAAAATAATACTAGTTATGTATTTTTCATTATAATTCGGTTTTAGGTGCACTACAACATAATATCAAGTTTTCGGCGCACCTATATTTCTAAGAATATTGCCATATTAAGGCAGCTATCATTATTTGCAAGAATATTTATAATTTCACCGCTACCCACTCCATCTTTAAACCAAGAGAAACCCATGTGAAAAATGCAATCAGCCCATCGGCGCCATTGTCTACAACACGTACTGTATACAAGTTGCGATGGGACCGGTGCAGTCGCATTTTCCTAACGAGAAAACTCGTCAAGAAAACAACCCCGCGCGGCTTTTTTATTATCTAAGCTTTCTACATTAAGTAAAATCTGTAGTCAATTAAAACCTGTATAAACTTGTGTTTTTTATAAAGACTTGAGTGTGTTGAAATCGTGGTAGACACTTGTACTTTGTATTAAATGTTTTTTTGAAATAAAACGAATTTTATCGGGGATTTGGTATAATTTTTACATTTATTAACTTCCTTCCGAAGTGAGTTTTTCTTATCTTTTACGTAGTAAAGAAAAGCGGGAGACAGGCATAATGTGTTAATGTTTTTAGGGCTCAGTTTATAGAATGAATATAGAAAAACAGTGCTTATTTTAAATGTACCCTACATTCCATTGTCCTTTGTATAATGATAATTCTTTTTATGCTTGATTTGTGATATTAATTATTACATTTAGAAGATCGTGCCATTTTCTGCAATTAAATTATCAACTCTTTCTTTATTGTAAATTTAAGAACATATTTATTTACAAAACTATTTAGTTTTGTGTTGTAATTTTCTTTCTCAACAAATTTTCATTATTGCATATCGTGTACATCCGTAAGCGACGTGTATTTTATTTAAATAATGAGATATTATGATATCATTGTCATCACCATACTCCACGAGAAATCCACTGGGCTATACTCTACAAAAATTTACATAACGACTTATTAGAACTATTAATTACGACAAAATACGATAAACGACAAAATTACCAGCAAGCGTGAATAAAATCCCTTACCACTTGCTCAAAACTCACTGTACCTACTCTTACAGGCACACTCGATAGCGTCCCGCCGTACAGGATGCCGCCAGCGCCGGAGGCCGCGCTGCCCGGCGCCCCCGCACCCTCCGCCCCCGCCGCGCTGCACACGCACTCCGCCAAGTTCCCTGTAAGTAGCCTTTTTTTCTATTTACATTGTTAGTGTTACTTTGGTTTAATGGTATTATCCTTTTATACTGGTTAGCGCAAAAATAAGTTTTTTCCTTTTACTAAAAGGTTAAAGAAGATAGAGTTTAAAACAAGCTCTATGTTTAGACCTATACTTATTTTAAAGGAACTTTATCCAAGACTATGAAAGTAGTAAGAATACCACAGATCAATTGGCGAAACATTTATTATATAACCGTGATGATTATTATTAATCAATTGTCGCTTGGAAAGACCCTAATGACCGAGACCGAATGAGCCGACCATTTGATAGCACATTCATTATATAATCAAGATGATCGTTATTGTTAATCTATTGTCACAAATGTAGGTAAATTAAATATAGGCAGAATTTCAAATTTTATAAGTGATTATAAAATTCGAAATTCTACAGACAGTCACAAATAAAAAATGTGAGTTGTATCCAGTAAGATTGACGCACAATAAAAACGCATCGCAATCTGCATTCAGGACCAGCGCCAGTAAATTACGAACAAAAACGCCGAGTACATAAATTCTATTTTAAATATTCATTGTTAGTCTACAAGTTATTGCCAGTAACTATGGACCTGTTTACGTATACACAATTTATCCACGTCCGACGATCCATCACTTGACAGTTGTCCCGCGTTACTGATTGCCGACGATGCGAGATAGATTCGCAAGAAATTACAGTTGCAGATTAAAATAGAATAATGCTGGAATGATAATTTTAATCAATCATTGTCATTGCTATTTTCATTTAATTTATTTTCATTGATGTCATTGGGGATTCGCTGTGACTTTATGGATAAATAAAACATCGGCAAGTAAGAGCGATGGTCTGTAAGGACCTTAATCTATAGTCAAAGTTTAGCTCATTTTATTTTATTTATTGTTGTGCAAAATACTCGGTGTTTTTGTGACGAATTGAATTATACTTCTCCATATTGGATCAGTTCTCAGCGGATGGATTATATTAAATCAGTGGATAATGGATACAGAATCTAGATTTTCAAACCAGCCCATATGGTTCCTCTCAGTTAAATGAATGCTACCTTTGCCAAATGACATCAACCGGGATCTTCAATGCTATTATGATAAAACAAGAGAATTGGTTTGTGATACTTTTCAGTCACGTAACGTTTTGACACTGGCTGATTATATTAAGGCGAAATGAGGTTTTTGAAATATAAATACAAATAATATGATTTTATACTTTGTTCATTTTTAGATGATAGATATTGAAAACGTATTTTTCGTTTTAAAGCATAACCTAAGCTGAATCTTGCTTTGCTTACTATATATTTTAAAACCTTCATCACCTATAATATTAAATCTTCGGAACGAAGTTGAAATTATATAAGGCATTTTCAACCTGTTGACCTTTTAGAATAAAAACTAAATTCCAATTTTGATTTCTATAGATCAGTGACATTAGATTCGTTCTAAAGAATTGCTTTTATTAATATTGTTATCTGTAAATAAATTGCGAGTTCCATGCGTGAACTCATAGTGGTGATTTGAGTTGCGTTCGGTAATCGGTTACAATAATTATAACTCTATAGTAACAATTATATAAGGTTTCTTTAAATTTAGTATAACATTATTATTTATTACAAACTGCTGCAGTTGTGAGATGAACAGAAATAAAAATAACTTATTATCTGTTGACACACGCGCTTAGTGATTTAAAAGTTCACCGTCCAGTTCAGATGATTTAGTATGTGTTAAGCATTTTAATTCTAAAAACATGATTTTCCCAAGGCTTTATAGTTATCGGAACAGCAACATAGCAATAATGTCAAGCAGGCGATCCATAATAAACTCAAAAATCAATAATAAACTTTCTTAGACCATCCTCAATACCATTATTATTGATTCTAAATCCAAAATAAGGGCAATTAAACAACCTAATTTCTAATGTTATTGACTCCATGACACAATATAATAGCATCGCAATTTACTTACAAAAGTCATTGACAGAAAGCCTCCCCTCTGCCATTGTTCGGGACGTACACTCAGATTCTATCCGCAATTTCTCCATACTTTTTACAATTGTGAAGACGCAGCGAAAGTTAATTTTAACACATCTATAGATCGACAGTGACGTGTGTTCCAATGCAGTGTACTTTCAAGTGAATGAAAATATAGAGAAAGTAATTAGAGGGAAAATTACGGTGATTGTATAAGAGATTACATTTTTGCGTGTTATGTACGTGTTTATTCAAGATGTTATGTTGTTTAAAGAAAAATACATAATGTTGATGTCATTAGTGTGCAATTAGTGGTTAGTTATAGTGCAAGAAGATATTTCTGAATATGTTAGTGGGTAAAAAAAGAATTAGTGAGTGGGATTGTGATGTTATATTACGTCTCCTATGTTATTTGTTATCGATGAAATCGATACTCGATCCTACGTTATGTAAATGATTAAGACTTTAAATCAAAAAAATATTTGACCCTGAACTTAGGGTCAAATCTCTGTTATTTCGAGAAAGGATGGACGGTGATTGAAAATATAGAACCATACATAATAATGAATTCTCAACTGCTGCTGAAGCTGTACTTAACTTTTTGAATTTCCTCTAGAAATAAATGACAAAATTAACATAATTAGCCTTAAATAGCCAAATATTTTCCAACAGATAGAACGCGAGGTGATCCTGTCATCAGGAGACAAGAACTCCAAGGTGCCGATCTTGCAGGAGGCGAGGAAACGAGGCAGACTCGGTGCTGTAGCCCCAGACACGCCGCCCAAAGCACTGTCCGCGTGGACCCATGCTGAGGTTTGTAATTCAGTTATAATTTTGAGAGTTTTTATAAAAATATGAAAGATTGTTCGAGTGATAGAATGAGCAAGAAGATTGTATAAAACAATCAAACTTACGCCCGAATACTCAAACGCCATTTAAATAATAAGTTGCACTTAACTACCCACGTTCCACTTAATGAGTACATTTAAGCTTGACTTTCGTAGTTAAGTGCAACATAATATTTAAGTGGCGTTTGAGTATTCGGGCGTTAGACACTGAAATATACTAAACGGCAGTATCGTAACGGTCAATAACCCTTGACCAAACATTCGCGTTCGGAGATACGCCTGAAGCAGTTTCCATCAAGTGTACAGGAATTGTTGCATATTGCCTCTCGGCTTTTAAATCGAAACAAATTCAATTTAAACATTGTATTTAAATTCTAGATAGGTCATATTATGTGGTGTTGTTGTATGACATTCAACTAAAAATTAACATTCTAAAAAGGATAAGCACTGATTCAACGAATATATAATATTTTTCTAATTATATTTTTACCTTGCGATCTAAATAATGAGCAAATTCCATATGAGATGCAAATCCAATAGCATATAAATTAAGTTAGTTGTTAATTACATCCATAAATAAATTGTTAACTGGTTCAACACTGAATATTTCCCTCTGTGCTCTAGCTTGGTATTTAACGGACGGTTAAATGCGCAGTCCGTTTTAACATTCTCTAATTTACCTAACTTGTGCTTGAGTAGTCCACCGAGCTGGACGTGTAAAAGCAAAATTATATATTCATGAATTTTCAATTAAAATAATATTTCATTCAGAGAGAGAGGAACATAATGAAAATCATTTTATTAAGAGTTATTGGTACAGGATACGAATAATGATTAAAATTATTTAAATCATTATTTAGTGAATCTAAAAAATCCATTCTGTGTTTTAAAAAAGAAGAATTCATCATCTATCGTGTAAATATCACTTGAACTAGTTTGAGTAGGATGAATAAGCAGGTAGTAGAACATTTCACCAGGAGAGAGCCCAAATTGAAAGACAAATAGTTCACATAGTTAATATATGATTCCTGACACCAAGAACACCTAAGTCTAACATCTGCCTTTTCTTATCCATAAAGTATTACGAAACAATGACGTCGTTAAACGCTATGACATTTGCTAACGTCTCAATTATAACCATCATGACGCGAGTTGCTAATTGGTCACCGAATACCTCGATGGCACGTGTACGCCATTAAAATTGCAGATGTATTCAAATTAGTGAAGAGGTAATTGACAAGCGTAAGGTTTGGTAACACTTCGGAATTTTGAAGCATTGGTAATAGTAAGCTATTATCACAATTGATTAGACTGGTCTGATCAAAGATCTGTTGATCTTTATAGAAGACAAGTGATTGAGTAGCAGATGGTTCGACTGATTTAATCATATTATGGTAATCTGTTATTTATATTATTTTAATTAATAAAAGTCCTACGAGGTCTTTTTGTCACAAAATCATTCTTACTCAAATAATATGTCCTCGTTAAAAGACCATTTATGTTTCTAAAAAAATATAACTACAAGAAACTTAAGCTTTTGTCGGTATACTGAAGAATATTATGAGATTATTAAGAGTATTGGCATATATTAAGAGAGAGACATACATATATTGGAATCATACTTACTTCAGCTCACCTCTGCATTACCTAAAGTAAACAGAGAAGAAATGCCTTCGATATTAAGTCCACCTTATAAAATATATACGTTATACACGGAGCTTAATAAAAATAAATAAAATAAAAAGGTAGAGGAAACCCGCTTCCTCGACGACTTCCGACGTGTGTCGGCGGGTTAAGTTAATCTTCACCCTTCCCACGTACGAGCCCTTAAGTGGGACATCAGGTAACTGTAGGTGACAACGCTATGGATCGACCATTAATGTTTCTCAAGACGTTGCATACCAATAGGGTTTATTTTGTCACTGCATAAGCGAGCTGATCGGATCAATTGGTTATTGAAAATAAAAAACTTTACGTTAGCTAGCTTAACATCCAAGCTAGGTATATTATTATAAGAAGTAAGCAAATAGGACGTTGTTATCATACGAGTATCATTTAAATAGAAATCTTGAATAATCCTATTAGTTGATGAAACTAACTCACTATTTTAGCAGTGATTTTGATAAAATAATTTAGCATCATAAAACAATTCAAGTCAAATTTCAACTTTTAAAAGCCTTAATCGTGATCAAATAATGATTATAATTCCACCCTTGTGATATAATATCGTATGTGATTTTACCGCTTTTTAGATTGATTAAAATACCAATGAAAACGGTGTTGAAAGACGTAATTGGTTGATTAGAAGTAACCAATCGGAGTGCTACTAGTCGTGAATATTGCTAATCCAGTCATAGACAAGCAAGAACTAATGATATTGGGTTACACGGGGCTTTTAATTAACACTTAAACTAGCACTATTTCTGCTTAGGATCTGAAGGAATTAAATAATAGTACTAATAGTGTACATGCAAATGTTTGTTCGATCGCCTTTCTTCGACAAAAATATTTGATGCGCCGAAAATAGAGACGGTAATTTCTTAGCGTTATATCTAAACTTATAAATACTGCTAAAGATGTTTTGAGTTCGTCAGATATCCAGCCAGCTATCAACTAGAACTATCAAGTTTAAGTTGAATTCAAACCGCCCAAAATCTAAGAAAGAGCTCCGTAAAAATTACGACATTCCAATAACATTAACGTTATCAGGCATTAATTTTGTCGTGCCGATTAATAGCGATCTATTTTTCGATTACCATATTACTCTAAAAAGCTGAAACGGATATCTTGGACGCTCTGCATAAGGTATAATCTACTTAAACGCATACTTTCCCCACTCAAAACAAGCAATCTATGATTTACTTAAACTTTCCGGACGTTTAGCTAAACGCCTGAAGCTGTCCTATAACTCTATTCAATTGGAACTAACTTTCATACTAATAAAGTCTTCATGCTCCAGTTTTGATAAATTGTCTCTATTACTCGTCAATTTGTCCACTTAGCTAAAATAATAAGCAAGAAAATAACTAAACGGCGGGACGGTGATTTCATCAAGTTCTGCCGCGTAATGCTTAGAAACTATTTTGAAAGTTGACTAGTTGGTGTTAAATATAGAAAGCTCTGTTGATGCAGGGTTTTAAAAAATAAGCTTTGTCATTAGAGATTAATACTTTTAAAAGTAAAAGCTTATGTCAATAGATAAGATACATGTAAAGGGAACTTTCTGATTAAACCTTTGACTTTTCGTTGTGTGTATTTAATGTGTGTTTCCTTGTAAAGCTATTGAAGGTATTCCAATATTTATTTTATATACGTGATTACACCTTTTAGTAGTGTAGTGCAATCCAGCTAGATTGACCATAATTACGTCGGTTCGAAACCGCAAGTACACAGGTTGAACTCGCCACGCGATGCACTTGCATGTGACAGGTTTTCCACCACTGTTTAATGTGGCTGTCATCTATGGCAAATACTAATATTTTGCACCACTACATGTAATATAAAATATATCTCCCTCTCTCTCTCTCTTTAGCCACAGATAGTCCTGTGTCCACTTTTAATGTAGACCTCGCACAATGATCTCCACAGCGACACGTTACCTATAAAGTGATAAATTAACAAATCATTGAATTCAAGAAAAGATCGCAATCAATAAACATACCGTTAAGGTAATCAAAACTTCCAGATCACAGCAGTATCTTCATAAGGTATTAAACAGGTTGATAAAAATTACAAAAGCCCAGAGTAGAATTAAAGTAATTTTTCGAAACATCGTCGATGGTTATCACCGTGACGATACGTCGTGGGTTCCTTGCCCCTAATGCCCAGCGCGCAATGAGCATGCAACGTTACGCCTTCACGCCCCACTCGCCGTTGATCAGGAAGTGTTTTCATTCTAAATCAGTTATAAATTATAGCATCACAAAATATTATACTTACTGTGAAGTTACTTTATTCTGCAAAGAAAAATAATTTAATTAAAGGTTTTAAATGTTGCCATAAAGGATTTCTTCTGTTTCCTCGGTGCGTTTTTAAACATACATTATACATACACTTAAAAGAAGGAAGAAACACAAAGTTCTAGACCTAAATGTAATTTATATACCATATAGATATATATCTATTTGAGGATCGAAAGCAATCTCCAAGCCGAAAGCTAAATTAGTAACTAATACAGTATTCAAGTTTAAAGAGTAGGATACGTTCGGAATAAACTGTGATAGTTATTTCGCCATGGGTTACGCCAGAGCTTCGTCCGTTCGTTAACAAGGTGCACTGCTAGTAGAGGCGTGGTTTGTACTCCGGAAACATTTAATTCAAAGTACTCATGCTCCGTAATAAATGGGCTATTATAAAAATAAAATTCCTTGGAACTTTGGTGAGTTCTCGTGAGTATACCCGGAAAGGTTTATGTCATAATACCATAGAGCTATGTAAGCTAGTGGTTGCTAGTACAGAGAAGAGGTATTGTGTGGATAAACCTGAGAAGTACAAATATATCCTTTAACGGAGTTGTTGGGCATTAATTACTAAGTAGGTATAAAGTTAAATTATGAATAAAATCTGAGTTTACATATTTACCCGTCCTTATACTATTTTATATTAATATAACATACCTCTTCGGTCAATGCTCGGATCCTATATGTAGTGGAAAGAGGTCAGGCGATTATCGACCCTATAGGCGTTGGTGAATGCCGATGCACTGCTCCTTATATGTGGTGGGTACGGCCGCGCCAAGGTCGAATGCGGAATAGGGAATCAGTGGCGTCATGAAGGATTGTTATCGCGTGGCGGGGAATATTAATGGCTGTTATTGTGTATTTTTCCTTCACTGTAAACGAAGCTACATTTACAACACAACATATTTTTACAATGTTCTTAAACTGCAGAAATATTTTTTGTGCTTTCCGGCGTTTTTGTCGTGTATTGGGTACCTATTATTGGAATCCAATCCGTATTTTACATCTGTCTTTTCCGGTTGTATGTCTTAATACCAGACGTTCATACTTAGCCCAATATTTTATATACTGATTTGCTATGCCATGTTATATACTTTCTGGTGGATTTTGTTGGGATCAGCCATAAGACTAGAGACATTTGCCAAGACACAGTTCTTGCTGTAGATTATAAGCGTGCTACTATCGATCTTGGCTGTCAGAAATTGCATTATTACGTCGATACAAAATACTCGTAGGTGGGCTAGTTTCTGTTCTTAAACTCTAGTAAAATGTTGTATGAGTCATTCCGAATACACGCCTAAGTTTGAGACGTAAGGGTGATGTGCTTCGGAGTCGAAACTGCTGTCTAAAAATTGAAATAGCCTGTGTCATTATAATGAAATGAAATGAAAATATTTATTGAACCCATGAAATGTCATACATTATTTAGATTCAGTCACTTTTTTCCACTACCACCCGGTTCACAAGGCTGTTTTCGCCAGAGAAGAACGGGCAAGAAACTCTAGCGTTGCTCTTTTCAAAATAAGTTTACAATACAATAATTATACAGAGGTTGCAGCGCTGTTAAATTCAGAGCAGTTCATAGATAGTTTAGAATAATAATGATGGATAGTGTTATTGGTCAAGTGATTTTGTACGGCTGAGTTAGGTAAGTAAAGTCACCCAGAACGCGGAAACAGTGCACTGCTTCACCAAAGCAATGAATAGCAATAAAAGTCTTAAAGCAATTAAAAGTTATCATTATAAGCAAGTCGAGTAGACCAGTCCACACAAGCAGCACTCGTTCACGAGTATGACGCATGTGCCAGCCATCGGCCTCCTCAACCATGTTACAGGGAAGTGACCGACCCGGCACACGACGCCGCCGCAAGCACAGACGTTTTAGCGAGCATGACTTACTCAAATTGCTTACAACTACGATGAAATTAAATGTAATATAATAAAAACATTGCTTTGAGAAAAATGGCGCTTTTTGACGTTACCGAATTTTATAACCCGAAGCGAATTGAAGCATTCTATTAAACTAGTTTTAGCAAAATAATGATTTAGCAATTTTTGTGGTCCGACTAAACAGAAATGAAATTCATGGACTGTTACGATTTTGCGTGCAAATTAATAATTTTCTGTGGTGTGTTGCAGTCTAAATAGTTACAATATTTAACTCAAACCCTCAATGCCTCATATTTATTTGACTCCTACAATATTTGTCCCGTGTTAAAACTATTGGAAACTAGGTGCTACTTACAGGTCTTATATCTCTCAAACCCGACATAAATATTTATTTCAGTCTGAATCTACACTAGAGCCTCGATTTCAATATCGGTTTCCCGCACACTTGGCTAACCCGTTCATCATCCTCTGTCTGTCTTCACCTAATGAATTTCAAGATAAATATAACCTTGGTAAGCATACATAACTTTACAATCATATCACGATCCAATCGTCTGCAAGAATTCTATTTGGTTATAAAACCTGGTTTGAGCAGTCCTCAGCGCTCTGACGTCATAGGATCACATGAATCACCGAAATTACGTACCTCTAAATTGGAAACTACAGACAAATCGGTGGAAATGTAAGGTTGGCAATACTCAATATGGAATATATTTATCTTCAAAGCAAATGAATAGTACGTATTAATAAGCTTCGAATGGTATTGGTCCTATTTATTGGCAGGCACGCTTAGTATTAAGCGCACAAACTGCTCCTCTCCTAAAATAGGCATTTTTTTTATTTTGTTATTGGATCTCATCGATTTGTTATTCACAGATATATCAAGTCTCTACATCAAACTTTTGCTTCAAGCTCGATACCCTAAAACAAAGTATTCTTATCCAAACATGTACACACACCAATCACCCCTAACCCAACAGACTACTGCCACAGCAGAGGTAAAAACCACAAATCCACTTGACTCAAGTGGTTAATAAACAGACAGGGACATAAGTAAGGTAACATTATGAAATAGAGTGGTGTTGTGTGGTACAAATAGCCCATAAAAATTCACCCAGCGCGCGACAGTACGGCGGCGTCGTACGAAGAAACCAACGGTTGTGGCCCGGCGTACTTGCGATGGAAAGTGCGGCCTTGCTAGGACGAATTTTTGACGAACCGGGACGGATACACGGTTAAATAATTTGAGTTGTATGAATGGATTTATAGAATTATAAGGTTTTTGGAACCTGTAATATTATGCGATGGAGTTATTGTTGATTTCTACCTTTTCAATTCATTAAGAGTATATTTTTACGTATACTGCAGTGGTAATTAGATGGTATAAAATTACAGCACGATGACTACCAGTCCATTAAAATAATTTGAAATTATTAATAGATTTACTTTTAAAACACACTATCATGAATATGGTCATCAGGTGTCCAGAAATAGGGTCAGCAAAGTTGTGTAACGAATTTAATTAAAAGTCGCAATGGTTTTTATAATTATTTAGTCAAAAAAATAAGTAGACGTATAACCACGTTGATAGATTAGGAAAATTCTATGGAGCTGATAATATCACCTTAGAAGATAAAACTTGCGTGTTTTAAGCAAATCGCATTTAAACTCAGTTTCACATTAATATCTACGGTTAATACGGCATGTGATTGTTGAGTGATGGTACACGAACTTAGCGTTGTTAGTGAAAGTTTACCATATAATTTTATTGATCACGTGAAATAAAATTGGGTTTACATCATGTTTTCATTACGTAGTAACATCCGAGAAATTATATTACTGACATACAAAAATGTCATTGTATTTAAATCCGGATTTAAAATGTAAACACACCCAGTATTCTTGGTGTCTTCTACAATGTAAAGTACCAGTACGAAACTTCTTACAAAAACGTAGAATAGTTAACGTAGCTTCATTCATCACGCCTTAAAAGAAATCAGGCGAGCTCTGTAAGCGCGTGAACATTTCGTTTAAGCCCTGGAATGATAATTGCGGAAGATTCTAAGTTTTTCAATTGGACAAAAACTTTCATCAGCGATATAATTCTGTTTAAAGATTTTTAATACGGGCGTAATCACTTTAAAAACGTTCATATATAAGCACAAAAACTCAGTCTAGTTAGACAAAAAGGGTTTCTGTCCATTATAACATAGCAGACCGTGACCGAGCTACGTACTTTTAAGGCTTGTTTCTCTGAAATACTATGGAACGCTGCACACTGATTCATTCCTTTATTAACCAGTGATGTTTCATAGTAGATGATAAAAAAATACATATTATTTTCCTTCTTTCGTCAAACAGGCATAATAACAACACATGGGCAAATAGGACGGTTGGTGTTGTTTTAACATAAAAATTTGTCATAGTTTAGTTTTTATTTCCACCTGCGTATCAATTTACACCATTTGTGCCGTACATTCATAGTACTCCCATGGTATGCTATATTTTATAGTACTTACAAGACACGATAAAACTTAAATTCCAAGCACGCGACAAAAAATCAGTTCATACTCCACGGTAGATTCGTCACAGCGCGGCCGCAGTGCTAGCGCGAACGGATCCGTCGCATCCGGTGAGGCCGCGCTCGCCACTGTTCGACTCGTGTTGTGATGTGTTGTGTTCCGTAAAATGGTGGAGTTTGCGCTCGAAAACGTTTGTATTTTTAATTTTCTTTTTTAATTATAGATTTAGGCTGTGGAAGTAAGTTGTGGAGGATTGAAAAGTTTGGAATATTAGGATGTTTTGTTTTTGTTAGTAGGTTTAGTGTTTGTGTGCCAAGGGTGGTTATTGTATTTTTAATATTCTTTTTTAATTGTAGATTTAGGCTGCGGAAGCATATTATGCAGGATTGAAAAATAAGGAAATTTGGATTTTATTTTTTGTCAGTAGGTTTCGTGTTTGTGTGCTAAGGCTGGTTATTGAATTTCTAGTTTAATTTTTTAATTACTTATAAATACGCCGTAGAAGGAATGTTTAGACCGTTCAATGGGTTGATTTTTTTTTTGTATTTAATGGTAGTATGTTTAAAAATAAGGCTGGTTAATTTTTTTTTTGGTGCAAGTAATTGAATTAGTTATTATTAAACCATAGTAGAAAGATATGAGGGATTAAATATCAAGAATTAAGGATTTTTTACGTGCTAAGTGTAGCAAGGATTTTGTTTTGTATATGTCGCCGCAAAAACAATAAATATTGATTTTATTACTCATTTTAACTATAATTATTTTCTATACACAATTATACATCACCTACAGTTTTATGTTTACAATGTTAACTCTTATTTAAAGTAATTTAAGTTTTAAAAAGTAGATCTAAAGATGGCGCACATTGTAATCATGGTGGAGCTACTTCCTTTCTATCCCTTTTTGATTATAAAATGATTTATCAGCGTAAAAAAATTATAAACATTAATTTTAACCATATTAGATTTTCCATCAATTATTTAAAGCCTACATTTGTAATACTTAGTTGTTATTTCCTTTTATTTAAGTTTCACATTACAACCGTATAGATGTCGCGCATCTTAAATATGTTGGAGCGATATCCTCTCGATGTTAAAAGGTTTTTAGGCTACAAAATAATTATCAATATTCATAAATAATAATGGAAACTTTCTTTCGCGTAATTTAAGATTTTATTATAAGATGTTACATTAGAATAGCTATTCTAAAGTGTTTAGTTTCCTTTGTTTATATTGAACCAATCGGAGCGCTGGATTGGTCGACCAATCAGCGCGATCATAGAATTTTCTTGTAGAAGGCTCCTGATGAGTTGAGCATTCAGTAATTCGCCTTCGAATGGAAAAGTTATGTGAAAACTACTAAGTGTCTAAAATTAGTCTTTAAAAAAAGTGTTTAAAATACAAGTGTTACAAGAAATTACTTGTGTTTAAATTATTAATTTATTATACAAAGGGTGAGAAATTAAAGTAAACGATGGACCTAACAAATAACCGCGATGTCAACCTCTCGCCAATAGAGTGCGCTGCTGCTGCAGTCCCAAATAATACTGAGGAATCATCTGCTTCGTTATATAAATGTATACTGTTGATGATAACTATTTCTCGTTAAATGAGGTAATTATTTTTATTTGATGTATGAGTCACCGAAAAGTTAAAATAAAAAACATTAAAAATAAATAATTCTACTAGTGTTCCTAAGAAATTAAAGGCGAAGACAATTATTAAAGAACATTTGCTTTTACAATAACCTCCATATTATATTAATACTTTTTTGATAGTCCAGGAGTTTCTATCGCTCCACAGGGCATATTATATGCCCCATACAAAGACGTTATTAAAGCACATTAGTGATCCTTTGTTTTTGTAAGCAAAAGTGCTAGGGAGTAAAGGAGGCGGTACTTATTACATATTATTATGAAAATTAAACCTCTATCGATCCTTGTTATGTCTATAAAGTGTGTTATTTTAAATATCAATAAATGTCATGTTTATATTTTTTGGTCTCTTCGTTTAGGTACTTATTGATCAGAAAGTTTGTTAACGTTGTTTCATTATTACAACCGGCATGGATTATTTATTGACCACTAACATAGGCCGTAAACCTAAGTTATTTAGTAATTGGGTCAAATCGATGCTCATAACAATATATTTAATGTATTAAAGACATTTTTACATCATAAAGAAATTAAGAGTTTTCCCAATACTGTAAACTTTGATTGTAGGCACTGAAAGATCTTACAATTGAAACAAATCGGTTTTAATTTTAACAATAACTAAGAACATAAGGATATGGCATATATTAAAACTTTCGAAACCGATCATCAAACTTACGTACACGTATTAAAAAGCGGTCGAAGGGAGGAAATCCGTGTGTTATTGCGGTAATTACATTTTAATAAGCATACTTTATATTGGAGACAGTTTCCGACATGCCGTTATAATAAGAAATGCAGCTAATGTTATTAAAACCATAATAAAACTCATTAGACTATGACAGCGAATGTAGACTGCAATTTTATTTACTGCTTTGAAGCTTTCAGTTACAAATCTAATGAGATTTCTAGAGATCTCCTATAAATGAGATATCTGATTTCGTCGAAGAATTTATATTGCTTGAAATAACTTTGCTAGCGTTGTCTAAATTGCTTTTAGAACATTATGGATCGCAAATAGAAAATTTTGAGCGCTTCTTTATTGAGTATAAGTTTTATATAAAACCGAATTTATTGAAGCAAAAATGCAGCGTGTGGTGAATTACACACCTGTGCTTTACTTACTTCAAATAATTTAGGTTTAGATAGTACATAATATGTATTTGAAGTAATTCGAAGTCCCTCGCGTAATTTGATCAACTTTAAATGAAATCTAAAGAAAGTTCTATCTTATGTATCTATCTATGTATACATGCCTATGAAAATTTAAATAAACAGAAGCACTTACTTTTTATTTGTAATATTATTATAATTATCAACTATTCTAGTTTCTCTACATTACCTAGAATTGTAACAAAAAGATGTATTACGAACCGAGACAGACACATCTAAACCCGACGCATAGTTATTTTTAATTACAATAACAATGCACCTTTCACCTGATTTATAAACAACAGCTACAGCTACACCACACAAAACCTCCGACATTACGAATTCCAATAGGCCATTGTCTTTATTTTTCCCATCACACAATGAGGTCGTTAACAGAACGCGTTCTCCACAGAACCAAGCGGGAACGTCGGGTGACTTCAGACAGTACCACGAAAACTATGCGTACAACATGCACCACAACCAGAACCAGCAAAGAAACCCCACTTACGACTCACCGAAACCTCCCATACCTGCCAAAACCTACGGAGCTAACGCTGACAACTCCAAACAGATCACAGTAACAGTTGAGACAGGAAAAGATAATACGAGAGATGCTCCAAAAAGCAATAAATCTGTCAGTAAAACGTATCACACACTCAAAGATATGATATCAAGTAGGTTTAAAAGCAAAGAAAGCAATGATGAGAAAAGTGAGGAGCCTAGTTTGAATAACAGTGAAGAAAGGAAGAGACCCGAACCTGAACAGGTAACTCCAAGAGATTCAGGAGCTAGGAAGATGGAGCAAGGGATTTATGGAAGGCCCGTGCTACAAAACAGGCCGGAGATGCAATACGGACATGGGATGGCAAATAACTTGGCGTATCCGAGTCCGTCACCTCATAGGTAAGATATTACCT
Source organism: Deilephila porcellus (assembly GCA_905220455.2). NCBI lineage: Eukaryota > Metazoa > Arthropoda > Insecta > Lepidoptera > Sphingidae > Deilephila > Deilephila porcellus. The sequence continues at coordinate 997,430 of LR999984.1, read as the reverse complement.
TTTTGGTCTAGTAAACTACCTATTGCATTTATTTTTTTCCACATGCACGGTAAAATGATAAATATGTAGCTGATAATAAAATAAATACACCCAACAGTCACATACATAGTCCTGACCCCACACTAAGATCGAGTCTTGTGTCGTGGGTATCAGGGACTACGAGAGATTTTAATAAGTGGATTGCCGTGCAGGTAGAGTCGAATATCGACTTATTGTTCTTGAGCTTTTCAAACTGTACTTGATTTAATTAATTGAAAACATAATTTTAATGTGAAACATAAATTGTATTGACACGTCTAAAGAAAGATGGAAGTTTTGAATAAAGACTTTCATAACTATGAAACTAAGTTAAAGTTTAAATACTGAATCAATCTACTGCGAATAATTCCCTACTGCATAAATCAAACTTTGATGGTTGTATTCTCCTTCCAGACAGCTAATGCAGCAACAGATAGTGCAACAGCAACTACTGCTGAACCAACAAGCTCGGTCCCAAGAGATGCTGGCGTCTCCCCATAGACCTCAACCCCAAGCCCTCGGAGCAGATGCTCTTTACCAACAGTACGGACCTCCGGGGCGAAGAAGCGCAGTTTATCAAAGAGATGATGTCAGATCCATGGGTAACTTCACTTCGCTGAAAACGGGACCTCAGAGCCAGGTAATTTTGCATTCAACCATATTCTATACTCGATTATTAAAATACCGTTTACTGTTGTGAATTAGGTTTCTGTGGCAAACGGAAAGCGAAAGATGAAGGAACAATTAATAATTTACATATAACTCGCTATACTTATTTTGGTTTTTATATTGACAAAGAAAAGCAAGTGCACCTAACTGTAAGCACAGTGCTCTCTGTATAAAGTATTGACTCGCGGTGAGAGCCTATATTTTGCCATGTAATTAAACTATAACTAGTAGGTACACTTCGTTTTAAGAACCCGAGGCTATAAGAAAAAGGGTAATTGCATAGCAATCTGTTCACAATATAAAGAATTTACGACCCCTTATCGAGACAGAAGCACTATTATGTTCATTATATACTGTTTTAACTCACATTTCCATATTAATAGGGTTGTAATAGCCAACCCATTTCGATAAAACTTTTCGTTCTTTATAATAACCGGGGATTGGGATATCATCTCAACTTACCATCAGTTTAGGCTACCTACCTAGAACCTTTTCATTAAATGGCGTAATGACACGGTAATATTGATAGCAAAATTCTCGTATACATCATGCTTAGCCCTAAAATCCCATCACAAGTCTATAAATAACGCCATAAAAGTAAATTTCTCAATGCAGTTCCCATTCGGTAGTGTTGCAACACTGCCACTAGCTCGCTACACCGAGACAAAGGCCCCGCTCGTTCCCAACAATTAACTAGCATTTCTCACGTCAGCCCGGTAATTATGATAACGAGCACTTGTTACCCGCCAATTCCATCTGTACTCGAACTGCGAAAGAAACTTGTGGGAGAAATAGCATTTCGTGTGGCTAATTCACAAAATAATTCAATATCAGCCTATCCTTTAGAGGTGGAGCCAACGATGACCAAACCTTAAGCAAAACGAAAACAAAGCAAATGAGGGTTCCGTAAGAATAGTAATTGGGGTGAATAACGAGAAATAACGTTTCTGTCGAATCCCATCTAAACTGCAGTAATCATATCACCAATATACAGGGTATATTAGAACTGCGACCGAAAACGTAGCCAGGTGGTAGTATTAGTGACTTCAGACACAATGAAAGTAAAAATTTCGCGAAAAAAAACCTTTTTTTCGTTATTTTTTACTTAACGTCGTATTTGGTTGATAAATACATAGTTTTCCAAAAATTATAATGTAGACCTCTTTATTTTTAAACACTCAATGATACGTAAGGGTTTAAATTATTATTTTCGCAAAAACTAGGTATTTACCACCCAAACAAGATGATTTTTAAAATATTCTAAAAAAATATCTGTCGCTGTTTTGGTGAAATTTTTATTTGCATCTTGTCTGCAACCACTAAAACTACCACCAGGCTTCGTTTTCGGTCGCAGTCTTGATATACCCGGTATGTAACACCATTGCTTTGCCTTGCCAGTATAAAAATGTAAAAGAATATAATTTTCGACGCAGAGAATATTGTTTTTAATAAAGAACATTTTTTATTGACTAGAACTAGCCCAAATGCTTTGAAAGCTATACCTTCAAACAAAAAGTAAACTACCATCTTAAACCAGTGTTACATCACCATCGTAATTCTCAGCTAATAGTTCCATATTTTGTGGATATATAAAATCGTTAGTTTTATCTATAATTTCATACATTCTAACAGCGTAAATCAGAATGTCCATCCAAGAAAGGTATAGGTACTAGCCCCGCAACATTTCTTCTCAATTTACCGGCTATCAGCACCTCGATCGAACACACAGTATCTCGTAATTAACCCATCATGAATCTGGATCCGCGTTAATTGGCGGAAGGCGAGCTTGTTTATCAATTTCCTTCATCTGTCGATTTGCGAGTATCTTGTAACATCGCTTTTAAAGTTTATTGCTAGCAACCTCTCGAGCATAACTTGATGTCGTGGACCTGAACGGAAATGCTAAACCTTGAAGTTTTATCATTATAGTTTATATAGTTTAATATTATATAAGACCTAATTGAGATAATATTATTTATTTATATTATAAAGTTTTAATGACGGTCTTATCGCACTAGCAAATTCTAACGGACAAGTATGGGATGTATATAAGAAAAAAATATATTACGATAATAAATGTAGAATAGTCTGACTTCACAGCTAATTAGACTTTAACCCTAATTAATATTGTAGGTGAAAGCACAAAATCAACTACAAAAATAAAAAGTGCCAAGGTAGTTAACGATGTGCCATTGGTGAGTTTTCATACATCAGTGTAAACGTTGCCGCGTTATGCAAATATTTGTCTCATAAAATCGAACTTGCAATGTCTCAATAAATACTCAGATTTAGTACCGCTACACAGCATGTCATGTCTATTCTATGTCTTAATACATCTTTAGTACCCGACAGATGTTGCTAAACATTTTAGAAAATTTTACATAAAAATTTGAAGAGACTTTATCGACTCCACTTGAAGATAGTTCCAATTATACATATTTTTAATGTTATTATAAACTTGAAACGGTTTTAGTATTTATGTATGAGATGTAAGTGAACCTACGCTAAAGGTACTTTTCTTAATATTAAATTATATTTCATATTCCCTATACTAGCAAAAGAATTCAAATTTATGCTATGATATAGACCAAAATCGCGATTAATAAGTTTTAAATATTCAAAAATTTATGTAATTAACAGATCGACCTTTATTAAAATTCTATAAACAAATTACATATAAACCACAGTTAGTACACGATGAATTCATTACATCCAAAGTTGTTTTCTATTTATTACTCTCCATTTTTATAAAATCCTCTGAATAACTAAAGGAAATCTTTGAGAACCAGTCACCACAATCAACATTTATATCACCGTTAAATTGCTGGCGCCAAATGTCCATAAATATTTAAACTTCGATAGAAGTTTATTGGCAAATTAACATTTTATTGGCACACGACCGCACGGCGAATCCTTTAAAAACAAATTAACATGCAGTCCCCATTTATGCAAATGATTGTGTATTTTATAATCATTGTTCTATTAACGCTAAAGATTATTTAATATATTATTAGAATGGATATTGATCTCTAATGCTACGCATATTTTTTGTCTTTTGGTTATTCCAATATTATAAAATATTATGACCAAAATCGGATTATTGATGCTCCACGTTATGATATTATATCTTAAAATCTTTTTGCGCTTAGACTGTAGTCACAAAAATCACTAAAAGGAGATGTTTCATTTTGGGCCGTATTGTGTACGTCTAGTACAAATACTAGAAAAAAATGTGGAATTCAAATAAAATACATGTAGATTTCTTGGACAACGGGGGGCTTTATACAAAAATGTGATTGTTTTAGTACAGAAGCAATATTTTCTTCGATAATCTGTCCTCCATGATGCCTTATTGTCATTTCGTTCAAAAATGCGCAAACCCATTATCTTTAACTTGAATATATGTCTTATTTTTAAAAACCCGCTACTAATTATAATTGTTTTCTATATATTTATCTGTTGATACTATAGTCCATAAGTTGTCAAAAGTTGATATACGTTGTTAAAAGCGTCACTTTTATTATTATATTTATATTTCATGATTTCAATTAAAGAACGAAAATGTTTGACATGCTGCAATTCCAAAACAATATGGCCGTTTTTGTCGCCATATTGCTTGTAGTGTTGCTGTTCTTGGCTTGATATTTATTTTTGTATAAAGTTAATAAGCAACGCATAACAGTAATTAATACGGAAATCGAAAGCCAATTTCACGAACTATATTTCATGTACTGTACAGCACTATGGCCCAAGGTCCATACATTTCTGGACCATCTCCTTTATTATTTATTTGTATTCATCTAGTAACGGTCGGTAGATACAATTAATAAAAATAAATATAGATGGTAATGCAGTAAAACAATATTTTTGTCCCAATTTCAGTTCGACAACTCAAACTCGAGACCCGATCTGCGAAGTCCACAGCAATTGGAGAGAGAAATCATAAGACAACGCGGTTTAGTAGAAGGAAGACGTGCTGCATCGCATCCACATCTCCTAGACGAACCGCCGCATAGACCAGAAGTCACTACACCACAAATCCACGACAGATCTCGAAGAAATTCTCACGGGAATCTTCTAGAAGCCACAGAGAATAGTCCTCAGAGACATGAAGAAAGAGAATCAGACGATGGTGGATTCCGAGCTAGGTTAATAGCTCAAGGAAGGTCTAGCTTCGAGGACAGGATTCGGACCAGTGGGAGATCAATAGAATCACAACGTGTTCAAGAAAATGTGTACAGAAGGACGCCAGAAAGCCACAGTAGGAGAACTCCTGACTCATTAAATCAGAAAAGAGAAGAAGCATCGACGTCGGGACAGGTTTTAAATGATGAGAACGCAAGTCAAAAGTCTGCTGATAGTGTGTACAATTCTAGTGGAAAGGTAGAGGCGTATAATCCGCAACCGTCCTCATCAAGGCAAACACCCAATCGGATAGAAGACTTGAAAGCCCATGGAAAGAAAGGAGCGGGATCTGGGGCTAGTTCAGGTAAGCATACAGAAAAACGATTTCACAATTTTTTAACATTTGAATTAACACTACTATATGCTGATTTTTTGTTTAAGTTATCTTGAAATTATATTAACCATAATTTAGTAAATCTATAACAATATATTTTAATCTTAAACAAATTCAAGACAACATAGCTTTACAACATAACGAACATAAAAAACTAATATTTTTGGTATTAAACTAACACAGATGCATTTAAATATTGTATATCCGTATAAACAAGAATCGGGATTTCTAAATGTTAATCCTATTAAATTTATAAAATAAGAGACGATAAATCAAGCGATCGTAAATAAAACTAAACTTATAATTGGTATCGTAATGTGATAACGTGACATTGATATCTTTCAATACTTTATTAAACTCATTCCTGTGAGTGATCAAGATAATTCTGTCAGGAGCATTTGATTTATCGTATAAAAGTAATCGAGAACCGTAGCTGAATATTGGCAAATTAGCATATATTATAATGCTTTTTGCTTTCATATTGCTATAGTAACATGGAGCATTTTTTCATTGTCGCTTCCTGTACTTTATTTAGGAGTTTTTTTTGTCCAACCGTAAGTAGAAAGTTGATTCTTTTAATTTCCTGTAAATTGCTAATTAAGTGTCCAAGCGAATAAACGTAACATATTTTTAAGGTGGTTTAAAAAAATTGCGGCCACCGGAAACTTGCAAATAACTGTTAATATGTTCCATGCTAATAAAACAACATTTCATGACTTATATTTTTTTATAAACACATTTCACATCACATACCTATTTACTTATCGTACAAAATTCAACTTATTTTATAATTTGCCTCATGGTAGACGTCAGATTAAAACTGTCCAATCCCGGTTCAATCATTCATAACGTATCCGTGCTTGTACCTCGCAAGCTGCCGTGATATTTTAACAACGGGTGCTCTTAATTTGATTTCTAATCTGTTTATATCATTCTATCTATCTATTCTAGCCCATATACGTCCCACTGCAGGACACGGGCCTACTCTACAATCAAGAGAATCGATTGTGAGTGGTTAGGCCATATAGTCCACCACGCTGGCCTAGGCGGGTTGGCGGTTTATATCTTTAACATTGTGTTTAACCGTTGCATCATTCGAAACTACGATATTTTCAAGGACTACGTCAATCATCTGTTTAGTTTATTACTGTAAATATTAATTAATGTATTAATACTGTGTATAAATATCCAAAACCATTCCTAGGCTAAACTCGCATAACACAAGCCTACTGAAATTCTAACACTACTCACAGGGCGACTTACCTGATGCTTTCCAGATTACGATAAGAACGGTGGTCAATCATCTAATGTGGACTCAGGTAGAGGCAGCGTCGCGTACTCCAGCGGCCGAAGACCTGAAGCCAGCCTGCATGACACTTCTGCTGACTCTGATGCTGTAGGGTCCAGGGAGCAACCGCAGCCTGGGACCAGTCAACAGCCTCCTGGACAAAGTAAGTTCACTCAGATCAGAGCTTCAATCGTATAGGCTCTTTGTTAGCTCCTGTGGTGCAATTGATAAGGCTAGTGTTTCTAATTAAAACAATCGATTCAGAAGTCGATCCACACATCAAGAAAAATTTGTATGATCTAAACGTTATTTTGAACCTGAATTTTGTGATAAAATGACCTAAGACTTTTATCTTAATGTCGAGTCAGAGCTATGTGCGAGACTTTTGAATATAGTGGTTCATGAAATATACCTCTGTACGAACTGATCTTAAACAAATAGTTCTATATTCTTGCATACTTTGAACCTATGCAAGAACTTGAAAAGAATTGTACAAGTTCTGACTTTTACAAAGTTTGCACAGCTACGGTAAAGAAATGTTATAGGAACGTATGTTCCCTTAGTTCCAGGTGGTGAGAACGAATGGGCCGACCTGGTGGAGTGCGAGCTGCGGCAGATCCTGGAGCCGAAGTTGGCGGGCATGCGGCTGGACTCGTCCGCCAGCTCGGACAGCTCCGTCACGCCGCCCCTGCCGCCGCTGTCACCCTCCTCCGACCTCCACAAAAGGAATAGGTGAAATATTCTTATAATAATATTGCATAATATATTTTTATTAACATTAGTATTATAACTGGCGTTATTACTCTATTTTAAATTCTGTGTAATTGGTACTAGCATATGTCCTAACAATAATATGTAATATTATATCCCTCGTTGAATGTTAAAGCCATTGTTAAATCAATTGTTACGACGCGTAAAAGTCATATCACAATGTAACTCAATTCTTAATCGTCCTTATCAGAAAAAAGTATTCTTCAGCATATAATATGTGTATATTTGTGTTTAAATAATGTTTATTTTTTTAATTTTTGGTCATCTTTATTTTGCATAAACCTGCTTTGCTCCATTTCTGCTTCACCCAAAGCTAGACTGTAATAGAATACCTCTGGCATTAAGTCCGCCTGTATACATTTGAGTATATAAAGCAAATAATAAATAAATAAATAATAATGTAGATGTTGTGTCATAGCTTGCCAGGGCGTTCGGAGTACGCAGAAGAACGGAGGCGTGGTCGCGAGTCTCCAAGGTGGCATTCCCACAAGAAGCACTCTTCCAAACGGGATCATCACTACAAGAAACATTGTGAGTGATTTCATTGAAAATAAATTAACTTTTTCTCCATGATTTAAAATAATTATGTCTAAGACTTAGGTGCTGTTGAATGCAGTTAAATGATTCAAATCTATAATGTAATAAATGACGATTTAAGCAACGACAAAGTAAATAAACAAAGCCCAATGATAAATGAAATGCCGTCCAGAATCCAGATAGAGTATTTATGGGAAACATTTTTTTCTTTCTTTCCTATTACAGTAGCGTGGAAGGACGCTGTGTTATAGAAAAGAAGAACAACGTTAGCCATCAACCTTTCTCTTTTTTCAGGATACAACTCGGCAGGTTCTTATCCTAATAAATACTCATTTGTTTCAGTGTTCGGCCTAGACACAACAGATATGACATCAACAACCACTCGCAGTCTGGACCTATCCTCTTTACTAGACGGCAGGACGGACAGCGACGCCTCCACTGGCGACGCCCGCGCCATCCGTCGGCAGTTACGAGGGCTCGAGAATATGTACGCCGAGGTCTTACAGCTGCTTGGAGTGAGAAAGCCTGCGAGTCTTGCTAAACATCCTACTTGGGAATCAAGGTGAGAAGAGAATTGTATCTACTAAATTATCACCTAATTATGTATCATGACGTTGATGACTGCGAGTTTTCTTTGAACTGTAAGATCCTGGTGTTGCATATTGGGACATCCCTATTAGATTTAGATTATAATGATTGTACATGGACATCACTAGTCTGTAGTAAGATGGCTGATTAATAAAAACCTATTAGGAGAGGACTCCTGTGTTTGATATAAACCCAGCCTTGCCCGAGCCCGAAGACTAAAATATAAAGATATAACATGGCGCTGAGGACCGGATAAAGAAAATACGGCAAATAAGAAATATATTCGAGAGAAACAAGAAAAATAAGATACACGTGTTTCTTCCAAGATGCAACAGGCACAAGGTGTTCACGGATTAAAAACCCCAAACCCTTTGGAAAACCTTACGGCGGAGACATATAAGAAATGGAAGCAACAGTTCGAGTTGTACAGAATAGCTTCGGGCGCAAACGCTTATACAGGGCAGGTACAAGTTGCATTATTGTTACATTGCATGGGTGAAGCTTGCATTGATATTTACAATACATTTGATTTATCAACGGAAGAGCAAAATAATTACAATAAAGTGATAGCATGCTTCGATGAGTATTTTAGGCCAAGTGACAATGAAAGCATTAGTACACATATATTTTTTAAAAGAGATCAATACCCAGAAGAACCCATAGATAAATATGTAACAGAATTAAGGAAATTAAGCTCTAGCTGTAACTTTGGAGAATTAAAAGATAGGATGATAAAGGACAGAATTGTAGCAGGAGTATATGAAAGCAGATTAAAGGAAAGATTGTTAAGGGAGCAAAATTTAACTTTACAAAAAGCTATAGGAATATGTAAAGCTGCAGAAATAGCCAAAGAACAATTGAAACAAATAGAAAATAAACCAGAAATACAAACAATACAGTGCAGGAAAAAAGGAGAAAATAGATATGAAAAGAGTTCTAACAGTTACATGCCTAAGAAACAAGAAAATTTGAAACCGACAGATAAAAGGAATAACTTTACAAGTCAAGGATTTAAGAAAGTAGCGTGTACAAGATGTGGATACAACCACAAGCCTCGGAATTGTCCAGCTTATGGCAAGAAATGCTTGAAATGTGGAAAACCAGGGCATTTTGCTCTCAGGTGTGGCAGGAGAACACTAATAAAGGCAGTCAGGGAACAAGAAGAAGGAGACAGTGGCGAAGAGAAAAAAGAACCTTCAATAAATATGGGCAGCATAAAGGTGAATAAAATAATGAGGAGAGAAGATGGTTGGTATGAATCTGTTAAATTTAAAGATTGTAGTGATACAATAATACAATTTAAACTAGATAGCGGTGCAGACTGTAATGTAATGTCATTAAAATGTTGTAAAGAAATATTGAAAATACAGGAATACTATCCTTCTCCACATTTAAGTAATTATAATAATTCAAGTTTGGAGACAGTAGGTAAAATATATAGGGAGTGTGAAATTGTTGGAAAAAATTGTAATATTGAATTTCACATATCAAAAGGTGATTATGAGCCAGTATTAGGATTTCCAACTATAATTCAATTAAATTTACTTCAACGGACAAATATTAAAGTAGAATTAGTTCATGACAAAGTAACAAAACATTACTTGTTAACAGAGTATGCAGATGTTTTCAAAGGTATTGGTAAAATTAAAGGGTATGAATATAAAATAAAATTAAAACATGATGCAGTAGGAAAAGTAGAACCATGTAGACAAATTCCATTTAAAGTAAAAGATAAATTAAAGGTAGAACTAGATGACATGGAAAATAAAGGTATTATAAGTAAAGTGCATACAGCCACTGAGTATGTCAATTCATTGGTTATGACGTTGAAGCCAGATGGGTCAGTGAGAGTTTGTTTAGATCCACAACACTTAAATAATCAGATATTGCGAGAACACTACCCTTTGCCTAGATTAGATGAGATAACAAGTAAATTAAAAGGTTCTAGATATTTTAGTACACTTGATGCAACTACAGCATTTTGGCAAGTATGTTTAGCTGACGAGTCAAAAGAATTAACAACATTTAATACACCTCATGGTAGGTATATGTTTAATCGTTTGCCTTATGGTTTGAATTCAAGTCCAGAAATATTCCACAAATTATTTAAAGAAATATTTTCAGAAATAGAGGGAGTAGAAATTTACATAGATGATTTGTTAATATATCATGAGACAAGTGAAGGTCATGACAAAATATTAAAGAAGGTATTACAGAAAGCTAGAGAATATAACATTAAATTTAATGAGGTGAAGAGTCAAATAAAAGTTGAGCAAGTTAAATATTTAGGACATATTTTGTCAAAAAGAGGGATTGAAGTTGATCCAGATAGGACTGAAAGTATTTTAAAAATGATAAAACCTACTTCAAAGCCTGAACTTCAAAGATTTTTAGGTATGACTAATTATGTATCTAGATTTATTGAGAATTATTCAGAGATTACAGGACCTTTGAGACAGCTAATTAAAAATGATGTTCCTTTCATATGGAGTCAGATACAACAAGATGCATATGATAAATTAAAGAAAGTTATATGTGAGCCACCAGTTTTGGCATATTTTGATGTTAATAAGCCTATAGTACTTAGTGTTGATGCTTCAAAAGATGGATTAGGTGCAGTTATATTGCAAAATGATAAACCTATAGCATATAGCTCAAGAGCACTAACAGAGACAGAAAAGTTATATAGTCAGATAGAAAAAGAAAGTTTGGCAATATTGTTCGGATGTAAAAAGTTTAATCAATATTTGTACGGACAGAAATTTGTAGTTGAATCAGATCATAAACCATTAGTTTCTATATTTGCAAAATCATTAAATAAGTGTCCTGCTAGATTACAACGAATAAAGATAGCATTGCATCCATATAGTTTTACAGTAATTTATAAACCAGGGAAAGAATTAGTTGTTGCAGATCATTTAAGTAGATCATATTTAAAAGATACAGAAAAAGGTTATGATAAAGAGATAGAAGCTCATGTAGCTATGATTATGAGTGGTTTTAATGTCACAGATACAAAATTAAAATTAATTATAGAAGAGACCTCCAAAGACCAGGAATTACAGGCATTGTTAAAATATATTAGAGAAGGTTGGCCTCAAAATAAAAACCAAGTTGATTCAATAGTTAAACAGTATTTTAGTTACAGAGATGAATTAAATTATTGTAAAGGATTGATTTTGAAAGGATGTCAAATAATTATACCAAAAAGCTTAAGGTCAGATATGTTAAGTAGAATTCATTATGCACATTTAGGTATAAGTAAATGCAAACAATTGGCAAGAAAATCTGTATATTGGCCATCAATGAATAAGGAAATAGAAGATTGTATAAATAATTGTGACACATGTAAGAAATATCAAAATGCTAATAGAAATGAACCTATGATTTGTAAAGAACTACCACAACTAGAATGGCAGATTGTAGCTTGTGACATATTTTTTATTAGAGGTAATCCTTATTTGTTAGTAGTCGACTCGTATAGTAAATTTGTTGAAATTAAAAAAATGTATAACATGTCAGCTCACACTGTAATTAAATTTTTGAAAGAAATATTTGCTCGATACGGAGTCCCAGAAATTGTTTATTCAGATTCTGGAACCCAATTTAGTGGATTTGAGTTTAAAAACTTTAGTTCAGAATGGTGTTTCATACATAAAATAATAAGTCCTAAACACCATCAAGGAAATGGTTTAGCAGAGAGACATATTCAAACAGTAAAGAGAATGTTAAAAAAATTAATTGATGAAAATAAAGATATTTATAAAGGTTTACTAACTTATAGAAATACCCCAGTTTCAGATACAGGCAAAACACCAGCTGAGTTATTGTTTAACAGGAAAATAAGAAATATGATGCCTGATATATCTAGATTTAGAAAAGATAGGAATTATAAACAAGAATTGTATAATAAACAAAAAAGACAGGAGAAATATTTTAATAAAAAGACTAGACAATTACCTATATTAAATAAAGACAGAGTAGTAAAAATAAAAGAAGATGATAGCTCAGGTCCTCATAAAAGTGGAATAGTTGAAGGATATGGTCAGGGGCCAAGATCCTATTATGTAAAGACAGAAGAAGGAGGAGTAATAGTAAGAAATAGAAAAAGTTTAATTCCAAATGGAAAATATGTAACAAATAGATCAGATATAGATATTGAGGATAATTTAAATTTAGAAAGTTGTAATGAGAACAGTGAGAATGTAAGAACTGAAACTAGAAATTGTAGGCCAAAAAGAACTATTAGAAAGCCAGCATATTTGGCAGATTATATTACAAATTAAAATTAGTTAAGTATGTGTAGGAATTGAAAAAATAATAATAAATAACTAGGTTGTAATTTTATTTTTAAAAGAAGGGAGATGTTGCATATTGGGACATCCCTATTAGATTTAGATTATAAGGATTGTACATGGACATCACTAGTCTGTAGTAAGATGGCTGATTAATAAAAACCTATTAAGAGAGGACTCCTGTGTTTGATATAAACCCAGCCTTGCCCGAGCCCGAAGACTAAAATATAAAGATATAACACCTGGTTTCGATTATAATTAGGAGACGACTACCTACGGTTTTTCCCTGCTTGAAAAAGCCCTGTTAGGTAGTCAGCAGCTAAAACTAATAAACACGCAGAAGCAATAGAAACATATCAATATTTATAAATGACATGCCTAAATTAGAAACCCCATGTAATTGTAATTTAAAGTCTTTGTTAATCTAATTATAATAATCAATAAAATTAATTGATCAAATATTATGCAACAATAAATAAATAATAATACACCCAACAGTCACATACATAGTCCTGACCCACACTAAGATCGAGTCTTGTGTCGTGAGTATCAGAAACTACCAGAGACTTTTCGATCTCACAAACACCCAGACCCGAAACAAATACTTGTGGATTACACAAATATTTGTTTCGGTGCGGGGATCGACCCCGCGGCCTCTCAATTCATAGGCGGCGTCTAACCAACTGCGCCACGGAGGCTGTCAATAAGCTTGAGACCATCGCTGTTATAAGAATATTGTTTTTATAATTTAAGATTGTCGTCCAAACGGCGGTACGGCAGTATGTCTTCGCTGCCATCCAGCTCTGTGAGCAGTAGACCGGTGCGCGACAAGAGACGGAGCTCTAATGAACATAGAAAGAAACATGACTTGAAGGTAATAATGTCACACACCACATTGATCATTTAAATCCAATTTTAGACGAAAAATAATGTAGGTACATTGTGTATCCACGATTAAAAGAACATAGTTCAGACGTTATTTAACAATAACTATGTTATTCGTATTAACTACATACAAACATAAACACACACTTTTTTTCCAAAAGGGGTAGGCAGAGATGCACCCAGGACATCCACGTTTCGCCTTCTTTTGTTTAACTGCGTTAACAAAATCGATATCTATCTCATGGAATTCACCATATATAACAAATTCTACCATTTGATGCATAAACATGGCATATACCAAAGACGCTACGGCATTACAATACAATAAGGTCATTCACCCACCACAACACTCATCTGTTGCCATTAAAATTAAGGAAAATATAACTGAAAGTTCATTATTTTGGTTCTCAGGGCATCAACAAGCGTTTCCAGCGGCTGGAATCGCACGTGGTGACGCTGGCTCGGTCGGTGGCGCACCTGTCCAGCGAGATGCGCACGCAGCACCTCGTCATGCAGGAGATGGACGCCATCCGCAACGAGATCGCCGCGCTCAGGCATATGTACAAGTCAGTGTTACATTCTTTAGTAACAACACACAGAAAACTATGTAGAGACGTTAGTTTAAATCCGGTTGTGGAATAAGCTGCCGCGGATTCCTTCCCCGCACCGGTGTTTTTTGCATTGCCCAAAATATGGGTAGTTATTTATATAAGTTCCTAAGGGTAACTAAATTTACTACAGAAACAAGTAATTACTACACGAGTAATTTGATTAGTACTCGGGATATCAATTACAGAATGCAGCTCGTTAATCCGATCATCAAAGACTTGGTCAGTCTTTATTAACTTAATGTTGTCACTATAAATTACTTATATGGGTGACAATTAACTACATAGCTAGCTTTTAAAGAAATCAAAAAGTATATTATAAAATATTTGAATTCTGATTCAAAATTCATCAACCGCTCAATAAGCCAATTATGTAAAGTGACGGAGTATTTCCTTTTACAAGCCCATTTTTTTAAATATAAGCTTCTAACAATATATCCATCATCTAATAATAAATCCTCTTTATTATAGATCTCAGCAGTACATTAGGTCAGGGCACCATCGCCACCTAGACCCATATTCCTTCAGCAACCCGGACCGAGTGAAACGGCTCACCAAATTCTTCGGGGACGAACCACCGCTCATGAGGCTCTTCCTTAAGAAACTTGGATATGAGGTATATTTGTTGTATTTCTATAGTATTAGAGAAGGTGACACCTGTGTCTAAAGATGCAAGAAAATAATTCCTTGCGATAGGAACATATTTCAACCAGAATATGGACAAAAGATCAGCTTTTAAAATTGCTGAACTGCGCCTGTCGGTAAGTAAAGTACCGTCCAAAAGTACAGTAGCGTTGAATAAATAACCATAAACATTCATCGTAACGACTTAACTACAGTTTTGCTAGGTATTGATATTTTGTTGAAACTAAACGAACGACTCATAGAAGGTTGGAATGCCAACGACAATTTCAAAAAAAATTAAACCAAATCACAGTTTACTATCTAAGCTCCTCTATAACGCTATACATTTAACTTTCCAGAAATACGCAGCATTACTAGAAAAAGAGAAGGTAGGAGCAGCGGAACTGCCGTACGTGGGTGAAGACAAGCTGAGGGCCCTGGGCGTTCCCCTCGGACCTCGCATGAGGATCCTGAAGGAAGCCGGCATCCACCAGGACCTGCACCACATGACCAGGGACGATCCACACAACACCACCACCACTTTGGCTATCGTTTAACATTGATACACTTGGCAGTATTGACTAGCATGAAGAATCAGGGTTTGGAGTCCAAATATGTGACATGATTACGAAGGGCCAGTAGGAATTGGCCTAAGGCTATACAGGCAGTAGAGAATAGAGATCATATTGACTGTGTGACATATTCATAATTTTGGGTTCAGACGGGCTTTCTTCTATAATAGAATTAAACAGTAATACTTAACATCGGACAAAGACAAAGAAGGGAAATGCTGAATGTAATTCAATTGGATGACTTTGAAGGTTTACGGACATAGTTCAGTACCAACAATTTACTTACAACACACTGATTTATCTTGACAAATTTAAAGTGTTTCACCATTTGTTGATTTGTCTTTTGTTAATTTGCTGCTTGCAAAAGTTTATTAGGCCAAAACGAAGAAAGAAAACAAAGTCTTCAAGAGCTATATCAATATGAACATCCATCCTTTTATAAAATGTTTGCTTTACTAATGCACACAGATGTTTAATATATAAAATCTTCAAAAACTGATGATTACAACAGTATATTGTCAAGTACTCACCCGGAAAAACGGTTATGCAAGAATACTGTCTACGATTTAATACATTTTGTGTTCAATTTATTATTCAACTGTATTAGAGTATATAAAATAATGTAACCTATGTACTAGAACAACGAATCTCGGCTCATGACTTGTAAATCTAGTTTATATTAGGCTAAGTCTTATGATACACATTATAAATACTCTGAAAATATATTTTACGGGTAATTTACAATGACTGATTTGTATCGATTTTTTATTTAGACAAATTATTGTTATCGTCTGTAATTGTAAGTGATAAAATAGATCATAAATGTGGATGTGTATAAATAGATATGCCCATAAAATTCTTTTGTTTTTGTAAGTATCAGAAGGTCTAGAGCTTTTTGAATATGGTTTTACGATTGTAAAAGAATACTTAAAGAATTTACTGTGGTCGATCTCTATTTGGGTTTCAATCCTAATTAAGGCACTTGAATAAGTAAGCAAGGACATACACTAGGTTTATTAGTGCATATCAAAATACTATAATCTGTCAATAAGATATGCTAAAATTTTGCGCGTACATAAATTCAATTCTTCACAAAAAACACATTACACTCTATTGCCATATTTTATCTCACACGTTTAACTTTTAAAGAAGACATCGAGTTTTTAGGTTCAAAAAGAGGATTAAACATGAAAAAAAATTAACTTAATTGTCTACACGTGATAATATATCCCTTAGTTAATTAACATTTGTTCTTAAATACTCTCAAACCATGACATTTATTACAAATTTATGAAACTTCAGTATACGTTACTACTTTTAATTCATTATAATATTATAATCTGATAGGTGAACCACGTTTTCTACCAGAGATAAAATAGTTCAACAACAACGAAAATGGTCGAAAATAGGTATATAGGTAAATTTTATCTGGAATAAAAACATATTTTGTTGTTTGTTGTAAAAGTTGATTGTGATAGAGTACCTAACTACGAAACACAATTTAACTAGCTACATACGTAAAATACCTAATTAACTGCTTCCTCTAAGTTTGACTGCAATACTGACTACATCAAACTGAATATACCTAAATGTATAAGTGCTGTTGGACTTAATGAGACTTAACATCTTTTGTCTCTAGATGGCGAGCGCAGGGGAATGCCAAGCATTGCTTTGTATTTCATGATTGGTTTTGATACTGTCCATGCGCGGTCGTATCACTTACCATCAAACAAATGGCATGCTCGTCTCGCCATTCAATGCAATAAAAAAATCTAAAGTTTCGGGACGCGATCATCACTTGTATCGCTATGTATTATTAGATCCTGATGTAACATGACCCACATTGCCAGCTAATCAAATATCTGGTATATCCAACAGTCGCACAATTTACTGACCCAACATTAACATAACGAGTCTTGATCCGACAACGGGTGGGTACGAGAAAATTCAAAAATCTATTTGGTCTCTAACCCAAAATAAATATTTATGGTTCACAAAAAATATATGTTTCGATACAGAAATCATATTCGATTTTAATTCTTGTTTCAGTCTGTTTCTAAACCGACTCCGCCACAACGACTTTATATTTTTACACATTATGAGTTCCTGTGATTGGTAACAGTTTATGGTAAAATCGTTAATGTAATTACGACTGCCTTGGTGGCGTAGTTGTACTACAGAGCGACTACAAAGCTGAGGTCTCGGATTCGAATCCCGTGTCGGGCAAAGTGATATTGGGTTTTTCTATTCATTATTAGCCCGGAGTCAGGAATTTGTGCCCGATATGGCGATAGGCTCGCCCCCTATCACATCATGGGACGGAACATACAAGGCGAAATGTGGATGTCCTGGTGGCGCCTCTGCCTACCTATGTATGTATCTATGTAATTACTTTTGTAACTTGTACGTATATCAGTTTCATAGCTGTAGGGTGAAGGCAGTAGTGAACCCAATTATATGGTTACTTTATGACTTCACCCAAAAATACTCCTAATTCTATGCTCCTAATACAGATAAAATAATCGACAATAATCCAACTCTTCTATGGGTACGCCAAAGAAATGTTCGGCATGTAATATAAAGTGTATTCTCGTATACTTATTGTGTATAGTTTTATGTAAATAAGGTTCCAGAACAACGATTTTACAACGTACTTAATTTTACCATTATGATATGTATAGTGCGGCCCTGCATGGCGTCTATGTACTTGTATCATTAAGAGGCATATTTTGTATATATTTTTAATAAAACTTTTTTACGATTATTTTCTTTTGTATTATTATCTAAACTTCCATCGACTTTCGTATAACTAGAATTTAAGAGACAAGGTATTATTTTGACGCTGTACTTAAGGGGCATTCACATTAAGAGTAAATAAACCATACTGTTCATTTCAGAACACTATACTACCACCACTTAAGCATAGTGTGTGAACGTCTTGCATCGTCATCTTCAGTCATGCAAATCCATCGTTGAACATAGGTTACCCTCAAATTATATTAAAATAGTTTCCAAGCTGAAAACCAGGTATTATATATTGAATGATCTAACCTAAAAATCGAAACCATGAGGCGTCCAATGAAATACTAAGGACGCACACATATGAAAAGTCGAAAGAATCAGTAGTACCTACAATTTTGATTAATATCTGAAAATGCTTGTTTAGTTTATTGTCTTTTCCATACATATATGCATAATCGTCACGCCTGTATCCTATAGGGGTAGGCAGAGACTATGGATCGCCACTTTGCTCGATCCTGACATATTACTTTCGCTTCACTCTCATCAATCTCTTCATGCATTCTCGTCGGTTTGTCATTTGTCGGTCATTCTTGTCTTTTCCAGATCTTAGTAATTAACAATTACTTTCGCGGCCCGCCCAATGTGTAACAACTACCAGCCGAATTTTAAGCCAAAGCACTCATCATTCTGCAAAATCAAATTCACGTTGCATCGTCCCTAGGTAAATAGGTACTCGTACCTATGCCATTCCTGCCAAACGTTTGTTTTTGTTCTATACCAACACAGCAAAGTGATTACAATGCATTTATGTAGTCCAGATGGAATATAGACCGACATGAGATGGCTCTCTCTCTCTCATCGATCTAAAATACCGCACACTAACGGAAGTCACTAATCAAGTCAACATAAACAAATCTCGCACTCACAAATAAGATTCACAATATTAATACTAGATGGCGCTGATCAAATGCCATACAAAACGAAGTTTACTTTAACGCTATTGAGTCGGTATAAAAACTCGCACTACGGCCACTGATTAGGAGACTTCCCACATTGTGTGAGAAGATTTTGCCCTCAGCCCGTCAACCCATTGCGAATAGGCGCACGGACAGATGTTATTAAAGATTTTTCAAGCCCAAAATAATTCCTCCAAATTCCTTCCAATTAATCCCAGACTGCCTCGGTGGCGTAGATGCACTACGGTACGGTTACAACGCAGAGATCACAGGTTCGAATCCCGGATCGGGCAAAGTGATATTGGATTTTGCTATTCATTATCAGTCTGGAATCAGGCATAATATGTTCCCTATATGGCGATAGAATTTCCTCCTATCACGTCGTGTGATGGAATGTACAAGGTGCCACTGCTCTGCATTGATTGGCGAGACGAGCATGCCATTCGCCTGATAGTAAGCAAAACGATCGCTCATGGACAGTAGCAAAACCAAATAACACCATGAATTACAAAGCAATACTTGGCATTCTACTGCGCTCGCCATCCTGCTGTTTGACGGGAGAAATAAACATTGCGCCGGGACCTAGCCATTTCTATAATATTATATTGTTTTGCAATGTTTAATAGATAAGCATCAGAACTACATACCAAATAAATTAAAGCAAATCTGATTTTCAATGTATTAATGAAGCTTTCAATTGTTCTGGGCTGAATTTTTCCACAACACGATTTTCATCACAATCAGTGGAGAAAGCATACGTACAGTTAACTGTTCTCAATCAGAAATAGCTTCGATGTAGTTGTTTGTAGTTTGTAAGCTTGTAATGAGAAATGGCAGGGTCGATGTGTCAAGTTGGGAGATAACAAGCGTTAAGGGACAGACTGTATTCTCAATCGTCAGGATCTAACCTAAATATTATCATGTATTGCAGAAGAATTTGTTGAAAATGTTTGTAATATCAACAGACTCAAAAGCTATTAATATGGATATTAATCCTAGTTTAATAAAATAGACTGCCTCGGTGGCGTGGTTGTACTGCGGTACGACTACAAAGCTGAGGTCTCGGGTTCGAATCCCGGGTCGGGCAAAGTGATATTGGATTTTTCTGTTCATTATCAGCCCGGAGTCAGGAATTTGTGCCCGATATGGCGATAGGCTCGCCCCCTATCACATCATGGGACGTAACATGCAAGGCGCAATGTGGGTGTCCTAGTGGCGCCTCTGCCTACCCCTTCGGGGATAAAGGCGTGAGTTTATGTATGTATGTATGTAATCCTAGTTTATTTATTGCATTTTCAGAACAGGAAGAATAAAAATGTGAGTTAAAAACGCCAACAGTAGGTAAAACATAAGATAAGTTACAAAACGAGGTAGGCATGGATATTATTATAAAATTATTAAGTTCATTAACCAAAGATCTTGTACTTTAATCCTATTTGCATCTTATTATGTTTAGCTTCTAAAATCACACTATCAATCTCACAGGCAGCAGACATTATTATTTTTGTAACCACTATCAAAAACGCAAAAACAAAAACCAACATTATTGATAAAATAAACTAATTACGTCGCCTTAAGTGGGTGCGTTACCGGCTATAAATATTTTGTTCCAGACGGACATAAGGATCAGTGGTGGACGGACGTACAATGGCGACAATTTTGCTTGCGGTGTTCGCGCTCCTCGCCTGCACGGTCCAGGCTCAAGTGGTGAAGTTCACCCCCTGCACGGAAAGTAAGGCTCTTTACTCTTATTTTTAATAATAGCATTAGTGGCAGGAAAGCAAGTGACAAGAATTACAACGCTAACACTACGATTTCATATGCAGTATTTTGAACTATTTAAAAGTTAAGTAAGAGAGGGTATACAAAAGAAAGCAAAATTAAGAATTAAAAAAATATATGTTGTAGTTTATCATTAACTAAGTAGTTGGATGAAATAGCAGTGCGCCTGATTGCGAGGGGTCATCGCTGTTCATGCACTTTAGCAATGTCAGGAGCATGGTTGACAATCGTCTAACGAATCAAACCATTGTCTATTTAACTATTTTTATTTAACTAGTGGCCCGGCCTAGCCTCATTCGCGTGCAGATAGTTATGGAGTCCAGTCCATATGAAATTTCCAGTAATTTTGTTTCTATTTCGCGTACTGTTTTATATTTAAACTCAATGTGACCGCCGCGCCGTCGACTATATTGCTTTTCCTGTTCTGTGCCCTTTCATACTGTCCCATAACGCAATGCATGCAATCCCGTCCTCTGCGGTCCCGTGCCAACCATTCGGGTTTGAAAGAATAACAAATATGTATTTTGGGTTCCTTATTCATTCGACGGGAACACTACATTTTTAGGAATAAAAAGTAGCCTATTTGTTAATCCAGGGTGTCAGCTATCCTTATACCAAAATTTCATCAAAATTGGTCGAGCCGTTTCTGCGTGAAAGAGTAACAAACATCCATACATACAAACTTTCGCAATTGTAATATTTGTAAGGATATTCTGATGTCCGTCAATCATATTTAGTTTCTGCAATAATTAAGCTGAGGATTATTTTCTGGATTAGGAAACCTCATGTGACTTGCCCGGGACTAGAATTTGTACCCGATATATCATTACGTTTCCTGTATAATTTGACTTTTCATAACGTGAGACATTAGAACAAAGTCATCAACGCCCTAAATACAGCGCGTATTATTAGTTATCCTAATAAGAATATTCTCATAGTTACATTAATTTGTAAATCTATTATCAAGATCCATGAACGTTTTCCTTTACTACGAACAATTCTAATACAAATTGATTAAATATTTCCCTCGGTACCAGGGTCAAACCCCCGGGGTTTTGTAATCCTCGATATAATGTAGATAATTGAAACATATTCTTAGCATAGCATCGTACAGACTTATGCTGTTCACGTTAGTATGTATCTAACATTAGAAATTTTACCCAATATCAATCTTAACATATTATAATATAAACTCCAGTATATTTCAGCAAAGGTTATCACAAGACACGTGCGTATTAACGGGTCCAGCTATCTAACCACATCAACTCCAAATCAACGAATCAACATGGTAATATTATTATAAAAGAAGCCTCATTAGTCTAGTCATCTAGTGGTGATTTGAATGTTAAGGGTATAAAATAAATTGTCCGTACTGCCACCCACAATTTGCAAAGCTTATATCTGAACCAAGTTATGTGTCGGTCTATTGTTATACCAGGCAGTCTCTTCTTTTTAGCAAAGTTAAATATTCGTAGAAAAGCCTAATATACATTTTTTTGCGTATTTACTAAGTGGGATCCATTTTTAGATATTTATTTCTAAACGCAGTACTGATCTAGGCAAGTGATTTGACCTCTGTATATCCGGCTTCGAGCAGGGCGTGATTGATGTGTATACTGATGTGTATATCTGTACTTCACTGCACTATTTATCAGTTGCAGTGAAGTCGCTTTGTCGTGCAAATATAAAACATTTCTTTAATATATTCCTTAACCCTTTTGGGATGGATCTAGCCGAGCCGCAACATCCGCAAAAGTGCTAAGTTAGAAAGCCAGTGAACGAGCGTACTCGTTCCGGCGTCCCCTGAGGTACCAAAAGGAAAATTAACAGCTTTCCTTTCGACTCAAAAAAAGGTTAACAGGTATTCTGTTAAGGTATTAAATAAAATAAATAAAATAAAATAACCCTTCTCACAAGCAATCTTCCATGTGTGGTAGACCTATACGAACTAATTTTGTTTAATATATTTGTAACATGAATCTTTGCTTTCAATAACGTGGCATACTATGACCGTGTTATAAACGTATCAGGAAAAAAATCTTTGTATGAATTATTATCGAACAATACCAACCGGTGACGGAACGGTCTAGTGGGCAACTCTTAGCAAATCTTACAAAGAATCGTTTAAATCTCTCATAACATGGTCATACGCTACATCGTTGTAGAGAGGCCTTAAAGAAAATAGAGATTTTAAAATAACGCAATGATAATGGCTGGTAACACAATAAAAAGTCGAAGTTATCGTATTGCCAGTGCCTTATTTGTTTAGCATTTGACCTTTTTGGACAATGCGAAGATAAATGAGTGTGTTGAGTCCAGATAACATGCACGTTTGTATTATCAATAGTTTTAGTTGGGACTAATTCAACTCCGGTTCATTTATGATAAATGGCATATCGTAAGGTCAATTCAGATCAAGCGGAAATATACATACACGTTCAAGACTAAATTTTGCGGTTGACAATGAAATACTATCACATTATTTGATAATAACGTGTATGGTGTGTTCTTTGGAACCCGGTGTTAGATTTCCAGATAGGTAATACCTTTTTGAAATCAAAATGAGCCGGAGGTTTCGGGCTGTTAAATTGCTTTTTCTATCACATCTTGGAATGGAAATATCAATGATATTAGTGGCACTTCAGCTAACATTCAGGGTACATTCTGATTATACCGGGTATATGAAGACTGCGACCGAAAACGAAGCCAGGTGGTAGTTTTAGTGGTTACAAACACGCTGCAAATAAAAATTTCGCCAAAACAGTGACAAATATTTTTCTATATTTTTTTTAAAAATCGTCATGTTTGGGTGGTAAATATCCAGTTTTTGCGAAAATACTAATTTAAACCCTTACGTACCATTGCGTGTTTCAAATAAAGAGGTGTACATCATTATTTTACGAAAACTATGTATCTATCACCCAAATACGACGATAAGTAAAAAATAACAAAAAAAAACTTGTCGATTTTTTTGCGAAAATTTTACTTGCCTTATGTTTGAAGTCACTAATACTACCACCTGGCTTCGTTTTCGGTCGCAGTCTTAATATACCCTATATAAGAATGCAGTTATGTTTATTACAACACTGTTCTTTGTCCAGTATACTCATTTTGTTTTGAATTCGATAAGCTTCGAAGTAAATGAGGTGAGGCGATGTGAGGCAAAGTGCAGTTACTTACTATCAATTTACTGTCCTCACTTGAACGTCAATAAATATATAACTAGACATTGATAACCCATTAACCAATTAATTATTAGTTTATGCACAAACCTACATACCGTGGCGATTTTAAAAAAATTCTACGGTATGTAAAGTCCGCCAACCCGCACTAGGCTAGCGTGGTGGATGTGGCCTAAGTCCTAACCCCTCAATCGTACTCTCGATTATAGAGAAGGCCCGTGCCCTGCAGTGGTACGTATATGGACAGTTACAGATACGGATTATGCACAAAACTGTCGGTAAAGCAGCATCATTGCATATTTCCTTACGGTCTTATTCATAGAAACTTTTAAAACCTGTCTTAGTTTGTTTGTCCCTTTCGAACAAATTTTGCATTCAGTTTAATCGGAGAAGACAAAACATTCGATAACTAAAATAGGTTATAAAAGTGACTATGAATAAGGCAGTAATTTTATAATAACAGCGTTGACAACTTTCTAGTGTTATGTATATCAAAATTGTAATTAAAAATGTTTTATTTCAACAATAGACGCGCAATAGCTCTATCTATCAGTAAAGATAATTAAAGCTGTACTATAAAGCTCCCCTGTGAATAAGCTTACCAAATACCCATTAGCTTTAAAAGGGGTTTATTCAACTATAATTGGCCTATGTTTTAAGCTTATGAAACGTACTTTCCGCTATCATCCGCCAAAGAAAGTCTACAAGAACGTAGGGTCCGCTAATGGCCTACTATTTATTATTTAATAACTAATGCTATATACTATGGTATGAGCAGTCAAACCTAAAATAAACAAACTCTATATATTGAAATAAAACTATTTTTACGGATTTTATCGCGATTTGGTTTAATTTTTTACATTTTTTAACTTCCCGACGTTTCGATTGCTTTTCAGCTTTCGTGGTCACGGGGCAGACTGAGGTATTAGTCATCTGCTCTGTGACTGTTACAATTAAACTACCCTTAATTTTCAATTATTAAATTAAAAAAGCTAATTTAAAAAGTTAACTAGTTGTTGCGATCCGATCTACGCAGAAGGAGCTCACTGTGTCTTGAGGTCTGGCAGCTGGTCTTTTGGGTTCCGATTTAATCAAATGTAGAATTGGATCCCATGATGGTGCAAGCTTCAAGCCATCTTCTCTATTGAAATTTGGATGTTTTTTAATTTCAATAGCCTCGCGAAACATCCTGGGTAGGAAACGGTGTTCTTTAGCAAGGATTTGGGGCTTATCAAAACGAAGGTAATGCTTGGAGCCTTCCTCGATGTGTTCAGCAACTGCAGACTTCGTTGAGCGTCGGTGTTTGACATCAGCTATGTGTTCTTTTACGCGGGTCCCTATGCTTCTCTTCGTTTGGCCGATATAAGAGAGGCCACAGTCACAATCTATTTTATATACGCCCGGTTCTTGCAAAGGTATATGACACTTGACAGGTGGTAAGAATTGACTAATCTTCTTGGGCGGCTTGAAGTATGTTTTAATGGAAGCACGCTTCAGGATGTAGCCAATCTTGTCTGTGACTCCTTTGATGTAAGGTAGTATAACCGGGGCCCGTTCAACTGTGGCTGGTTTCACTCGGTTTCTGTGACGGCGGCGTGGAATTTGGAGCTTGTTGTCTCGCAGTACCTGCTTGACGTGTTGCAGCTCAGTCGCCAGGTGTTTCTCGTCACAGATTCCTTGTGCTCTCTGAAACAAAGATTTACCCACGGTAGCTAACTGTTTCGGATGGTGGTGAGATTCACCGTTCAGATATTTATCTGTATGGGTCTTTTTTCTATACACGGTATGACCTAAGGACTGATCAGGATTACGGATAACTAAAACATCTAAGAAGGCAAGAGATTTATTATGTTCCAACTCCATAGTAAATTGAATTTTATTGTTAATGGAGTTGAGGTGATTTAAAAATGCAGTTACTTGGTTAGATGGTAAGATTGTGAAAGTATCATCTACGTACCGCTTGTAAAATCTTGGCGCGACCGGGGCTGTACTAAGGGCTGTCTCCTCAAAGTCCTCCATGAAAATATCGGCAACTACAGGAGATACAGGTGAGCCCATAGCAACACCGTCTATTTGTACATAGTATTGATTATTCCACAACATGTCCCCGTGACCACGAAAGCTGAAAAGCAATCGAAACGTCGGGAAGTTAAAAAATGTAAAAAAAAACCAAATCGCGATAAAATCCGTAAAAATAGTTTTATTTCAATGTGTAACATTCGCGTAAATCTAAGAAACCATTAAACTCTATATAATCATCAAAAGTAAATGTCCAATGACGATGATAATAACAAGATAGGTACTCTCTCTCTCTCTCTCTCTCTTCAGTCATAAGACGTTCACAGCTGACTACACACTAATAACAATATTCGTAAAGTTCCAGCAAGCCTGTGCACGGTGTCCGAGGTTCGTATCCAGCCCGCCGATATCAAGAAGAAGTACAGCATAGTCACTAAGGGAGTAAACACCGAGCTGTCTTTCGACTACACGCCAAGTAAGTACCAGTAGTAAGTAAGTAGTATGTCTACAAATATTATTTGTAATCCTTTTATAATTTTTTTTGGTGTTTCTGTCCATGTGGACATGCCAACCCCATAATACCTTTTTACAATACAATATGTGACAATATTTGTATTATACAACTTAAAGTTGACCTTAATAATTATAAGCCTTCAAAATAGCGAATTTTAATTAAAATATGTATATTAAAATTAAATTAAAAACCAAATTTTCTCACAAGGTTTTTCTTCACCGTCACACTTCGTGATAATCGACTAACAATACAATACTATATTTGAATAAAAATATTTTAATTACAGACTTCGCTGCACAAAGCCTAAAGAGCGGGTTGTTTTGGGCGAACGGAGTGGATGACATTGAGTTCGAAGGTCTGAAGGATGCTGATGCTTGCTCGTTGACCACGTGCCCCGCTGAGGCTGGCAAGCAACAGAGCCTCACCTACAGCCTCCGCTTGGGCTTGAAGCTGCCTAAGGTTCGCAATTTTTTATATACTACCTCGACAAAGTGACTACAATGAAGTACTTACCACCACGGAGCTTCGCAATAACGGAAATCGACCACGCGGTAGTCCCAGAAAGAGATGGCGGGATAAATTCGATTCTCGAACTGTCGGGTATTAGCATCTGATCGCGACGAACAGAAGGAAAGGAGTGGGACATAAATGCTTTTGCTCAGCAGTAGGACATAAAGGCCTTAGTTATACACTTATCAGTACACCGTATTGGCGACTAAAACGTTTTGGTACAATTTCACTGTTCGATACTATGCCACCGATCAGTCCCCTCAGGTGTCCAAGAAGCTCATATTAGGCTCCATGACAAGATTTATGTGACATTTTCCATTATTCTCTATTATGTAGAACTGTCAAAAGTCTATTGTCTATAAAATGGACACCGGAGGGGTTATTGTTCCATCCCGATGCGAAAAACTCGTTGTGCGCTCAGCCTAAACCATTCCGGAAGACATTAATCGTATTAAAACTATGAAGGATGAATATTTGCACTTGTTTTAAAAAAATGATTTTGGAAAGCAATCATCATTATCTTTTTTACAGGGCATATACCCGATCAAATGGAAGCTCTGGAACGCAGAGGACAAGACTCAGATGTGCTGCTTCAAGACGACCCTCAAGATAAAGTCAGCCCGATAGTGAATTACTCAATATTGATACAAAATTGTACTTTTAAATATAAAAAATATACAGCTTAGAAAGTTTGAATTGTTTTATTACACTAACACTAAAATAAAGAACTTCGTTTCTGAGTTTAAAATTGACCGCTTCATTGCCTATACTCGCCACCAGGCGGGTTGGGAAAGCAGACTACTGTCCATATTGGTTCCTTGTACTTAATTAAAAATAACTAAATAAATAAATAGACACAATACCGATGTTGTACCTATGTCTCAAAATCTACTACAGACTTTTATTTATATTCTTTATTGTAACAATGAAATACAATATACAAAAATAACAAAAAGAAGTACAAGTGTCAGTCTTACAACACCCAAACTTTGGCTTGGTTGGGTTAGTTGTGAGACTTTTGGGTCTCACAACACCCAAACCTGAAACAAATAAGTACTTGAAGATCGCACAAACAGCGTGAGGATCGGAACCGTAACTTTAAGGCTCTTATCAACTAAACCACAGAACACCAAATATAGAATAGAAATACTGTGGATAGACAGATTTAAAACCTATTTTAGTTTTCCAATGTTTCATCTTCTTCGCTCAAACTGAATTCTAAAGTCGTTTGAAAGGGATAAAACATGAGAACTAAAATGGGTTTTAAAACTGTGTATGAATAAGGCCGTTAGTGTTTATTTGTTCCATTTGATGAACATAAAATCAGTGATTTTTCCTTTGTCTAATGTAACTTTAATATTAATGATAGGTTTGTTGTATATGCCTTTTTAAATAAATAAACGCGGGTACTGTTTGCGTTGGTTACTTGCTAATCCTTTAAAGGCCAATTGTAGGAAAATTCTGTATGTAGACTTTTCTTTTACTGCTCTTATGGATTATAATGTACAGTCAATTCTGTTTACCTAATTAGTTCTTTATTAATGAACATATGGATAACCAGGCGTAGTCGACCTAATAAAAGACCAGTGAACTATATAAAATTCAGGTCAGACAAACGTCCCTGCGTACAGTTTATTTATTTTATTTAAGGACCTCCAAGGAAGGATACACGACACATAATGAAGACAATGGTGTAGCGTTATTCCAGTTTAAATTGTGACGTGATCTTCAATTACAGGAGACCACAGCATGCAATTTAAAATATTTATATAACCGCAAAGAAATACAGTTAAAACTAGTTAGGCATATTTAAAGGAATTTGATGCATAATGTGTAGAAATAAAAAAAAATACTAAGGAAACGCTTGTCCGCCAACCGGTGAAATCCTGTCGTGCAGTCGTCGCGCCAGAGTGAGAGACTAGTATAGATCCCGGCGAGTGCACGCGAGGGGCACCGAGGGCCCTTCCGTGCTTCGCGCCGGCTCCTCTTTCTACGTTGTGCCCGTCTCGCACTATATCCTCCATTCCCGAACGTCGTTTTGGGTCAACCTCACTTATCCTTATCCCATCCCACTTTATAAAGCCATAAGAAGGCACAATAAAAGAAACAGGATCTGTACAGCGGGAATTACATCCACATTTTTTGTGGACTTCTGCAATATCAGGGGTCTACGCAGCAACCTTGACGCCGTCTACCACCATTATGAGACAACGCGGCCTGCAATGCTCTTTTTGACTGAGACGCAGATATCCACCCCTGAAGATGTTTCGCACTCACACTCACTCGATCCCCACACCGAGACAAATATTTGTGTGATCCACAGGCATTGTTTCAAGTCTGGGTGTTTGTGAGACCGAAAAGTCTCTCGTAGTTCCTGATATCCACGATATAAGACTCGATCTTAGTGTGGGGTCAGGACTATGTATGTGACTGCTGGGTGTATTTATTTATCTATCTATCTTAATATACAAAGTTATTTTTAGTATACTACAAAGCCGAAAGTAGTTTGTTGAGAGTCAGTAACACAATCCATTGCACAAAATGTGTTGACTGACAACACACTAAGCTCGAGTCTTATTTAATTTAACTGCCTTTCACAACTAACTGCTACTTAACATACAGTGATGACCCGCCACTAAAATTATACAAGTCTTTTATCGTGGCCATCAGAAAAAAAAGAAACTATTCAGTCTCAAAAACACACAGACTGGAAGAGTAAAGGATATTATCTTAAACATTTGTCTTGGTGCGACGTATCGTCTCCACGAAATGGATAACTCCCCATTATGGTTCGCTAAGTGAAGAAAATGGTAAATGGCAGAACACCAGCCAAACGGTCAGACATCGTGAAGAAGGCGGTTGGTAGTAGCCTATACCACGCAGTCCATGCCACCCAGGACCGAACACGATGGAGGAATATCACATGTGGTCGCGGTCCTCAGCAGTGAGAGAACGATAAGAATAGAATAGAAGTGAAGAAAATGGTACAAATTACAATAACTCTTTGTGTTAGCTACGATAATTGGTTTTTGTTCTCAAACCTTTAAATAGCGGCGCAAACAACAGCAATTATTCAGTAATTAGCAACATCCACACAGACGGTTATCAAATGATTTAATGACCCCTCGTCGATCAATAAACTCATTATATTTATTAAAAACAATAATTAGCACTAGTGATGTTACCAATGATTCCGAAATATTACAAAATCGATGCACATTCCCGAAAATTTTGCAATAGCATAATATAAATATAAATTAAATATATGAATACAAATATCTGATAACAATTTTCATATTTTCATTATAGTACAAACCGTAGAGTAGGAAGAAAGTATCGGCCGACAAAAGATGATATTATTCAGTTCTACTCTTTAGTTGGCATTATTACGAAAGCCTGTCGAAAGGGGGACACTTGCGAGGGTCACGAAACGGACGTATGGAGTTACTAACGTGTATTCGAATAACTGCAGGCGCTAAAATTATATAAGAGTTCTTGTGTAATACACTACTTTAATATGGACCTATTTTGTATAAACATTTCAATTTCTAAATAATAATTTATTTTCCTCCTCTTTGCATCTCTCAAAAGCTTATAAAAATGAATGAATGATTTTGGAAAACGAGCATTGTATATCGTCTTCTCACAAATATTATTAACAATTTTAATATCGATTCCGAAATCGCATTCGGACGTATGTCATCTCTACTGAGTTATGTATTGCTATACTCAGTGTTCGCAAGTCGCCATCACGATGTGGACCCGTGTTATATTGTTTATTGCCTTTAGCTGCACTATCGCTCAATCAGAATATGTGAGAAAGAAGATTTGCAAAGATGGTGAGTATTTTATTTTACTAACTTAGCTAAGCTAGAACAATCTGATTTATCCCTTCGTGACAAAAATCCTGGAGTAATATGAATCCAGGATCATTACTACCAAATATGATAAATGCAATTTACAAGTAGCTAACCGCTCTAAAGAGGATGTTTGATATTATTTCGGATACAATAATGTTATCGTTCAGCCACGGTTATTGTCTTTGAGACAATTTCAATACACTAGTGAGTAAGATGTATCATGAATTCGAATTTCAAGGTTCACTAAAATGAAATTGACCGTATTAGACATAGAAACAAAGGACTAGTCATCAAATGAAGTCATATTGGGCATTCGTGATGTAGGTACCGAAATCTAACATCATGTAAACATAGAAATGAACCTGGTGGTAATGTGTACCAAATACGGTGTAGAGTTAGAAATATTAAGTTAATATTGAGTCTACAACAGCTTGTAGATTGTAGATGCAAATTGTGAAAACTCCTTAATGTATGCCAAGTACACTAATGCTAATGATTAGTAAGCACGCTACAACATATTCTATTCAGCTCCTACAATACGGCAACAAAGACCATAATGGGTGTTTATGCTTCAGACATTTACCTAAGACATTTTGGTATTTAAAGACGTTACAACGACTTAACTTTAGCTAAGTGGTCATCTTTAGATATTAGATAGGTTTTGCCAGATTAGGAGATTGAAAGTTGAGGTCGGTGGGTCTATTTGGTCTTCTTTATAACATTCAACAATACCCAATTATGCTGACCAATCGAAATAAGATATCAAATCTGTCACTCCATGCAGAATTATTGTTAGACGAGCTGAGATTTCAACCCTTTTTTGTTAAGGTCAAAATTGCCTATTGTGTAGCTTGAATAATTGGAATTGAACTAAACATTATTTAATGGTCATCTGTAATATTCATTGTAATTTTCAGTGGACGTTTCGCATTGTGTGGTACACAGCGTTATTGTCGACCCCTGCACTCAGGGTCCATCGTTCTGTCTAATGAAGACCAACAAGAGCTACGGAATGACAATAAACATGACGCCCAGTAAGTACATATGTACATAATTATGTATGCACTTGTATGAATTAGTAGGTCAACTTAGTATCTATGTTGGTAGTTCAGAATTTCTTCCTAATTTAGATGAATGTAATTTTTGGTTCAATGTTTAAAATATTACGCATAAAATATGATAACTAACTATTATTAATTTCTCATCATAATTCTCAAATAATGTCTTTCTTAATCCCATAACGTGGGTTACCTCGCGTATTTTCGAAAATAATAGTATTATGTTTCACAGCCCATTACAATGAGTAATTTAATGATGTGGAAAATTCCAGAATTTTCAGCAAGTAAGCTAAAGATGGCGGTGTACGGCGATGTAACAAACGATGAGTCTTATAACGTAGTGTTCAGACGACCTAAGAACGCGTGTGATTACCTCAACTGCCCGCTACAGGCAGATGAAAGGACCCTTTTCGACATGGATTTGGACATAGACAAAAGAGCTTATGTAAGTGATAGACTTCTCAATACAGCCTTACTAACTTAAAGGTAAGTGACGAGGCAATCAAACAGCATTGTGACGAAAGGTGACAGAAAATCGTTTAATAATAAATGTGCTTTCTTTCTCTTTCTTTCTATTATCAGCTGTCAATACCCTATCAGAATAGCTGTGCAGTTATCATCAGGCGCATTCAGTGAATTTCCTAGTTACCGAAACGATACGCTGTGTCAGCAACAACCAAATATTTGGTTCAGGTCTGAGTTCATAAGATTTGCAATGTCTCTGTTACTTTCACATAGGTACCTAGATAGGTACGATAGATATATAGGTATTAAGGAAAAATATAGTTATTCAGGTACAGTAAATGAAGAGTATTATAATAGCAAACTCATGGAATGAATATTTTGCTATCAAAGTACAAAAGGGCAAAAATGTAATGATTTCTCATTAGTCTTCTTTATCTATTTATTTATTACACTTTATTGAACATTTAAACCGAGAAAAATACACAACAAATATTAAACATATAATTCTACAACTTTTCTTTATTTAAATTATCTATTAAAGAAAAAGTATTTCATTCTAAATGTCGCGTGTCTCTTTGGCCAATTAACGTTGAACTTATTTTAAAGTGTAAGTAAATACTAAATATATCTGTTTTATCATGATTTCAGGGCAAATTCCCGCTAAAGGTGAAACTGTGGAACGAGGAAGACGAGTCGCAAGCGTGCTGCTTCACTTTCACCGTTAAAGCTAAATAAAGTAACCTTTATGTAATTGACAATAAATATTATTATTCCTAAACCTTTACTTATTTCGATCCTTTCAAATATTTACTTACCATGTACTCTCATTGATATACGTATCCCGATATATTTAACATAATTAAAATTGTTTTGATCTACTAAAAGGTCTCAGAACAATAAGTAAATGGTTATCAAATGCAATGAAATCACTTTGTTGTGTCAGCGTAAACAAATGACTAATTCGTTCTAGCTTCAGCCTATGTGGCGCAATTGGTGGAGGTGTGGTAGTAAAACGAGAAGGTTATTTAATTAACGATTAGTCTTTTCATTCTACAATCTACCCATATTTGAAATAAGATTATTTCTTATTTTTCAGGTGTATTTATTTATAAGACAAACCCAAGATCTTTCGATGCTTCTATACACCATCTTCCTCCATGGAACCATAAACTTCTGCTATGACACTCATCGATAGTCGATAATAGCATTGTTGGGATGCCTGTTAAATAATTCAATTTTCCAAGTCTCATTAGATTTGCCTTTAAAAGGCCGGGTTCAAGCGCTGGTCATCTCTGTTTATAGTTGATGTGAAAGTACCTCTCGTTTCCATGGTATTCATAGGGCTGTCGTATCTCAGTATAAAAATTTTAGAAAACTCCAACAATCTTTTAACACTGCTATGTTTTACATTAGGTACTTTAGAATAATGAGAAATTTAGGTTTTCCCCTAGCAAGAAATCAACACATGTTGGATACTT
This sequence comes from Deilephila porcellus, assembly GCA_905220455.2. Classification (NCBI taxonomy): domain Eukaryota; kingdom Metazoa; phylum Arthropoda; class Insecta; order Lepidoptera; family Sphingidae; genus Deilephila; species Deilephila porcellus. Next base: position 963,490 of record LR999984.1, on the reverse strand, counting down.
TAGCGTTTTTTAAAATCGCCCGACATTTACTTAAATATACCTAATAATAAGTACGACGCTATCCAAATAGCCGAGACATAAACATTCACTGAACACGACATTTCCTAGCCTACTTGACAACAGACGTAAACAAGATGGACCGTAAACATGATACACTTGCGTGACCGCCCATGGGCAGTAGTAAAACCGACAACATTACAAAGCAGTGCTTGGCATTCGACTGCGCTCGCCATACTGAGACATAAGATGTTAAGTCTCATTATGATAGGTTCTTGATCATCGTGTCCGGTAGTCACTGTCCCGGCAGATATACATCCTTCCACCATCTCCCCTATTTTAAATCTTTTATTAATCCCCGAGCCCACAGCCCTACGCATAATAGCCAGTGTTACAGAACCGGCGGCACTGCGCACAAACGTAACACGAGATATCAAATAGAAATGAAAGTCGCTGAATAAATATCTGATTTGAGATAAAAAAAAACTATTCATTGTTATCATGATGTTATGGCGTAACGACTCGCGTTTGAACTTTCCACTTTTACTTTACCTTTACGTTTTACTATAATAGTCATGGGTGAGGTTATATAGGGTGAAGTGGGCGCTATTTGTCCACATGGCAATATTGCTGTAGGTATTGAAACAATAAATTAAATTATACTAGTGACTACATTATGTATGTTGGTAAGTGCAGTGCTATAAAGAGTGCCATCTCTAGCTAGTTAATATTACTATTCCGGCTTAATCTCAACCAGACAAATTCCAGCTGAATCCCTTTGCGACACACTAGCGTCTCTCACTATATTGGGCTTTCCAACATCGCATAGGGTGGTCCCTTTCAGAGCGGATGCCTACACCCAGCACCTTAACTCAATTAACTCGATTACCAAGATTAATAAGGTCTTATGATTTTAACACTTCCACTGTTTAATTATCAGATTTCATTAAGAGTGAACCCTTGCTCTAAAAACTCTACATCTTGACTAAAATGTATGACCATGCTTCGATCAAGTGTATATTTTATCGAAGATACCATGACCGTATTTAGACTATCTACTATAGAGATTTTCTATAGAGTAAGAAATTTAGCAGCGATTGGATGCATAAATCAGCAGACCGGGCTCTGTGGCATATCTTAATTCTTGGGAGAGGCCTGTGTCCAGCAGTGGACTGTAACGGGCTGATGATGATGATGATGATGAGGAAGAAATTAAGCCACTTATCGTAATTGAATAATATAAATAGAAAAGATATAACAAATTAATTTTACCACACGGACAATATCGGAATTATCAGCAAGTAATAACTAGTCCAGAGTAAAATAGACAATAATATAACATGATTGGGAACTAAAGCTTATAAGACAAGTATGTGGGTTACTAAATCGAAATAACTTCCGTGGTGATGAAGACTAGTAATAGACCCATTTCTGTATCGGATCATTTATTAGCAACATTGTTGCACAGCCTAGATTCTCGGTTAGATAAAATCTACAGAAAATGACAAGTTAATATTCCGAAGTGTAGTTATAACTGGAGTTTTAGATCCATTAATTAGATTCTTATCTCAGGTTTTCATCTGATAGTTTATGAATAAATAAATTGACACATAGTTTATTAATTGGTTTTGCTATAATTAAATTGTTCTTTGGACCAGTTTGAGGTGTATAAAATGGTACATTACTGAGTAACAAATTAATATGAACACTATATTCTCTTTATTTTACACTGCTTCTTCTTTCTCCTTCTCCTAAATCCATCCTATGGTTGTCTGGTAGAGATTGCCTAGCGCGATAAGACCTGCCATTCGTACTTTGTAGTTATATTTCTATATTATATTGTTTTGTTAATTGTGTACAATAAATTATAAAAAAAAATCAAATATTTTCTAACTATATGTTTCTACCACCCATGCTACGTCCTGCTACTAAACATAACCCTTCTTAATTCTTTACGATGAACATCAATAGTAATTAAACCTGATTACTAGTACGCAGACCTAGTGCCAATTTTCGAACTTTACATTACAGTTCTCCACGTAATATTTTTCTTCACAGCTAGCTAAAGGTGTAAGTCCTTACGTAGGAACTGCGACTTTTTCTCCATAATCTTTAAAATTACAATTAATGATATGAAATTATCTGACAAGACGAAATTAGCTTATTAACTAAGGACTTAGATTAATTACTGTCAATCTCAGCAAGCATTAGCTAACGAGATTATTGTCATTGTTCTGGTACGTTCACCCCGCTCGTCTCGTGACCGCTGGGATTCGAATCCGTGACCTCATCACTGTGAGAAACCCGACGACAATCGATTACTTCCTCTGCTTATGCACTTATATCGTTTAAAATTGGGAGTTGGCGAACCCCTGTACACAGATTGAATGCTTAATGCGTGAATCTAAATGCTCCTCGGAGATTGAGAATGGCGAAGCAGGACCAATACTGACCCTCGACATTTGTTTCGATCCGACGTAAATATGAAACAAGAAAATGCAGAAATTGAAAAACAGAAGAACTAACCAGCATGTTATTTTCAAATTTCGCGAATTTATTTTTTAACAGTAATTGATTATAACTTGAAGGTATTACTCGTACATTGACTAAGCATGTCGAAACGATATCATTATTATCAGTTCATGATCTTACACCACTCTCCCGTTAGGGTCAGTCTCTACCGACTATCTTTTAAATTTAAGCTGGGCGAATATAGAAAGTAAGAAGAGATAATAAAATCGATATCAGACCTATGAAAAGCACAAGCTAATGAAATATCATTAATAGACACAAATAAAAAGCTACTAATTGTAACCTAGCTCTATAGTACAGACTGTAGGTAGAGAGGATAATTGTTGAATATTCTTCAAATATATTTCTTGGCCACTTTTCTAAACTATCTGAAGCAAGACATCAACCATTCCCACAAGATACAAGACTGATGTAGAGCACATTTACTGCTACTTGTTTAAAACGAGCATAAAATCCAACCTCACGTATTGAGATAAGCGACGGATGGGTAAAATGCAGATCAACTTTTCACGCATAGCAGTCACGTAGGAAACAGGAGTACATTTGTAACATTCGGAGTAAGTATAAAAGGTACGGTAAAGACATACTTGACCTAAAACGTTTGATGCTATTTCAATAAAATATTTCTGATGACTAAATAAATAAATACACCCAACAGTCACATCCATAGTCCTGACCCCACTATGTAACTAAATTAACTTAATAAATTAACACAATATTCTTGATAACATCTTTACGTTCAATTTAATGACCGTAACTATTTTACCTACCGAGATTATATTTCAATATTTCATGGTAAATCATTTTAAATGTGTTTTATGTTTTCTTTTAGTGTAGTTGTTTATAATACAAAGCAAATACCGGCACGTAGTTATAAAATATTCTCATCGTCCGGATGAAAAGCATCTTACACAAGTTCAAAACGCCACGAAAATGACATAAAAAGTGTCACATTAAAGAAATAACCAATTTAAATCCATTTTCTGACATATGGCAAAATTGTGTCGGCAGTGATAACAAATTTTGTCGATGCAGTTATTTCACCGAACGTTATTGTAGTAATGTTATAATAGTCCTAAATACCCCTAGATACACAGTATTCCTTTTTATATATCTACAATGCTAGGCAGATAAACTATTAGACTTTCAAATTAAAGAAATAAATAAATAAATACACCCGACGGTCACATACATAGTCCTGACCCTACATTAAGATCGAGTCTTGTGTCGTAGGTATCAGAAGGTACGAGAGACTTTTCGGTCTCACAAACACCCAGACCCGAAACAAATGCCTGATGATCACACAAATATTTGTTTCGGTGCGGGGATCGAACCCGCGGCCTCTCGTTTCACAGGCGGCTTCTAACCAACTGCGCCACGGAGGCTGTCAAACTAACTAGACTAACTGGGATCCCCGGTTTATTAGAGAGTTCTTAGACAGGATTAGCTTCTAGGCTGTATTGTGAAATTATTCGCACTAATTGAGAAGCGTGAAATGACCCACTAGCCTGTTCACACATCCGTAGAATAGTTACCTACTAATAGTTTTGACTTAACGCCTGTATGGCAACTTTAGCTAAACACGTGCCAATTAGGTTCCTTAGTCATTCTGGTGTAATTTTCATCAAAGCTGAAGCGTAGTTATGGTGAGAGAAATGAAAAAGATATATCCAAGTACGTAACCATTAATACTAAGGTTACTGTTCTTCGTGAAACTAAAACCTAGGTTAAATAAAGGCTATTTCACAGCTTGACCTTACTACATCGCCTTACAAAAGTGCACATAAATATATATTTTACTAACAACAGCAACATAAAGTGCCACCACAAATGCCCATGGAGGACTCGTAGGCCGTCGTGAACTCTCTAACGTGTGACGGAATGCGCTTTGCGTAGTGCACTTTCATTATCAGGTGGCGGGGAGGCGGGGGACACGCTTATCCGCCGAGATACTGATCTGTGATTAGGAGAGAAGGCACAAAAAGGTACAATTTTAGTTGTTGGAATGGGGATTCTAGTAAATGTGGATTTTTCATTTTCTTGCTTCTACCACCAGCAGCGCGTAATAAATGACAAGATTCGAACAATAAATTCGTTTATCGGGAGATTGTCGTCTGTAGTTATAAAACACTTTAATATCTGAATGGCGTTGAATTTACCATCAAATTTCACTTTACCACCAATTCATTGGTGGCAGGATTCTCATAAGTGAGAGGCCGCCTGGGTAGGTACCACCGCAATGTCTATTTCTCCCGCCAAACAGCAGTGTAAATGAACTGTTGTGTGCCGGTTTGAAGGACTTTGTAGCCAGAGTAACTACTGGACATCATGAGACTGTCTCAGGATGGCGAGCGCAGTGTTTTTTTTTATCAAGATTAATAGACGAGACGAGCATGCCATTCGTCTGATGGTAAGCGATACGACCGCTCATGGAAGCAGTAGTAGCAGACAGTAGCAAAAACAAACAACACCATAAATTATAACGCAATGCTTGGCATTGCACTGAAATGCAAAGCTATGATTTTTTGCATAGAGTATCATAAATGACTTTTTATCGCGGACAAATGTACTTTTCTGTAAAAAAAAATACATGACGAACATTATAAACATATTTTACAACTCGAGAAACTGTAATAAAAATAAGGACCCATCTCAGCATACCTCACAATTTAAACATATCATACCAGATGATCTAAGCAGTTATTATGAATTGGATCTGCCGTGGGATGTGGTTGCAACCAGTTTCTGCTCCCATAAAGGCATTGGCTGCACCCGCACATTACAGGTGAAATTACTCTTTCTTATAACAGAGAATGGAGCCTTTGGTAATAATTGTTATTTTCTTTGGTAAAGGAAAAGTTGGATAACTTGTTAGGCGTGCGTTGAAAGTATTTGATATGAACTACAAGGATTTAAAAGCGTTAGGTATTTTCGTATTTGAAGTCTACAAGCCCGCACTGAAGGTAATCCAAATTCGTCGCGATCCAAATTCAGCCTGTGTACCCAGCATCGATCAGGAAAAAATTATATACCGGGTATATCAAGACTGCCACCGAAATACTAATTTAAACCCTTACGTACCATTGCGTGTTTAAAACTAAAGGGATGTACATCTTTATTTTAGGAAATTTATTATCTTTATTATGTATATAATATAACCCAACTACGAGGATAAGTAAAAAATTACGTAAGTAATAAGTAAAAAAAATTTTTTTTTTGCTAAATTTTACTTGCATTGTGTCTGAAGTCACTAATACTACCACCTGGCTTTATTTTCGGTCGCGGTCTTGATATACCCTGTATTCAAGTAAAAAATTAAATCATTGGTAATAAAATAATGCCTATAAATAAGTACACATTGACCCTTTCGAGCCACAGGCTAGTCCGATCATTAAACGTTAAGCGTTAAACTTTGCATATCTTCAACGTGCCGCTGCGCAGGTTGTCTCAAGATGTTTTCATAATGCATAAAGCATTACCTATACACGCAATCTTTGCAATATCTTTTCAATTTCTTCAACTTTGTCTAAACTCTAAGTTATAATAATTATTATTATAGCAAATAATTAAAACATTGTAATGTCTTTCTTAATTTAACTTCTCTATTGCTTGAAATACACTCCAGTCATATCATGAGATGAACCTTTGAAAAATAATAGGTAACAAATCTAAATTTTAAATATAAAAAAATCTTCTCTAAGCCCATAATATAATAGATTGTTATTCTTGAAACTGTACAAATTTCTCCGAGTTTCATTAAGCCTGGGGGCACTATCATCCATCTTAATTAAAAGACTTAAATGCTCAATAAAATAAGAAATATGGTGAAATAAATCGCCTCTCACACATTTCTCGTATTAACTAAATTGATTCAATTACATCTTCTCTTTGTACTCATTCATAAACTACGCAATTTTTTGAATAAAATTCGTAACTTCCGCGTAATTAAAAACGATAAAAATTGCCTAACAGCGATTGAAAAAAATCGTAGGCTTTGGATTAATTAAAATACATGATATTTGCATTAATAAATTTCTATTTTCTTTTAACTCGAACAATAACTTCCAAATCAACATATAATTATTTTGTTGCTCTGCATTATGATGGGCATAAACCTCTATCCGGAAGATTTATCTTCAGACGACACAAAAATCCTCCTGTGCAGGAATCCAGGCCAATACTAATGAACGCTAATATGCACAGCCATTAGCTGATGAGGAAACGGATAGTGTGCCAATGTTTCTTATTTAACAAAACACCTAATCGCGGAAACTGCAGATAGACAAAAACTAAGCTTCAAGATAGAAGTCAAAATACAAACATCACTTTAGTAATATCCAGGATGCATTTATTGAGCCAGTATAAAGAAGTTGTGCAACTTATATTAAGATGTAAAGTTTCTCAAAGCCGCGAATCTTTACCTCATTTATTTGTTAAAAGTTCGCATAATTTATTGGATTAAGGGTGAAAATCCTAAGACTGAGTGGAGTGAGGGCAGCTGCGGTCGTTCACCCGTACATTCCGCGAATAGCTGAATGGACCCGCGAGACCTGTTGGATCCTGGTTTTACTACTGCGCTATAGATTGCTATAGCTTCGGCTTGAATTCCATTATAGCGGAAATTGATTACTGCACATAATTTTGCAAGTCACAGTTGTTTGAGATGTGTAAATTTTAGAATTGCAAAATACAAGTTCGAGCGATAATAATCCCTTTAAAAATTGGGCTAAAAATGTTTATAGGCCTTTAAAAGCACATCACAGAAAAGTAAGTCATAAGCACCCACATGTCCTTAAAAGTATTCATTCATATATCCCAATATTCGCATTATCGTCACAATCCCAATTTAGGGTAATAATAATCTTCTAATTTAATGAAAAAGTCGCACGCAATGAACAGATCGAACTCATAATCGACTTCACAGCTCTGTACCATGCAGCTGACATTTACATTATAACGATTTAATCGATACAATAGATGTTTAAATAAAATACTATTATGGTACTGTTGTTGGTCAGTAAATGTCACACATATTCACCGTGGGTTATATTTAACCTATGGCAAGACACTTTCCATTTCACCTTCCGTAATTACTCGTTAGAATTTGTGTAAACAACCGAATATACAACCACTTGCTTGCACGCGAACGTCGAATAAACTGATTTAACACGAGCGTTTGTAACACGCCTCTACATGTTAATTATTAAATATTCTATCTACCTATCTATATGTTCAGCCATAGGAAGTCCACTGCTGAAAAAATATAAAAATATATTATTATTACATAATACATACATGTATATTGATATTATACTACTATGTATATTGATATTTACTGCTTATAAAATATTATTATTACATCATACATACATGTATATTGATTACGCTTGCCTGTAGATAAGTAATATAATAATAAGCGCTGATATTAAATAAAAAAAATGATTCTGGATACGATTCGTATTCGCATGATCTACTTGGGCTTTGCATTCAGAGGTTTCTTATTTTCCCTAATAAGCGAGTAAAAATAATCAAGTTAACAAATCAATGATTTGATTTTCCAAATAAAAATGTATAGTTTTATATTGATTCTATTTTTTTACAACATTCATATACACAGTTTCTGACCCCACAATAACCCAATGAATTCTTATGGCTCAAGACACAATCAGCGACTAGGAGAGACATTTCGGTCTCACAAACACCGAGACCCAAGATAAATATTTGTGGGCCTCACAAACATTTTTCTCGGTGCGGAGATCGAACCTGCGGCCTCTCGCTTAACAGCCGGTGTCTAACCAACTGCAGCACGGAAGCTGTTAATTCTATAGCTACACGATCGCAGAATCAGAAGACTATATTCGTTTTCAGGAGCTGTTTCATTACACTTTGAGTAAATTAAACATAAAAACGCCAATAACAGCTTTTTTATGATCAGTACTTAGGAACAACGCGTATGAAATGTTTTGATGTATAATTAAATTATGGCGGATAACCGCGGGGCGCTCTCAGCGTCCCGTACCTTACTTTTTACATCATCACTTTCTTCTCTAATACAGATTGTTGCTTTATGGCCACAGAACAGGTTCACACAGATCACTAGAGAAAGAAACTTTATGATTTATTACGTATATCAATTTACAAATAATTTTAGCGTATTTAAATGAAAATTGCCATAGAATCAAATTGAGAGTTTATTAAAATAACAAACATTAAAATTAAATTTAAAGATTTTGGGACACGACGCGCGATAACTTATGAAAGGAGAGATTGGGATTTCAAACCTCATAACGAGATAAATATTTTTGATTAACAAAAAGATACTTATCGAATGCGGGTTCAACCCCAAATTTTCAAGTCTATCATAAGAACAAAAAAGCATGTAAGGTATCTTATTAAGAAGCCGCAATAAGGACTGTGCTAGCAGAATCTTTAGTCATTTAAATTAAGCCGGCAATTCTTGACAATTTTCTATAGATACCAATAATATCACTTTCAAAGATCGTTCCACTTAGGCCGCACGAGTTGACACTACTATGAAATGTATACAACCTATGATGTTTGCACATGTCACATCTATACTCTAGATAATCTATGCGTCAAACAACGATATCACTTTCACGCCCCGCTCGGCGCTCACACGGTCGCATTATCAACGCCCATCACCTCTCACCGAGCATATTTCGGACAATTATTTAATGATATGCTACGACAAAGATGTATCACTAGATTTGACAGCGTTTTTTGTCTAAAATGTATCATTTTGTACGAGTGGTATTGATAAAAACGCTATGGAAATGTAAACCTTAATCGTAATGGTAAAGATAAACTTTCCAATTTGTGTGAAAAGCACATCATTACCTAAACTAGCGAAATTTATGGGATGTTTTAGCTGTTTATGCCTTCAAGCTTTAAATACTGACCGTGCCGGAACATGAGGGATAAACAAAACTGACGGGCCATTTAGTTTCTTAAATTTAAGCGAATGTTACACATTGAAACAAAACTATTTTTTTACGAATTTTATCACGGATTAGATTTAGTTTTTACTTATTTTAAATTCCCGACGTTCCGCTTGCCAGGACATTTCACCGTCATTCTTTCTAACCAAAGTCTGTAATCAATATAGTGATTAGGTCTCGTGAATTACCTTCTGGAACAACTACCTTTTATTGATGCATGTAACAATGTTGGAAGAGAGGCCTATCAGGTGCCATCGATGCCGGTTATTCGATGAACACTCTCTAAGAAAGCAAATAATTGACCTATACAAATGACCGTAAAATATTGTGCAATCACAATGACCGGTGACGTTATTTCACCATGCTTCCGCTTTTCGGTGTAGAAACAATGAGTTCTTCCGCCAATTTGACTTGGCTCACTGATGCAACGTCGATTGTTAATTAGAATGTCACTGCACACGTAATAGAGAACGGGTATTGATTACGGAAATATTATAGTACAATAAATGAATAGTAATAGACGCACGCCATTATTATTTCCTCTATTGGGAATTGTGAAACATATAACAGTATATACAGTACTTTCAATTTAAAACGCTGGGAGGTAAGCACATCTATAGAGACACCAAGAGGAGAAATGGAAATCTGAAATATAGGAAAATAAGCATAAGTAGATAATTATAAGTATCCGACTGAATCGAAATCCATAACTTTGCTAGTCAATGTAAAAAATATACACATCCTTGTCATATGATGGAAAGTTTTTTCTTCTTTTTTTGTTTTCTTTTGTGCCATTTGTGCCAACAGTAAATTTTCTTTCTTCTTCATATATCATTGCGTATTGCTGAACTGGGAACTGATTGTGGCTACAATATGCCACGGTGTATTGGTATTATTTACCTGCGTTCATGTTATTGTTCATGATTGTTTGGTGTTTATTGTAGCCAAAATAAACGGTTTTATCTATCTATCTACTGTGTTTATCGGGCGAAACTAAAAAAACCGTTAATAGCTTATATTTAAAGACTGATTAAAGCCTCTAATTCCTTTAAATTACCACTCACACTTACACACCTCTACATTCCAATTGTTTCGTATCAATACCAAGTGGGTCTTAAACAATATTTCCTAAGCCGAAAAATACTCCAAAAGTAACCACTAAAGGGACAGATATTTAAACAGTCCGCGGACAAGTCCCAAGTCCCCACGCATAATGCAATCGCTTTGGGAATACTAAGGTTATGAGTCAGTAGACGACGCCGACGTGGAGCAATGACCGGATGAAAGGAATGACAACCGCATATTGCACATTTATGCCAAAACTCTGACCCATGGCCGTAAAGAAAGTACCTGACAGTTCAAACACCTTTACATATAATAAATGTATCCCCATGAATGACCGCTGTCTACCGCATACATGTTCTGAAAATGACAATTGCGTCGCAATTTTGAACCGCAGTATCGTATTTACAGATTTTCTGTCACCAAATGAGCTTACTATTGAATTCGGCGCAATATTCTAATCTGATCCCAAATACATATAAATTATGTATTATACTATACTCGATCATTTACATTATTGCTAGTGTAGTGTAATTTCAGGATAATTTTCGGAGCAAGATTTTCATGACCCAACAGTACTCCTTCCCCAAAAAATTGATCCTTAAAGACAACATTAAGTAGCGAATATTACACATCGAAATATAACAAATAAAATAAACGAAAAATGATTAAATAAAACTATTGTATTTATATGAGTACATCACACATCAGTGCGTGGTGACTGTCTGTTGGTAACGGACTCTGTCCGTTTATAAAGTAGGAAAGAATATAAAATTAAAGGATAGGTACCTATAGTGCTTGGTGGCCTGTTGGTAACGGACCAGACGCGGCTGCCAACATGTTCACGGTGGTTGCGAGTTCAAATCCCAGAACACAATTCTGACTTTCCGAAGTCATGTAGGTATTAATAGTAAACACCACGCACTAACTATAACGATGAAGGAAACATCATGAGGATACCAGCATACCATAGCGAGTTGTAAAAATTCTGTGGTATGTAAAGTCCGCCAACCTGAACTATGCCAGCGTGGTGGACATATGGTCTAGCCCCACTCAATTGTACTCTCGATTTGGTTATTTACATTTGCATTTTTGGAATTTAAAAAGCATCCTTATTTTGGAATTTTGAAAAGTTTATTTGTTTGATTTATGATAATATTACTTGTTTTGGAATTTTGATACGTTTCCTTATGATTGATTTTTGATAAAATTGCGTATATTGGAAATTTAATAAAAGCCTTAATTTGGAATTTTAATATGATTCCTTCCGATTTATTTTTGATAAAATTGCTTATTTTGGAAATTTAATAAATTTACTTATTTCGGAATTTTGATAAATTTGCTTATTTTGGAATTTTAATAAGTATCCTTATTTTTAAATTTTAATACGTTTCCTTGTGTTTGATTTTTGATAAAATTTCTATTTCGGAATTTTAATAAGTGTCCTTATCTTTTTAAATTTTATAAGTTTCCTAGTGTTTAATTTTTGATAAAATTGCGTATATTGGAATTTTAATAAGTAGCCTTATTTTGGAATTTTGATAAGTTTACTTATTTTGGAATTTTAATAAGTATCCTTAAATAATAATTGATTTTACATACAATTGCCTATTTTGTAAGTTTGATAAGTTTCCTTATGATTGATTTTTGATAAGATTCTTTAATTGATTTTAGTTAAAATTAGTAAGCTTATTTGTAAATTTAGTAAGTTTGCTTGTGTTGGAATTTTAATAAGCAGCCTTGTTTTGGAATTTAAATAAGTTTGCTTATTTTGGAATTTTCTGAATTTCCAGATGTTCAATTTTTGATAAATTTGCTTATTTGAATTTTAATAAATTTGCTTATTTTGAATTTTGACAAATTTGCTATTTTGGAATTTTAATAAATTTGCTTATTTTTGAATTTCAATAAGTTTCCTTATTTGAAATGTTGATTAGTTAATGCTTATTTCTGAATTGTAATAAACTTGATTATTTTGTAATTATAATAAGCAAATGTTACAATGTTATAGTTAAAATGGCGATATAAAGTTGTCTCCCTCTCACGTCCACTGTATACATCACACGCAAGATATTCACGTTTATACAAATACACGCAGACGAAGTCGCGGACAAAGGCTAGCCCTCTTATTTATTATTGATAGTCGACTTCCCCCTGATTAGTTTCGTTTGAATTTCCAAGTGGAAAAAGCTTCAGTTGCACTGATTTTTTTTCAAATTTCGTTTTGAAATATAACGAAAAGTCTTCGTCACCCAACAGTACTCGTTCTAGTAGTAATTTAAATTACTCAAAATATTCTCAACTATTAACCCATTAATGGAGCATAATTTGTATTTCTTTGTATTAATAAAAATTAACGATGCAAGCAGCAGATGTCTGATAAACACCTGCCCCTCAGTCCATTGATGGTATCTCACACTTCTTGTAACACAGCTGGTTGAACCGAGTCTTATAAATAAATGAGACACGAAGTCAATTGTCTATTTGTTTAATTCTCAACGTCTCATCGCGATGCGATTACAATCTGAATGTAGTTGCAATAAACGATCGATTAGAGACCAGTCGTGGCGGTAATGACTCTCCGTACAAAGCCTACAATGGTTATTGTATTAATCGATAATTACACTTTCTAATCGTTATGAAATATATTTTTTAATAGCTCGTTTGTAAAGTACATTATGCCCGTCTGTTATGGCCAGGCAGAAATAAATCATTTATTAAACTGTTATAGGTACCAACATTATTTGTGCTAATATTTTTCGGATAAATGTCTTTTTTCTGTTTTATTACTATGTAATATAGTGCAAAAGAAGTCGTAGGTCAGACTAGCGCTTTTGGAAATTTCTGTACCTATGTATGTCTTTTAATCATACAATAAGTTTTAGGTAGTACCTTAATGTTCCGTATATCAGTACTTAAGAAAGTACAAAAGATTTCAAATTCTGATGACCAAAACCTGGCAAAAAGCTCATACTGATCCAAAGCCGAGGAAGTTTTTATATCATTCGCATCGCCTAATACTACCATTGTTCATATGATTGACATATTGAACTTTGCATTATCTGATCGAAGAGTAATCCGTTACTTCTCAAGAGCGTGTTCACTAATCGGCCGTGACTAGCTCAATGTAGTGACATTATGAAACGATCCGTGAGTCAGTGAGCGCCTGGCATACCACATCAGGGCAGTGGGTGCATAAAATAACCCACTTTTGGTAGACAAAGGCCGACTACTGCTGTTATGGATTTTTCATTCAATCACGTTCACTCATAGAGCTGGTCGCTTTGCAATCATGTTTCTTTGTTATATATGTATAATCCTTACTTGCCTTGACTATTGAATTTAGATCTTATGGTGCTGATTAAGGCTATTTTGTCGTAATCCAATCAAAAAATTAAAGCAGTTATTTGTCAGCGACACCGTACCCGAAGTTATGCCTTGCCATTTAATCGTAATTAAAAATAAAAAATTACTGCCTCGGTGGCGTAGTTGTATTACGGTACGGTTACAAAGCTGCGGTCTCGGGTTCGAGTCCCGGGTCGGGCAAAGTGATATTGGATTTTTCTATTCATTATCAGCCCGGAGTCAGGAATTTGTGCCCGATATGGCGATAGGCTCGCCCCCTATCACATCGTGGGACGGACATGCGAGGCGAAATGTGGGTGTCCTGGTGGCGCCTCTGCCTACCCCATCTGGGATAAAGGCGTGAGTTTATGTATGTATGTAAAAATAAATTAAAAATTAAAGGATTCCAATAGCTTTCACCTAGTTCTTTAGGATTCCATACAGGCACATTCTAGTCGGCTTTCTGTTTCGATAGTACACCCAAGCCACATTTAATCAAAAATGCATAATCAATCAGCTATTCCAATGCAGGTATGGTCAAGGATACCGCTCCCAATCCGTCGTGACCTCCATCAGGTCAGCAGCATATGGCTCGGGCTATCTACAGCGTTGATGTGATCTGCAAGCCCATTGTGTTGCCATTTGGCCTGTCTGTGTGACGTCAATAATCATACAGCATACTTAGTTGCCGCTGTTAGAAGCCATGTCACAGAACCTTATCCCAAACATTTAGAATTAAGCTTGTTAACACGACGAGAACAAAATGTATGTAACAATAATAAAAAGTAATACGTACGTACGTACCACTATTACTGCTGTATTTGTCTTTATTACTCTTACGCGGTCACACTCTATTTTTCTCACTCCACCAAATTCCCGGGGTCCTGGTTGGTATCTAAACTATCTAAACTAGAGCTAGGCAACTGGAAGAACGTTGCAAATGAATCATTCAACACAGAATCAATAGGTCAGTAATTAGACTACAATTAGTAATTACCATGGGAGTCATCTCGATCCACTAACCCACATACTTGTCGTCCAACGCGCAAATCTACATTTAAAATCATGGATTTTTGTCGTGAAACTACTCAAGGTTGATACCAATTGCATACTATACAAATACAAACCATTTTGAACTTTAAATGTAATAGAATAAGTGTTAGAAAAGTCTTGGTATCTTAAACGGATTTAATTTTAATTGAATCAATCGCTAATTCAATCTGTAAATTATATAGAGTAAGATCCCAGGGCCCCCAGACGTTACTTATTTTCTCATAAAAAATATAAATGGGATAAAGTAGTGTTAGTACGTACTTTGAGTGTGTGCATACCTGCTAGCTTGGGTCGACGGCCAATTCATAGGTACCAGGTGCTAAAGGTAGATAAATACAGTACTGATTTTTCTTAAATTCTCAGTGCTGATTTTTACATATGTTTTAGATAATTTTGTTAAAAATTAATAATCATTATTGCCAGACACTTTCCATCGGCGCTTACCCCTACCAGACGCTTTAAAGCTTCAAAAAAAAAAACTTATTCTTACTTATAATCTCACTCTTGATTTTTATATATGATACTTAGGGAACTATTTGAACACCCCTGGTAAGCAGCCAGACCAATTGGAGGGGTCAAACATCCCCCCAGACACACATAAAGTGTCGCTATGTGTATAAGCGCGAGGTCATTATTTGTACGCTTGAGTGTGAGAGAGATATCTATTTATCGATATCTTTCTTATACTTATTGTCGTCTCTAGGCTACTCTATTCAGTGCATCTGTGATTTTATTACAATGTGTTGAAATAAAAGAAAGAATCGCTTCAAGAAGAATCAGGTATTATACTTTAACTTTGAATAATTGATATAACCGTGTAACTCTTTGATTCTTAATTATGTTATGTTTGTTACAGAAAATGAAAGTAATAAGGATGATAATGAAGATAGTCAATGCCAACATTGGGTTGATGATGACTTATCAAACTCAGACGATGATGACAGTAAAGATCACGCTGAATTATAAAATGTTCAAACTACAAATAATCCGAAAGAAGAAAGACATGTTTAGCTTTGTGTAATTTTAAGATTTAATAAACATGATTTTTTTAAATAGTAGTATTCAATTTTACTCGATGATAAGATATAAAACATAGGTTAAAGAAACTTATATTTATTATTTATAAAATTTTCTCAACTCAGATCACTTTAAAATACCTTGTTATCTTCAGGTTCGATTCTATTTTGTATGTAACGTATTTTAAATCTCTCTTGATTATATCGAACAGAGCAGAATTTTAGAAGGTATCGTTGTTCCATTGTGTTTACAATATTGATTCTGATAATAGTGCATTACACACCACTGATAATTTTCTTCTTAAATCTCAATCATTTTTATTACTTCTCTAACGGCACATAGATATCTCTCTCACACTCGTGCGTACAAATAATGACCTCGCGCTTATACACATAGCGACACTTTATGTGTGTCTGGGGGGATGTTTGACCCCTCCAATTGGTCTGGCTGCTGACCAGGGTTGTTCAAATAGTTTCCTAAGTATCATATATAAAAATCAAGAGTGAGATTATAAGTAAAAATAAGTTTTTTTTTTGAATCTTTAAAGCGTCTGGTAAGGGTAAGCGCCGATGGAAAGTGTCTGGCAATAATGATTATTAATTTTTAACAAAATTATCTAAAACATATGTAAAAATCAGCACTGAGAATTTAAGAAAAATCAGTACTGTATTTATCTACCTTTAGCACCTGGTACCTATGAATTGGCCGTCGACCCAAGCTAGCAGGTATGCACACACTCAAAGTACGTACTAACACTACTTTATCCCATTTATATTTTTTATGAGAAAATAAGTAACGTCTGGGGGCCCTGGGATCTTGGACCAATACGCAGTAGCCGTATTTATAATTTCCTTAGAACTCTCTTGTGGGGGACATGCTAGTTGGGTTTAATCGATTTTAATCTGTAAGTATTAAGACGTTGTGATTTATTTATCTTTGTCTTGACTACAGCATCTGAATAAAATATCTTTAATACTCGTATAATACTCTGTGTAGTACCTACACAATTATTGTACCATATCCACAACGAAATCGGGAAAATATTTTAAAGAGCAATGTAGCAAATACATTGTTTTTTTAGTGTTTAATAACTGCAAGACTCAAGACTCAAGACAATTCGACTAGTACTTACATTCTTTATAAAAGTACCGACACAAACTTTATTTTTAATGCCTATATTTATTTTGTTTTTAAAATAATTAAAAAGTTCGTTCTTACCTAAACGGCTTGACAAAAGCTTGCACACATTTAGAAATCCCATAATTTCACTTGCACACTAATTTTTACAGTTGCAGATTGTTGAACAATTTCACATCACTTTCCAGCACAAAACAGACATTAATCTTGGAATAAAACAATAAAAATAAGCAACCAGCACGGTAACATTTCCCGCCGACGCATTACTTATTTTTTTTAATTTGCTAACGCAAAGGAATCAAATTGCAATTCTTTATTTTAACAAATGTTACTTATGTATACGAACGTAAGAAATATCAATTTTAACCGATACTTACTCTACATAATAATCTTTTTTAAGTATCCGAAACAGCCAACAGAATAAAATTAAGTATATCACATTTTATACGCCCTAACAAACCGCCGCGGTTTTGAATTTTTGCGTTCGATTCAAATAAATTAAAAGATAATATTTTTAAGAATTTGCAAAGTTTTGTAGTTCCAAATTCATTTTTTTTATTTATTATTGCTACCTAATGAATTCAATATTTGAACAAAAATATGAATTTATTATACGTCTAATAACTTACATAATTAGATAAAGTAGACGGATGTAATTTTCCTTGCTTACTGACAGTGAATAATAATGTGTTACTATTTAATAGTTTTCAACTGACTATAATAATTAATACCTGTTTCGTTTCTTTAATCAAATTACAAAATACTGTCCAATACTGAGTACAAGATCTAAATCGCGCAAGGCTTGAGTTAATATGCATAAACGTTTTAACGGAGGGTTCAGAGACTGTCCTGTTCTCTCACCCGGCATTGCAACTCCTGTAACCGATGATGGACAGCGCCACGCAATTCCTACCGCATACCGAATTGGTGAGTCTCCAGGTAAGTCCAACTTGTCTTTAACCCGGAACTAAATTTGTGAAATATTATGCAAATAAGTACTACATACATTGAAGGGTGGGGTTGAATGACTCTTGATGTGTAAATAGGTATATGTATCTCCGTATATCTAAAATCCGGTGACCTCGGCAGTCGGCGCCCGCACCCTCTCCCGCGCCAGTCTTCACCCCCACCCCTAAAGTACAGTTGTTAACACAAAGGTGCATATTGGGTAATTAATTCATATTGTCATTTTAGTACATACTCAACGATGTCCAACACTTCCAACAGATCGATAACGAAATTCTTGGGGAGGCCTTTATCTAGCAGTGAACTTCTTGTGACCGAAGAGAGACATATCCAACATAATCATAAATACAATATCCTAGATCTGATATTCGCAATTTGTGAACTTGTTACTATGTTACGGAACGTTTTTTTTATTCGAACCGAGGTAAGGTGACTACTGTACCGTGCATGGGGTTACAAAAATCTCACATGCACAAGTTTTCAAACCACAACCGATGTCAGTGGGCCACAAATATTTGACCGTGCATGTACTTAACTACAATGTACAGAAAAGAAGACAGCCCATAATATGTTACCCTCTCCAATATTCATTTGTTAAGAGACATATTAAATCTTAAGGTTTTTATGTTAACTTTCTGTCTATCGGTAGAACGATAAGCTAAAGTAATACCTGAACAGTATGCCGTTTACATCTGCGGAAACAATCCATAAATCAACGAAGTTCAAATTAAAATGTTGTGAGTGATTGTCCGGTACAGCGGCACAGGTGCACCGATATTGATTTAGTACTCTGCGTAATATAGAGATATTGGGCAGTGGCATTCGCCTGCGCCACGAGCTCAGTGCCGCTAGACTTACACCGCAACACACACGCATCACTCACCAGATACAGAATGCGCCGCTGCTCAATACCCATATGCGGTAATCAAAGTGATACCGTCAACATCCGAACATGCGGGGTTATCTATCATCGGTAAATTGCTTTTATTTACATATCTATCAATCTATTTGGTGGTAAATGCTCACCGTCGCCATGGACATCGACAAAGACAGATGCCTGAGAATACTTTCCGATATCTTATTTAAATGAAACCATGTATTAGCTTTATTTACCATTTTATTATGTTCAAATTGTATATTTTCTAAAATTGTTGAATTTGTCTATTTCTTTGTGAGCTTTGACTCGTGTAATGCGTGACAATACTTTTATGTTGAAATTGGTTGCATATGACTATTAAAATCGTTTGTCAAGCTCAAATTGTTCCTATCCTTATCTGCAAAGAGTCCAATGCTGAACATCGGACTCCAAATAAAAATATGTAATGCATTTATCGATTAATCAAGGACGATACATTCCAGGTATCCTCACATCCCTGAATACAAGGAGAAATGGATCGAAGCTACCGGCAATAAGGATTGGTTCCCGCGCGTGAGCGAGGTTATATGCTCGCGCCACTTCGAGGAGAAATGCTACGCGACTAAAGATAGACGTCGCCTGTTTAAATGGGCCGTGCCTACGCTGAGCTTGCAACTCGAGTTGGAACCGGTAAGTTTATTTGCGTTTTAAAACTATATGAATGGACACTATGGTGCCTACGTTACTAATTCTGTGCACCAAAAACGCATTAGTTATATTTCCAAGAATCTAGTGAACATTTTACGTGATATTATACCGAATATGTGAAGCGACATAGACTCATTAAATAAATATACGTAGTGTAGACCACGTGCCAGGAAATGTATAGTGTAGTGTCCACAAAGTGGATAGACGACGTAAAAAAATGCACGAAGTCACATAATGAAAGTCGCTTCAACAGGTTACTGTGGAAATCCTTGAGGTAGGCCTATGTTGACCAAACATGACAATGGTGATAACATTATACATTACATGAGGGCTGCTCAAGACCGGTGTGGTTAGCGCTTGCTTGGGGAGGCCTACGTCCACCATTGGACGGCGATAGGCTGAAATCATTGATCATTGATTTTATGTTGTACCTATAAAATTACCACATGCAAAACATTTTTATTTCAGACCCCGGACCCCAAATTGTCGACGTATGATTTATTAATAGCAACATTAAAAATGCTTCATGTAGCAGAGCCACTCAAGAACCGTGTGATGACGCTGTTAGACACTTATATTGGAAAATATAAGACTGCGCTGCTAAACACCAAAATCAAGGAACGCATGTGGCGGTCCAGGGCGAAAAGATACAAGTTAAATATGAGGTTATTGAGGAATTTGCTCACCGTGTTGAGAGACGCAGGGATGATTGGTCCGGAATATGAGGCGGATTTGGAGTACGATCATTTATTATTGAAGAGGGAAACGGACTATATATAAGTTAAAATGTAACGCCATTGATTTATAAAACTTACGTATTTAAAAACTTTATATTTATGTCAATGTGTACCGCAGTTAATTAAACTAAACAACGAGAAACGCCCGCACTGTACTTGATTCTAAGATATGACTATCGATAAATTTGAACCTTTCTAGTTTTAATCTGCGACTCGGTACTATTTTCAATTAATGTATTATGTGTAAATGCGTGTGTAAATGTGTCTGTAAATAAAAAGATTAATTTGATTAATCTTTCGTTTTATTTGGAATCCTAACGCAAATAGACAGGTGGTGGAAATGTACTCTTATTAAAGAAAATGTTAAAGCAATAAACATACTTTATATTGTTAAAATAGGTGTGTATCAAAATTAAAATATTATCAACATTTTGTACAAAGTAGGCGAGAACAAACTTATCAAAAAATACAATATACATAAATAACTAAAAATATAGGTAATAATTGGATACACAGTGGAATATGTATTTTTTGTGTATATACTACTGATATGATAGTTCGCATGGTATTGTAGTTAATGTTATATCTCTACCACACTGCATATGCAAATTGCAAACACACGCAACTAAACAGATAAGTATTTATTGAATACACTATAATAAACATATTTACACCTCCTACTCATTTAATAAAAATAATAATAGCCGAAATAGTACCTAATAATAGTAGCTGAAAAGTTATCTTTTTGACAGGACCTTAATGTAATCCGTTGTTGCAAAGAAATAAATAAATACACTGAAGAGTCTCAGACATAAATCTGACCCCGCACTAAGATAAAAGTCTTGCCCAGAGACTATAAGAGAATTTTCGGTCTCACAAGCATCCAGGCTTGAAACAAACCGTGTTCCACACAAACATAATTTTGTCTTATCACGGGGATTGATCCGTCTGAATGTTGCCAGAACAAGACCTTAAGTGAATTTTCATGATCAACCCGCCAAAAATTCGTCGCTGGCGCCAGATTGTCGGGTTGTGAAGCGTGCGCGCCAACGGAATTTTAAAAAAGTAGTTTCACATTTCGCCGCACGCGCGTCCAATGTGGCGCTAGTAGCATCACAATCGTCGTGTTGGATGGACGTGTTGTCGCTGTTGTGTCGCGTTATCTCAAAATTCTTTACGTAGACGTAACGATATTTTTGACCGAAAACTGCAAAATAACTCGACGTGTTTGTGTTGTATAGTGATTTTGTGCTGCTAAAACAGTGAACAGTGTGTTTGAGTTAGTTTTTACGCGATTTTGGAAAAAAATCTCGTTTAAAACTTGTATTTCCAACGGAACTGAATCGTGTTGAGTTTTGCTGATACCATTGCTTCGGTGAGTTGCGTTTTGCTATGGTGTTTAGTTGTTTCATGGTGGAGTAACGGTGCTGCGATCATTGTTTTATAGATATCAATACACCAAACCTACTTTAGTCAAGTTTATCTTGTACGTGTGTTGTCTATTAGTGAGCATACGTTTTGCGGTTAGCGATAGTGTTGTCTAATCGTGGTTTTTTTCTAATATATTATAATGTGTGTAAATAAACGAGTCATTTGGTTTCGTACACGTCAACCGATATCCGCCCAATCAATTGTTTGCCAAATGTAAAATTCTATTTCCATAATGCGAAACATATCACGTTCGCAACAGATTGCGCACTTCCATCGTCATCATTACCTTTCCAAGCTGTGCAAATATGTGTATTTGTGGCTACTAGCTGAATTGGTAGAGCTTAGTTGTGCGTTAATAGCGTTAGAACTCAAATCAAAGAAAATTAGTGCCTTAACCATCTGTGTCCAGAATAATATTTTGCCTAAGGCCAAATTATCAACTCCACGGATGAGTTTTGCCTACTTAAATAAACGAGTCATTTGGTTTCGTACACGTCAACCGATATCCGCCCAATCAATTGTTTGCCAAACGTAAAATTCTATTTCCATAATGCGAAACATATCACGTTCGCAACAGATTGCGCACTTCCATCGTCATCATTACCTTTCCAAGCTGTGCAAATATGTGTATTTGTGGCTACTAGCTGAATTGGTAGAGCTTAGTTGTGCGTTAATAGCGTTAGAACTCAAATCAAAGAAAATTAGTGCCTTAACCATCTGTGTCCAGAATAATATTTTGCCTAAGGCCAAATTATCAACTCCACGGATGAGTTTTGCCTACTTACAGCCAAATAATAAATTCCATGAATAACCGGGAAATTAATAAACATGCAAAAAATCGAATCCTGTATCACGGTGTAAAAGGGTGGAGTAGTCAACATTTTATTATTTCATAATATGAGCTGAATAACTAGTCATACCTCCAGACAAACCTGAAACAACAAATTTACATTTGTTGGTAGGTATTTCCGTCTACCTCCCTTGCCGCACATTCACGTGGGGTTAGCGTAACATTAGTGGACAACCATGGATGTTGCAGAAAGATTTTGCGTTATCCTGCTTGACATCAATCCTTTCTGGATTTTATTAATCCCGTAACTTTAATTGTTAACACTCGCTTAAAGTGTATAGTCGAAACTGGGAATTGTACTCATTACCTCACGATTATTTAATACAATCTGCCACTAGACGAATTATGCGATAGTTCGCCAATAGCTTTAAATATTTTCAAATTCTAATTAATTGCTACATCACCGGTGCTTAGTAAACAAGTTATTATAAAGGCCGTCCTGGGTTCCTATTCGCCTGTATAATATAAGAAAATATTTACACAGGACCCTAAGAAAACTGGTATGAATATGTTAAACTGCCTGTTAAATGAAAGAATTGTTTTTTTGAAGTAACAATTTATATTTTTAAGTGAAAAACATTGAAAAGCTTGCATTATTTTAAACAATAAATACCAACTTCCATACAAACTGACCATTTCCCCTTCAACAGATTTTTTAAAATATGAACGTATTATACGAAATACTTACTAATGCTGATCTACTTTTAAAAAAACTTATGGGCAAACTTTTATGTTTCCTGATCAATTAGCTAAAGCTGTCCGTTGCCTCTTAGCCACAAGAGTGTTAATTGAAGATACAATATGGGCAGATGGCGAGCTAAACTCGTCTAGATTGCATTGCGTTGACCAGGTACTTTAACGTTCCGGTAAAACACTCGTAATACTGGTATCTTGTATCAGACACAGCTAAATATATACTTATGAAAAGCGTAGACGTAAATCTCCAACCATAAAGAAATAAAAAAGTTTAATGACTGGAATGAAAATATAATTACAATCTAGTATTGTGTTGAATATGATCAAACAATTGGTAACTGTTGAATCGGCTCGTTGATCCAGTAGCACCGTACGTCGGCTGTGAACCGTGTTGACCGGGGCTTGATTCCCGACATAGATGTGAGTTGACCCTCGAAACAATACTCTAGGGTCACCTGAGTTCACCTGCTGTACCTACCACACAAAAGTTGTTCTTACAAACTGGTTGGCAAAGTGATTGAATTCACCTGATCTTAATGCAATGCCACCCAGATAAATTGGACATCATTATACTAAGATTAAAGAAAAGAGCAAATTAATGCCGGTAAACACGTCCAGATGTCTAAAGGTCCAACAGTGCGGAAAAATAATGAGTTGAAGATACTTTTGGTTCGTGAGATGGACGACTATTCAAAACTGTCTCGCAATTTCCACAAATTAAAACTTTCCTTAAAATAATTTGTTTCTGGTCTGGGTATTGTGAGACCAAAGTAAACGTAGTTTCTGATCACCACGACGCAGGTCTTGTCTCACTGTGGGCCCAATAATACTATAGCTGTGTGATTGTATGACAAAATACACTATGATACACTCCACACATACAATATCGGCTATAGACCGTAGAATACTGTAATATGTATTATGTATAAAGTATAGTGCGTGTGTGTGTGGCCCGTACCGGTTGGAGGTCGCTAGCCGCGCCCGTCGTGACTTCCATTCTTTTACATTAAACTTATGAAAATTAGCTGTTCGTGACCGAGATAATGTGCGACATGGCTAGTTTCGTCTCAAAATATTCTTTATTTCGCAGCTTTTGTTTTATATCGGATGGGACTCCGCGCCGCGTAAGCATCAGTTAATTTATTCTGCACCATAATAGGGTCGATTCCAATTTCCAGGTGGATATGGGATGTAATGTTAAAAAAATATCTATAGGTTACACTCGCAATTATCATGTAGCAGTATTAATATGTATTAAACTCAATAATATTTTCAATGTTGTCTTTTTTTATTTAAAAGAAATTCATAAACAATGCTGTAATCGATATCAAAATGATCGTACATAAACTCAACTCACGCCTTTATCCCAGAAGGGGTATGCAGAGGCGCCACCAGGATACCCACATTTCGCGTTGTATGTTCGTCCCATGATGTGATAGGGGGCGAGCATATCGCCGTATCGGGCACAAATTCCTGACTCCAGACTGATAATGAATAGAAAAACCCAATATCACTGCCCGACCCGGGATTCGAACCCGAGACCTCAGCTTTGTAGTCCTACAGTAGTACAACTACGCCACCAAGGCAGTCTATGTAACATCACATACTTTACCATTACTGTAACTTTTAAAATAAAGTCACTGGGAACAAAATATACATCAAAAGTGTGTCTAAGATAAGAACACAGGTCTATCTTTGTCTTCCGTGTAAAGGAATAAAAAATTTAATTAAGTAATAACCAGATTAAACAAACATAGTCACGGCACGACTACCGTTACTAAAAGGCAATGACTGATAACATGGTATCGTTCAGTTTTTTCTAAGTTTTATGGCGCAGCGTCAAGCGACTCACGTTGAAGAAAGGTTTTTGTATCCGATATTAGTATGGCGTTGTTTTGGTAAAACATAACTATCCTTATATTAGGAAGAAAATAGGATATTCATTATCATAATCACCACCCCCTTGCAGTCCACTCCTGGACATAAGCTTCTCCCAAGGTACGCCACAGAGCCCGGTCTGCTGCTTTACGCATCCAGTCGCTGCCGGCCCTCTTGTGCAAGTCGTCCCGCCATCTGGCCACAGGACGTCCCACGCTAGGATATTATACCGGTGTAGAAAATAATAATTTTTAGTTCCATCTATTACACTTTTTTACCTGCCCTTATTTTAAATTCTCATGAGAACGATGTATCTTTGTAATGACATACAATATACATGTAGGAAACAATACAACAATACAACCAACGGAAAGCCTTATTTTCAGGTAGGGGTCTACTTGCTACTGAAAGAATTGTAGTGCTGATTTAATATGGTAATGTGGACTAGACTTTATTTAAGCGCTTAACACCAACAGTCCTGGCTGAGAGAAGTTGTAGGCATTAATGTGTGGATGACATGCTGGGTTCCTATTTTAAACAACATTAAATTGATCAAAATCTTTTTGTTTTTCACTACCTCATATCCGTCTTAGTGCTTCAAAATGCCATTTGACGTCAATGGAGGACATTAACAATATTAAAAAAATATCCTTAATGCTTTATTGACTTTGAGTTAACGGTAAAATGATTAAAGTACTTATTGAAGATTGAACAATTATGTAGTCGTGAAAAATATTAAATTTATGAAGGTCCGATATCGTGAATGAACCAAAAGCGAAAGCTAAAGTTCAAGGGCAAACGTAAAGGTCAATATTCCAATTATTTTTCACATACATAATATACAGATTACAGAAGTAAATTTGCTTTATATGTCCTGTGATAGCGAATATAGGATGCTAACTGTCAGGTCAGTATATCTGTTTCTAGATCCGGTCATTCAATGTTTTATTATAAGGTTTTCGGATCAAATAAAATAGCCACCCAGGTAAATGACCCCAAAAATAAATTGCAACCGTTACATTCGTGTGTGTTCTAATAGTCGGTTAAAAAGTTGTAATATCCGCAGAAAATAATCTAACGCCTTCCGCTTATATCTGTATCTAATTAATTAGCTAACTTTATATGGTAATATTGATAAGCACATAACTAAGATAAACTGAGGAATGTAGCGCAGGTTATGATGCCAGTTTATCATTCTACAATATAATCTTTTGAGATGAATAGACATAATACTACTTGGTAAGTATATTTTATATTCACAAAAAATCCGTATAGTTAACTAAAATGAACAGGTACACTCAGTGACCTCACTGCATACGTGACTTGGTATGAAAATAAAGAAATTTGTAATCTTATTTTCCTTTTTTACCCAAAAAACCCAGGCCCGAAACAAATATTTGATCTCAATAATATTTTTCTACGTGCGGGTTCAATGTCCTACAATACTACATAATATCACATACCGCATCAAACAAGATTTTAATACATACATACATAAACTCACGCCTTTATCCCAGAAGGGGTAGGCAGAGGCGCCACTAGGACACCCACATTTCGCCTTTTATGTTCCGTCTCATGATGTGATAGGGGGCGAGCCTATTGCCATATCGGGCACAAATTTCTGACTCCGGGCATGAATAGAAAAACCCAATATCACTTTGCCCGACCCGGGATTCGAATCCGAGACCTCAGCTTTGTAGTCGTACCGTAGTACAACTACGCCACATTTATATTTTATTACGATTTAACTAAATATTTCTTAACAAAATGATCAAATAATTATGCGTTAAGTAAGTAATCGTGAAGGAACTTCAAAATCGAAAGGCGAATCTGTATGCATTCGGAGCGGTCCAGATACGAATTATGAAATAACAGGTGGCTTTGCGTAATGCCGGGGAATTTTGTAAACACCTGACACAGTATGGGTGTTACAACCACAGGATGCCCCTGTCATGGCTATTAAATGTTCCTTTCAAATTGGGGCTGATGTTTTGAAGGGTCTACTCTAAGAGACAGATGTGACAAATGAGCCAGCAACTCACCGGACGCTGAGAGCCAGCCATGTAAATATGTGCGTAGTTACCCTTAAAATGTATTCTAGGATAAAGAATATACTCGTAGATGAAAAAAATTGAGCGCTACAGATTGTTTTAACCCTTGAAGATCACCAATTGAAGCCTGGGAAAATGTTGCTTTGGCCGAATTCGAAAAACACAAAAGTGTACGAAAAATTAAATTATTTTGCGTAACTTATCAAAGTATAATCCTCAACTATTCAAATGAATTTCACAAAGAAATTTTTCGTAGGAACTAGTAATTTTATATTACCGTCTTCCTAGAATAACGATAGTTAACACTTTATTTTAGGTTATAAAATAATAATTAATACCCAATCACAATGCTCAAGTATATTTTCGTCGACTTTCTACTGATGTTTCAGATAAGATATACTTTACGAGCGATACCGTTGTCAATTTGCGTCACTTCCTAGTCAAACGTATCGATTTTTTATTAATATTATCAACAATCTAAATTGCATGCCATTTAACAGCTTGTTTTATCGCAATTATCTGCCAAGTGTTTTGAAAACTAATCGTTAAGAGACATGCCTAAGTACGAATTATATATCTTATGTAGCGATAAGTGATAGTATAGTTGAGAGTGCTCTAAATTGCGAGAACGGAGATTACAGGTAAGAACCGAGGGCCCAGGCTTTCAAAATTAACAAAAATAGAAATATAGCTAGGACAACTGATGAAAATTTTAGCTTTGCTGCTACTAGATTAAAATGCATTTGAAACAAACAAAGTTCGACAGTGCATTAATTTTCCAACCGTTCGGTTAGAGTAAATTTTATCGTCCAAGGGAACAGCTATGCTAGGATGGAATCCGACAATTCTAATAATTCGCTTGTGGTATCGAAATGTTTTCAATGATTAGATTTGAACACGATACTGCAGTAGACTAGTCCCTTGTTAATCTTATTATCAATAACCGGAAATACCGTTGGCTTGATACACTCGAAATATTCTCGGCCAAGCCCTTTTTAAGACATATCGACTAACGGTGTCTGTCCTAGATAATATTAAAACATATTTTGAAAGGCTATATTTTATTTATCTTACTTGAATCTTCTCTAACTTTAGACTTATAAATACTCAGTTTGAACATGTCCATCCCAGCATGGGACAACGCTTGAAAACGATGCTATTTAAATACATCAGTATACAACAATTAATGTATTCCATGAAGTCATGAATAGGAATGAACGGGCGACCGGTCAGCAACCTCACTCCACTCACGGCCATGTACAAGTAACGAGGTTACTTTTTATTTTATTCTGTATATGAAATGGATTCTCACCTTCACGGCTTTCGATTTTTGAAATGGCATAAGTGAGTCAAACTGGATAGCAGTTACGTCCTTTGGAATGTGGTTGACATTACAATGTTATGACTACTTCATATTTACTAGTCTTTATCTTCATTTCTCCCGAAGTTTTATAGGGCGTAAACAAATGGCACTTAAATGAAGTTGTGTCCTTTTAGTTTCGAACACATTGCACCACCTGACCCCGGTGTAGATAAACGGGTCTACAATTCTATCTACTTATAAGTAAATATATTCAAAAACTAATATTAATGTATAAATTTTACGCTTTGCAACTATTGAGGGCAGTATCCCTCCACTACACGCTACCACGGGCATAAGTTCTGACCTTGTCCTCAATGGCCATCTATTAAAAGGGCGGTTAGCTAAAAAAAGCGCAAAAATATGCCCTCTATAAGAAACGTAGAAGGGGTTGTTGGGTTAGAAGGTGAACCAGTTTTATTCCCTACGTTACCTTCTTGCTCATTCATGAGTGGAAACCACATTACGTCGTTTAGGTAAGGGAGACAAAACATTGTGGATTGTAAGTATTTCTATCGTAGGTGGATGATTAATAATGATTTGTAAATGTTATTCGTATCTTTCATTTTGAGAATAATTTTCATGAAATTACTGTGTCAAGATCCGAAGAAATTTTAATTTATTTCTAGGAAAAGCATTAAATAAGTTACATCACATTAGCGTAAGCCTTATAGACCTTATTTGCTAACCCGCCGAAAGAATTTGAGGTGCCACTAGAGTCACCCACATTTCGCCAGAGTTAACTTAAGTTTGGCGGTAAAAGTATGACAGAGGTTCGCCAAACTAGTAAAGCCATTAACGCCAATTTGTCTCAATGGCAGAAGTTTTTAGGAATATATTAATTTTTACTCTTGGATAATCTTCTTCGTCTAGTGTCTCGTTGCATCATTGAAAATGATTTATATGTTCGTTTGACCTCTACCACGTTCATCTCCTTCTATTATATCAGCCGACATTAATAAAGTGTGCTATTTTCCACTTTTGGTCTCAATTTCAAGGGTATCATTAAATAAACTGTCATGTTATGCTTTGAAAAGATTACATCAACACATCAACTTTTACTAAACACTCCAACCTTCTCCAACATAAAGACTACATAATGACTCTTTGATCTAACATACATACATACATAAACTCACGCCTTTATCCCGAAGGGGTAGGCAGAGGTGCCACTAGGACACCCACATTTCGCCTTGTATGTTCCGTCCCACGATGTGATAGGGGGCAAGCCTATCGCCATATCGGGCACAAATTCCTGACTCCGGACTGATAATGAATAGAAAAATCCAATATCACTTTGCCCGACCCGGGACTCGAACCCGAGACCTCAGCTTTGTAACCGTACCGTAATACAACTACGCCATGCCACCGAGGATCCATATCCAGAATTGATATAAGCACTTAAAGTTCACACTTGAACATTTGTATCAGTACGAGGAACGAACGCATAACATCTTTTCTCAACTCAACTGGCGTCTTAACCGACTGCGCCACGACGGCTTTCTTTGCTGATATTACGTATGTAAACATAAATTTAAACACTTTCAGCAAAAAATACTAGGAAACATTTCTCGAGAAAGTTAATTCAGGAATGCCGAGCCAAAAACAAGTTAAGAACTTTGATGATCATTAAGAGACATGAATCTGCAACCAGTTTAACTTCCTACCTTCCACTTATAAGTATTGCTCGCTCAACGAGCTCGCTGAAATATTTATGGTCATGTGGAATGCGACAAACTAAAGGACGTCTAGGAAGCCTTGTTAATTAAAATGCATATTATGGGAATATGTGTAAGTAATAGATCTCGTCTGTACCTAATTTCGGCTAGTATTGTTCCTGCGGTGTTGTGGTCCCATGAAAAATCAACTTAAAGTAATATACAATTGTTTGTTGTCACCATTCCGTAAATTATCTTTTTGTAGATGAGATCCTCTAGCCTCCACCGTTGTTTTCCCTTACCATCCCCTTCCATCGTTTAATGTTGGCATGGCATACATTTTAAATTGCCTTATAAAGCGACCGGCAATTTACTTACGCCTCCAATATTTTCAAAGTTGTAAATTTTTAGGCTGTTAGTTCAAACCACTTCCTCTTTTCTGCTCTAAAAGGAACTTTGCCGTCTGCCTGCTCAACGAGTTTGCCAAATTGGTAAAGCGTGCGAAACTCGATGCTTTAAAGACGTAGGATGGCATATTATGCCAAGTTTGGTTAATTTCCAAACGAGGTAATGGCGGAAGGTGCCACTTCGTATATGGATGTGACACTGATGTGAATTTATTGTTTGTCTGTCGGTTATTGAAGGTCACGGAGAGTTAAGTTAATGAGTCTTATGTCATGCCGTTTAAGGCGTAGTTGGAAAATTATTCATCAATGAGTGTGATTAAATCTCGCATTTACATGTTGGTTATGAGACATAATCAGTTTATTTTACTCGGTAAACAAAATTTTAAAATATCGTGCGTGGTTTTATGTAATTTGTAAATGAAACTTATTATAAACATTTCAACTATTTTGTATTTGTTCTTTCCTTTTTCTAGAGTTGACAGTATGTGACGTTGTAGAATGTCACCCGGAATAGTTGCCATCTATGGCTCAGTAATCATATTGTTTATGCCAATCAACGCCTCCATTGCGCTGATTGGTCGATTCAATTCAGACAGCTAAAACGTGCGAACTGTCATCGCACGCATAAATACGCGTGTAACCTCGCTCGCGTCCTCTTTCCTTTTTATAAACTGTTTTTTATATATTCCTAAAAAAACAAGTATCCGAGAAAATACTTTGGTTTGGATATGAGGCCACAATCATCACTATGAATACATAGATCAAGTTTAATAGACTTTCAGGACTTAGCATCCATAACAACGGACGCAGTACTTTCGGAAGTATATATTGTAAATATCTATAATATTACTTTCTGAGGCCAAAGATAATGTTGTAAAACAATCTTTCCTTATTACATGTGAAGAGAACATTAATATTAGTTTCGTAACGATGTGCCAACAGCTCGCACCACGCACTCTATTGCTATTTGCTAATTAACAGTAGGCGAAATTAATGAACACCGACTCATTTGTAATATCGGGTATTGGTTTTGATCAATAGAAGCAATCGATACTTATGTAATGTTTATTTTTTTTTCTTGCGAAAGGCTAAAGCCCCACACACGGGGAGAGTTTTTCGCCTCGAAAATACGATTATCGTAAGGATATAAAAAGTAGCATCGTGTAAACGTTTGTCAGAACACAATAATCTATGGCGGTTATGTCATGCGATAATCGCATATGATTCCCGCTGTGTGAAACTGTTTCCGTGTAAAATGGGCATTAGTGTCCTGATTGAATTTGTTTCCATAATAATCTAGTCCCTAAAACAAGGGATTACCGAAGCTAATTTTTTGCTATCGATTCCAGAGCATATTACTTTTCAAAACATTGTTAGAAATCTTAAACTCCTTTATAAGTATTCAACGAGTGGGGTCCACCATCAAACTAGAGCCGTATGGTGGACTAAGGTATTTATTTATTTATTTATTAAACTTCATACAATGATATTGTACAGGCGGACTTAATGCCAACGGCATTTTCTACCAGTCAACCTTTGGGAGATGCAGTAATGAGAAAAAAAGGGTGTTTGTAAAAAAATAAAAAAAAAAAGTAGATAATATATTAAATACATACAAACTAACAATAATATAATATTATACCAAGGTATATTCTTACAATATAAGTACATGCATAAAATATATACTTATATATATACATAAAATACATATAATGCTATAAAATATGAAAATTTAAGTTGACAATTCTGCCATTTGTCTGAGTAGCAATTCTCGAACCTTCACTTTAAACGTAAGACGATTCTTGCATGTCCTAATTTCCGAAGGAAGCGCATTCCACAGAAGTATGGATTGGATATGAAAAGAAGAATGAAGAAAATCTGAGGTATCGTGTATAGATATCGATCCCCCGTTATAGAAGTATTGAAACAATTATAAAACCCTTCAAGTAATAGTATTTTACTAGTTTTTAAAACCGTTAAGCATCGCTTCGTAACGTGCTACCACTGAAAAGAAGAAACCAAGCAGAAACTCAATCCGCAACATTTTTATTATCGCACCTGAATATCATTATCCAAATTAGTAACCGCATCTGCTATGTATTTCAATTGTAAATGTTGGCTAGTTTGCGACACCAGGGTTGTGTTTGGAAACGGTGTTATACTTCCATACAAACCAGCTTTTGGTAGAAATACTTCACAAGTACTAAAGTTGTTGTGTTGTAATGACCTTCCCGGAGGTGTACCGGTGTGGCAGGTTGGCCGACCGGTCGCGGCAGATGATATGAAAGAATTCGCTTTATTTAGAACGCTGTGCGCCTGACCGGTGCCGAGGGCTTGCCTGCCGAGTACTTTGTACCCTGCTAAGAATTTTGAATAAAGATATCGATATTATAGAGGATACACTCTAGCATTATCGAGTTTCTGATAACAAATTAATTTGTGTTTTTACACAATATGGTTAATGATTAGAATAAAAATGCTAACAGAAGTTTTGAGACAAAATTAAGATGCGTATAAATGTCTAATATTTTTCCAATTAACACTACCATTGTTGTAGATTGAGAACCACAAAGTTTTGTAACTCTTAGAAAGGAAAATAGTAGGTTTTCTGTGTGAGATTTCAGGTAAACCAAACATGACTGAGCAATTTTTATAGAGGTATAAAAAAAAACTTATTATGTAGCTTTAGCTAATACCGTAAAACCATTAATACTTTAAATAATATTGCTAAACTAATGTACAAGGAACTAGTATTTTATTGGGATTGACATTTTGAACGCTCAGTTGTGACTTGCCTTGAAAGCTGTTGCTGGTCGCAAACAAGTAATATTATTTATTTAATGTGCTGTATAAGGTGTTACATTTAAGCCTTTCCCCGTCTACGGTAATTATGAATGATCTTAATTTAAATGAGATCTGATATCATTATGTTAAGTATTTTTTTATTGCGATGAATGACGAGCACGCCATTTGCCTGATAGTATGCGATAGGACTGCTCATGGAAAGTAGAAAAACCAAACAACACCATGAATTACAAAGGAATGCATGGCATCCACTGCGCTCGCCATCCTGAGACATAAGATGTTAAGTCTCAATATGTCCAGTAGTTACTCTGGCTACAATGTCCTTCAAACCGGAAGACAACATTGCATTTGCTCTGCTGTTTGGCAATTGGTAAATATCAATTCTTGACAGCCTCCGTGGCGCAATTGGTTAGACGCCGGCTGTGAAACGAGAGGCCGCGGGTTCGATCCCCGCACCAAAGAAATGTTTGTGTGGTACACAGGTATTTGTTTCGGGTCTGGGTGTTTGTGAGACCGAAAAGTCTCTCGTAGTTTCTGATACCCACGACACAAGACTCGATCTTAGTGTGGGGTCAGAACTATGTATGTGACTGTTGGGTGTATTTATTTATTACATCATTGATAGTTTCAATGAAGTCAGCGGTGGCACCAGTGGCCGCCTTGATGATCTCCGTACCGAGACTAAAGTTTGTGATCAATAAAATGAAATAAGAACTTTAAGTCTAAGTCTCATATTTGCGACTATACAAATGTCTTAAGATGTGAATTAATATCATCTAGTTTTATAAACTACTTGATATGTAACGCAGAACAAAATAAGTATGTATTTGGATCTCCAACACAATATGTTACGCTATTACTGTATTCATCATTAATATTGCATTAAAGACCTGCACTTTTAATATCAAGAACTTCGAAAAAACAACTTAAGGCTACGCGAAATTTAAAAAAATCACATTACCATCGTAATTTCACGCAGTGTTCGCACCAGCGGCGCGGCGCGGCGCTGAGTAAAGGCTCATTTATACTCTCATTTATTTAAAGCAGTAAAATAAATGAATAAATACTACAACCAACAATAAGATTATTGCTACGCATCCTCAAATCACAGAGTGAATCGGTTTCTTCTGGGCAGGTGGGCTTCATCTTGAACTCTCTTGGACTTCAGCTATCAACCAACCTACCAATCCGGGTCAAACGCAAGCTCATTTCAAAAATAAAAAACACTTACATTTTTGCTCTAGTATGTACAATTTCCTACGCTGCGCTTTCCGCTACGTGGCCTCCATTCGAGAACTTTTTGGCCCCATCGGCCATCAGTTCTCCGCGCTATGTGCCCCGCCCATTGCCACTTCAACTTACTAATCCGCTGGGCTATGTCGGTTACTTTAGTTCTCCTACGGATCTCCTCATTTCTGATGGTCAGACGACCTGGTAAAGGTGGCGGGACGTCGCTGGATGCAGGCTGCCTCCAACAGGTCACTGTGGAAATCATTGGGAGAGGCCTATGTTCAGCAGTGGACGTCCTTTGGCTGATGGATGGATGGATGGATGTACAATTTAATAACTTGCTCTTTCTATAATAATTCTCTTTCTAATAATTATTGTACCTTTATTAAAACAAGCAAGCAACTGGCACGGTGTAAATGCGCCCTAAGAGGCATTGGCAAGGTCGGTCCGAGCTACCTTCTCTATTGATTGATGGCCGGTGAAAAAACCGACGCGAAAATATTCAGTTGTAACCCACTTACATTGCAGATTGTAATCGGTTTTTTATGTATTCATTCGGATTGGACTGGCGGCTGTTAACAGAAGCTTGAAAAGAGAGACCCCGGATTCGATCTTGGTACACAAAGTCACTTTGTAGCCCTGAAGGGGTAAGCAGAAGTGGCACCAATGCCACTAACAGTTTATCACGCTTACATCCCAACATGAAGTAATAGGCGAGCCCATCGCCGGCACAAATTCCGGTCCGGGGCAACTGCTATATTTTCCAAAAACCGGACACAAAGTTAATTGATATGGGAATCGAATCCAGGACTTCACGGTACACAGTTGTCACTGATTGATTAATATTGATTTCGGGTCGCGATAATTAAATGTAATACTATAAAAACAAGCATATGTTTTGGAGTTGAGAAAGTATGCAGCTGGTTGTAAATAATTAAAATTTATTTTAGCGACAGTCAAGGTTTAATCAGATTGATTGATTAAATTCCGCGAAGTTACCGGGTAGGATATAAAAATGGCATTAATTATTATTATCACTAAAATCTTCGACTTCCTGACTTCGTGCTGATATCGCTTTATTATCGGATCTGACCGCGCCAAGAAAAATGACGGATATAACCTACGACTCTAAATACAGTCAAAACCTGATATAACGACATCGAAGGGACCGTATAGTTGCCGACGTTATATCCGATAGTCGTTATAAGCAATACAGTCATTTTTTAGCCCAGTCTCATATATTATTTTGCATTTTACATTTCAAACGCCTCAAGGTATGAGTATCATCAGTATCAAACTGTTCGTTAAAGGCAACATATTTTTGCAAAACTGTTACAGGTTCGGATGAGGTGGTAGAAAGTGCGTAGGTAATAATATGCTCAAATATTCCTTCAATGCTTATCAATAAGATTTAAAATCTTTTGTATTGTTTTGTTTTGCTGAGACAAGGAGCCGTTGGTCGTTATAGCCGATGAATATCGATAAAATTTCGTCGTTATAAGCGATATGTCGCTGTATCCGATGTTGTTATAAGCGGTTTGTTTACTGAATAGTTTACTAGGGATGCGGACGGGACCATACAATCTAGCTGTAATAACCGATAGGTCGTTGTAAACGATGTCGTTATAAACGGTTTTGACTGTAGTCATTTCTGATGTTTTAATCGAAATGCGTCAATCAATAACTTAGCCTACATCTTCTCAAGTGTAGAATCTAAACTGCAGCTTAAACATTTTCTTATACCGAATAGGATAGTTGTTGACAAAGTACAAACTAACATTTTTGATAAAGTATTTTAATTATAATGTTCATAGATTTTATTGTAAGACATCTACTTTTGCTAAGCAAGCGTAGCATCCAACGCAATCCCAAAAATACGTCAAATATTTTCCAAAATATATAAAAGAGTAGAAATCAGACGAATTACATCAACACTTGCCGCAAATTCCGACAGGCCATTACAGATTCAAAAAATACTTTCACGTCCAAAATGTCGCAAGTGGTTACAGAAATTACATTAAAGTTACATGATCGAAATTACAACAAGCCTTTTGGTATGCGTGTGTAGGCTAGTTGCCACACGCGGTCGAAACGAAAGGCGTGCCGGTTCGGTTCCCGCGCCGAGGATCGACTTTCGCCATCTGTCACATCTGCATACAATGAGTTAGTGCGATTTGTTGCGGGGCCGCGGAAGTCGCGACCGGCGGAAGCGGATGTTGCGACAGAACAAGTAGTCGAGATATTTGTACCAATCCAATAAAAGTGATTTCCGATTTTAAAAAGAAGTTTTGTTTACCCAAAATGCATTTCTGAACACACGCATAAACATTTGACAGCCAATTTAAATGTCAATCCTTTTTCATTAATGACATTATTCTACATATTTAAAATCTACATTACGCCATTATTCGAATATTGTGGATATATGTTGTCGATTCAAAATCTTTATTTAAATACATTCTTTAATTTGAGGGAAGAGTTTACTGTATCGACGGTATGAACATGAAATGTTTGACAGTTGCGAAACCTATTAACATTTTGTATGAAGAAGATTCACTTCAAAATATAGTTAAAAACACATTTTCCAGTGGACCAAATTCACCTTTTAAACCTTCTCTGGACTTCCACAAATAATTCAAGACCAAAATTAGCCAAATTGGTCCAGCCGTTCTCGAGTTTTAGCAAGACTAACGAACAGCAATTCATTTTTATATATATTTGTGTTTGTAATTCAATATGAACTTTATGCAATAGCAATAAAGCTCGTTTTAGTTAGAAAACGTTTGTATGGGGAAAAAAAAGGGCTGTTTTTAGGGTTTTTCCGGCAATTATTCGAATTTTTCTCGCCGTAAGAACCATCCTTGGACTTCCACAAACATTTTAAAAAAAGAATTATCGAAATCGGTTCAGCCGTTCACACGTGATGCCATGACAACGCGAAACGGGTTTCATTTTTATATATATAGATGTCATTTCGTAATATGTACTCTAATGACTCGGGAACTAATATACATATGTACGGTAATTCATTTGTAAATTATATTTGATGCCTTAATTATGTAATTTTAAGACGTTATGAAACCAGGGAATGCACCTTGATGCACTATAACTTGCTTACTAAGAGGAATGCCTGAGGAAATTCACGCATACCGGATGCAGTCTCAAGGCGCCAGGATAGAATGTTGGTCACTTAGGCCTTGACAAACTTCTGTATAATACAAATTGATACATCACCATATTCAACCACAAGAATTTAAATACAGGCAGTAAAATGCGACACTTTCGGCTATAATCCATGTATAGTGGAACTTAACCAGACGCATATGACTACTCAATTACCCTATAATAATATTTATAATAATAATACTTATAAAATATAAAATACTTATAAAATATACACCTAATTATTTGTGAGCACAACCTCTGGTTTCCTGGCCGTCCGTACAAACGTTTCACATCTGAGTGAAACTGTGTCGAGATGGATGTAACCGCCGTTCATTCACAACAGGTTGGCAACGGAGATTGCTCTCGATACGTTCCGTTCACACCATTGTCTATCGATCCTTGATATTGATTGTACAGAATATTAAGTGCCGCGGGAGATTCTGATATTTGATCGTCGGTTTTGTAATGGAGTGATTTATGACCTATTTATATAAGCGGAAACGTATTTGGGATGAATGAATAGACCCAATTGAACACGCTTGATATCTAATAAAATCATTTGTGATTGCAGGTCTCCTTCCACTATTTGAGAATAGTTGGTGTTTAAAGATGGATAAATATTTTGTATTGCCGAACCCAAACGCGGACACTAAACGCAAAATAACTATTAGTAGTATAAGTTTAATTTATAGTTACACGCCTAACGCACCCACAATCTGTGTCTTATAAGTCATGCTTCCGAACCAATAAATAAACGACATGCATTAAATAGCGCAGTAAACCAAATCATAACCGTTTCATAATATTGTGTACAATAAAATTGACCGCGCCGCATTTTCAACGGCTGTCGAGAGCGCCACGCGATTCTGTCCAGCGATTAATAGACACGTATATTAGTTAACGTTGTGTTATGCCACTGAATATATTTAGATATGAAACTAGTGGAGGTAAAATATCTCAAATTAATTACAATGGACACATGGGTGACATTCTAAACAAGAGTAAAGTCAAAGGTTCTCTGAATCGACAAGAATGCATGTAGGGGTTTACGAAAGTGAATTAAATAATATGTCAAGATCTTGTAAAGTGGCGATATATACTGCTTACTACTATGGGGTGGAGGCGTGACGATTATGTATGTGTACATAATATATTGGTACATCTTAAACATATACCCATGAAGTAGACGGACGAGCTGATAAAGGCTAAGGGATGCCGCTGTAACAAACAAACATATTATGCAGAACTATTTTTAGAAATAGCATTAGTATTAAACATACATACATTGACTTATGCCTGTGTACCATTGGGTCGGCAGACACCATAGAACCAGCCTCCTTCGCCTTACCCACTGCCATTAGTCTGCTCAGGTATCCTGTCTATTTCAGATTCCTCCTCATCGAGCCTATAACTAAACAATTCGCAGTAAATTTCTTTTCCAGTTACAAATAACCCATAATGAGATGTCGCATGTGCCACGTAATGGCGTGATACAGAACAGTTTTACTAATTCTTTCACCCGTAACCGACAATTAAGCAACAATTTTAATACCAATACAATCAGCACGACAGTCTCATGGCGAGCCTTTCGTAAACAGGGTTGCACAGATTGTGTAGTGTATTTTGTATTTAAGTGGTTTTGGTAAACCTAAATATCTAAAAATTATAAAAAGTCTCCTAGAAAATATCACGGGATCCTAATAAATTATTTTTACTTAATAAAATCCGGACTTGACATACTTTTAATTTCCCAAGTACCGATATTACATTTTGGGTCAAACATTTGTACATATGACACGAATATTTGCCTGAATTTATAGGAAACCAATCTATTATAAAATACTATTCCCATAAATCTGCCTCTTTAGTAGATAAACGGTATCCCATGCAATTTAGCTAAGTTGTAGTTACCGTACTTTCTTGCGATAATCGCACGGGTTTTTGTTACTAAGTGCGCGGTTTTTTGCTATCTCTCATCAGCCCGATGTCTACGTAGGCTCGTAATTAAGGCGAGTATTGGAACGTTGGCGCCGGCATTGTTGTTTTTTTGCCGGCACCACGCGCTGCGCCGACGCACTGCCTACGCTACCTGAGCAGGGTTGCACCTGGCGAGAATGGTTTTTCTGTGACTATAAGGATTACAAAAAAATATTACTTGCATTTGATTGTTGTGTGATGTGAAGCCAGCTGCTTGTCGCTACCTGCTTCATAAAGGTAGTGCTTTTTTTGTGAAAATACCTAAGTACCACACTTTACAACACTAACATCGCTCTGTGATTCTGTTTAAAGAATATTTATTGTCTTAAGAAATTTTACAATTTGACTTACAGAACTACCTTATACCGGGTATATCAAGACTGCTACCGAAAACGATGCCGGCTGGTAGTTATAGTGGTTACAGACACAATGCAAATAAAAATTTCGCAAAATAAGCGATAGTTTTTTTTTGCATATTTTTTAAAATCCTTGTGTTTGAGTAGTAAAAACCTAGTTATTGCGAAAATAGTAATTTAAATTTTAAACCCTATAGTCCCATTACGTCTTAAAAAATAAAAAGGTTGTACATCATTATTTTAGGAAAACTATGTATTTATCACCCAAATACGATGATAAGTAAAAAATTACCAAAAAAAAGTTGACCAATTTTTTTTGCGAAATTGTTCGTTGCATTGTGTCTGAAGTCACTAATACTACCACCTGGCTTCGTTTTCGATCGCGGTCTTGATATATACCCTGTATATGTACAGTGACCATGCAATACATTGTTGATTAAACTTGGCTACTTAAAGACCGCTTCAGTCAAAGTCTAAGTCAACCCCCACTAGCCTAGTCTAGTATAGCAAGGCCTGAAACCATTACTAATAATAATTTGTATGAAAATGGTACAGCTATCCGAAGTACTCGTATCATATCACAATACGCCACACTGTCTAATGATAACATAATATTTTATCGATGGCCACTCGGCCTTGTATTGTACACAGGTAAGCGCAAATCAAATATTATCTTTTTTTTACTTCCTTGTTTATTCGAGAAATGTAATTTCCCTAGGATTCTTTTCCAAGACCGGGGAGGTCATATTGTGATAACCTAAACGGAATGTTTAATGTTCGGGTTTTTCGGACAATCTGCATAATTACCCAGAACCTACCTAGTGCCTACGAAATAAGACGCAGGCGATTTTCCTCCACGCATTAAAGAAAATATTGTTGTGAATGTCTATGGATAAATTCTATCGGAGTTGCTTCGAAGTAATTTTAACCTATAATGAATTTTTAATTCATGTAATACATACATACATACATAAACTCACGCCTTTTTCTCAGAAGTGTTAGGCAGAGGCGAAATGTGGGTGTCCAGGTAGCAACCAGGGCACCCACATTCTGCCTTATATATTCCGTACCATATTCATGTAATAAGAATAGAATTACCTAAGAAAAACACTTTCACTATAAGTATATTTAATAAGACAAACATATGACTGAGTTTTCTTGTGATTTGGCCAAATAACTGGAATACATTTTGAAATAAATGTAAAGGTATTCCTATATTCCAACAACTATATTTGATATAATTTGCGATACTAAAATATTTTAAATTGGTTTTGCGATATCTTAATCTATTTTATTATAGCTATAAATACATTGTTTAGGTACATACATGATCATTGACTCATCACTTAACTAATGATAACCGAGCGTAGAATGTTTGGCTGATATATTCTAATATACACTCTGGTAATAGATTACTTAATTAATATCAGTCCTTCGCATCGTGACATTGCTAGTGGGAAATCATGTCACAGTATTAAAAAGTAATAAAATGATTGTGACGTCATATCTACCTCTGATAAACACATATCTTTACGAATTATTTTCATTACCACGTGGCCTTGGATGTGCTTCCTTTACACCTTTTTGCAAATTAACGGATATCGTTGAAATATTTTAAATACATATTTTGCAAATAACATGCCGTCAAGGGGTCGGTTAGATTCTAGTAATTGAGACATCAAAATGGTTTTCCATTGAAATTTTCTATATTTTTAACTTCAATCTAGATCCACTTCTGGTCCAACACTTCTTTTACTGGTGGTAGGTCTCTCATATGTGAGAGGCCGCCTGGGTAGGTACCACCGCAATGTCTATTTCTCCCGCCAAACAGCAGTGTAAATGCGCTGTTGTGTTCTGGTTTGAAGGACATTGTAGCCAGAGTAACTACTGGACATATTGAGACTTAACATCTTATGTCTCAGGATGGCGAGCGCAGTGGAATTCCAAGCATTGCCTTGTAATTCATGGTGTTGTTTGGTTTCGCTACTGTCCATGAGCGGTCGTATCGCTTACCATCAGGCGAATGGCATGCTCGTCTCGCCATTCATTGCAATAAAAAAAAATAAAAAAAAAAACTTCACATACCTCACATTGTTTTTAATTGTCTAATATACGGCTGATATACAGAAAACTGATTTGTATTTTTTTTTTGATAGGTAGCATATTTCCTAAGCCGATGGATTTAAGAAAACATTTTAAAAACTAACCCCCTAAGTCCCTTGCATGTATATAAATAGAGATTTTATGCAAAATAATATGAGTTTTAAAACTAATTGGTACATAACGTGTGAGAAGTACCTACATTAGAGGAGGCCTATGTCCACCAATGGATAGCTATAGGCTGATGATGTGTTAAAAGCTACGAAGGTGCTGCAAGAAAACTAAACCCGATTCTTGTCAACGGTTGGCTACAGCCCTACGTCATCGATATGATATACGCACTACGCACGCAGTACGCATCCGGAGGCGTGCGTGACGCAACTGCGTGTTGTTTACCCGACAAACTTCGTGCGACGTGCGCTCTACTCCGCCACCTGTTTTTATAGCCTGCCGCGAAGCCGCGCCACCGCTGCTCATTCACTCGGCTTTCTTTATTAAACCAACTGAGGTGTAAAATGGAAATAAAAAGTTGCTGGTGTTAAAGTATTTATATCCGCACGAATGCAGATAAGCGTATACTACACAGAGTTACACTGTGGTGAAAAAACCGACTGCAATGATCCATCCAAGTATTTCGTTTTAGGTTCAGCTTGTTTCGAGCATAATGAAATAATTATGTTAACGATGATATTTTCTCACAAATGAATGATCATTATTGAACGTTATCTAGAACATATTTCACTTAACGTCAGGTACAGTGCAGCCTCTATGCCAAGCCATTGTAAATTAATAAAAAAATCAACAGAGAAGTGCATGCAAAGAGGATTTAAATGCATTAATATATTGCGTGTTTATTGTAAAGCTTAATATTTTATTGGCATTGATTAGATATTATTAAGTCACTGATAATTAAAACTCTTTCAACTTAGAATATACAACGAATATTTTAGTATTGAACATAATAATATGCAATGGTTGGCCTTCCCGGGTTGACATTAAACAGGCGGGGGTCATAAAACCGTAAGCCGAGGCTTTGTAGGCCTTAATAAAAAGGGCTCTGACCTCCACCATTAACTCCAGAGAAAACATTAGAATTTTAAAAGAGATTTACTAACTTAAATCGAGTGGTTGGCTAGATTTTGGGAGGAAGTTTATGAATCTTGTCAGTATATTATTAAAAATAAATAAATTCATACTTGTATACACAAGATCTAGGTTGCTTTCGACGAAGTTATTTTTATACGAATATCTTATCGAAATAGGGGGCGTAGTTGATGTCATACCAAGCATAATTTCAGAATTTTTTTATAGGCATTTGAATAATTACACAAAGTGAAATGCCCGACCAGGGAATCGAACCAACGATGCACATTTTGCACTATATGCGTATCAAAAAATACATTAGTACCCGGCCGTCAAGGAGGTCAAAGTCTTTCTTCGATAAAAGAGATTGATATGAATCCATTGCAAAATCGCCGGCGTGAAGATATCAGTCATTATCGGAGGCCCT
Organism: Deilephila porcellus; assembly: GCA_905220455.2. Classification (NCBI taxonomy): domain Eukaryota; kingdom Metazoa; phylum Arthropoda; class Insecta; order Lepidoptera; family Sphingidae; genus Deilephila; species Deilephila porcellus. The sequence goes on along the minus strand of LR999984.1, from coordinate 919,647 downwards.
AATTCGTGGTCATGGCGAGGTTTTATTATATAATATGATATAATTCGTGCGACATCGAATTTGAAAATCTCTCTCAACCATCTTTTCATCTCAGCACGCAATTAAATACGCTAGTGTACAGTAGGGCAGTATTGTGGTTTGATGGTAATGATATCTTTACATTTACTTTGCACTCCTGCTAATGGAACAACGTGTAGCGCGCATATTGAGGCGTCTAAGCGTTATGTTTTATACAGACATCTTTCCCGAGTAGCGTAATGGGGGATATTAAGCTCGCTAAAGCCAACATTACCAATCCGCATACAGAGGGCAGTACGACTATATTGTATACTGCAGCAAGAAAATTTAAAAACTCTAACATACAAATTGAAATTTACAAAATAAATCAAATTCTCGCTTCGATATTGATATCTCGGGCACGACGCGACGACAAATCTTATTTGCATCTGTCGTTATTAAGGAAGGTGTAACAATTCTTATCTGATTAGTATCGACGACGTAACACTACGCGGATGCGACAACATTAGAATTGCGCGTGATTTCTTCATCCAATTTGCGATAGACTGTTTGGCAGACTAATTATTATAGACGAAATATTTCAATGTACAACTGGACTGTAGCTCTCTCATATGTGAGAGGCCGCCTGGGTTGGTACTACCGCAACGTCTATTTCTCCCGCCAAACAGCAGTGTAAATGCACTGCTGTGTTCCCATTTGAAGGACATTGAAGCCAAATTAACTATAGGACATAATGAGACTTAACATCTTATGTCTCAGGATGGCGAGCGTAGTGGAATGCCAAGCATTGCTTTGATTCATGGTGTTGTTTAGTTTTGCTACTGTCTATGAGCGGTCGTATCGCTTACCATCAGGCGAGTGGCAAGCTCGCCTGGCCATTAGTGACAATAAAAAAAAACAATGTGCGATAGACTGTTTGGCAGACAAATTTTCATATACATACATATATACGAAACAGTCAAAGGTACAACTCTGACTCTTCGAAGTTCTGAGCTCCTAGTTACTTATTGCTCACTCTAATGTTGAAGGCAATCATCCCAAAGAAACTAGTTTACCCAAGAGATTTCTTTAAGATTTTTTAAGGTATTGTGAATTCTACCAACTTGAACTAAGGCTTAAATTCCTCTGAACCGTGGAGGGTCCTGTATTGATCAACAATTTTAATATTGTTACAGCTGATCGCAGTTTTGTCCCTCGGTACATCTATAAAACATGTGTTACGTGAAGTTTAAGGATTATAAAACAAAGTTCAAGGTTTTAAAAGGAATTAATTTAATTGTATTGTGATTCGTTTCCGACATTATTAACCTCGTAAAGTTTTATTACTCAAAACCATCAGTGGTCTTATAATTGTGTACAATGGTTAGAAACCCCGGGGTCCCAATAATCTTCAAGTCGGCTTGTTGTTTTTATGCGAATTTTATGTCTGATCCATAGACTCTACTCAATCGTTTATCTTGTCTAGCCTATCATATATTGATAGATAGACTGATACAGATGGATTACAGCGTTATTCATAGACAGATTTAAAACTTATTTTAGTTATCGAATGTTTTATCTTCTTCGCTCAAACTCAATTCTCAAGTGGTTCGAAAGTGACAAAACATTTGATAACTAAAATACGTTTTAAATCTGTCTATGAATAACACCGTTGGTGTTTGTATTATAACCTAAACTTCTCTGCAACAGTATACAATGTACTTATGCTTGAAATAATCAGTACCCTAACATAGCCGATTTACTTTATCAACGAGACAAAGTCGATAAACAATTTCATTAACAACTCCTATATTATTACGCCATAAAAAATAACACCTGTTGCCTAACCTTTTGCGACACTTAAGTCATAAAATGCTTCCCTTATTCGTTAATTTGCAGAACCGGTGTCCGAGACCACCCGCAACCGTTTTATAAGTGTTTCGAGTCGGTTACGAAAAACTAGGTTTTTGCATTGATTGCGAATCGCCGGCTGTAAAACAAAACAAGTTGCCGGGCCGCAGCAGTGTGCAATATCGGCTAACAATCTGAATTTAATTAATTTGAATACTTTTACAATAGACGATGTAAAATATGTTAGAAAATAGAGTCCAGTGATATAAACACACTATGGTTTCTGCTTGTGCCGTAAGACTTTTAGATTCCGCCCGATCTTTAACATTGGTTGTAAGACAATTAAAATGACCTCATTTATACAAAAAATATTTTATATTTTACGTGAAAATAGACAAATTTAATTGTTTACTTCCTAACTCGCAAACGCAACGTTTTTAAAGAATTTGCATATGTATATGTAGGTCTTCGCTATTATTGTATGTATACTTTTCAATTTGATTCGTTTCCTAGTTGTATAAGTATAGTTTGTTCATATGAACGTTTAATTTTATAACGAGGAATTAGTGCTAATACATAGTAAAGTATTGCGTTGCAGTAACTCAACCGTTGCAGATTTAAAACGTTCTAAATCTGGTTTGGATTTACTAATTTATTGTATTAACGTTTTTGCGTAATATTCTTGTTTTTTTTTTCACTCACTTTTAATCATAACACTTTCATTTGTTTAGGTAATTTTAATTACAAAGTCTGATGCGCCACGAGCATAATTATGTGCGTCAAAATGTTCGAATTGAGACGTGTGATGTTGTCTATTATTAAAACCATGTCGTACTTACTGATAATTGAATTTGAACTTACTTCCATCTAATCATCGGGGATATAGATGTTAGTTATAAAATATTATTTCATACATTTATCTAAGAACGTAATTAACAATTCCGCCATTAATACGCTAAACATAGTATTTAAAAACTTCCAGTGTTGTTATGGTTTTGCATTATAATCGATTTAAACATTTATTAACCAGATAGTGTGAATAACAGACTGAAATATAACTCGCAAAGCAAAACAAATGAATTCCGTTATTTTAATAATTACTGAGCGAGCAATTATATTGATGGAACTTGATTTACATATTTGATTGCATAAAAATAACCACGAATTCCATAATCTCCGTTATGTTTAGTTTGCATTCGATAGACTTTCCAAGAATTTTCGGTTTGATAATTTAATACGAGCTTTTAGGAATACCTATATGTATTACTCATGTATGTTTTACTATAGGCTCACCTGTCAAATGTTGCAAGGAGAAAGCACCAGCAATGCGTCTGACTAGTGACAACCCCTTTAAGAGATACAATCTTGAACTTATTTAAATTTGCAACAAAAATATTGCAGAATCAGTTTTAATTTGTTTTCTAAATACGATTTGGCAATCAGACAATGCAGAAAGTGAAGCATTGTCCATTGACCTCCAACCTTGACGATTACATTAATGTTCCAGTGTCGCCAATACAAATAATCTTAAGGTCATCATTAAATGTTAAAAAAACAGTTAAAGTATAATATGTCGTTGACTTCGAGTTTATCGGTGCCGTTAACCGTTTAAAAATAAAACTGTTTTTAGTAAATCATTACTGATAACCTAAGTTATCTAAGCACTAAAAATATGTATGGTATACTACAAGATAGTTTCAACATAGGCTCCAAGTTCATCCAAATAAGTGCTGACATGATGTGAGCAAATGGTCTTGAAATCCAGGGTACCACAGACTAGGCGAATTGGAGAAGGTTGACAGTAAATATAACATCGCCACTGGCGGTGTTAATAATGGGTAAAAAGAACAACACTACAAATTACTTCTTCAGTTAATCGGATATTTACTCCAGAAGATAGACAGACGGCGAACGAAGGTCGTAGAAGGTCGCTGATACATAGGCACTAGTCCTGATAGGTAAGCGATTAGTGACAGACGGTTGTTTTGTTGTTGGTTTTATTATGTCGGCCTGTTCGATGGCTTTTCGTAATGAAGATAATTACGAGTATAGACTTTAATAGAAACAGAAAATCGACATACTTATTTATATCGACACAAGAATTGATCTTAATGTGGGGTCAGGACTATGTATGTGACAGTTGGTGTATTTGGGTGTATTTATTTATTTATAATATTAGTATATGACTAGGTATGTAGGAGTTAATATTCTGAGACAGCATTTCAGTACGTATGGACACGTATGGTGGTCTCAGTAGTATAAATGGTTAACAGTAGACCAGCAAAATGTTCATTAGTAAGGTATAATTTATACATACATACATAAACTCACGCCTTTATCCCCGAAGGGGTAGGCAGAGGCGCCACCAGGACACCCAAATTTCACCTTGCATGTTCCGTCCCACGATGTGATAGGGGGCGAGCCTATCGCCATATCGGGCACAAATTCCTGACTCCGGGCTGATAATGAATAGAAAAATCCAATATCACTTTGCCCGACCCGGGATTCGAACCCGAGACCTCAGCTTTGTAACCGTACCGTAATAAAACTACGCCACCGAGGCAGTATAATTTATAATATTTAGGTACAATTTATAATACCTATTCGCAATCGGCACTCTTTCTGTAGGTACAGAAAAAGTGCCGATTGGGATTACAAACAGTATGGCACTTACCATCAGGAACAGTGCAGTCACATTAAAAAAACGTTACCTAGTTGCTAGACACTATACGTAAGTATACAAAACAATGATAAATTCCTAGCATTTACCGTTCAAACATTATCAAATGTTAGCCAATTATAAGTGGCGGCGGTCGTTAGCCCCGATTACGAAATTATTTTTTGCAACGTTTACTCCTTATCTTATTAGTAGGGCGTTACAAAACCGTTCGGCATTATCTGTGATCTCGTGTGCTGTATTGTTACTCTATGTACGGTTATATTGGGGGAATACGTGTTTTGGTATAGCTTTTTTTTTTGAGTCAAAAATGACGCCAACTTTGTTATGTGGTTAGTGTGTTAATATGTGTATGGTCTGGTATTTTTGTATATATAACACGATAGTATAAATATAGTAATATCAATATATAGCAGTAAGGTTTAATAGATTCAATTGCTGTTCTGCATAAATTTTAGGATTTTTTTGTATATTAACATATTATATTTATATAAATATTATATTCATATTTCTTATTATGTTCTAGAATTATTTATAAATCGACCGCAAGTTGTTTAGCTAAAAACTTTAGTTTTACAACTAACAACAAAGTAAACGTATAATGTCTGCCACACTTGCGTGGCATTAGCATGATGATAATTAATACTGACGCAAGTGAAATGCATAGAAAGTGAAATGTTATTAATATTATCATCACGGCATAGTTTCCGGTGCTTTATGTATAGTGTAATTTTTGTTATTACTAATGGCCTCTTAAGTTGGAGCGTAATTTCTTTTGCGAACGAGTGCACCTAATGAATACGCAATGTGTTTTTTTTTGTCATTGCTTTGGGTAGTTAGAAACATCGTGAAAATAGTTAAGAGGTGAAAATATGAACTTTGTTGCCCTAATTTAAATCGTCAAATATACATGCAAGCTAATCGGTTTCATTTATTTGTCAGCCTATTTTAAAAACCCACCTAATTTGATCTGTATGGATACGTCCATTAATTCTCCTTCAAATTGAAATTATACTCGTAGGTAGACCAGATCTATCATAGTACGTACTTACTACATCTAGGACTAATACATATTTCTCTTATCAAACCATAGAAACAATTCCTTACCAAAATTAGTTAACGAGTAATTGCTGTCGTTAGTTGTTGTTAACTGAAATTCCCATTCTAGCAAATCTTCTTCTACGAAACAACAAATCTATTAATGTTTTAAACAACCACGCCATTATTGAAATTACAGTAGTAACTACAAAAACATAGCATTATGCATAATTGATGGCGCACAATACGTACAATTTGCCACAATGCATTGTAATAAGCATATTACTGGGTAACAGGCGTGTAGTTCGTGAGAACGCAGTGTGGAATCTGCTGTGAACATCACGGACCCTGGATGGCAAATCTACGGAAATTTAAAAAAGTGAGACTAACCTGACTATAACAACTGTTTATTAATTGAGATATGGACAGTCAGCGTTGCTCTTGTGTTTCGTCCGGTGAATGAATTTATCGGTACCATAAAGTTGATGATAGAATATTCGCATCGATGATAGCTTCTACGGTTCATGATGAAGGAGTACCCATCATAGTGAGACTGGTTAGTGTGTCGCGTTTCGGAAGCAAGTCAGTATCGATCAGCCAACATGCTAGAAATTTGTGTTGACCGGCGAGAGTTAAACATCGTCGCCGATAAATTTTCTATTTGACTTTTAACTACTAGCCATTAGATGCATTGCCGTCACTTTTTCGTGCCAGTGTATAAAAAACGTTCCTCCAGATAATAAAGACTAAATAGACATACTTAGTGTGGAGTAACAGGCATGTTGTTCGTGCGAATGGTCGGATTAGTGTACAATCAGCTGTGAACATCACAAGCTAATGCCTTGCTTTATATCCACGTGAGACTGATTCGTGCTGATTAACACCTGAGAGGATTTCGATGACTTCACACAACCTAGCATTGCCTCCGGAATTCATAGTTTTATTCTTAGCTTAGCCGATGTCGACACTGTATAAATTCTAAGTACAAATGCAGACAGTACTTGTAAGTAATTCATAGTAAAATATAATACTTATGTAAAGTTATGTTACGTAATCTGTCTTGATTCCTGGAAGTGATCTATTATAAAAATGTGTTGTGCCGTCTAGGAATGATGCGCTTTGTCTATTTCTGTGATATCACTTATATTCTAGTTTGAAGGACATTCTGGCCAGTGATTGCGACTGGACAACTGTTGTGCTACGTCATGCACGTTATATCTGACTAGTATGGCTCTTGTTCATGGAAAAAACTTACCGATAGGCTCATAAAAATAAATAGTATCTTGTTATCTATTGCTTCATTTCGTAATTCACACTCTAGATCACACAAACTTAGACCTAATGACAAGATGGTGTGAGCTACTCGATCAGTAACTATTAGTGTATTAAATGTGTTTACTTGTTACCAGATGCTCGCGATGTGGTGGTGATAACTTCGTGATGATGAGGCTCGACGCGTCCGAGAAGCAGCACCGCTACCACAATCTGCTGGATGACGACCATGCTAGTGAGTACCATATTAATCCTGATCTCACAATTCAAAGTCAAAATATTACTATTTTAATGAATATTTAAACCTTCTGGAAAACACCATCTGAATCTATACCAAAACTGATTCGGAACGTATTAGGGCTGAGAAGGAAAACATTCCAAAATACAGTGAATCGTTTAGACACACTAGCTTTTCTTCAAAACCCCAATTAAATTGATCAGTAAGAAAACAAGACTATCAACTAATTACTAGAACTATTATCATCACGTTCAATGTCACAAAACATCAGGGCTAAGGATCCATAACAATGTAGATAAAAGACCAGAGTACTCAAAGCAAATAAAACCAGCAATTAGAACAATAGTGGTCGGATCGCGAAGGTCTGTCCACACCACACGCTCGCTTCAATACAGCATTGTCTTGGGTTCCCATGCTTCTTGCACTAAGCTATTGCAATCGTATAACTGTTCAGAATTATTGTTATTGTTGTTAGCATTAATTGCTCCATCGGTTAAGTTGTAACGTGGATTTGAATCGAGAGGTCTTGGTTTTCTAAATTATACATACGTACATAAACTCACGCCTTTATCACAGCCATTATTCCCGAAAGGGTAGGCAGAGGCACCACCAGGACACCCACATTTCGCCTTGTATGTTCCGTCCCACGATGTAATAGGGGGCGACCCGGGACTGCCCGACCCGGGACTCGAACCCGAGACCTCAGCTTTGCAACCGTACCGTAATACAACTACGCCACCGAGGCAGTTTTCTAAATTATAATCGACCAATTCACTAATTTAAAATAAAAATTGCTTGGAATTAGATGCCGATTGAAAGGCGCAATTATACCATATCCTTATGGGTATAAAAGCGTGAGTGGTTCTACAATACATTATAATTTGAGGTTGTCTAAGACACTTTATGGTCTTGTCAATAACTATTTCCTTATCTATTTATTCTTAACTACTCTAGTGTTTGTGGGTGTGACAGCATACCACTAGAAACGAATGTAGTCTATATTCTCTAGAACACTAACCTTGAAATAGAATAACAATTTGCACATTGTCTAACTGATAAAACAATGTAGGTACCATTGTCACGTGGCAATACTGCAATACACTCTAAAATCACGTGTATACTCCTAAAAGCACTTCTATCTTGGTTATCAGAATCTAAGCGCCACTTATGGTCAATTTAACTGGATCAAATATTTAATTATGTAACAAACATTTACTTTGTATTTCAAATCCGATTACTGTGTGCGTATACGATTTTAGGCTGGTAATAAATTTATAAAACCGTCCTAAGTAAGGACTCATTTACTCCTTACTCCGAGATACAACGCGGTTGCTCGCTTAGCAAAAACTCTTTTAGGAATAAACCTTGTTCTTTTACCACGCTGATCTAAAGTTGATGGTGGACTTCAGAGACCTCTGAAATTCTCGTGGAGAATTCACAATAAGCAGTTTTTTCTACTAAAGCTGGGATTTGTTAACTCCACAATTACGAATGCATTTATGGGGTTTGGTGTTGCACGTAATCTCGGGTTGGCAGCACCAGTTGTATCCAAACTGGGCTATGGCTGCTCAGCCAACATTCTCCAATTGATCCAAGTATAAATACTAATATAGTGGTTGAGCTCACCGACGCGTGACGCGAGGGTTCCAGACAAAACACAGGAAACAGCCGGCCGGATGTCAGGTGCGTCAGCGGCGGCCGGTGCTCGTCACACCTAATCGAATTACATAGACACCGCGTGATACTTCCAGCTCTGGTCGTTGCACACATCACTCGTTATTAGAAAAATATATGATCAATAACTCTTGTCATCTAATTCTCTTCTAATTTTTCAATGTTTTGGATCCCGCTTTGCTACGGAAAGCAATTGACAATCGTTAGCAATGCCGCCTTTGTTGTCTTTTTGATTCATTTCGTAGCAGGTACTACAAGCTAGTATCCTTGAGAGACTTGCTGGGCTTCGCTGCTTAGTGTCAATTCTGTGTGTGCCACTGTTGCTCCAATCTTATACGAGTTACGATAGAGTTTGGGCAGGAGCGTCGCAAATATTGAACATAACTAAGGGAAGCTAGCGTCTTAAATTTGTTTTAAACACATTTCCAAAAGACCAATATCAATTGTTTTCTTTGAATCTTTCGAAAACGCAAACGTTCGGTCGTCGTTGCGTATAAAACCGCGCGGGTGAATCTAAGGGGTGCCAACTAAGCCTGTGAATGTTATAAAAGCATGGTAGGTGCGTCCGCGCTATTAATACCGCGAGGGCAAGGACACGGTAATTAAGGTCACAAAGGTCACATTTTTGTGTTATGCGCAAACTAGCACATATTATGCGACGAGGAATGTCCAAGTTATTTTATGTTTAAGCAGCTTAAATAACCTACGCACCTTTATGAAAAGAGCGTACTTTTTCAAGATTGGCAGTAATAAACGCATTCATCTTCCTTTTATACTTGGGGGTTGAGCTTCCTGTTTTGTCTCCTTTGTTATTTAGAAAACAACCGTCTAAAAATATTCTAGAAATCAAACATACTCATTTCTATTGATAGAGTTTGCACCCACAGTAACAAGGCTTGCGACTTCCTCGTCAAAAGTTTCGTGAGGCTTTTCATAGCCTTTGTACCCTGGTTTGTAGCAAATACTTGTAGATCAAACGTCTTATGCGACGATAGAAACCTCGGTCTCTACTGACACTACGTTTCGATTAACTGTGTCACGAATGGTGTGCTAAGTCGTAAGAGTTACATGATAGTCGTCAAACTTGTTAGCAAGTAAAGCACACACAATGATATTGATCTTACAGTCCTTTGCGGTCAAAAATACCTAGTCGGTGATGTCATCCGACGGAGGAACATGATATCCGTTAGATCCAGGAGGTTGAACTTTATTGATGCGATTCGTTTATTGTCTAATTGTTTGTTTGTTTTATGATTTATTATGTAGTTAAAATTTGCCTCATTGCTTACATCTCCGAAAAATCGTCTTTTTTCGTACAAATATGACAAATTTTTATCCTCTGTTTCATTTCTAATGTGGTAAATCTTAAGTTACATAAAGAACTGTTTCAAAATTTGTTGCTTCTAGTCCCACTGGCTTATCTTGCGTCTTGTCATTTATTTATTAGTTATATTATGGACATAAATTGGCAGGACTTGTTCCTTCTATGAATAACACAACTTTGATGATTGGTGTATGTCGGGACGATTTCATGTTGATTTCGTAATCTACGTCTAACTGTGGAGCACAATTAAAGCATATTTTTTCACTTTATTAAATTGTTTATTACTTTAGGCTCCTACTTAAATGCTTCTGATTCTTAGGTAAATTTCTACGCTACTGTTTTCACTCAATTTCACCTTTATCAAATAAATACCAACTCTAAACAATTATGCTGACCTAAATCTAAAAATAGTAGACAATGTGAAGTTAATGTATTCAGTGCAGTGACGTGCCAGTTGTCATCAGATACTGTGATTGTAATTATTACCCGACCCTGGCCCCGCGCCGCCATGTTGGCAATATGGCCGCCTACCTTGCACGAGGTACTAGACAGTAGATGACCCTTCGAACACTGTATTAATTGACTTCGATAAAATAAAGGATCTTTAACGGGAAAACGTTAATTAAAACTGTACAGCTTCAACAATTCGTGAATGAAAAAAAAAACAACGGAATAGCTTTGGGGTAACTTTCCGTAACGATCGTGTTGTAGTTCTTCCCCAATTATAGAGGAAAATAAGTCTAATTTAAAAAAAGTTTAGTAAAGAGTATCTACTCAAAACCAATGAGCATGTATAACATAATATCAAGTGAAGAAGCAATAGACAAATCCTCGAAATAAATGTTGTGTTGCGTTGTAGGACTCTACTTACTCCAAATCTATTTAAATGCGTTTTGCAAGTCGCCAAACTGGCTATTGCTGATGGTGACAAACATTATGAAACTGGATTAGCAAGAGGAGTGCCCACTGTCAATTACATCATCTCTGATATTGTTATTATGAGCTTTGATATTTCTACATTTTGTAAAATCAGGACCATTGACGTTAAGCCTTATTAAGTATAAGATTATTGTAAATAAATTAATTAGTAGCTCTAATTGGTGTGCCCAAAATCAATGCAAATAACGTGAAAATTTTATTGAAGTGGCATTTCTACGTAATCATTCAAAACATGTAGTATAAAAAAATGCTATGAAAAAAAGCTTCATTACAATTTACTTCAGAGTTTTTTTCTCATCTCTCAGCTTAGCATATTTTACAGGGTTGATAAACACGCCTCAGCAAATTTGCCGTGCAAAAATATTTACATTTTAAATTATTTCAGCTATGATAAAATGATGCGATGTTTTTGCTGTGAAGCAAAAATCTTGCAAAAAATTCGATCGATATAATGCGTGAACTGATCTTTCGCCTATCAATATAATTAAGTCACCTTATTTATTTATTTAATTCTTTTTTGCACTACAATACATACATATACGTAAACATAATATATACTTATCCTAACATTCACCAAAAGATTCGAAAGGACAAAAATAGTTCTCAGCTACAAACTTAAAGAGAGCCTTACTTACAGACAGAAACTAGATCTCCAAAAACTTGCGTAATGGCGAGTTTTGCGCCTTTGTGGTGGTGGTCGTTATCCATGCGGAAAACTGAAATTAATATACATACTTACATAGATAAACTCACGCCTTTATCCCAGAAGGGGTAGGCAGAGACGCCACCAGGAAACTCACATTTCGCCTTATATGTTTCGTCCCATGATGTGATAGGGGGCAAGCCTATCGCCATATCGGGCACAAATTCCTGATAATGAATAGAAAAATCACTTTGCCTGATCCGGGATTCGAAACCGAGACCTCAGCTTTGTAGTCGTACCGTTGTACAACTTCGCCACCGAGGCAGTGAAAAGAATATCCTACAGCAAAAAAACTTTCAAATATTCCTACCTAAAAGAAAATGTATAACGACAGCTCATACAAATAAAATAACTATTGCTAATTATGTACAAGCGAGCCGTGTCAACTGAGATTTATCGTGAAGAAAACAAAACTAAATATATGTAGATTATAATGTGCTACGCCGTGTATTGTTATTTTAAGATAAAAGTTATAATGACCAATGTTTATTTTTTTTGTGCGAGACGAGCAAGCCATTCGTCTGATGATAAGCGATACGAGCGCTCACGGACAGTGGTAAAACGAAACACGACGAATTAAAGCAATGCTTGGCATTCCACTGCGCTCGCCATCCTGAGACATAAGATGTTAAGTCTCATTATATCCAGTAATTACTCTCTATATATGAGGTTAAAGTCTGCTAAAATACACAAAAATATAATCTTAGTTTTTAGTTTGCAAAATAACAAGCCGCTATTTATGTTGAATGGGCGTATAAAATAAGCTGGGAACTGTGGGGGCCTGGGTTCTGTTCCCACACTAAGTTTTTCATTTTTTTATAAATTTTCGGGTTAAAAGTTTACCCCGAATTGAATTTTATGCCCCGGCATCATCTGTCACACCTTGGGACGGAATCAAAGTCCTCATTTTTTTTCATAACGCATTCAACAACTTAAAAATAAAACTACAAGTTTTTCAACCAATAACGTATTGATGAGCATCTCAAACGTAGCGATGACTTTGAAGGCCAAAGCTCATTAATATTGAATTATAATGATGTCAACATTACATCACATGTGACCTTGAGCAACCGATTTTACTCAAACATACAGATAATACAGTATTAACAGTATTGTTTATTGCTACGTACTTATCTTAAAAGATAAAAATATTTTTAGCGATGAGTTTAAGAAAACTAATCAGTATTAAAGGAGTTTTTATCGTAATGACGGCTTACTAAATATCGCATCAGGAATTGCCTAAGCTGATAATCTAAACTAGGACATAAAGGAGCATGCATGCAAGGATTCACAATCCTTGCACGCTGCCCTTTACGATTTACGAAATGCGCTACTTTTATTTATTATTCCTAAATGCTTACAAACAAGAACACTACATTTTAAATACCAGTTTTAAAACATCCCTTGTTTGTTATCTTAGCATTAATTAACGCTATTTTTACCTTACAATAAGATAAAGAGTTACTTTTATATACATACAGAGTAATTATATACGCAAAGTCTACAAGGAAATAACATTTAACTTCTCATGTTGTCGTCAAAGAAACTTCGCAATAAAATGAATGTTACAACAATCGAGATATAAGAGACATTCAGTAATTTTGTCTCAGAGTTATTATTTGTATATTATCTTACTTAATGACCGTAGAAAGATAGTGTATTTGTCATGGGTTTTTTCCATAATAGCCGGGGACGCAATCCCCTCTTTACGACAAACTCCCTACGTATTTACTATAGTCGCTTTTATGTCGCAAACCAATGTTTATACGTGGATTCATATGAACAAGTAATACTAATAAAAATAAAAGTGTTTTAGACTAACTTGTGTAAAGTTGTATCAATACAATTCACCTAAATTCTTGGGTTATTGAATAGCTGAAATTCTATTACTGTTCATCTTATTATTATTGTTTTCTTAATTTTAAACTGTGTCAGGTACATCCCACTTAAAAATATTTTCTCCTCACTTCAATATAACCTACAAAGCTGAAACTAACCATCGCAAAAATTGCCGCGTAAATTAAATTTCCATTGAAAATACATGCCGTTAATTCATTAAATCCTTGACAGCCAGTTACATCACGAACACATGTATGAATTTCCTTGGTTACTGTTTGTAAATTAAAAACAAAATATTACCTTCCTAGACAGTAGTACGCATGCGCTATTTCTTACAAAGAAATTTATTCTTTATTTTGTACATCACAAGAATCGATTTCGGATGACGCTAGGTTGCGGAGCAAACGCATGCGCGATCACCTTTCGCAGTTAAGCCAGGGTCCCGTAGATTTTCTTAGTACTGTATACTTTCTCGCTCAGTGTTAAGGTTCGAATCGACGCCGCGTTTCCATCGAACCATATTGTCTTTTGTTTAATCAGCTGTGAGACCCCAATTGATAATTCAGTTAGTCCGAAACCTTCGCCGGTCGTAGCTTCCATTTTTGTGAAGTGTCGTGTTAACTTGACGGTGTGGTTTTAAAAGTACTAAATATTGTGTTTATTCTAGTGTTTGGAACATTTGCTTGTGTTTTGCTATACCTAAAAGTTTATAGTTTCTGCCAACTCACATGGGGTCATCGTGGTGGTACGAGTAAAAGTGAATTTATTTGTACAAAATAAAATAATTTTTAATAAAAAAATAAAAACCGACTTCAAAGTGCCACTACAAAGTAACAAATAAAATATATTTCATCGTACTAGTACCCAATGATTAATGTTCTTATTGACTTGACTAGCTAACAAATCTTAAATACGTAATATTTTGAAGGCGGGTCGCTAAGTGCCGAACATGTACGCTTTACGCTTAACAGTAATTTGTGTAAGTAATTATAGCGAAAAACACGCAAGATTTACACGGAATATGAATTTGTCTTAATATATCAGGCCGTAATTGTCCACTGTTGACCATGGGACACAACATACCATTTCTTGTACTTAAATGCCTTTATGTCATGCAGGTTTCCTGACTATGATTGAAATATATCACTGTTAAAGAGTATGGTAATTGAATATCATCAACACACAAGTGACTCCGGTGGTCAACCGTCTCGTGGATCATATCTAGATAATTATCAACAGGCTACCATACACATGTAAGACACATAGAAATTCTATCAAAACTTCAATAAATTTACACGTAGGATTAGCACATTATATTCATTTGTGTTTAATTTACTTATGTGCCTTTCTGAGCCAACATTGCAGGATCTACATGTAATATCAAATGGTGTAACATTTGCTTAAATTTATACGTGTTTGATATTTAGCGACCCGCCTTCAAAATATTACGTATTTAAGATTTGTTAGCTAGTCAAGTCAATAAGAACATTAATCATTGGGTACTAGTACGATGAAATATATTTTATTTGTTACTTTGTAGTGGCACTTTGAAGTCGGTTTTTATTTTTTTATTAAAAATTATTTTATTTGTCCCTTTTTAGTTTTGATAGGCATCGTAATAATGAGAAAGGTGATCATGATATAATCAAAACGATGTCTTTAAAATTTACGAATTCTTCAGACCAAACATGATATTATTGCTGTGAAATTATGAGAAGATTGTAAGTCATTATAATCATGATATCCGCTATAGTTAGATACTGACCAGGTCGGATTCTCTTAGTTTACGTCGGTAATTTACGTATCTATTTCTCTGACTCTCCCTCTTCTTCACCTACTGTTTATAGTAAAACTTTTATATTGAAAACGGAAATTAATTGTATCTATTATCTAACCCCCCCCCCCTACACGCCTTTCCCCTTTTAACCCCCCCCCCCCTTTGTAGTAATACACTTATACTGAACCAGGTGCAAAAAGAATTATTGCTGTACCGTTCAATTTTGAGGAGTTCTGCTCTTCAGGTCCGAAGATATTCATCAGGTCTTCACCATTTTTTAATGACACAAATCTAACATATCATACTTGTCGACAAAATAGTTTATTTCTACTCGTTTAAGTACTGCCCGAAATATTGACTATTTACATTAGTATCTATTTTCTCTCCCCCCCTCCACACCCCTTTTAACCCCCCTCCCCCCCTTTGTAGTAATACATTTATACTGAACCAGGTGCAAAAAGAATTATTGCTGTACCGTTCAATTTTGAGGAGTTCTGGTCTTCAGGACCGAAGATATTCATCAGGTCTTCACCAATTTTTTATGGTACCAACCTAGTATATCATGCTTTCTGACAAAAAAGAAATTTTTAAAATCGGTTCCCAAATACCAGCGTAATCGAGTAACAAACATACAAAAAAAAAAATCAGTCGAATTGATTACCTCCTCTTTTGAAGTCGGTCAAAAATATACCCAGCATAGTAACGTGGTATTGCAAATATGACAGTAATTCAACTTGTCATAAAACTTTAGCTTGGCAAACAATTGAATAACATTATTTTAAGAGTTATTGCAGGCACTATAACCAAATTACTGCCATTTAAGTAAAGTACATATTCCTGCTGAAAGAGTATCCACAAACTCTTTTCTAATACTTTACATCACGTGATAATAGCCTCAACTGGTATTTCATTATTGAAATAGCTTATAGTACCTGGTTCAAATCCCCAACCATCTTCTTTCTTAAGGGTTCTACTTAAAATCTGGAGCTAATGTTCCCTGGCAGAACATAAAATAGGATTCTTTAATCTGATTTTCTTTCTTATCACTTTTTGTACATAAACTTACTGTAAATTGTAAAATGATATCAGGTCAAAAGTACCCTGAACCGACGAGAATGCATGAAGAGATTGATGAAAATGAATGGAGCGAAAGTAATATGTCAGGATCGAGCAAAGTGGCGATCCACAGTCTCTGCCTACCCCTATGCGATACAGGCGTGACGATTATGTATGTAAAATAATATTATTATGCTAAAATTACGCGCACTAATAGCATAGTTTTGACCTGCATAAACATCGTTGATCATGACTATATCCCTAAAAGGGGTAGTACCAGTAGAGATGCCACATTTCACTGAGTTAATTTCCTATTCAAAATGACGATTTATCTCCATACCGGCCACAATTAAGAAATGTGTTAAAAGAGACAAAAAGGTCAATGAACGGAACGATGTCTTTTCTCCCACAGATCCATTAATGTATCTCCCCTCTGAAAGTGCCGTAAAATTATCTATCACACTTGCCAAGAACATCCAATCTCTTATTCGATTGGCTAATTTAGAAATTCTGGCAAGAAAAAGAGTATGTGTTATATGAAACCAAACAGCTACGTCCTAAATTCGGTATCATCTATAACAATAGAAAGTCTACTGCAGGACTAAGGCATTAAAGATAGTATTTCCGAAACCTATTTCATCTAAAGATTTCCGTCTATTGAATGCCAATATATTAGTATTTATCTATCAAGTAGGTATAGGTCATTGCACTATAGTCCTTATAGGAGATTGAGTCTAACCTGTCAATGGCATTTTATAAGATCATGTCACGGATAATTATATTGCCATCTCCCCTACACTCTGCGAAGCCATTGCAACATCACACGCTAATCCAATAATGAACGGCGTGTCTCCACGAAGGGGTAACTGTGAACTCCGTTTCAGTAATAAATTGTGTTTGGTACTTGGACTGCTAGAGTCTTCATTGCTCTAGTATCGGCTAAGGTATTAGTGGTAGAACTATTTATGTATATGCAATTTTGTAAAGGAAGCTGAGCAGGATATGGGATATTTTTTTGGTCAGTTTGCGTTCCTTCGATACATATTTTTCCACCGTTGTCTGCAATTTTTAAGTGTTTTTTGCTGCTAAGAAAGTCAAGGGGTGAATAAGGTTAATATTATGTTGTGTTTGAAATTCATTAGTTTCCTCACATGTTGCGTTGTTCTGTTTTACTTGTTATTTTTATATTTTTATGGTAGCAGTAGTATCTGTAGGATTGTGAAGTCACCGAAGGTATCTTAGTTTCTCATTCTAGCGCCACTTCACAGTTATCGCAAACCTCTAGCTGTCGTTAACAATTACCTCCCAACCTGCAAACCCATCATAAATTATCAGCAATAAATCGCGTTGGCAATTAATGACTGATTTAATGTGCTATTGTGTGGACTGTGTAACTGCGTAAACGGTTTTGTGGGAATATTGAATATTGCTATTTGTTTACCTTATCTACTTATTATGCATGGAAATTCGGCATTGATTATTATTCATTCAATGCCTTTGTATTGTTCTTCTGGGTACAAGCCATACATAATCATCATGTTATCCGTCAAACCAACCATTAATATCCCTCATACATCTTTGTGTTTGTATTTGGTTTAAAAAATTGCTTTCCTAGTTGTGTGCTATCAACTTCTCAGAATCTCACGTTATCACAACCGCTGCTAGCGTCCATCTTCTTGCTGAATTTATTATGTTTCGGCACCTACCCGGTCTGTAGCACCTCTATTTTATATAATTGGCTCTTACCAATTGAATGTTGACATATAATCACACTGTTATCTAGGGATGAATAAATTGTTCCACGTTTTTCAATGATATTTTCCTTAACTACGGTGAATGTCAGTAATCTACAACAACTGACATGGCCCTACATCCTTCATTACAAAACTGGATCAAGTCAAAATAATTGCACCACTCACAATCTCCGAGGACAGCGACTCCATCATTAAGAACTGAATTACCATAAACTTGCCCTGTAATCTTGCTAAAAATAATTACCGCAAATCAGCCTTTCCCGGGAAATTTATGTTTTTCTAACGACTGGACCTGTTTAGGACCAATTACCAGCGGCCTCGATTAGTCGGTTTTAGTTTTGGTAAAGTCTGCGAATATAGCGGGTCAAGGATATTTGCTTGTGGTTCTTGAACATTAGGAGTGCTGATTGTTATTGCTTTCTTGAAGTCATTGTTAAGATGGTTGTTTTCGGTATGAAATATTATTTTTCATTTTTGTTTCTAAGATTCAATTTGACTTTTAAGTTGCCTGATACTTTCTTTTATTTAAATTATCATAAATTACGCAATGTACAGCATTGGACGTAGTTAATAAAATATACTTTACGTAGCAACTCTTAATCTATGTCTTCTAATTTTTGTTCTTCAAATCAAGAATCAAATCCATAATTTTGTAACTTCTTCTATTACATTACCAAATGAAGTTTAAGATCTTCGGTCTACATCGATTATTGATGAAATAACTCTTGATACGAACACATAACCTTTATATATTACTTAATCGCAAAAATTCCGAAACTCCATATCCAGACTTGTATCATAAATTAGAAAGTGTGTGTATATCTCGTTGGTATTTGATCAAATATGGTTTCATAACCTACTGACAAATACTCAAGTCTTACAATAAGGTAAAAATGTATGGAGTAATATGTGTTAACGTGTTACAAGTATCAATACACACATTAACTTCTGTACCCATTACAAAAGCCAGATTTGTAACTAAAAAATATTAATAATATTTCCGTCCCACAGAGCAATGCAAGAGAAACATCTCCATTTCAAATACGATATAATGTTACCATTATTCCTGAAAGGATATCGAGATTTACCACTCGTGCCACACATAATTTACCAAGTATAATAATAAGTCGATTTTTTATATTCGTTCCAAGATATGATTCAGGATAGCCTATCGCAATTTTCTAAATTCAATATTTTTTCAATAATTTATCTAAAATAGCCGGATGTTCAGGCGACAAACTCAAAGCATCTATCACAATGCTCACGCAAACTATTTCCACATACAAGCTCTCGGCGTCGGATGCGGTTGGTCCACTCGACCGCGGAGGAATTCCCCACTGTCCAGCATTGCTGTTCTTATGCAATAAAGGAAAATACTATTCAGTTACTGATCAACTGAATTGCATAAAAACCTGTCGCTACTATAAAAGAGCCCTAAAAGTACGGAGATTAAAATAAATTGTAAAATTACCTTAATAATTACATATAATACTATTTTAGAAAGTTTAGTTTTTAAGCAAAATTACTTCAAACTTGAATATAAAGTAGAATAAGAGCAGGCATAAGGGGTTTACTATGAAAATATTAACTAAAATAAAACTATCGCGGATTTGGTTTAGTTTATACATTTTTTAACTTCGCGACATTTCGATTACTTTACTAGTTTTATTTCAATGTGTAACATTCGCGTAAATCTAAGAAACCATCATTAAGTGAAATAGCGATTGATAGTTGGTAACTTAACCCGGCGTTATATTATCGTTACAGGACAGGTATTTTTAGTAGCTAGGAGAATAGTCCTATATATTCCTAACTACGCTGTTGAAGTAGCTGTGTAATTACAATAATAACTTAACAGTTATGTTACAACCGAATATTGGCGCCTCATTTGCGAAATTCCGCAGCAAGTCAACAAATGTCTCGACGTAAATATTACGATATTTCTACACCGATGTAATACTCCTAAAGGTCTTGTGAAATTATCCTAACTTGTTCTTTGAGTGTCCACTTCTGCAATATAGTAGGACCACTTGTTATAGCATTTAGCATGTTAATGTTATTGTACTGTTTTCAAATCGATAATTCGGTTACTTTATAGCATGATTTTAGTTCCTTGGTCTCCCTGCCAGCGTATGGATTTTAAATTATGCGATTCGGGATTTGATTAAAAATCGGACGTATTTCACCTTAAAATAAGTTATTTCCTCGTTAATGTCCTACAAAAAGACAAAATCCTTTTCAGAATATTGAAGCAGTTCAAATAGAAATCTGTTCTAGATCAGTACCAATTGGAAACGAGTAAACCGCAATGATTGCTAACATGTAAAGCTCACCGAGCGCACGAGCCGGCACACATCTAAATCAAATATTGTGACTTGCTGATCTCCAGCGTGACATCATCGCAATGTACTCGAGGCATGATTTACTTTATGCGCTAGAGATGATGCTATGTTTATTGTGAATTGAGATATCCGGAATCTATACAACTGTAGCTAATTTTTGGAAAATTACTTGTCCCGAGCGCGCTGAGACTTATCAGTATCGTGAAAAGTATTTATGTCTTGAGACAATAATCAGGTTCCGGAATATGTTTCTCTGGATCCATTATTATGTTTTGTTGGAATTAGGCTATCGCAAAACATGGTGTTAAAGACGAATACATGTTACGGATAAGTTGCAATATTTTCTCCAGCTACTGCAGTTACCAATTACCAATCGTTTGCCATTAATTCCTAGTTAATTCCTATCCATTTCCTGAAACTCTTCAAGATGCTTTCTAGTTTTTGGACTTTGGTAGAAGTGAAATTAGGAACAAAATCGAAAATATTTCATGTTTCAAAAGTCTGGTATTCATAGCCCCTACTCTAGTGTTATCACACATGTCTGCTAATATCTGCAACCCGTCCATGTTTTCCTTGTTTGCTCTTTAATGATGCCGCGTGTTGTTTGTGTTCTTGACTTTGACGTCTTATGCTATTACTTCGTTTTTGTATCATTTCGTAAAATCGGATTTTACGACAAATCCTTTAATCTATATATATAAAAGAGGAACCTGATTGACTGACCTATCAACGCACAGCCGAAACTACTGGAGCTAGGAACTTGAAATTTTACACAGGGATTCCTATTGTGACGTAGGGTAGCACTAAGAACGGATTTTGGAAAATTCTACCCCTAAGGGGGTGAAAAGGGTTAAAAACTGTTGTATAGAAAATCTAAACCATTGAAGTTACAATTGTCAAACTTGGCAGTTTAATAAATCATTCAATAACAAAATTAACTGCATACTTAATTTGTCTAAAAATTAACACTAAAGGGGTTAAAATAAGGGTTGAAATATTTAGAAACTGGGTGATTTCCTTCCTACCCGATCAACGCACAGCCGAAACTACTGGAGCCAGAAACGTGAAATTTTACATAAGGGTTTCTATTATAACGTAGGGTAGCACTAAGGAAGGATTTTTGGAAATTCGACCCCGAAGGGGGTGAAAAGGGTAAAATACTGTTGTATGGAAAACCGAAACCGTTGAAGTTGCAGATATCAAACTTGACTTTTTAGTTACTCATCTAGAAACAAGAACAACTGCATACTCTTTTTTCTTATAATTAACCCTAAAGGGGTGAAAATAAGGGTTGAAGTTTTGTAAAAACAAAGTGTCGGATCAACGCACAGCCGAAACTACTGAAGCTAGGAACTTTAAATTTTATACAGGGGTTCCTATTGTGATGTAGGGTAGCACTAAGGATGGATTTTTTGATATTCAACCTCTAAAGGGGTGAATAGGGTAAAATACTGTTGAATGGAAAATCGAAACCGTTAAAGTTGCAGATTTCCAACTTGGCTGTTTAGTTACTCATTTTGTGACAAAAATAACTGCATACTTGGTTTTCTTATAATTAACCCTAAAGAGATGAAAATAATGGTTGAAGTTTTGTAGAACCGAACTGCCGGATCAACGCACAGCCGAAACTACTGAAGCTAGGAACTTGAAATTTTACACAGGGATTTCTTTTATAACGTAGGGTAGCACTAAGGAAGGATTTTTGGAAATTCAACCCGTAAGGGGGTGAAAAGGGTAAAATAAATTTGTATGGAAAACCGCAACCGTTGAAGTTGCAGATTTCAATCTTGACACTATAATTACATATCTAAAATCAAAAATAAGTGCGTACTCTGTTTACTTAAATTTAACCCTTTAGGGAGTAAAAATAAGGATTGAAAAATTGGTATAGAAAATAAAACTACTGAAGTTATTCCTATGAAAATTTAACTTTTGTCCCTTTCGAACGACTTTTCAATTCAGTTTGAGCGAGAAAACAAACATTCGATACCTAAAATAGGTTTTAAAACTGTATATGAATAAGGCCGCTTATGTATTGATCCGATTGGTCTCAAAATCAATCTGAGTTCCGATAATCTAAATTTGTATTCAGAATTGAAAATGTTGGCCGTCATTTTGAACTTTTTATTTATTGATCCGATTGGTCTCTGAATCGACAACTGACGGACCCATTGATTCGATAATCTAAACTCAGAGTCAGAATTACAAATAAAAATGCTGCACGTTGATTTTTGTTTAAAAGTTTACGTAAAGGTTAAAATGACATAGTTTTAGCGATATAACGTCTACATTTTCTTAAACACGCAGACGAAGTTGCGGGCAAATGCTAGTTGATAATAATTCTGACTTTAGAAAAAAATGTATGTTATGTTAAATATTTAACTATTCAGGGGAAGAATTTAATTTAGGTGGTGCTGGTCACATATTAATATCTATCAAATTGTGGCCATCATACATGATACGTCAAACTATAGTTATGGACGCAAGTATCTCATGGTTACCGACGTGGTTTCGGATCGGCTGAAATTGTGGAGACCTAAAATTTAGGCTAATTTCCCGCCACTGTATACTTTACTTGGAGGGCACTGCACTTGCCTTTTAGTAACCCAGTTGCTCGTTTACGGTGCTCGTTTGACGATTTGCTAGTATAAACCCCATTTCAATAGCAAACGGAGCGCAAGCCTAAAAGCAAAATATTCTCGAAAGTACTCAATATGAATGAGTGTTGTGCAACACAGCATGGAAAATGCTTTCAAAAATCGTAACAATACGTTGCCTTTGCGAGAATAGCTCGCATTTTCGATGTTTGTACATTAAAACTTATCGCACGGAAGAATATACATCTGGGTTAACATTTTAAAGGAAAGGATGTGCAAATTCAAAAAGTTGCGAATAATATTCCAAAAGCGGCACTAGACATCGAGTTACAGATAACTTTGAGGAAATTTTTAATCCATCAATGAATTCTCATGAGAATAAGTGTAATATTATGGGCCACAAAGTTTTCATTTTCAAAATGGTCTCAATACTTTTACCAAGCCATATTATGTAATATTCCTTTGCTCTATTATTCAACAGACTTATTGAGTTAACCGAAGTGTTAAGAAAGCAGAATAAAAGATCAAAGCGAGGGGTTGAAATGAACGCTCCAGAATTCTGCTTTTGGATGGCGTTCAATACATAAAATATTAACATGATATTGATCGAGCTTGCTTTGCTGTTATTTATGAATTTGCATCCGAGCGTAGTTCGCTTTTTTATTATGCCGCGTCATTTTCACAATACCCTTTGAAATCTGTACTTATGAGTATTATAAAACATTCTAGTTGAACAACGGTTTGTTATTGCTTTTTAAAAGTTTTAGCAAAATAAATTTTATTTGACTGCTTGTTTATTCTAAGTTTGCATTTTATAAATGTCTACAAGACGTTCAAATCTGTTTGTATCTGTTGCCATCGCCACTTACTGCAGAAATACAACTGCTTAGTCCGTGTATCTGTCGTCATTAAATCTAATCGGTTTGCCAATAAAAGTTTCTGCTTGTTTATTTTCGTTATTAGCAATACCAATAGTTTGCTGAAGTTGTGAAAAACACTAAACTGGCGATAAATGTGAAACAATGTTATTATTGTAAACTATCATGTAACACGAGTCGTGCACACTAGAAATGATATTGTACAATCTTCACGGATTCCTATGTTATTCAACACCGCTTTGCACCTCGAAGCGCGCTTGTGTCCATAACTGTCGCATTTGTTACCGCTCCGGGTTGAATGTCTATTGTCTACTCGGTTTATTGTCGCTCACGAGATTTGTATAAATTTGAACGACTTTCTTTGAAGGTCCTGTCGTGGTTGTTACATGACTGCCTTTGATATGTTTATTCGGATTGAAAGACTTAGGTCTTTTATAAATGTTTGTACTGGTAACTTCTTAAGAACGCTAGTGTGTCCCTTGGAGCGATGAACTAAAAATACCAAACGCCTTAGATACTCATTTAAGGAATTCTAGCTATTGGGAGCTTCATTGTAGAATATATCTGCTAGGTTACAAAAGGTTATCTTGCATACGTTGTGGGCTTGTTTTATTATAAATCTCTCCATTAACAGTCACTCTGTAATGTTTTATAGCACCGCTACCGCGATTAATTATATCGTCATCGCAAAAAATAACCATAATGGTTCGAAGCACGTGACTGAAGGCCTTTAAGGATGACCTGGACCGTGAATCAAACGTTACTTGAATATCTAGTAATATATCCTACTATTGGCTCTTTGGAAAAACCCGCAATATAAACATACATATGCGATGCACGCGCTGATTTTCAATGAGAAGTGTCAGCGCCATTAGAGATGTTTATGTACGTCATGTCCTTTGCTACTCCCTGGTATTTGCACTGGAATCGTGGATTTTACCTTGCCACTAGATTTATGCAGCTTTATATTTCAATTACTTGGCATTCAAGGAATATTATATCGTGTTTCCGATGCCCACATGAACAATTCTAGTGAGATCACTATTACGTTAACCTTTGCTTTAAATCGTTTTTGCTTTATTATTTGTTTACAGTTTCTTTTTTTGGTAAGTCGCAAAACATTTACTGCGCAAAATGTTTGCACAGTACTTTTAAAGTTTTCTTGGCCAATTTATTGCCATTTAAATTCTTCGTTCTGATATTTGATGTCACGCTGTTAGATAAATAGCTTGTATACACGAAATCGCAGTGAAAAAAGTAATTATTTTTTATTGTTTTAATACCTGATATTATAAATCAGTGACTAACTCTATTGGTTTTGCTATAAACTATTCATGAAATGATTTTATACATGGATCTGTCATATGTAGTACACGGTGAAACACACTTCGTTTAGCAATATCAGTAAGTTTACATGACTTTTCGGTTCTAAAAAACCCTGAAAGTAATATTTGCTGACTCGAGAATCCCGACCATGAATATTGACCTACATAGTTTTTTTTCTCCAGCTTTATCTAAGGCAATGGTTATACATACAATAAAACATTTGGCCTTACGCAACATCCTTGTTCCGCCAGAATGGCACCTCCTGCCAAACTTATCGCCTGTCTAGACGCCCTGGCGCCGGCTCATGAGTAATCGAGCGGAAGTTTACTTCCTGTATCTTCGTCACCACCAACTTTATCCAATTAGGAGGGATTTGATACGCCCGTTGATTTTAACATATTATAGTTGATTTGACTGCCTCGGTGGCGTGGTTGTACTAGGTTACGATTACAAAGCTGAGGTCTCGGGTTCGAGTCCCGGATCGGGCAAAGTGATATTGGATTTTTCTATTCATTATCAGCCCGGAGTCAGGAATTTGTGCCCGATATGGCGATAGGCTCGCCCCCTATCACATCGTGGGACGGAACATACAGGGCGAGATGTGGGTGTCCTGGTGGCGCCTCTGCCTACCCCTTCGGGGATGAAGGCGTGAGTTTATATGTGTATGTATGTGTGAAGCAGATTCATCTTTCAGTTGTATTAATATTCCATCTTTGAACTGTTACACTAAGGATATTTCTGTTGTGCTTCCATATTAGGTACCTTTTATAGAATTGCATACTAAGCAACCACACCACTTTGGGTGAGGCAATAATTAATATTGGATTCACTATAATAATTTTAATAAGCGCCAGTCGATCTCTAAACGTTGTACTGTGTATATGTAATCTGCCAAAAATATAATACGTTTATACAAAGTGTTCTTCGTTATTTGTGTCCGTACCATACACATACATCATTCAACACACACCAACCAACAACATAAGGCAAACTGTTTTTAATGCTATTCAATCTTATTGCCTCATTCGGATCCTGCCGTTGGTAAATAATTCATGCATGGAAAATATCGTCAATGACGTTGTGTTTTTCAGAAGTCGGTTTCGTATTATTATCATCTGAATTTTGGTTGTTTGTCGATATAAATAAAAGATGTTGAATATTTTTGTGAAACCGAATCAAATTGGGATATACCAATTTTCTTGCTAAGATAAATATCTTATACATATAGAATTAATACTATATTGTATATTTCACTAGACGATAGTAATATTCATGTACTCATCCAATTTTACCAATACTTCGACAGTCCGGATCTCGTAGAAGATTTTAAAACGAAAAATAAAATTTCTTGGCTCATCTTTTGACTTTTGCAAAATGACTGATCTTTTGAAACAACGTAGTTTGCTTTTCCCTTTCCATCAAGTATAGCTAAACAAGGTGGTGTCAAGATTTTTACAGTTATTATTTTTAGAACAAACTTTAGGACGAACCTTACCCAGATTCCGGAGTAAGACTTTTGATTTGAATTACAGCCATCATAGACGTTAAATGATGCTATCATATTTTTATGTATAGAGTATTCATGAAACACCGTTTTTGATGCAACGATATTCTAGAAACTTTTTAAAAAGTATAATACTTGTTCAAAATACAGACGGACTCTCTTTCCACTGAACATTCAATGGAATGGCTTTCTACACGAGTATCAAAAACATAATATCGCACAGCTGCTACTTATTTATTTATTATTGGGCTATATTTTTATAAACTACATACTATAGTATTGACATCTTTAGGCACTGAAGTGTGAGGTCCTCGATGTCCAGGTCTCCACCCACAGTATGCGTTTTTAGGCTTTAAAAAGCTCATATAAGCTGCCTAATATTGTTATAGGCTTTACTTCTTTCATTTCTTTGCATGAAAATCACAATTTTAGGTAATATAACCATAGAACCATTGCCTGTTCCAGCTGCGATGTTGATGTGACCTTAAATATGTATCATTTGATGGAGATAATCTTTAAATTCTACAATAATGAAGCTGAAATGTCTCGTATCGCATTGGATGATAGATGTGCATCCAAAGCACGGTCACGTGCACAAAGTTCACAAATCGTACTAAGTGGCCAAACTACAAAGACCTTTCGTGCCTCTGTAAATACGTGAGATGTCGATTTTGATAATTCTTTAAATGGGTGTAATTGTTACCTAAGAAATTTATTGACGTCTTAAAGTTTACACGACGTTAAACGACGGTTTGACTATCATTTTATAAAAGTTTACAGAAGCCTGCAGCTATATTTTACTAGCATAAACTGAATTTTGACAACTCCCTAGTACAGCAATATTGATTCCATGCAAGCATTGATTTCCCTTTGCTCCCAACAGATTTAAATTACTTTTCAGAATTTAACATAATTAAAACTACACCTAAAAGCAAAAACCGGAGCATACAAAGCACTGACTTTGACCCAAAAAATTAGCAGCAATTAAAAACAGACGCTACCGTTGTGAATTCAATGCCTTTCCACATTGTCACATTCCCACGTTGACTTTCTTGTTCGTGGGAATGTTCTCACCTTGTTCTATTGTTCGGTGGTTTTCCTCTCGGCGTGATGTGAATGCAGATTAACTGTTTCCTTTATTCGTGATATACTTATATCTATTATGCAATATTTTATTGGAGCATTGAACTAAGCTGGACTGCTAGAGTTCTGTTTTTATTTGAATTGGCAAAGTGAGTGGCGAGGATTAGTATTTTTACTGTCATAAAATATCAAGTTTATTCAATAGGTTTGCTTTAAACTTTGCCAGTGGATTAGGAACCAAATTACCTTCGTGTGCAAATACCTGGTGTATTTAACTGAATACGAAGTAAATAAAACCATTTGCATACACGTATTGGATACTATAGCATAAAAAACAAATTCCCGCGTAATCATAATACCCAAATCGTGAACTTTAAATAAAAATAATGCCAGCAATCGGCTCATGGATTTAATTGGCGGCGTAAGATTTACAACACCATATTTATTTTGGTAATGGCGCTCGGTAATGGCCCGTTGAGACCACAAGTTTAAATGGCAGAGTGACGTAAATGAGTAAATTACCTATAATTGACTTAATTGGAGGCGAGTTATGTGCGGAGACAATCCGCATAAACGGTTTGGTAGTTTTCGTAAAATTATTTCCATTTCCGTTGCATCTTTATTGTTTCTTCGTAATGCGCGCCGGTGGAGGTAATTACGGTCCTTGTGCATCTGTATATTCTCACCTACTGGTTTAGTTTCACGCTATCGGTCGGACCTGGCTTCACCCGGGTGCAGATAGTTTTGTGCCCCGTCCACATCAACAACATATTATTTCGCGTACTTACTACCTGTTTTTTATTTGACCTCAATGACCGCCATCGACTATATTGCTTTTCTCGTCCCGTTATATCCCGTTCTGTCGCATCTTCTTCTGTCCCATGACGAAAAGCATGCAATCCTGACCTCTCCTGTCCCGTGCCATCCATTCGAATTTGAAAGAGTACGAAATACATACGTACATACATAAACCCACGCCTTTATCCCCGAAGGGGTAGGAAACACGTATAATTGAATTGAATTCCTGACTCGTCCCACGGGAACACTACATTTTTTCGGGATAAAAAGTAGCCTATATCCCATGGTCCAATATATCTTTATGTTAAATTTCATCAATAGGTATTGGATCAGTCGTTCGAGCGGAAAAATGGAACATACATACATACACACTTACACATTTATAATATTAGTAGAGATTATATAAAAAGATAATTTAAATGAAAACGTTGTCTGTTAACTCTATTACATTAAACTAAAATTAAGCCATCCACAAATTATTAAGACCTTTCGGGCGCATTTAATTAAGACAATTGTGAAACAAGAAGCCGATAGCTCCACTCCCGCACCGAGACAAATGTTTATGAGATCGGGTTGTGATAACGCCCATGCTCCGTAAAATAGTGTGTTACGGCCTTATTCATAGAGAGTTTTAAAACCTATTTTAGTTATCGAATGTTTTGTCTTCTTCGCCCGAACTTAATTCAAAAGTCGTTCGACAGGGACAAAACATTCGATAAATAAAATAGGTTTCAAAACTGTCTATGAATAAGGCCGTTATAATTTACACGAATATTAACCATTAAATTCGTAAAATTATTAAATTCTATTTTTCGTAGTACCCATGAAACATGGTATTGTACGTCAAGGCTATGAGAGTATCCCGTGATTGGTGAATCTGTTATCCAAAGCGGATATTCCAGCACCAGACATAACCCCACAATGGTGCCAACAAACGGTATTGGCAGGTGCATCGATGACCCCCTTACAAACACGTTTCCAAACACTAATCAATTAAACTCAATAGCATAGCTGGTCGAGAACGTTGCAGATTACATTTTATCATATGCTCGGAAGCGTTGGTTTATATCCGATAGTTGTGCCTTGTGAGACGCGGATATTGTCACGGATATGGAAACGTTGTGCAAGGGTAATGCAAAGATGTGTTGGGAATTTTATTCAGGCAGGCGTTAATATCTTCCAACATATATTGTATAACATAACATATATTATGCCTCGGTGGTCTCGTATTGAGGTCTCGGGTTCGTATCCCGGGTCTGGCAAAGTGAATTTGAATTTTATATTTATTGTCGGCTCGGAGTCACGAATTTGTACCCGATATGGCAATAGTTTCTCTACCTACCATATCCTGGGACAGAACATGCAAGGCATAGATGACACGTGGGTGTCCTGGTTGCACCTCTACTTACCCCTTCTGGGAAAAAAGCGTGAGTTTATGTATGTATGTATTTTCTGTTAATCAAACGTTGGCAAGAATGATCATTGCATACAGCTTAGACGACATTTAAATTTAATTTAAACACCAAATTGCTACACACCTAAGTAATATGTTTATATGTCGTAGATATAAACTACGATGTATTTCTAATACAATACCTAAACCAAATATTTCTTATTATAAAAATGTCTTGTTACATGTGATGCACTATACCAGTACCGATAGATACAAATAACCTATTATCGTATGCCAATATTTGAACATAAGGGTTATCCCTCACACAATGTCTAAATACCAATAGAAACTCATAGCCAAAACCAGGTAGCAGTGAAACCTGGAATGCGAATACTCGTTAATGAGATGCCAAACCCAACGCAATATCATTTGAATACCAAGAGACGAGTCAAACCAGTAAATGCACCGTTATTCACCGAATTCCACAAAAAATACTGGAAACAGATTCGTACTCATATTGTCTCGTCCGAATATGTTCAATGTTTGTTCATGCTTCGGTTTTATTGGACTTTGTTGTCGAATAACTTGAAAAGATTCCTTAAGAAAGAAGATGCATGAATTGTTTCCATGGCTTTAATAGCAGCATATATATTCTGCAGCTGTTGTATAGACAGTAGCTGTTTTGTTTATTATGCGTTCAAAAACAAATAGGTGAAGAAACTTACGCAGAGCAGATTTTCTAACTTTAAACTGAATCCAGAGCCTTACGAATTATGATTGACAGATTCAGTTACACTGACTATATACCAATATGCACTTTTCTATATAAATCTCTAACGCGGAATGCATACAATTAGATTAAAATATATTCTTCAATTATAGGATACCATATCATTCTGAATAATGAAGACTAAAGTAGACAACATAGGTGTTAAATTCACTTCTATTATATTTACTCTACCTTATCTAAATAACTCACTAAATGAGTTGCGTTTCAATAGTTATCAGTTTTTCTTTATTCTTTATTGCTCGGTAGGATCGATAAATATTAAACGTTGCTTGCACCAGGGCTATTACTTATGCCAATTGAAAGCTCCCGCCGCGCGCATAAATATAAGTGGTCCCCGCACTACTGCCTGAAGCAAAATATTTTTATGATTGCTTTATGGTGTTGTTGTCGTCTTAGAAAACTCATTTCTATTGCTTGTTTTAAAGCCTTGTAATAGCCAGTTAGACTGATTACATCAGGATCATCGCTAGAAGCACTAAAATGCGAAGGACCCATGATAATGAGAAATGGAAGAGTATGAAGGAAACATATAAGTAGATATACGCATAGGGGATGAAAAGTATTCCTACGTCATTACACACAGTCTCAATTATGGGCATAATTATAGTGCAAACCAAATGTAAACCCCTATATAAAAGAGGACTGAGTATAAAAGTCCTACGGGGCAGTAACCAAGCAGTTCTGATGCATCGATACTTAGGCACTAAATATTGTAAATCCTCCAATTAATTATCCTTTAAAATATGTAACTGAATAGTAATATTCTTAACAATATATTAGCAAAACACATGCAAACTTAACTTAAACTACAGAGAATCAAATGGTGAAGTGAGTGTATGATGTGCGCAAGTGATTGAGTACGATGGACAGCCACGAGCGCGAGTCCCGCAGCTCCAGGGCGAGCGACTCGCCCGGAGACACCATGAACGATGTCTATGCTGCTTGGCGTGAGTATTAAATGGGTTATTTTGCAGCTAATTTTAAAAAAGTTGCGAGTGAGATTAACAGCCTGCATCTCGGAAAACTTGCATTTTCCTGTTTACGTCAACCCCAAAAGTCATACAAACAGAATGCTATCGACGCAGTAAGACTGTTGTCCTTGGTAACAGAAACTACGACGTACTTTTGTGTCTTTTAACAACATTTAAATCCGGATATTTGTTTCGGGTCTGGACTTCGAAAAATCTACAAGATGTAAATCTCATTGTAGGGCCAAGACTATGTATGTGACTGTTGGGCATTTATTATTTTATTTATTTATTCATTTATTAATAACAAAAGAATAAACTTATAATCTACACAAGCGTCCTGCAAAACTATACAAACAGTTTGACTGCAGGATCAATTTATAATTGTGTATCTATTTTGAATTATATTTATTTAATATAAACTCTTGGCAGTATGTAGAGTTAGAGAACATGTAATAACGTCAAGCAACACGAAAGGTTCGAAACTGTGGACAGCATAAATTAAGTGATAAATAATTCATTAGCGTCTTAACTGGTCCATATTCGGACACATGTTTACGATCGCTAACATAGGTTCAATTCATACGGAATTAATCAGTTTATTTGTATCTCAGCTTCTTCGATCAGTGTTTCGTTGATCGAAGCTCAGCTTGGAATGGAACGAACTGCCGAGTTGGAGGTCTTAGGTTCATTCGTAGATACAAATATACCTCTAAATTTGTAACTATTGTTATGAAACACATGTTCACTTCTCTCCGTGTTTAAGTAGTAAAGGATGTTAGCATTTGAACATTATTTGGACACTTGTCAAAAAGTTTTTATGCAATTTCAGTATTCAGTTACAAGTTAAATCCAGTCAGGAAAAGTGATGTAACTCCTAACCTTATTTCTACGCAGCATTGTCCCAACCTGAGCCAGCGTCAATTTTCCTCTTCTACCTTCGTCATTTCGTGCGGTATTTAGCACCCTCGATTGCAGACCAGGACTATCACTAACCCAACGATACGCCCAATAAAATTACCTCGCAATCACTTCAAGACTATAAAATAACCTAGTTGACGTGAGTGAGTGCACTTGTCTACTTGACATTACGTTTGTTACATAAATTATAGGAGACTGCGAGCCGGCGGCCTTCGATGCAGCCCCGCTCTAAACGCACTTTCAACTTGTACACTTGTCGGAGTACTGTTACACATTCATCCTTGGGGTTTGTTCAGGGCTTCATATAGGTCTGTACTTTTCTCAGGATATGTCTAGGAGCATCTATGTTTCCTGTTGATGTTTCGAATCATTTTACGGTCAAACGTCTGCCTGATATAAACTCTTTTGAAACAAGGATTTCAAGTCAACTTAGGCCTCGACCGGGCTATTCAACTTCAGATTACTTTGAAATTCTTCTGTAGATTATAGAGAGATTTCGATTCTGTAGGTACGGATTTTTCACAATATTTTTATACTGTGTCATAGGAAGCAATGCATGATTAACTAGGAATACAAACTCAATTTCTGACACTGATGGGTGTGTTCCTTGGGTATACACCACGACATTCGTCTCGTCAGTCCAACTTGTTTAAGTATCATATCATCCGCCGAATTGCAGCTTGTTTCAAGCATGTGTCGAATCCAACCGCCATTGTTTTGGACACAATAGAACAGTGCAGTGCACAATTTGCGAACCAATTTCGTTGTATTTAGCCGCCTGACCTGAAAGTTAAGTTGACACAATGATGTTACGAAACGTTGACCGCGCGTCGACGACGTGCAATGATAAAGTCATTAACCCTCATGATGTGTGGGGTCTGGTAGACCCATTAGATTGCTGTATAACGCACCAGCGTGAAGAAAAGACCTCGATAGACTGGTTAACTTGATATTGTCCTATTGAAGGATGTGCTAATCCGAAATGTTTTTTGTTGCGGCTAATTAGACGAAACATATTTAAAAACAATGTATGACCTAGTCTTTTAAAAGCACGAATAACCTTGCAAGATACTATTTTCAACCCTACTGTGATTTTAATTCAGGTCAATACAACCAAGCGTGCACACACAATTCAATATACATTACGAGGGTTAACTTATCGCACTGACTTGCAATTGATGAGCTAACATACACTAACAAGCTTGGAACCAAGGCCGCTCCAATAACGCTTTACGCAAACAAATCATTTCGGATGAATAGGCAAGCAGCGTGCTTAATATCGTATTAATCTGATTTCTTGCGATCAGTTGGACTTGATGCTTTTATTGCCAATCATAAATCGATGATGTTATTGTTTAGGGATGACTTCAGGTATTATAATTATATATAATGAAAAACTTGTGGCTTGAGTTAACAACTTTGCTTTTTATTGAAAGCGTTCCCGGAAGTTGCAATGACAGTAAAAAAAGGAAGGGTTGCACAGATTACTTAGTACTACAGGTAATAAATGTAACGCGATGACATAGATAAAAAAAAAAAAAAAGTTTACATTCAAAAATATTATTAGAAGCTTGAACATGCCCCCGGGCGTTGGAAGCTCGTCTTCCAACCGAAGAAACATTAAAATATTTACGAAGAAACTTCCGGTAAAGGACAGATCCTGCTGAAAGACCGTCGGACAATACCAGTTGACGTCTTGATATCTGCAACTCTGCTTATATTGTCGGAACCGGGATGAACAGCGACGATGCGACCCAGGCGCCACTTGAGCGGAGGCAGGTTGTCCTCTTTTAGTAATACTAGAGCGTTTATCTTCAAGGGTTCATTAGCGGTGCGCCACTTGGTTCTTTGCTGCAGCTCAGTGATGTATTCTTTACTCCAGCGGATCCAAAAATGCTCACGAAGTTGCTGAATCCGTTGAAATCGAGTCAAATAATTGTAAGAACTGGCCTGGTAAGTTCGGTCTGGCAGTGCTGTGAAGGATCTCCCAATTAAAAAATGGCCGGCAGTAAGAGGAGTGAAATCTTCAGGGTCTGACGAAAGCGGAGTGAGTGGCCGAGAATTTAAAATAGCCTCGATCTGAATCAATGTAGTGTTAAGTTCTTCATAATTAAGATGACAATTTCCCAACACCCTTACTAAATGGTGCTTGGTAGATTTGACGCCAGCTTCCCAGAGTCCTCCGAAATGCGGTGAATATGCAGGAATAAAATGAAACTGCACTCCGTCATTAGCAGCACTTTCTGCCAACGAGTTGCAATTACTCTTAAGGAATTTAGATAACTCATTATAAGCACCTATAAAGGATGTCCCGTTATCAGAATAAATATTCTGAGGTTTCCCTCGCCGCGATATAAATCGACGTAAAGCAGAGATATAACATTGACTCGTCAGATCACCCACCAGCTCTAAATGAATTGCCTTCGTAGTGAAGCATACAAAAATAGCAATATATACCTTAATTATACGAGATCCACGCCCTTGTCTACTAACAGCTGCCAGTGGACCTGCGTAGTCTACACCTACACTATCAAAGGGATAACCCCCCGGTGTAATGCGATTTTTGGGTAAATTTCCCATAATTGGCGCAATAATCTGCCCCTTTACACGACTGCAGCGTATGCACGAATGAAAACAACTTTTTGATAAGTTACGACCGCCTAATGGCCAATATTGTTCCCTAATGGAATTTAAAAGTAACTGAGGGCCAGCGTGCATAAGCCTCAGGTGTTCATAAATAAATAAAAGTTTAGTGAAACGATGAGCGGACTGTAATATGATAGGATGCCTTTTATTAAAATTGAAAGAAGAATTTTCTAATCGACCTCCAACACGGACGATTTTATCTTCATCAAGGAAAACATTAAATTTTAATAATTGACTACCTTTAGGCAATGGTTTATTGTTAATTAATGCCTTATACTCAGGAAATGATTCTATTTGTGAAATTCTAATAAGTAAATTCATTGAAGACTGCAGCTCATTAAATGTCAAATATCTCTCTGCTATTGCAATGCCTTTGCATTTATTTATAAATCTCAAAACGTATGCCACAGTGCGTTTCAAACGTGACAAATTTGAAAAACGGTTAAAATCTACCAATGAATCTTGCTCTCTCTTTACCTGAACATTTGCCTGTAGTGAAATTTCCTTGATTTCAGGTAGCATTAACAATTCAGTCTTTTGACTGGTCGCAGGCCAATGAGAAGCATTTTGCTTTAAAAATGTTGGTCCTGACCACCAAAGGTCAAGAGATTGAAAAGATTCAAAATCTACTCCGCGTGTTATGTAATCAGCTGGATTGACATTAGTGGAGACATGTCTCCAAGTGTGATTATTAGTTTTTTCTAATATTTCTGCGACTCGATTACGTACAAATGGTTGTAATTTATTAGGTACCATTTTTAACCAACCTAAGACTATGGTTGAATCGGTCCAAAAGAAAACATTATTAATTTTAAGTCTAAGAGAGCTCGTAGCTTTCTCAAACAACCGTACACCTACTAATGCTCCACACAGTTCCAACCTCGGAATTGTTGTAGGTTTTATGGGAGCTACACGGCTTTTTGCGAGTAATAGTCTTATTAAGACATTACCTGACTCATTGATACTACGTAAGTAAACACAAGCACCATACGCGCGTTCTGATGCATCAGTGAAAATATGCATTTCAATATAATTGCTGTGTTCACAGACTACATGACGTGGTACACGTATATTATTTAACAAAGGTAATGTATTTAAAATTTCAGTCCATTCCTGACTAACTTCAGTTGATAACTGGTCATCCCAAGATAATTTTTCTAACCACATCCTTTGCAAGATTAATTTCATGCGAATAACACATGGAGCTAAAAGACCTAACGGATCAAATATTTGAGCAATAACTGATAGAATACCTCGTTTGGTATTACAATTAGTTATTTGATTACGCATTGGAAAGCATAATTGATCGGATTCTGTAATCCAATCTAAACCTAAAGTTTTACTTGGTTCAACATTCCCAACATTTAAATCTATTGATGTTTGCTTAAAGTCTGTAGTCAATCGTGGGTCGTTAGACTTCCACTTTCTTAAAGGCATACAAGCTGAGGCGAGAGCTTCTGTAACCTTTTCACGAATATTAAGTATCTCTTTTAAAGTGTCTCCACCTGTTAATAGGTCATCAACATAAAAATCGTTAATAATTATTTCAGTAATTACTGAGTCATTGCAATCTAAGCCTACTTGCTTTAAACATCTTGTAGCAAGATATGGAGCACTTGCGGTTCCATAGGTAACCGTGTTTAATTGAAACGCCTTTATAGGATCAGTACGATCAAAACGCCATAATATTTGCTGTAGGTAGCGG
Organism: Deilephila porcellus; assembly: GCA_905220455.2. Lineage (NCBI taxonomy): Eukaryota > Metazoa > Arthropoda > Insecta > Lepidoptera > Sphingidae > Deilephila > Deilephila porcellus. Next base: position 882,557 of record LR999984.1, on the reverse strand, counting down.
TCATCCGGATGTACCATTACCTGACGATACATTTTTTCTACGTCAGCTGCTAAAACAAATCTATGTTGCCTAAAACGGATAAGGATTGATAATAAATCATCCTGAACCTGAGGCCCTACCATCTGTATGTCATTTAAGGATACACCAGACGAGGTAGAACTACTGGCATTGAAAACTGCTCGCAGCTTAGTAGTCGAACTATTTTCACGTAATACACCATGATGTGGAATATAGTGAGATCTAGTATCTAACGTAGAACATTCAGACATATGTCCAAGGAAAAGATATTCCGCCATGAAGTTTTTATATAAATTACCTAGTACAGGTTTAGCTTCATTTCTACGCTCTAATGACAAAAAACAATGCTTAGCGCGTTGGTAAGATTCACCTAATAATTCTGGTTTTTCTTTAAGTGGAATTCTTACACAAAATCGTCCATCTTCCAACCGAACGGTATGATTTGTGAAATGTTCCTCACATAATTTTTCCTCTCTAGTTAAACAAGATGATGAATTAGGGCGAACTTCCTCGAGCTGCCAAAACCGCGAAAGTTGGGTTTGAATTTCATCATTAAAAGAGGAATTATTAAACGACTCATCTTTTACAAAATGACATCTAATACGGTTTGACCTTGACATGCAACCGCTATTAATAGGACCTGAAACTATCCATCCTAATTTAGTTTCAAATAGCCATGGTTTACCATCGCCTAACTTAACTTTTTTTGAGCCTAATACGTCCCAAAAAACATCTGCGCCAATAATCAAATCAACATCACCAGGCGAGTGAAAACTAGGATCTGCCAAAACAATGTCTGCCGAAATATTCATACTTAACAGATCAATGTTTTCGCTGGGGACGCGTTCAGTGATTGATGGTAAAACAAAACATCGTATGTTAGTCGAATACTGTTCATTCAAAGAATTAATCTTCAAATTACACATTTGTTTTATTTGTGTTGATACATTATTTATACCTAAAATCGATTTATTAATGCGTGCAGCGGGCAATCGTAATTTACTAAACAGTTTCTCTGAAATTAAACAAGACGTACTGCCACTGTCCAATACAGCGCGTGCGATGTATTGGTTATTAAAAACATCGTGCAATTTAATTAAGGCTGTTGACAATAACACCTGTGCGCTGCCACTACTGCCAACGACACATGCGTCGCTTGTACTGCCACCGTGGAGTGTGGTCGCGACATTCGCAGACAACGTCATGTTGGATGGATTGGACTGAAGTGCGACAGTTGAAGGCTCACGCAATACTTTATTATTAATGCTACTATCAGTTGATTGTCCATTCCTTTCAACCGTTTTCTGCCTAGAAAAATCTGTGATATGAATAATTGTATTATGTTTGCGCTTACATATTTTGCAACCTTGTTTTTTACAACGGTTCGCAAAGTGCCCACTGTGAAAACAATTAAAACACACTTTAAACGTTGGCAATAACTTCAATCGTGATTCATTGTTAAGTGCCAAGAATTCTGAACATGAACCTAAACTGTGATCACTACTGTGACACATGGGACAAGATTTTGGGGCTACAATGGCACAAGAATTCTTAATATTAGTGTTGTCTTGAATAGAAACCATAGTTTTATGTTTTATAATTTGTTTAGTGTAACCTTGATTAGCACCTCGAGATTTTTCTATTTTCTCAATAAAATTAGCTCTATTACGTAAAAAGGTATTAAAACACTCAAAGGTAATGGTGGCATTTTTGTCCAACCTATCCTTGTACTCTTCCCACTGTCGAAAGGTTCTAGAATCTAACTTACCAGATACCATATGAATTAATAGTGTGTCCCAATAACTGACAGGTTCACCAAGTGATTCTAATGCGAGTAAATTTTTATTTAACTCATCAATTAAATGCTTAAGGTACACAGAAGATTCTTTACTGATGGGTTCTAAGCTAAACAAAGCAGTGACATGATCGTGAACCAGTAACCGTTTACTGTCAAATCTTTCACATAAAAGTTTCCATGCTGTTTCATAATTATTGTCAGCAAATTTAACAGATTTTACAACTACTTCAGCTGATCCTTCCACTGCTGTTCTTAAGTAATGAAATTTATTGATATTATTTAACTCAGTGTCAGAATGTATTAGGCTTAAAAACATGTCACGAAACCCTAACCAATCTTCAGCCTTTCCACTAAATTTAGGCAATTGTATAGTAGGTAATTTGACGAGTCTATGCTTACCCGAGGAACTACTAACACTTTTATTATCATTATTATCACTCGAATATTTATTCACAATATCTTGTGCCCTTGCAAGTAAACTATAGTATGATGATTCAAAATCATTTCTATCTGAATGAACATCCTTATTGTCACTATAGCATTCAAGTTTTAATTGCACCTCATCATATTGTTCAAAGATTGATTGCAGCTTACCTATTCTTAATTGCAACTCATTGACATCTGTACTGCTCAATGAAGAAGTTGTTAAATTTGTTAAAAACGTGGAAAATGCGGTTAAACGTCCTTTAAAGCTACCTCGCTTCTTAATCAATTCCTTTTCTTCAGACATGCTGGGAAACTGACTAATCCACCTGGAACGTTATACAATACAATTAGTGCAAATGTAATAATTAACTTAATTAACAATTTAATGGTTTCATTTGCTCTAAGCATTGAAATATACACTGACAAGTAAAACAAATTTAATAAAAAATGAGATAATAATTCTTAGTTACCGACCTTCTCATTTTATTAAATAAAACTAAATATTATTAATAAAGTGTTGGGTGAAAATTAATGTAAAAAAAAAGCACAAAATATAATGAATTAACGAAACCACTTTGCACGCTTATTCCTCTTGTGACCTTGACGACCATGTGCCGACTGCCGACTTTTATTTTTCCAACGAAATTGTTCTTTCGGTAGTTTTTCGCAATTCAATCATCCGGCTGCGATCCAGGACCATGTTTAGGGATGACTTCAGGTATTATAATTATATATAATGAAAAACTTGTGGCTTGAGTTAACAACTTTGCTTTTTATTGAAAGCGTTCCCGGAAGTTGCAATGACAGTAAAAAAAGGAAGGGTTGCACAGATTACTTAGTACTACAGGTAATAAATGTAACGCGATGACATAGATAAAAAAAAAAAAAAAGTTTACATTCAAAAATATTATTAGAAGCTTGAACAGTTATAGCATTGCCATTAAAAGACATTCAAGATGTTTGAAGTGTTGTAATGCGGAAGACGAAATTGCTTATGATATAATTTAATGTCAAATTACGTCGAAAAAATGTTGTGTTGAAACATGTGTCGTTGAAATCTAATATAAGGAAAATTATTGCCCTAAAAATAACATATTGGCCTATTACATTTAATCACTAATGATTCTAAAGAAATATGTGTGTTATTATAAAACCGAAAAAATCGATAAATCTCCCATAAGTTAAAGGTTTTTCATTGGTATGTAAATTGTAATATACAAAAGAAAATGTGTTACAATATGTAGAGGTCTGTATTTACTATCCTAAATTAACCCTTGACGAAAGAAATGTCGAGAGCACCTTAAATCATAGAAACTAAACGCAGAGATTTTAAACGTGACTGGTGTGATGGAACTCCTGTAAGGGAGGATCGACAGACGCGTGCATTTTAATGAAACAGAGCATTAAAGCTCAGCAAGTGTATGTTGTTCTTTTTTATTTATTTATATATCACCTTAAATATAAGAGCTTTTAAAAATAAGGCGGCATTATACTATACTACTCCACATAGAGCTACTTATACTACACATGAGTAGAATAAACATAAACAAGAAAATAATGAATAACACAACAAGTATACCTAATTAATAAGAATTTTACAACAGAAATTAAACTTTCTCAATGCATCTTTGTGCTACCTCTGTGAATTTGGGCAGGCGGCAATGACATAATTATATAAATATGTTTTCTATTGCCTAACTTTCCTTGAATTCAATGGTACGTATATTTTTCCAGATGAGATGCTAGAAGGCGAGGGCGCCGGGCTGGCGGCGCGCGTGGCCGAGCTGGAGGTGCGCTGCGCCCGACAGGCGGAGGAGCTGCTGTGTCTGCGCTCCACCCTGGCCGATGCGCTGCGCAGGCTCAACGCGCTCGAGGGTAGAGCCACCACGGCGCCCGCCACGCAGAGGAACGGTGCTTACACAGGTATACATCCGGCTCGAAGGACCATACAGTTTTATATACGGGAATTACTGCACTGCACCTAGTGGTCAGGCCAGATTAAACATAGCCTGGATGATTATACATATATTGGCACTGAAATTGGCAATTGGCATGAAAAAATATGCCTAAATATTGAATTTTTATTAGTGATTTTAAAGGGCCCAAGATCGTAGGAGAGGACACGTTCCACAGCCAACTGTTCCAAAGCTTGATAGTGTGGTACACATAAGAATTCATGAATATAAATAATTATTATATTTTGCGTGTAATTTATCGACCCAAAGCCATCCATTGCTAAACACGGACCTCTGCTACAATCGAGACTTAGATTGAGAAGGCTCAGGCCGTAACAAACTTGAGGCAAATGTTATTTCAAAGTAAATAAATAAAAATATCATATGTGGAACGTAGACTGTATGACCTCAGGGCTCAGATAAAGGGCTTTACCTGTTCAAGGCGCAGACAACCATAATTTTGTTATTTTTTTGCTCAAGTGTCACAGGTAGTCGCGTCTATAAAAAGTAATAGAATTAAACTGCTAAAGTATATTGAACACATTTGATACTAAAAGTATCATTTAGCATATTTAAATGTATAATTATTGGCAGCATTCATTAACAGATGTTACTTTAAAATGAAAAAAATAAATAAATGTAATGTAAATTTTATCACTTGCCGAATCTAATTAAACAATACAAACATTGATGCTAATTATACCTCATACTACATATTTTTTTACTATAAAATCACATTAGAAATCATTGCGCATGCATCATTTACAACACAATTTCGATTTTGTTTCGAAAATCTTTTCATTGCGAATACCAAGTGTTTCGCAAAAATCGATTATTTAAGTCAATTCACAGTATCCTTTCACTGCCTTGCTAAGTTTTTGCGAGAATCTAGTGACTACATGTAGACAAGGTCCTTTAAACCACTAGCGGAAAAATTACATACATAAATCTTGTTTCCTAGAAGAATGCTGAGTAATATTAGTGAGATGGGGATATTTTTAGTCCGGTATTTTAATATTCCGCTTTTTATATCCTTGTCGACAATTATGCATAAATTCAAGTCCTGTATATTTTTTGCTCTTTACCCAGTGCCTGATCAACGCATTCTATTTACAATCCTCGATTAATGGTTCTCATTAGTGTTTTAATGGTTCTCAATTCTATTAATATTGAGTAAGTAAGAATATTCTTTATTAAAAAAAAGTGCCTGATGATCTCATATAAAATCCGATTACAAGTAAATATGCACATTAAAACAACAAGCGGAAAAATATTTACAGTAGGTACATAAAATAAATAATACCAAAACACGAATCTATTTATATTAAAGTAGCGACATCTAGTGACATGAGATATAACTATTTATGTTTCAAGCGATAATAAAATAAAATAGTTGTATCATTATTTAGGTTTCAGTTAAAGGGATAAAAGTATTTAATTGTAGATTGGATAAGAAATTTATGAGTCATAATATATTGATGTTAATTATTTCTTGTTTCCAGGGTCGTCTGGCACTCCAACCCGAGAGTTGCGTTTAAGACAACCCTCGTACCGGGAGACCGCTAAAAGGACTTCTAGTTATGGTTCCAGCGCGTCTTCTCTTCCTCAAAGGTATTATACGATATTTGTTTATTTAAAATTAATATATTTTTGAATGCACATACTGTTGTCAATAAAATATAATATAAATTGTATAAAATTAATATTTTCCTAAAGACTGCCTTACAGTCGTCATATTCAAAATATTCGTAGATCAAAATGCTAAAAAAAAGAAACAAAAATTATTTGTATTCATAAAATTGTCCAGTTGTGTTACTCTGTATTCAGCCCAATTATAATTTACATAATTGAGAGATAACTTTTAATTTACTGAAATCAACCCAGCCATTAATATAATTTTTATATACACATTTTTCAAACTTAACATAGCTGCCATCTACCGGCACATGCTCGAACTACTTCAAATCACAACAAACAATTCCTCAACAGACGGGGTCCACAGCACCAGTCAACGGGCTCGCTACAGTCGGACTCGCCAGCTTCGTCGTCGTCGCTGTCGCCCGCGCCCTCCCCCTCCCCGCGCGCTACCCCCGCGCCCCACCATGTGCCACACCCCCCGCAGCCTTACAGGTATATAGGCTCAGTTGGTTTGAGAAGTCAGTTAGGAAATTCAGTCCTGAGTATGGATGTTCTATAAGAACATTTTAAGATCGGAAAATATCGATATTTTGCACGACAGTATGGTTACAATGCTCCTGATGGTAAGTGCAGATCAAATAGATTATAATTAGTAAATCTCTGTAAAGGACACACTTTCGTGGCACAATATTATGATAACTTTAACAATTTTCTGTAGATACTGTATTCGCTACGATAATCCTGATATCCTGCGATCAGCAAAAATCTATTATAAAAGTCGATATATCCGTGCTCAATATACACCATGGACAAAATTGAGCCATCAATGAGTAAACGACTGCTAGCAATGATGGAGAAAGTTCAGTAAAGGTAATTGTGTCCCACGATGCTTCAAAAACACCTAAAAGAGTCTTAGTTTAATGATACCGGCCATACAACACAATTGCCGTGAGGTAACAGTTCTGAACGAAGTTTACATCGCATAGAATTCCCAGATTCTAATTAAAATAATTGACATTTTGACGATGACTTCGCGAGCAGCCGTTAACGACTTAATGATGAAAAAATGGAAGAAAGTCAAAAACAGCTGAAGGACTGCGAAACGCAGTTATTGGAGAACTTATAGCTTAATTCTACTCCATATTATATTTGACCATATTTATAAGACAATTTAATGGTAGGATTCGTCTGTCTAAGGTCGCAACTAAACAATGAATCCAGTAAATATAATGCAATGCAGATAGAATCTAGTGTGTTCGTGTTAGACGTGACCTTAGCTAACACGATCGTATGCCGAGTTTAGTAATGCTGTCAGTACTAGGATATGTTTTTCAAGTATTTTTAGGCAACAATCAGTTTTTTAGTCTGTGTAATGTTTGTGCGTTGTCCAAATATGGTTAGATTAGAAAGTGATGATCGTAATAATCGCATGCAAACTATTTTGAATTAAAATAAAATGTGGCTTTATGCCATCGGTTACTTGACAGTGTAATTATCATACAATTAGATGAGAAAATGCTAGTTTAAAAGAGTTAGCCAGTTTCATGATCACCCGTTTTATAGAAACACAGAAATGTTTCATGCAATATTAGAATATTGTAAACTACAGTATGTATTATGTATAAATAAAGCACATTATGTAGCCCGTAGATATTAGAGTTGGAAATATATTAATTGGTGATGTTACGAATCCAAATAAAACTAGAATTAGTATAATCAAATTCATTTTAATTCCATTCCTTACTCGTTATTACAACTTCCAAACACCTAATTCCTTTCACAAAGTACAGCAAATTGCATGATTAGTCTCATCTACGTCTTTTAAGAGTATATCTTCGTATAGTTTTTTTTATTTTTTTAGTTGATTCGTAACATGACCAAAGCCCACGTAGGCTTAGTGTTGTAGAGCTTGCTAGCGTAGTGTTGTGCTAGGTCGCGCAACAACTCCACCTCCAGCAACCACAGCGTGTCGCCCGCCAACCTCACCAAGCGCTGGAACTCCACTGGCGACTTCAACGCGCAGGGACTCATCCCTAATAATAGGTAAGTCCTTATTACTCATAAGAGATTAGAAAGAGACAGTATACATTGTAGAGCAGACGTTGTTCCTTATTCCTCATAAGAAATAAGACAGAGATGATGTGATAATGCAGACGTCAATCTCCCCTTTACTTATTAGAGATTAGAAAGAGATGGTGTCATACATAGTAGAGCAGACATCGCTCTCCTTCTTACTCATAAGGAATTAGAAGGAGACGATGTGATATAATCATTGAGGAAATAGAGAAAAATAGAGCGGACGCTGTGAACAAAATCTGTGCGGGTGTACCAGGCGTGCAAAAATTCAGTGGAGTGTGAGGGATAGTGTGACTGCGTAGGAGTGACAGAGACATATTCAAAAATGTTATGGATGTACGGTACCGCTTTCTGTGCGCAATTTCTGCTCTATTACGAGTATAATGACCCAATGAATATAACATTTTAATTGGAAGATCAAAGTTACAAATTAATAAAATCGATAGCATGTTTACTACCTCCGCAGTTTTCATTTAAAACGGTTAAACTCAATTCAGAAGACAAAAATCCTGAATCGCATGCATTTTTGGTGACGTAGGCAAATCAGATCTAAAAATGTCATGCGACCAGATTATTCGCTTTGATGGTAGGTCTACAGGAGAACCCCAAACTTAACCGTAAAAACTATATTGGATAGCTCGATTTAGGAAATAAAACGAACATCGAAAAGAAAATATTCTTGGAAGAAGATTTTATAAGGATTACCTACTATCGAAAATAAAGTACTGATCTTATGGTAGATTATGCGTATAATAAATTATAAAACAAAATGAAGAACATTGCTGTATCATTCCTTCTGTAGTTTGCTTATTTTTGTTTTGCCAATGTTCACAAATTAGTTCCTTAGCTAGCCAATAAGCACGCGTCTTCTGTGATGTTCTAAAGCTATTGTACTGCGCACAATTTATTTGTTTTCCTAATGTTTATTTTGTTTCCTCTAGATTCACGACCACCAAGTCGTTGCTAAACTTGTATTCTAAGCCGTCACAAAATGGACCTATACTGAAACACGGGTAAGTCTACGTGGGTTCTTGATTCTGGTGATGGTGCTCTGTGATCGCTTCTTTCTAGTTGACAATAGACCTAAAATCCTCAAATCAGTATTCATATGTTCAATAGTAAGGAATAGATGATTTTCACGTGATTCTGGGGTAAGAAGCAGATTGTTTTAGAAAATTTTGGTATCATTTACACGTAATTAATTGTAATCAAATTTGCAATGGACTACAGATACAACTAGATTTGATAAACTACGTTTACAAATATAAGAATCAGATTTTAATTTAAGAAATTTGTTAAATAGTATTTGCAACAGTTTTGATAATTATATTGTCAACTAGTGAAACCAAGCGAGTCACAACAAGTCTAACACTGCCGGGTTTCGGTGATGGGATCGTATATTGCATTATTTTAGAGGTATTTTCACATCACCCAAATGGTATTCTAACATTGAAATCCTGTACATAATTACTAGGCCAAGCAGTTTTGGTGCGTTTCTACAATTTATTCGAGGATATTTATTTCTATATAATCCAGGATCAATGTAGCCAACATTTATTATTAGGACAGCTTATAAGGCGTAGTTGGTTTAACTCTAGTTGCGAAACGATAAATTGACAACACTGAATCAAATAATTGTGTGATCCACAAGTGTTTGGGTGTTTGTGAGAACAAATTTCTCTAGTAATTTCTGATACCCACAACCTAACAATTGTATCTTGAAGTGTGTCAGGAGTATGTATGTTGTTGGGTCTATTTATTAACGTATTTCTTCTACTCGCTCTTGTCTCACTAAATCACATTTCTAGCCTTTTAAGTGTTATTTATTTTGTTGGACCTTTTTTGTGAGTGCACGCTTCACACTTTACCGTTTACAGGTTGTAGATATTCTGTGTATTTCAAAAGTTTTTGCTTTTTAGTTTATTTTACATCGTTCATATACATATCTGCATGTGATTTACATTTCTTCTTCAGCTGTTGGTGATGATTCACATTTTATGATTAAACAGATATAATTTATTTTCTTGCCATCAAGTATGAACTTAATAGTTTATTGCCTCTGGTTTTAAACACGCAAAAGTCGTAGACATCGTAGAGGAAAGGAAAGATAAAGGTCTGTTCTTAAACTATAGAACTGATGATTACTAGAACGAAAGAATGCGAAATACAAACGTAAGTTAAATTGCGAGTTTTGAATCGAGTCGATTTGTTAGCCATCATGAAATGGTGTTTTCCTTAAACAGCATGCGTTATATTAAAGAAAAGAGATACATTTTTATAAAAAGAGACTAATAACAATGCGATGGATAGCGATGGAGGGAAGTGAAGCGATAAATGTATTGCACTCATGGTAATTTTGCTAAGGTCGCTAACGCGTGGATTGTAATTTATATTTGAAGATAAAATAGGCATAGAGAAGCAGAATTATTTTAAGTGCTATGTAGAATTTTAATAATTCAAGCTAATTCCACGTTCTTCTTCTTCCTATAAGTTTCCTCGACTAGGCCGATCAGCGTTTATGTATATGTTACGGTAAATGTGAATAAACGATCGAAATTTATTACTTTTAGTAGTAATTATTAATAATTCACGACACATATTGGTGAAAGTGATAAAATAAATAAAAACTCAATGTTTTTTGACCAGCAGGTATTTATTTATAATATTAAACACAGTCTTACAATTATATTAATTAGATATCGCTATCCTAACCTAATGTAACCTAACTAACCTAACGTAACCTAATAAGAAGGTCTTCCATTTTAATACGAAAACGGTACTCAAACTCAAAAATTCACAAACTTTTTACGTCAGCAACAACAAATAACGTGCGCGTGCTTTTAAAACAATAACACCGAGCCAACTAACCCCGCAACCCTTGGCCACTTATTACATTTATCACTAGGGTCAAATTATTAATAAAAACCGGCAAATGTGATTAATTTATCACTTTAACCACGACTTTCGGTAATGATTAATAATAATCGATAATTATTAATAATCTTAAATTATTCACTCTTACCGTGACATATATATACTTACGTGTGTGTTACGGAATATCAAAAACAAAGTTATAATGGCAGCAATTTTGATGTCGCGATTGATATAATACAGGAAAGGCGCAATTAGCGTAACTATGACAAATTGCAACGCTAAGACACCTCAAAAAGTTGAGACAAAAACTATGGTCAAACCAAATTATACTTACGTAATGTTGAGCAATTAAAAGAGCTCGATTTAATTAAATGGATTGTCTGAACTTTAGCAGTATCGCATATCACGGTCACATGTAAATAGATTTTGTGGATACCGCAAGATGCCGTGCTGTTATTGGAAATTGTTTAATGCTGTAGGATTTATCACATTTTGAGGAGGAAATATGTACGGTGAAATGTTAATGACAATCAATATAACCTCTTCGGACTTAGGCGTGAACTTATGTAGTTCATTATAATTCAATTCAGAAACGCATATGGCCTAGATACACGTGTATGTTTGTATGAGCTTCCGATTTAAGCCTCTCATACCTTTACAAGACGAACACCTGAACACCAAAACAGAGTCAACAATAAGAAATCCATATAATCGGACTTATATATCACGGCTATAACCATACATAGACCACTGTCCATCCCGCTAGGGAGCGAAGGCCGGCTTTACAATAAATAACAATAGATGAAGCGATGAATGAGATAAATGATGCGGTGCAACCTTTAGATACAATTACACAATGTGCATTATGTCCAACACCGGGGCTTTGCTTGTAGACCGTTTTCCTGCTAGATAGTTATTTTTTATTATGAGGAAGCCCCTGGTAGAATTTCTCGTTTAGTAGAATTTCACCAGTTTATTTTAATATGTGAACTAAATACCTTTCAATCGTAAAGGAAGGCTTACACCAGCAGTGTAAAAATATGGTTATTTAATTGCAGACATATTATTTTTTAATTAAATTACCAATAGGTAATCATAATTTTATCAGGAATAAGCCAATTTAAAGCGAGATTTGTTTTCTTCAAATCAAAATAGACCCTATACTAAAAATTTTGATCTTATTGTAAAACATACGAAAAACACATTTTTTATTTTATTTATAAAACATGGATTTGTGAACTCCCGATAACAACACAACATTGATCCTAACTTAGATAAAATGAATCAGGGTTATTTATGAATAGACCCGGAAATTATAGTTCTTATAAATTAATGTGAAGATAACAAATGGCTTTTACCCACACGTCAGGCAAAGCATCATTTATCTAAAAAGCATGGATCTTGATTTATTGTCTCCATATAAGTAAATGGAATATTCATGTGGAATATCAGCTTTGATGTTACGATTACTTCGATTAGATTTTGAAGAGAATGTACTGTACTGTATTACAGTACATTTCTATTTGTTGTTAATACCTGTTTGGTGAATTAAGTTGAATTAACCAATTCGGAAGTAAGAAACTAAAAGGATTACCTGTTTTATTCTACGACCATTACATAAGCGTTTTTTTACATCAGCTAAAAAAATTACAAACTTGATTTGGAGTTCAATTAGAAATACGTGGTTTCCTGTTGGTAACGGACCAGACGCGGCTGTCAACTTATTCACGGTGGTCGCCGGTTCAAATCCCAGGGCACACTTCTGACTTTTCGGAGTCATGGGTCTTTTGATAGTCGATCAACAAGCACTATAACGCTGAAGGAAAACATCTGGAGGAAACCTGCATACCATAGCGATTTGTAAAAAAAATCTATGGTGTGTAAAAGTCCGCCAACCCGCACTAGGCCAGCGTGGAGGATAATACGGCCTAACACCTCTGAATCGTACTCTTGATTGTAGAGGAGGCTCGTGCCCTGCAGTGGGACGTATATGTAAACGTCCCAACTTAAGCACATATGTACATTGTTCATTAAAATCACACCACAATATATGGTCTCTCATATGTGAGAGGCCGCCTGGGTAGGTACCACCGCAATGTCTATTTCTCCCGCCAAACAGCAGTGTAAATGCACTGTTGTGTTCCGGTTTGAAGGACATTGTAGCCAGAGTAACTACTGGACATATCGAGACTTAACATCTTATGTCTCAGGATGGCGAGCGCAGTGGAATGCCAAGCAATGCCTTGTAACTCATGGTGTTGTTTGGTTTTGCTACTGTCAATGAGCGGTCGTATCGCTTTCCATCAGGCGAATGGCAGGCTCGTCTCGTCATTCATAGCAATAAAAAAAAAAAAAAAAAAAAAAAAAACCACAAAAAATCTTAGAAAACCTGTACATTAGGAATGTAAGGTGCGCAAAGTTTTCGAGTTCACGGCCTCGGTGGGCCGGCGTCTATTGTGCCGTGGGCCCACGCAATGCATCACAGTTTAATGGCTTCACGCTACCGGCTGTATTTATGGATGTAACTATACAGGTGGTATATTATGATGTTCTACACGCTACACTGGTGTATGAAAATCTACGAATTACCATTTTTTACGCCGAAAACATAATAAACTCATTATACTTTTGGAGTGATGAGAAAATCCACAAAAACGAGATTTTTAATTATTATTTTATTTTCCACGTACAATATTTGGTTTGTCTTTATGAAGTCAATTTAACGGGAGCAGTATTGAACAGATTGCCAGCCCGCACTAGGCCAGCGTGGTGGACTATATGGCCTAAACCCCTCTCAATCGTACTCTCAATTGTAGAGGAGGCCCGTCCCCTGCAGTGGGACGTATTTGGGCTGATACAATGCAATACAGTACCTACAGTATTGAACAGAAGGAAAGTATGTTAGCCTTTCCTTCTTCCTGTCCTAGTCTACTCTTCTAATGAAGACTGCGCAAATTTCATCAGCTCTGCCCAAAATTTTATTAAGCGGCCTTTAATACTGATAATACTGACTTAATACTGACTAATTTTGAGCTGCTGATATTTAGCATTTTCAATTCAGCATTTTGAAGTAAAGCATACAAATTAAAACTTATTTTTATATATAACTACATACTTTAAACGTAATTTACCTTGTACTACTGTGACCGGATTACTGTCATTAAACCAAAAATGTATAATAGCATTACCAGTGGTTTCTTGGTAATACCTCAACTCGTGCAGTCTATAAATACACTGTCAACCGCATGTGGCAGACATTAAATGATGCTTACTCGTATGCATTACTTTCTAATATAAGATGGTGGTGTGCCATTTCATTTAAACACTGAAGCAATTAAATCATGTTAGTCATTTGTCTAAATTTATTTTAATATGGTGCTCCTATCGATTGAAGTTAATAAGTAGATGGAAGTTATGGAGTAAACGAGTCATGAATTTAATGAAATAATATATGGACGAAATAATTTGTTCCGCGAGCGGTGCTAGATTGTAAATAGAAAATTCTTCCATGATACATATTTATATTGTAGGTATATGTGTGTACACACATGTATTTATATTTACAAACTGTTGAGTGTTGATTGTTTAATTCCCATCAATAACCTACTCTAGTTTCTCAACATGTTAGTGTTGAAGGATGATGAGTCTGATCTTGAATGAAACTATTTTCCTTAATTTTAAACCGTACGTCAACTTGTTGCTGTTGCGTGACTTGTGACTCACTAGATGCACACATTAAAAAATAACCACGTAATCAAAATAAACATGCGATGCTGTACATTGCGTGTTTCACACAGTATAATGAAAAATACAGTTGAATATTGCCCGTAATGGAGACAATACATCGCGAAATAATTACATTTAAACGGGGAACTCACGCGGACGCAGTTGTCCTCAACTCAGTCTGTTCGAGTCTCGCTTACTAGTTGGCTGTATATGCTCGGACCAGTGCCCAACCGGACCGGTTTTAAAAAAGTTCGCGGCCGTGAACTCAATTTCTTATTCATAAAAACGTTTTGTTAACGCTATGGATGACAGGTAACAGCTAGGCTTTTATCTTATCGCTGTTAACTATCAGTTCATTATTATCGTTTACGAATACAAATAACTGTGTTTTTGTTGTATTTATTTTTAGATGGCTTTCTGTTTAATCGGACGTGTGGTGGTATAAGTGGGAGGAAATAAAAATCGTTTCGTATTTGCATATAATATCTCGGATACAATGTCGTTCACGCCGATGTAAGTCGCTTGGGTGGTTCTTGCAGTTTGGCTGTTTGTGAATCTGCCTTTTTTGGACATGTGTTAAGAGTTTTGTGACTAACTTTATATGTACAACTAACATGTGTGTATTTTAGATTTTTTACCTACCGCTTTTATTTGTTTTAAATACCATTATCATCACTATTTAATTAACTAAATACAATTATTAATAAATTAATTAAATAAATGATTACAGGTAAAATATTTTATATTTAATTTTCTCACTTTTTTTATAAATTACTAATAACTGATAGTTGATTTAAAATGAAAATGGAATATAATGTATTATGGTAAAATATTGTTAATTAATAATAATTATTTAATCTGTATTAGCAAGGAAATGCACCTGCATAATAATTTAAATTCATAAGTAATACATCTATGTAAATTGTAATATATTTATTTTAAAAATCGAATCAGTTTTACTAATAACAAGCGCATGTAAACTAACAATTGTATTAATGTTTTTTAGCGCTCTGTTATACGAGTATAAAAATAATCATAATGAATGCTGTCAATATAAAAATATAACTTGAACTGGCTTTAGTTGTTGTACAAATCAACTTTATTCCGCACGGTTCTAGGTTCGATACCTAAATCAGGTAATATTTTTCGTAATATTTCAAATTTATAAGCCTATATGTTGAATGAAAGAAATAAAACATTTTGAGCCGACTTCAACTTAACTTGTGGATGAGACAAATGAATTATTGAAACACCAATGTTCTATCACAATGGTTAAAGTTTGCAACCTCATATTGTTAGGATAATTTTATCAATTGAATTCAAAGCAGTATATTTTTTTAAACCTAAAATGATCGATATATTGTCGTTACTAACAATATTTATCGCACTAACTAATTAGCTTATTTTAACTATTTTCGATATGTGAACGTATTTTAATTAACAACGCATTTTGCTAAACTAATACTGAATTAATCACAAATGCACGAATAAATAACTTTGTTTTTACATGGCTACCACTCTTTCAATGTTACTTTTAAAAGTCCCTCGTTAAATTTGATTCAATATCATTCTTAAATTTTTCTTTTAACGCAATTACCTCCTTTAAAACCACTTTCTTTATTTTGTGACACTATTCTTTAAATCTCCATAAAATTTTCAAATTAACCAAAAGTAACACTAAAACATTTCCAACTTACCCTACAATCTGGCTCGAAGGACCAAAAACTATTCCTTATCACTATTACCCCTTCTAATATTTCCCTTGTCCACAGCACACACACCTGTCAGTACAATGAGGAGGATGGTTCCATGAGGATGTACCTCCGAGGCAGGCCGGTGATCCTGTACGGGCCCAGTGATAAGGACCCCCTGGACCCCGCCAAAGTGGCGCCCCCGCCCCAGAACAAACTCAAGCTAGAGTGGGTTTATGGGTACAGGTGAGTGAAAATTGTGTTTTTTACAATGCGTCTTTGATGAGCCTGTAAGTTTTAATATCAACAGCGTTAAGTGGGTAATAACGATTTAAAAGAAAGGGTGTGTTTCTTTTAGTTTTATCTTTTTCTTAGGTTTTATGATATAAAATTTCGTGAATTAATATTTTTGTTCGAGACTAATGCATTATGTGTATTATACTATTCTACGGAAATTTTGGGAAAGATAGTATGTTCAGGAATTTGATACTCTGGCATGGTGTAACGGCTCAACAAATTTCAGCGAAATAGATATAGTTTATATCCCAAACTAATTTCATTAATAAATTCAACCACAATGGTAATTTTTTATGCTTATTCAGTCAAAATACGTTCTGCTATTTCCATCATTCGTAAAATGATCTCTCCAAATGCAACTTTTAAAAGGGTAGGGTATTAAAATGTGAAGCTGCTTAATTAATTCATCAGTCGTGAAAATCATCTAACTGCCCTTTTACTACCTGAATTAAAAACCGATTAAACCATGTAGTTCACCATATTACTGAGACTATACACACTGTATCAAAGCTTATCTATTGGTCAATATAGGAAAGCACACTCCATTATTCATGAGATATCTTATCGATTGTATGGCCAAGGTTGGAGATAGTCTGCATAATACAATAGGACATGTCACACGCTGTGGAAACGTATGCACACGCGCACAATGTTGTATTGACATTGAAATATACCTGTATCAGTCTATATGACTCTCTGCTGGGGACAAAAATAGCGGGGTTAAACTTTAGTCCACCACCTTGGTTTGAAGACTGTCCTGTCCTCACACCCGCCACTGCAACTCCTGTAAGCCAGGATCAACAGTGGCACGCAATTTTATAACCCTGAGCATTGAAGCTCAGCGAGTCTCCGGGAATGTCTAACTTGTCTTTAACGCGCAACGAAATCTTTCATAAAGTTAAATTAATAGGGGTTGGAAATATTTAGTTTATTACAGATCGGTGCATGTCACGTGCCGTAGAAATACATGTATTGAACTCATTTATGTATGTAGGACTTTAATACATTTTCCTTGACCATTGAAGCGAGCGAAATTCAACAAGTATTAAAACATGTTACTTCCAAAAGTGAGAGGTATGCCTTGATGTCATTCCAAACAATTCGTGTATTGCATTTTTTGCTCTTAAATAAACAATATTTCATTTTTAGTAATTTCTACCACTATACCGAGTTGTTATATTATGAAACTATCATGTCAATAGATATTATCAATACTCATTTAAGTAATTATGAATAAAACTTGACATGCTCAGCTTTTACAGTTCCCATCGGTACCATTAGCCGGATTAGTCCGCTATATTAATATGAGTTACAGCTCGTATGGTCAACCACTGTATTTTAACGATATTAAATACTTCAATATCAATTCGATTCGTCTTATTTATGCATAAAAGCAATAACACTTTTACACCAAAATTTAGTTTGAACAACATTTCCAACGAAAAATTACTGTTGGAAGAAATCAATAAAAGTAACTATACTTTCTCCAATTATGTACGTAAATGTCCGATATGTTCAATTATTCAAATGAAGGTCGGCATTGACTTGCCAGTCCATCCACGTAGGTACTTACTGTTTACCGCTCAAACTTGATATCATCGCTGTACCATATAACGTACTCCTTTGACTCGTATACATATCTGCAATGTACATAGCTATAGTATTCACCATGTATGGAAAAGTATTAATAAAGTATTTATTGTACAAGTGTTACTTTCTATAATAAATCTTGGTTGCATTAAAACAATAATTTGTATGTGACTGAACTCCGATTTTGATGAATTTTTAGTGTGTATTGAAGTTGATTCGAAAATGCTTTAGATTCACAATTCAGTCCACTACGAATAGTAATCACAATATAATGTATATTGCATTATATTTTTCATAAACAGATAAATTATTAAAACAAATAAGTAAAGCAAGTGCCAGTACCTAACTGTCTGGAGGCACGCATGTATATAATTAATTAATTAATAAATACACCTAACAGTCACATACATAGTCCTGACCCCACACTAAGATCGAGTCTTGTGTCGTGGGTATCAGAAGCTACGAGAGACTTTTCGGTCTCACAAACACCCAAACCTGACACAAATACCTGTGGAGCGCGCACACATTTGTCTCAGTGCGGGGTTCGAAACCTCACGTTTCGCAGCCGGCTTCTAACCACGCCACGGAGGCTGTCAATTGAGTATTAAATTAGTTAACAATTAATGTAGACATGTCTAATGGTCGCGAAACGTGAGTTCGCGTGTGTAGTTACCGCTACGCTAGTTATTTCGATGTACAAAACACTAATTACAAATAATATAGTAGATATGTCTATGTCCCATAGGGTTAGACAGACATACGTATATTACATGGCCAGTGACCGCGTTGCTCGATCCTTCCATACAACTTTGTATTCATCCATTTCATTCCTATGGTTTATTAGTTAGGATAGATTTAATCTAGTCCTTGTGAAAATACCTATGAAATATTTTATCAATTAAGACTTAAAACATAAATATCTCGCGATAGATACGAGCAGATGTGCGCTGAAAGAGTTCTTTCTTATGTAATTAGAAGCCATAACGCATCGGACTCTGGATGCACCAAGTACTTGTAAAAAGATAAGCTTATATAAAGAAATGATAGATGCAAGTTAAGTAATTGGTCTTAAACGGAGTATTTAAAAGTGAGACAAAGGGACTAAAATGTACCTCATAGTAAATTCAGTGGAGTCAATAGATATAATTGTACCGATCTGGTCAATCCTGGATAGAATATAAATAAAAAATTAAAACACCCAACAGCCACATACATAGTCTTTATTTATTTATTTATTTATTTTCACTTAGATACACCATCGACAGTTACACATATACAATAAAATACAGTTGAGAAAATATAACACAGGACATTGTGTACTATCATTACAGGTGAATACAACATTCTTGAAATTATTGTTAAAACAGATTATTTATATCAATTACAATAGATCAGCATGCAGAATAAATTTATTAAATACAATGAGAAATTATAACAAACATTGAATGATAGACATAATATTATAATTAAAATTAAAATTAACGACAAGATACAAAATACAAAATAGCCCAATCAAAAAAAAATATTAAAATTATTAAAATTGTTATTAACAAATGTCATGCGAAAGAAAAAAAATCTATAACATAAAAATAATAAATAAAAAGCACTTGTAAAAGTCACAGATACAACCTGAGTCCTGACTAGCGATTTAACACTTATTGACTTAAAGGTCTTGCCCCACACTAAGATTCTACTCTTGTATCGCGGGTATCGGAAATTACAGGAGACTCCTCAATCTCATAAACACCCAGACTCAAAACAAATACTTGTGGATCATACAAACATTTCTCTCAGTGTGGGTATTAAACTCACGACTTCTTGTTTCACAGCCGGCGTCTAACCAACTGTGTTACAGAGTTTGATATTTGCTGAACCCGAAACACGACTGTGGGGTTTTCCACCGTGTATGTTCATGGACCCTTCTCAACAGTACTCTGGATTATAGAGGAGGTCCGAACTCTGCAGTGGGACGTATATGGGCTGATAAAAATACAGATGTTCATAGTTCACGCGCGTTGGCAATCACTAATCATTTTGGAAGTGCTGTAGTTTGTGCAATTGGTAGTTAAAGCCGATAGACTGTGATCTTCATTAAATACATTGCATTGGACAATTGGCCAATTGTTCTGAGCGTCAATTCTTTCTTATTGCCCGCCTACGAACTCCAAATGAGTGTTTTTCCAAAACGAGCGGACTGTAATTTGACTTAAAAGTCGCTATTTCACTCCTCCTGTTTGGTTTGTTGCAATAATTAACACATTAGGAGTGTCTTTAAAGTACGATTAAAATAATAAAGAAATTAATGTTTGTTTTTCATATGGTTTATAAATTAGTCGTACGTAAGGACTTTGTGGCTCAATTAATATTGTAACTGAAATGGCAACTGGTCTTAACTGATACTGTAAAACTAATTGTTAATAACTAATAATAAAAAGCTAATTGTTAAAAATGGGAGACGGTACCGAACAATAGGAAGTATTTAGATTTATTATACATAAATATATTACAATCAAATATACAAGGTATTATTATGTTATTGCGAGGTTTGATTCCGAGTGCTAATTATCTCGCTCTTTGTTGATATCATTCAGTAGCAGTTTACACCAACAAGCCACGGCCAAAAGATTAAAATTATAAGCCAGCCATCAAATGTATCATTGTATCTAGGGACCGAATAATTTCAGTGTCAACGCATTAAAGATTCGTCGCTATCGATGGTTATTGACTACAATAATGACCTAGCTGTCCTTGATTTCGCCTTAGTGACCTAGCTACAATTTAGTTTTAATGGATGTCTCCACACCAGTGTCCTTCAGACATTGTGTTCAATATTAGTGTAATTTTACCACGCCCTAACATCTAAAGGCCTTTCAGTGGCTCCCATGATAATTAACCTAAAAGCATATTACATTAAAACTTCAGTGTCATAATAGAAATGGATTAATCCACTTGCATTGGGCTTGGCTGTTTTTAGTCCCCAAAGAAATAGTTAGCAATAGAACTATTAATTAATATCAGAAAGTCAGTATACTAATTAATACATACATACAAACACTCACGCCTTTTTCCCAGAAGGGGTAGGCAGAGGTGCTACCAGGACACCCACATTTCGCAAATAATTTCAAATTAACACGTTACGAGTAAACTAAACACGAATGTGATTATTTAATAATTCTTTACAATTAATACGATCCACAAAAATATGTGTTTATTTCAGTTCTAGTTGTTGCGAGACCCAATTCTCTACTAGATTCAAATACCCACGATAAAACAAATTGTTAAATGAATCGTAATTTAGCGTAATGTAGGATCAGGACTATATGTTCTGTGGGTTGTACTTATATGATAAAAGAAACTTTACACTTGTTAAAGGAAATTGCCACCTCGATACGAATATAGAACCGGGTTCTATCAATTACTAATACCCATTAAACTAGGTTTGTCACCAGCCTGTGTCTAATTCGTTGAAACGCACCGGCGGAAAATTACCCCTTTGTTTTGTAACAGCTTCATCATTACGGGCGCAGCCGTTGCACTGAAGGTTGCTTTTTGTGCGTCGCGCTTGGGTGCCCAACCGTTGTCATTTGCCCAGATTCTTTCACTTTTAGAGCATCCCTTCGTAATTAAATGAGCATTTTTACATATGTTTTATGACTCATAAAGTTTACAAATAGTGCTAGATTGTTATTATGTACATGTTTTTGCCGTCTTAATAAGTTAAAAATATGTTTCAAAAGTGGCGTGGAGACACAAAAACCCATAGGTTCTTTTCGGGTCGGAATAGCTAATATGTGTAGTGAAATTCTCGGTAATTGGCATAGGCTGTTTTAGTGGAATAATAGAACAAAGATAACGCAGTCAGTGAACTCAATAGTGTATTAGACCCCGTTAACCGCAAATAATAATAAGGAAATAGCTAGGGCCGGCCACTTAAAAAAAAGTTTTCAATAAATCGATAAGCATAGTTTCGAAACCTTCGATTTTTTTAAGCCTATAATATTCTAAATGCGTAATATTTTTTAATATTATAATAACCACAGATCGATTTTATCCACGCCTCGGTTATCCTCAATTTGTCTGTTTTCATATACTTTATTTAATCTAAACTAATATTATAAAGAGGAAAGCTTTGATTGTTTGCATTGAATTGGCTCTGAACCTACTCGACCGATTTGCAAAATTTTTTCACACTTAAAATTCTACATTATCCCCGATGAACATAGGCGATAGAATATTATAAAAATGTTTATCTGCAACCCGCGGAGCCGGGCCGGCCCGCTAGCAATACTCACAAGTGGTAACCCTAGGCTAGGTTAACAAGCGGCAAATCTAGCACAGTAGTATTCACGCACATAGGATTATAACAAAGATTAAACTCATTAGTTAACATTCCATGAAACTATTTGTAGAACATACAACAAAGTCATTTCGGCAGCTACTAGCTTTAGGAAACATTAATCTGTTTCTGAATTATTAATGCGTATTTGCTTACTTTCTATCACATGCGACAAGTAATAAATACATTGGGTTTTTTTTAAATTACTTTTGAATTTTGTCTGTTAAGTAAATCATGCAACATAGGTGTAGCCTACAATAGATACTCCTAATAAGAGCAATACAGCAAACACAGAGCCAATAACAGCCAACATTCTTCTAAGCAAATAACGGAAATAAATAACATTGTTCCAGAGGTAAAGACTGCCGCAGCAACCTA
The DNA here is from genome assembly GCA_905220455.2 of Deilephila porcellus. Classification (NCBI taxonomy): domain Eukaryota; kingdom Metazoa; phylum Arthropoda; class Insecta; order Lepidoptera; family Sphingidae; genus Deilephila; species Deilephila porcellus. Next base: position 859,754 of record LR999984.1, on the reverse strand, counting down.
TACCTTCTCCCCACGGGCGAGATAGTCTACTTCGTAGCAGCTGTGGTAGTGCTGTTTAACGTGGAAGAGCAATGCCAGCGACACTATACGGGTCACACCGACGACGTCAAGTGCCTCGCCGTGCACCCCAACAAGCTCATCATAGCCAGCGGACAGTGCGCCGGACATGACCGGCTCGATGCTAGGGTGAATGGGTTATTTATTTCTAGATTGGTGAAGCGTGATTGTAAATACGGGTCAAAATTGTACATAAGTTTAAGTATTGATTACTACGTTCATCGTCATCGTCATCATCAGCCTATAGCAGTTCACAGCTGAACACAGGCCTTTACAATTACACGTCATCAAACTAAATACATATGGTAAAAATTGCGTTTTTCATAAGTAAGATTTGATTTGGCCGCTTTTTTTAAATGTCTGATTTCAACTGTAGTAACTGTATTTCGTTTTGACCCTAAACGATTTAAACTTAATTCATGTAAGAACTGTAACTTAACTTTACTTTTATGTAACTTTCTGAGAAAAGAAACAATGAATCATCAGATGATGAAGTAACCTGAGATAATATGATAACGATAACAAGATGCGATACGATGTTGCAGAACTGAAATGTTATCAATATGCTTGCGAAGGTCATGTCCGTTAACAGACAAAGGTTATTAATACACGACTGCTTATAACAATCACCGTAACTAAATTAACGAATTCGAACACATTGACGATAACTCATCTCGTATTTTAATAAGTATCAGATATTTATGCATAAATAGCATGATGCTATGATTATGATTTTATCTCCTCTTTTTCTAACAATTCTTCGCTATCACCTTCTACCACAATGGTAATATATTACCTTAAAGTAGTTTTACAAACACCGAAACTCTATCTTTAAAAAATCCCCATTCCAATATCTATAAGCCCAAACAACCACCTTCAACAAAAACTTACCTTCACTAGATACTTAAGTACTTAACAAATGAAAGCCGAAAATATATTTCAAAAGAATTGTTTCTCTTCAGCCCCACGTCCGAGTATGGAACTCGGTATCCCTGGCCACACTAGCAGTGATCGGCGCAGGCCAGATGGAGCGCTCGGTCTCCTGCATCACATTCTCCCGAGCTGATGGAGGAACTCTCCTCGCAGCCGTGGACGACGGACCAGACCACACCATCTCCGTGTGGGAGTGGCAGAGACATGACAAAGGACATTGCTTGACTGAGACTAAGGTTTGTCGTCAAATTGCTACTTTGGAAATTTATTTTGATTTTTTTCTGGTATCAATTATAATGATTACAATGATGAATATGAAATCCTTGCGTATTTCTTACATTTTATAATAGAAGAGCGTGCCTGTAATAATTTAATAACTGTCTTCTATTTTGTTCAGATGATTATTTTGATGATTCATTTGAAATTATTTAAATCTAAACTGCGTTTTATTTGGATAACCCCATAGTTTCTGTATAATTCAGAAACTATTAATTATAAATATTAAATATTATGTCACAACAGTCGTAAAATAAATATTCAAAGTTTAATTGGCACCGAATGCTTCAGGCATTATTCCATCTTTATTTTGTTGTGTTTAAAACAATTTTTTTATAAAATATTTCATTAAGCTAAATATGATTCCAGTGCTCAGTAGACACAGTGGTGGCGGCGGAGTTCCACCCTCTGGACCGCAACCAGATAGTGACGTGCGGGAAGAACCACATCGCGTTCTGGACCCTGGACCAGACCAACATGCTATACAAGCGCATGGGCATCTTCGAGACCCGGGACAAGCCCAAATACGTCACCTGCCTCGCTTTTAACCATAACGGTAAGATTATTTTTATTAATTTAAATATGTAACTAGATAGTTTGGCAAACAGATTTTTTCTGCAAATATGTTTTTTAATGTACGGGGATATGAATTTATATTATTGCGAGTTTTTTAAGTTTCTCTCTCTCTCTGGTCGGTCCCTCATGTCTGAGGATCGTGGTCAGCATCAGGGTTGCATCTGGAGCGGGTGATCTGCCTCCACCGGTTTCTGTCCAGCGCATCTCTCATGGCTGTGTAGAATTTTGCGGATGAAGAGGATTTCATTTGGTCAGTCCATCTTGTTGGTGTACGCCCGCGTGATCTTTTTCCTTCGGTGTTTCCCACTACAATCAATCTTTCCAAATTGTCTTCGCCTCTACGCATTGTGAGACCAAAATACGAAAGTATCCGTTGCTGGCATATGGCTGGTTTTTTAAGTTAGACTACTGTTATTTTTTGACGAGTTTTGATCTTTATGAACTATTCCGAAATATTAATTGTCAATGATGTTTACGAGTATAATACCGTACTGTACTATAGTAGCTCTTATATGTCGCACTGCTGGACACGGATCTCTACAATTGAGAATGTCTATAGTAACGAAGAGGGAATATCATTATGAAAGTTAGTCATTTTGACTAATAATTAATCCATGGCGATGTTATATTGGAAAGGGACAATATTGTACTGTTATTAATGTCTCTGTCACTTACACAGTCACACTATGAACCTTCTCACTCCAATGTTGGCGAAACAGAGTATATTGATTCTTCGTTATGGGCTACTTCGCTTCACTCATCCATATTAAATATAACGTAAACATATTTGTAATAAAAATATACCTATATTACTTGCAAGTTATAACAAATTGTTTATGAATTGCTCTGATTTAAATCGACTTGTAACTTTTGTAACAATCACTTTATTGTAAACTGGTTTTGAAAAGAGTAACACTAGAGTTTCTTGCCCGTTCTTCTTTAGTGAAAACCGTTTTCCGAACCGGGTGGTATAACAAAAAATGACTGAATCTAAATAATGTTTAATATTTGAATGGATTCAATAAATTATTGTCATTTTCAATGTTTTCCCGGGAGTCAGTTTTCGTTCGCAGTATTCGCACCAACATGATATAATCCGCAGGCGACGTGTTGTCCGGGGACTCGAGCGGCAACGTGACGGTGTGGGCGCGCGGCACCAACACGGTGGCGCGGCTCGTGCGCGGCGTGCACGACGGCGCCGTGTTCAGCGTGGCCGCGCTCAAGGACGGCGCCGTCGTGTCGGCCGGCGGGAAGGACGGGCGGCTCGTGCTGTTCGACGCCGATATCACGGCGCCTGTGAGGGAGACTGTGGTGTGTGTTTATTACTATGATGATGGGTTTTGTATCACCGCAGCATGTGAACGAAAATTTTACGTAATATTTTAAAATTATAATTATCCACTACAAACAACAAACTTGGAGAATTTATACATACCTTCGAACTTATTTTACATACTACTTAACATACATAGTTACATTGGCATAACTGCCCTTTTAACATCAAGTCACAGCATGATGGATTAAATCTAAGCGCCTACAGAATTATCCCTTGAATTTATATAGGTAAACCTAATAAATCATAATAATCTAAATATGTATTCGCATGTTCAGATCGAGGGCCACTACGGCGGCGTGCGCGTGGTGGCGGAAGGTCGCGGCAGCCAACTCTTCATCGGCACCACCAAGAACTGCATCCTGCACGGAGACCTCGAGCTCGGCTTCTCGCCCGCCGTACTGGGTACGGAACCACCATACTACTAGTTCATCCTCATATATTGCCCAATTTTATGTATACAGACTACAATAAGCTGTACGTAAATTCTACCGTATGCAGAAATTAAATGGTCCTTCAAGCCGGACTTTTATAAGCTATGTGTTTAACTGTGACTAAAGAAGGGACCTAAAAGGTTCTTATTCAAACTATTCTTAAAAGGTATCAGTTTCTAATTTCGTTCGCAACTACCATCTCAGTAAAGGAAGATATTACAATGTCTAATACACCTGATGAATGTCAGATCTGTCTAGTGTAATATTGACTATTAAAAGACTGTGTATTCTTTATAGGTCACGTGGACGAGTTGTGGGGCTTGGCGACGCATCCCACACTGGCGCAGTTCGTGACTGCGGGGTGGGATAGACTGCTACAGTTGTGGGATGGACTCAGTCATTCCACTGTATGGAGCAAGGATATTGAGGTATGTAGGCATATTGCTTTGACATAGTGTGAGGTTACATAGGACGAAATATATCAACGTATCCCTAATATTGCTGTTATCCATATTATTGATATACTGCCAAAAATAAATATTTTCTATTTTACTTGAAAAGATCGGTTTATCTAGAATCCAAAATAAATTAAGATTTGAAGAATTAAAGATTCATATTAGCACTAACATACACAAAATGGTAATTCTGATGGCATTTATATGTTTATCCTATAACCAATAAATTAGCAATTATTCATTCATCCACATTATTCATTCATTTCCATTGCTGGATATAGACCTCTCATTGTTTCTTTTGTTCTTCTTATATGCGACCTGTCTTGCTGTCGCGTCGGATGGCCGCCGCTGTGTTTACCCTGTATTGGCTACTATTCAGTTAACGCCTTACTTCATGAATATTAAGCTTTATTATTGTCTGCGTGTGATGTTGCTGCAACACGTGTGTTGTATTACGCAAGTGATGTTGCTGCAACACATACATGAGTCGGTATTTGTTGCTGCAACGGTTATGTGCACGTTGCAGGAGCGCGCGCAGTGTTGCGCGTGGTCGCGCGACGGCGGCGTGGTGGCGGTGGGTTGCTTGTCCGGCAAGTGGATGGTGTTCGACCCTCACTCCAGGGAGATGCTCACGCAACATCACGACGGGTATGTCATATTATTACTACATTTTAACCGACTTTGGAAAAGAAAGTTATGTATTCGGCTGATTAAAAATAAACTAAATATGTATTTTCCTTGCATTTTAGATACGTAAATGTGGAGATAAAGTGACTACCTTATCCATTTGTCTATAAACACAATAATTGTTGTTTAAAATTGTTGGAGTTCCGATTAAATATTTTTGTACTCAGTAAAATCTCTGCACTATGATACAAGTTAGATAACGCCTTCATAAGTGACATCTCAATTATTGTACCTTTTTATTATATACTTAGATGATATGTCGCACTCGCAGGCATTATAAACACTTGGTATGTGATGTAGTTCGGAGCCGATCCAGACGATCCAGTACTCGCCGGACAACAAGCTGGTGGCGCTGGGCTCGCGCGACAACTTCATCTACGTGTACCGCGTCGACGACAACGGCAGCCGGTACAGCAGACTCGGGAAGTGCCTGGTCAGTACACACAAACACACACACACATTACAGCTGCAACATTCTATATCAGCCCATATACGTCCCACTGCAGGGCACGGGCCTACTCTACAATCGAGGGAATCGATTGAGAGTGGTTAGGCCATATAGTCCACCACGCTGGCCTAGTGCGGGTTGGCGGACTTACATACCGTAGAAATTCTTTAAAATCGCTACGATATGCAGGTTTCCTCACGATGTTTTCCTTCACCGTTAAAGTCAGCTGCAACATTATCGAGTAATAATACAGCATATGTTTTCAAAATTATTGGGTTTGATTCCTAGCTAGGCATATTGTAAAAAATTAAGTATGCAGAAAACTGCAAATATGTATTTAGGATTAGCAAAACATGCTGAAGGGAGTTACTAACTAAAAAGTTTTCATCAAAATCAAGCTTGTAACTCCCTTCAGCATTTTTTGCTATTCGTCATAGTTTCGGATTTGGCCAACCAGGCCCATTTGAAAAATTAAATACATATATGTACAGCCTTTCAATGTGATACGAGATTCCGCAGTTTCGATTCCCGTGCTGATTCAAATTAATTTGAAATTGGAGAGATAGGTGTGACAATAAAGTCCAGTTTCACGACACATTTGTGATACCCATATCATAGGACCTATAATTTTGTGTGTTTAGTGTGTATTTATTTGTAGTCTACAGGATACTCATTACTCATATTAATTTATATTTAAAGATATCAAAATCTTATAAGATATATATTAATCAATTATATATAATAATCATAGTCTTTGAAATTACCTATAAGATACATACATATCATTACAGTTTAGATGAAATTATTTTTCCATAAAAAGTAAATACAATTTTAAAACATAAACAATAGTTATAGAACCTTACTCAACCATAAACCAATTTTCTAGAATAATTTAATTTCTATTGTATTTCTGTAAACATAGCTCTAAACCCCCTGATATTGAATTACAATATTCCGGAATAAAAATCTAATTGTATTGAATATTTCACGCATTTCTAGTGCACGGAGAAAAAGCGTAGAAGGGTAATACTACTAACCAACTTTGCATGATGTACTGATGAATTAAATAAGTAATTGTATTAAGTAGTTAGAAAATATTTAGCCATGCTGTTCTTATAACTTTAAGCTTGTAAATCGAAATATTTTTCGCTGAGAAAAATATGTTGTATTAATATGATAAAATGTTTATTGCTCATCAGAACGGCTTACGTATATATATATATACGGTGTACATACTTATGTAGAACGCTATGGCATTTATGTACTAGTTTTGATTAGTTTTCAAAATAAATTTTAATGTAATAATAAAAACCAGGTTCTGTATTGCTTACATAATATTTACAGCCTTTGGGAAACCATTGTCTACAAGCTTAAACTATTTTAATTAAAGTCAGCGTTGTTTATTTAAAGGCTAAAATTCTCAAGGAAAATATAGCACGAATATTTGAATGCTAACCAGCTCAATATTATTTCGTAGTGATTGTAGAAAAATATGTATTTTGTGTAGTTTATAGTGCATACTTTATATTCATTCTGTAGCAATAATTAGCATAGCCTATACCTCTTAGAAACCTCATAGATTTGAAACTAATATAGCATAATCTCATTCCAGTGCTAATATTTTACATTCCAGGTTAAGAAAATAATGCAATTTTTAATTGGTTAAAATTGTGATCTAATTTAGAAAATAGGCAATAAAATCTAATTTACCTGAGCGCTGCTAAAAGCTTGGCTTATAGAAGTAATTATAGTAGCTATATATTATTTGTACTTTTGTAAAATAGTTTAAATATTATTTATTTATAACAGGGTCACTCGAGTTACATCACGCATCTAGACTGGTCTGAAGACAGCCAGTACATCAGGAGCAACTCCGGAGACTACGAACTATTATTCTGTAAGTTAATTATCGTTTTATATAATAATCCGAAAGGTGAAGCAGCTATTCTGGCGGTATTGATTGAAAACCGCTGAAAAGAACGAAAGAAGGGGAAAGAGAAAAAAAGTGGGAAAATTATTCCGGGGCTTTCCGAAATATCTGTTGCTTTAAAGGCTTTTTCTAAAACTTGTTGTTTTTTAATTTTAAACAGAATTATTCTTTTTAATTTTCAAACACAGTTAAGGATAGATATTGGTCATCATTCTTCACACACTTACTTAGGGAACTAATAAGATCGCCAAGTACCGATACTTTAATCATTTTACTGCAACTATTAATGAATACTTAATTAATTTAATTTATATTTATACGCATTCCACGACGCACAGCTGTTCTGTTAGTGACATATAACATGATGTATGTTTCAGGGAACGCGACGACGTGTCGTCAGGTAACATCCCCGAACAGCATGCGCGACGTAGTGTGGGATTCGAACACGTGCCCCATCACTTACAACACCATCGGCGTGTGGCCCGAGAACGCCGACGGAACGGACATCAACTCTTGCACCAGGTCACTTTACATAACTCTGTGGGGTTGAACAATAATATACTTATAATATGCAAATTCCAAAAAAAATGCTATCAGTCGTCTGCTTAATATCGATGCTTAGTATCGGTAATATACTTGTACTTAAATTGGTGTAAAATTATAGTACAAAAAAATACAATTATTTGAAGTAACTACATATGTTACAATTTGATTTTAAACACCATTAGTGATATATATTATGCATCTCAGTAAATATCTATCCGGTTTGTATCTATATTGGAACGTATACGTCTCACTGCAGGGCACGAGCCTCTATAATCGAGAGTACGATTGAGAGGGGTTAGACCATATAATCCACAACGCTGGATGTATTAATGATGCAGCAGATAAATAATTATTTTTATTGTTTGCAGGTCACATGACGCTAGGCTGGTAGCGACTGGCGATGATTTTGGCAAAGTGAAACTCTTTGCTTACCCTGTAACACAACCTAAGGTAACGTGATTATAAATTTATAACATTTCCTATGTATTGAATCCAACAAGATTTTATTTATATCTACCTAATTTTGTTTTCGAAGAATTTTTTTGATTTCCTTTTATTTTGACTAAATAGATTTTTTTACAATTTAAACTAAATACATTTTTAAATGTATTTGCATAACTTTCTAAAAGAACTTACTATAATGAACTACACATAATCTTTTAATTCATTATAATTCATTGTGGAAAACAAAAACAGTCACATTTTTATAATGAAAGGCATACAAAAAATTATCGACTGATAAATATGTTTCAATATTAGAGCTGTAACCCTATGTATAATGTGTGTCCACAGTCGCTGTGCCAGCAGTACGGCGGGCACAGCTCGCACGTGACGTGCGTGCGCTTCCTGTGCGACGACTCGCGCCTGCTCTCCGCCGGCGGCCTCGACACCGCCGTCATGCAGTGGGCGCTCGACTGAACCACACACTGCGTGCTCACATCTACACAACTACTCGATATTATATCTCAAAGCGTCTGCTGTCCACTCAATATTCAATAACTGGGCTATCTCTATATCTATCTATATCGGCCCATATACGTCCCACTGCAGGGCACGGGCCTACTCTACAATCAAGGGAAACGATTGAGAGTGGTTAGGCCATATCGTCCACCACGCTGGCCTAGTGCAGGTTGGTGGACTTACATACCGTAGAATTTTTTTTTTTTTAATTCGCTACGGTATGCATGTTTCCTCACGATGTTTTCCTTCACCGTTAACCGAGATATATAGAGATTTTTCCTTAATAAAAACAAAGAAAACATTGCATACATCAACTGAAAATCAAAATGTGCAACAATATTTTGTGTAGATGTTTCTGTGTAAAGGAAAACAAATGTAGGAGTCATATTTATACTACTGCTTTTCTACACTTGGCAAACTAGAAAAAATATTTTAGGGGAAGTTATCGCTAAAAAGATTGTGACTATTTATAGTTTCAATTCTACTAGCAAAGAGATTAAAGACACATTTGTACATTTTATATAACCCCTTAGTCAATGAAAATTGAAAATCGTTTACAAAAAAATACCTTTACAAAAATACATGTACAGGATATTTAATAAGCCACAATCGTAATCATTTTTTCTAAAAACATTTTTTTTATATTGTAGTTAAATTGATGTATTTAAAAAGGCTTCTATACAAATGTGTCTATGCATAATCGAATTTTAACTTTAAATATACGTGCCCTTATACCGGGCGAGCCTAGCAACGCCTGCTAATATGTGATTGTAGATAGATTCGCGCGAATCTATCGTTTCATTGCGTCTGATATATATTTTGTATTGTCTTATTGTTCACGTTGAATAGTGTGGGTAGGTTTGATGCTTTTTGGGTTCTGTACTAGCTTATAAAGTTATAATATAAAGTTATAATATAAAAAACACATTCTACGCCGGGCTACTACGGAAAAAAAACATTCATCGGTTCTAATTTAGGACATTATAACCTGGTTTACTATAGAAACAGCTAATTTGATAAACAAAACAAGTAAAATCTTCAATTTTTCCAATGCTTTTGTACTGAAATAAGCGAAAATATTTCCCATAATATATAACATATAGTATTCAACGTATAGGATCCAAAAAGTATGATTGCGTCACGAAGACTTAAAGTATAGTGGGGTAGATGCACGGTTGTGATCGGAGGGGACTTGTTGCTTTCATTTATAAACATGCAATGTATACAAAACTACTAAAGCTATGTTAAGAAATCAAGTTCATGAAGCAAAGTACTGTTGGGCTATTTTGATATTATACATTTTTATTGCGTTTATAATCTCAAAACAAAACATTGTGTGATATTCAGGCACTAATAAAATTAAAGTTACATCCTACAATGTTTATAAATGAAGGAAACGCAGTTGATATTTCAATTTATTTATTAGTAATTGTGTGCGACACATAAATAAGTTTCGCCTTTTCACGAATTTTGCTAGTGGGTGCCGCCCATTTTCGCCCACTTTTGGGATGTAGGCGAAAACAATCCGTCTAAACACGTCATCGCTTGATTGTGGCAACACTTTTAACATTTTTAATATATATTTTTTACACTTGCAACATTGTGCTAATCGTTATTTATGTGATTGAGCTTACGAATGCGTAATTTTGAGATATTTTTAATTAGTGATAATGATAATTTTAATGGCACTCTTTGATGTGTAATTTTTAATGGAGGTCATGATACAAATTAGGTTATTTTTATATTTTAAGCCTGTGTGGTGTGTGAAGATTATAATAACATTCATTTTAACATTCCATTTTAAATAATAATCGCATCAAGAGTACAATTCAAATGGTACTATAGAATTCATGCATGTCACAAGATAGTTTTATAGATTACTTTAATAAAATTCAAATATATTAAAAGAGAAGCATTTTGGATCACATACAAAGTAGATCCTTATCACAATCTTGTGTCAATAAATATCTAATGGTATAATGTTCACACACGACAGTATATGTTTGTAACTAAGCAATTCCAGGGACACATTCCTCATTAATCATGCAGTTTGTAACCTAGTCACCGATAGGCTTCATTTCTTTGATATTTCTCATTTAGTATTTTAGCACTAATATTTTAGCGAATTATTTTGTAAATACATCGGGTGTACAGCGGTGTACGCCGCATTTTCAATGTGCCTCTAATAAATATCCTTATTTGATACGTTGTTTTATTTCATCTAATTTTATGGGTTTGATCCCCGCACCGATACTAATATTTCTGAGGCTCAAGTATTTGTCTCGGGTCTGGGTGTTTGTGAGACCGAAAAGTCTCTCGTAGCTTCTGATACCCACCACACAAGACTTAATTGATATTAATGTGGGGTCAGGACTATGTATGTGACAGTTTGGGTGTATTTATTTATTTATTATCTAATTAGTCGGTCTACTTATATATACTACAACCGTCCAGATATTATAAAAAATGTGTGTAATAAAGAACAGCACCACCTTACCGCGATTTCTGTTCTATTCCCTGTTCTCATATATTCACACATTCCATTTATCCGACATGCCATTATAGTGTTACACTTCAATGAATACATATTAAATTATATGACAGAGGGTAAACGGATACTGTGGGTATGTTGGTAATAGTTTGCATTTATAATTTTGAACTTGTAATTTCGTGACTACCTTTCAATAGAAGCCAAATTTAGTTATCCATTCGCCGGTTGTGCACGTTGACGTTATGTTAAGAAATATAAATAAAAATGTTTGCCGACATATACAATTATACATGTTACAAGTCAACTTTGTCCGAACTAGGTAAAAAATCCCGGTATCGGAAGGACGTTATGTGTAACGCACAGACGTTTCAGAAAGGCATTGGACTCCTTCAAAGGTTAGTGCCCAAATCTAAAATTAATGGGTCTTGATGAAGCTTAACTTTTTTAATAATTCTAATCGTAATTATGAAATAAATTAGAAAAGAAACTGACCATAAAATGTATTTGAATCAAAAGAAAATCTCGATATTTTTATAGCATTTGTTAATAGTACGATCAGCTAAACTCCTCTAAATAAAACAAAAAGAAATCAATAATAAACAATTTATTAAAACATAAATAAACGATAAGAAATAAAACTAATAGGAAATTAAAAAGTTATTACTCAAAACGTAATAAAATCTCGGCGGACCTAGCGATGCCTCACCATTCTACTGCCTTCGATAAAACTAAGTTAATAAGTGTTCCTTTAAAACTCTCTTACAAAACGTGTAAGAAAATCAAGGTTTATACACCGTCAGGTTCCCCGAAACCGTAAATAACTTAAAAATAAAACAAAATTAAAGCAAAATAAAAATATGACAGCGTTAACTCGGTGTAAAGAAACATCTATTGACTTGAATTAACATAAAGGGAATTACTAATAATATCATTACAACTTTGGCTATATTTGTACATAATATATGAACAATCATTTAATCTTATTAAACATTGTAGACCTTAGCATATTTAAAAGTCATACAATTAAATATTTCAGAGATCAATTCATAAATCGCTCTATAAGCGCCGGCTTATCTCTTCAACAAAAAGAAAAATATTTGGAGTCGTTAAAACTGCATTTTTATTTCTAAGTTGAGCGTTTACTCAGTTCTGTCTATAGCTTATCAAAGTCGTCCAAACATCGCAAATATATATTATTATCGAGTCGATAAAAAATCCTCAACAGCCCGCGATGACTAGGGGGTATCGACATACAAAATCACCGATATCGATGAATATATAGACGGTAACACCATAGTAAATATTATAATTCAGTCTGGGACACCTTGTCGTATGGGCAACAAATATTTAATTATTATACAGTGCAACCTTAATATAACGTACCTCAATATAACGACTTCCTCGATTTAACAAATTCATCGTAATCCCCTTGAATTGTCCATAAGAGTCAATATAAAATATACCTTTACATTGCGAACATTCTTTGCGTACAACCTCTTTATAACGAATTTTCAACTATCAAGAAAAAGTATTCATACCTCTAATTAACGAATTTTGCCAACCCAAAACCTTTATATAAAGTTTCCACCAATAATATAACTCTTAATCTTATAATGTGATTCATGTCTCGACATGTTTCGATACGCTTTTGTCTGTAAAGTAATCATTGTTGTTGTGATGGAAAGTAATGTAAACACCTCTGCTCGTCACTATTGTTAAAGATTTAAGTTAAAATGGCTCAGAAACGTAAAGTAATATTGAGGTGAATAAAACTATTCTTTTACCTCTTTATAACGAATTTTACACCAATCTAACCTCAACATAACAAACCTCAGTTCAACGAATTACTTGATATTACGAATATTTTCTTGTTCCCCTCCGATTTGTTATATCGAGGTTGCACTGTATTATGTATACTGTTTTACTGCCCATAAAATACAACATTGTCGAATCGACTAGTCGACAAATATTTCATATTCATTACTGACGACGATAAAACAGTCAAGACAGGAAAGTGGATGGGTCGATAAAAACTACGCTAAACTGTCAACGATTTAATGTAACTACATGCGCCTATATTAATTGTTCTACGCTGTTGGCCGAGAGCTCGAGCAGTCTCCAGGCGGCCTTGGGGTTGAGTTCCTGCGGGTCTCGACACAGGACCCACACGTAGTTGACGCGCATCACCTTGTCGGGGTCTCCTTCGATCACGTTGTTCTTGGCGTCCCGCACACACATGATCTGCTGCGACTGGAATGTGATCACCAACACGGGCCCCTGATCCATGATCTTGCCCATCACTAACTCTATCTGCTCGATGTCCAATATCTTTGAGTCGAGGTGGTAGCCCAACTGTTTGCATTGCTTGATCGGAGTGGCCAGAATGTTAAACACACCCTCGTAACACCAATCCTTAAGTATGTCGAGGTCGCCTCTCACCATCGCTTCTAGAATGTTCGGTATTATGTCGTTCCCACAATCTTCTAAGAATTTCTGTGCCGTGAAGTTGGGGTCCATTTTGCAGATTTCGGTCAATGTTTTCGATAGCTCGGTCTTTTCGAATATGTTCCCGAATAGACTGCCCATTTTCTCCGTGACGAAACGTGATGCTCTCGCTACCGGGTTGTCTGATTCTTCGTATTTTATTTTCCAATCTAATACCTGTGATTAAGCGATTTTATTAAAGGATGAGAAATACTGAGCTATCACTGATCGGACGATTTCACTTAAGAAGTGATTACAAAATAATCTGCTACATATTTATGAAGTTTGCGATCAAAACATGTATAGTATAAAAAATGAAAAATAATAATAATTGGAACAATCCTATACTATAGTGTTAATAACTCTAAACAATGCTACATATTGACACTACTAGTCCCGATAGTTAACACCTTAATTGTACTTACCTTATTGACATACTGATTGTTGTTTTTGAAGTTTTCCCATTGCTGATAGAATTTCGAGTCTTTGTGCAGTTCCACGCCCGTCGATTCTGTGTCAGGGGCGAACGTTCTCTCGTCTTCGGCAACCTACAATAACAGTAAAAATTAGGGTTGATATTCTACATTCTACAAAATACATAGGTACTATATTATTGACTTATAACTCTACACTCATAATATAATATTTACTGTTGCCTCATTCATCTAGTGGTATTATTTCTACAGGCTGGTACGGTATGGGAGCCCAGTCGTATACTTAAAGTTGAGTAAAAATTGTATGCATATGAAATCATTGTACAACACGCAAAATTATTGCATCATACGAATTGCATTACACATGGAATAAGACATAAGAGCAGGCAGAAAAAGTTATTTTTATGGTATTTACCTCAACACTACATTACATTTACATTTTGTATTTACCTTGTGGCTAGTTGTACTATGGTACGATTACAAAACTGACGTCAGGAATTTGTGCCCAATATGGCGATAATATCGCCCCCTATCACATCATGGGACGGAACATACAGGGCGAAATGTGGGTGTCCTGGTGGCGACTTTGCCTACCCCTTCTGGGATAAAGGCGTGAGTTTATTATATATATTTACCTCAACTCGTTTCCTTAACGTGATCGGCGACGTGTAGACGCGTCCCTCTAACCCGCGCGGCGACATTTCGTTTTTCACTACTGCTGTTGCCTGCAAATAATTACAAAAATATTATTAGTTTACTAGATAGGTTTCTATTTGCGAAATAACTCATTGATTTCAGTAAATATAGGTCTAGATTATATCACTACATTTTTACCCTGTAAAATATTTTTTTCTAGTTATACAATATGTTAGCAAATTACTAGGTAAATGAATTTTGTAGTAAAACGATAAGTCGAAATTAGTATCTTCTCATTCTATATTAGAAGCTTCAGTATTCAGTGAACTTTAAATATAAAATACTGTAAACATACCTGTGAAATAGTTTTGAAAGCAGAAGTTTGGCCAAGTTTCTGACTCGTGCCTGCTAAACTCTCTGCTGCATCTCTGGCAGACTTCGAGATATCTTCTGATATCTTTCCTGGAAGCAGTAAGCATAAGTAATTAATAAAAAAAATCTACTCTAATACTCTTTATAGGGTAATTACCTATTTGGCTGGTTATTGAATTTTTTTTTTACATTAAACCTATGAGACTGGTCATGCCTGTTCACAAATTGTAAATCACAAGGGCTTGGGTTATCTTATAATATAATATGGCTTCCTATACTATTAGGATAATAATAACTTTAACAGTGAAGGAAAACATCGTGAGGAAACCTGCATACTGTAGCGATTTTAAAGAATTTCTATGGTATGTAAGTCTGCCAACCCGCACTAGGCCAGTGTGGTAGAGTATATGGCCTAACCACTCTCAATCGATTTCCTCGATTGTAGAGGAGGCCCGTGCCCAGCAGTGGGACGTATATGGGCTGATACAGATACATACTTGCATATGTGATATATATTGCAATTTCTGGTGGTGTAACATACAAACCTCAAAAATTATAAATATATATACTCCGTAAATCCAATTAACAACATTGCATTTTATTACATACATACATTCATACATTAACTCACGCCTTTATCCCAGAAGGGGTAGGCAGATACGCCATCAGGGCATCCACATTTCGCCTTGTATGTTCCGTCCTACTGTATGATAGGGGGCAAGCCTATCGCCATATCGGGCACAAATTCCTGACTCTAGGCTGATGATGATGAATTGAAAAATTCTATATCACTTTGCCCGACCTGGGATTCGAATCCCAGACCTCAGCTTTGTAATTGTATGTTGATACAACTACACCACGGAGGCAGCATTTTATTAGATATTTACAAATTCTCACCAGCTTTCCTGGCAATATCCGTTTTGCTGGCTTCTTCAAGGACATGTTCCATCTTCCCCTTGATACCTTCTATAGTCTCCTTGAGGACTACAGAGCTCTTTGACGCTTCTGACTCCACTGCATGGAACTTTCTTCTCGCTGCCTGTGAACAAATAGTAACAAATGACATTGGAGCAAGCTTCCCACCAAATATAAAATGATGAAAGTCATAAATTGTAACTGGAGTTTTGCAGACATGTTGAACGGTAACTGAATTGATGGTAAAAGGAGTGAAAATGAATCTCTGACAATGAATATTCTTGCAATTTCTTTATGGGCCAAAACAGCAGTAAACATACACTGATTATTTCAATATGATACTATAAAACGAAATTATTATGTGGTGCTGAACCAAACATTCATATTATGAGGATCTTATAAGACTATTTATCAAGCTCTTTGCAAACTTAAATGTGTACCTGCAGCGCTTCAGAATTTTCCAATTTCTGTGCCTCCTCTCTAAACTTCTTGATGTTTTCCTTCATCTCCTTGTTCTTGGCTATGTCCTCCCTTATGTTCTCTATGATTGACGAGAAGAAACCTTTCCGTGCTGAGTACTGCCGGCATTCTTGCACTGTGTACTGAAAATTAAATATAATTTTATTTAGAAAACTTTTTTTTAATTTCAAGTGTTGATGAGTTTCATTATTAAATGTGTCATGTTACACAATATTCTACAGGCAAATTTGTTTCTAATATTTTAAGTCCTGAAAAAAGTCTACTTTATAGATAATGCAGTGACTATGGGCAAATCACATAACATTAAGCTTAAATAAATTTGCTTTTATGAATGAAGTAGCCTTTTATTTACATTATGTTTAACATAGATAAGTGTTTAGAGGTCAAATCCAGTTGCAATATTTACTATACGCTACCGAATTGATATAAATCCCCAAATTACACAATATTATAGATGTAATGAGAATTGCGGCTTACCTGATCTGATTTGATTGTAAGAACGGTGGGTTTTAGATTTACTGGTAGAGCACATTTCCACCGTGCCGGGCTGTACAACAACTGTCTACACGAGTGCTGAAAACGTAAATTATCGAAAAATAATCATTTCGTCTCCAAGGACGACTCACATAACCTAACCTACAAAACCGATTATTTACCATTTTTCAAATTAACCACAACCAAAACACACAAAATATAAATTGACACTGTTTATACTATTGTATTTGAAGATATATGAAAGAAAAAAATATATATTTTATGTCGACATCGACGAAAAACTCATTCATAAATCCGTGCGATCATCTGTCAAAACTCAAAAGAGTGAAGGTTTGCTTCCAATGTGACAAATTAAAAAAAAGTCTATCGGAAATTCCTTTTGAATTTTATCCAATCTTATATGAAACTATTTACTAAGCAACCAATTGACATAAAAATATTTTTTTCATAAAATTGTACGCCAGTCAGGCGATGTCTGAAATCCATAATCTTACAAAACATATTGAAAATGAGGTTCATATCAAAATATTTGACACTATACTGTTAAAAATAATGAAACACTTGTGTATGGCAAAACTCGGAAACTGTAAATTGTTTTTTCGTCGTACTTAATATTTAACATTACTTACTTTTTGATATAACAAAATTCTATTGTGATTTGTAATTTATTGTCATTTCTTAGTTTTACATTAGTAAGAATCAAATTGAGCATAGACAACATTACTTTTTGAAACTTTTCTGATTTCCTGTTGACAATTATATTTTAGACTTATTTCTTCTCAGATAAAAATTAAAAATCACGTCAAAAATTGTCTGTAACTGTTATTAATCTAAAGAAATAGCAATGAAATATTTCTTCAACGTTAATGGACTAAAATTTTATTTTACAAATTATGTGATAATCGTCGTTTCCAATTTTAAAAAATGCTCATTTCCGGTGTGAAGGCAGTTCATGAAACATAAGAAAGTGTATTGTACAATTTTCATTTATTTTCCGTCGTCATATTTAGCCGTGGAAACGTGTTACAATTGATGTAATATCATTTATTTTATGTTCGTTCGTGTTTGTAAGTGAATCGTGCCGTGAACGCGCATTACATAGAGGAGTTTCGCGAGGCGCTCCGTCATAGACAGTGAGAAGGTAGCGACGTAGTGTCGAATATCTAATCCATATTTACGTATAGGCATAGGGTGGTGTAGCTTGTAGGTGTCGTTGACGGTGGCGACCACGTTTTCACCAGCTGGTGCGAACACTGCAGTGGTAGAAATCTTTTAGTAGAGTCGGTAGTTGTTAGCGTTGCAATGCGTAAGTGTGTGATGTGTTGTATTTAGTTGACGTGTGGTGTGTGTGGCAGGTAGTCGCGGCCGGCGCGCGCGACAGTCCCCTCGCTGCAGCTTCACCGAAGCCAGGATCAACAATTCATCCCGTTCGCGAGATCTCGTCCATCGGGGCGTTACCGTCTTATATGCCTTTAGCAAGATATTCAGGTAAGTCTGCCTTTTATTTCACATTATTTCGTCACGAGGGTAGATTTGCCAACGTGATTTTTCGGCGTTGATAAGACCTTCGGCCGTGTTCGAGGGTTAGTGACGTTTACAATTTAGGATCGATTGCAAACTGAAACGTGGATTCTAGGATCACATAATTTATCGCGTTTTTTGTGCTGCTAGCTGCTCTTACAAGATGGTAGACAGCAATGGACAAAACACAAATTGCACTTAGCTGACACGTGAAACAATATTTAGATGGTTTTACGTCGAAATAATTATCCCTTTAGGAGCTAAACATTGATGTTAATTTACTCATTGGATTTTAATTGGTTACATAGGTGACTTGAAAAATCGGATCAATGAAATCTACCAAGTAAGCATGGTGCAATATGCTATGCAAATATTGATGTGCTGCAGACTAAAGTGCTATGAATTCATTCCCATTGCCACTTATTATAAAGATGTATTCCTATTTTACCCATAAATAATAAGAACCTATATGGTAATAAGAACCAATATAATGGTTGCTAATGTATAGAAAATGACAATTGCAGTCTCTTAAATGCAACTGATTATAAAATTTAATTTACCATTTGTGGCAACATAATGAATGCATTATCAAGTAACTGAACCATTCGAGCTATATCTGAAATTAATGAAAATTAAAATAATAAAGCAGTTAATTGATGTATGTTTGAAGCAAAATGAGATCTTCTGCTAATAGGAAAACTCATTAAATCGGACAAAGTCTATTATTTCTAATGTTTAGCTCCATTATAAAATTGATAGACCAATATTTTTATTAATTCAATACAAAGACTTACTTGATAATATCTTATCACTGACCAATAAGCTAGGCAGAGATTAATAATGAAAACATTTTGTTTGTGATAAATAGAAACACAAGCTAGCAAGCTTCATTCAACCAAGAAGATTAATTTAGGTTTAAAGATTAGGTAGCTATTAAAATCATTGAAAGTTTTAGATCCTAGATTTTTATATTCTTCGTTATGGGGTATACAGGATTATATTCCCAAATATTTTTTTGCCATTAACTTTGCTGTATGTTATTAAGCTAATAAATAATGCTTATTTTCTATCAGTTACATGTTGGATATGTAAATGGGCACATCTGCAAATATTTTTTCTGTAGCTGTAGATATTTTGTGGCTGATGAGAAATATATTTGTTTTTTTTTTTATGAATGTTCTATAAAGTTTCATAAGTTCATAAATTTTCATTCTCTCTCTCTGAATCGTATAACGCTGCCCAAAATATCTCATTGTAAATTTTGTGATTTGTCTTAAACTTTTTCATAAAATAAAATGGCATCATGTCACATTCATTTATAATGCACATTTATTATTCTACAATATAATATAATTAAAACACAATGACTATGATGATGCATATACCAGTTGATTGATTTTATCAGAGCATGAATAAGACAGTTAATAAACATTAGATAATTATCTATTCAAACAATACATTGAGCTTAATGTTTATTAATTTATTTTATGTTCATTTATTTTATATAAATTAACATCAAAGATTAAACTCAAATACTTTGAAAATGTGTATTTTTCGAATTTAATTGCAACCAACATTGAACACACTAACTAAGTGAACTGTGGTCCATAGTAACGATTTTCAATGACTTATATATTCTGACATACTTTCCGACAAATATGTGCGTACGAATGCAATAAATCAACAATTACTTGTACCACGTGCATCGCGCACGCACTTCGCAAATTAGACACTTGTTCTTTGTGTGAGATTCATTCAAACTCATAATTATATACTATGTGATCTAGGAGTTTACTGAGTTTTATCTTAATTGCGTTTTATGTAATCTTTGTATCATATTTACTATTACTTTTTCCTGTACACTAAACTTACCAACAGATTTCCTCAAGATTCGATGTCTAATTACGATAAAAAAGGGAACATAAGATCCATTTTCTCCAATAAACAATATCGTAAGGAAATAGACGGTTAAAGTGACAAGGCCGCAGTAACATTGTTTCAAGTTGTTCCTAAAATAGGAACGATAACATAAATCAGGAGCAGCGCGCACGACACATCACTGTTAGTAGTGACAAGCCACTAGCCACCGTTAGCGAGCCGATTATTATTCCATTTGCATTATCAATATGCGGCCTTATCGCACAGTTTGTGGTAATTAGCTTCGGAAATGCAGGTCGCATGTAAAATTTGTTATTGTAAGAACATTTCTCTCTGTCACAACACATAATACACACTTGACGTGGTCCTACAACGAACGCTCAAAGGATGTATGTTTCTGTAAGTTAATTGCGTATCTACAAACATTAAACTCTGATTTCTAGTTACTAATGTTGGTTATGAGGCTAGTCTTTCAAACTAGGCAATAAGAAAGAACTAAGTCGCATTTTGACTACTTTTTGAAATGCCGCAGTCCCTAAGGCTTACACCCGGATGAGCTTACAGTTATTCTGCAGTTATAGGAAACGTAGATCTTTCAACTGATATTAATGGACAATTAAACTCAAAAATAATAAATGTCTATGATATATTTGACCCATTGCCAATGCAAATTTAATATTGCGAGTTTTTTGTACTCAAGATTAAATTAAAATATAAATGGCTTATCTTGTGTATAAATAGAATAGTCGCCCACTTATACTCATAAAACTATAAATATTTGATAATTATTTAAAATATAAAAGTCACGCACGATTTTCGCGATGTATGCCAGCTAAGCAAATAAAAAAAACTTTGTAAAACCGTATTCGATACACTTTTCGTACATATTTGTGGTGGCAGGCCAGAAAATAATAATAATCACAAATTATTTATGTGTCGACTATCCGAAGTTTATCGCGTCTGTTAACTTATTAGACGTACTCTAATATTACTCGATTGTGCGTAATCACGTGCGCGTGCGTGGCTTTGCACGCGCGAATTCGATGTTTTTTTCGTCACTTATTCATGCTCAATCGGTTTTTAAAATTCACGTATTTGTCACAACTGTAGCCGATTAGGGTAGCCGTACTGTAAATCTCTATGACTGTCCGATCCTTACATATCAATATTTCATTTAGCCAATTTCATCACTCGTGCATTCTCGTTGTTCAATGTACTTTTGGCTTTACTCTTGTTTTGAGTGTCATTGATTTCGTGGCATAGCCTTATTACCTTACCTTATTCTTACTTCATTATGCCAGGCTCTCGTCATCCGTCCTATTTACGTGGACGTAATTATAATAACACATTCTTTCATTCGTTCGTTTGTTTTAGGGTAGACAGGTACGTTTGTGCGATTTTAACCTCGAAGATCTAGTGTAGTGTAGTGCGTTTGTGTCATGCTTGCACTGTAACATGAATATTAAAGGCCCCATACGTGAATCGAAAACAAAATTGTTTCACTTTCTACATTCCGTACGCTAAAAATATAATCACTGTTGTATTCGTTGAAGCTGCGAGTTGTGGGTTCCGCAGATATCGCACTAAGAAACACGTTGTTTTTAAGGACTCCGTATGTTTGTATGTTGTTGTTTCCGTACACTATTTACTAGACCTTTAAAGTCCACCAACTATTTATATATAATACGTTTCCAAGTGAGTTAAGAAACATTAGTGGTATAAAACACTACTCTACATTTACTAAAAATAAATTAATTTGATATTATCCCAGCTATCCACATAGGTTCCTCAAAATATTTCATTACTATTAAAATTACAAGGCACATGTGCTACCGAATTCAGTATACCTTGTAGAAAAATATATTATAAACGCCGTATGCAATTTGTGTTTATTTTCAAATACGGATCTCTAAAAAACACGTTGTGAATGTGCCATAGTCTTCGCGTATTTCCTGTTTGACTGCATTGAGAAAAATGGCGACAGATTTTGTTCATAACTAAGCGGGGTTTTCAACAATATTACGCGGTATGGTTTTTGTTAGTAATAAATCGAGATAGCTCCGCACCGCGCTCATCTTGGGCGTTAGATAACTAATCTCGTTTGCGTAGTGTGAGCAATACCTAATCTAAGCAATCTTTTTGCGATGGGTTTTTAGATGTAGTGGCGCCACGTTTAGCTTCACACGCTGTGCCGGTTTATGAGTTTTAATGTTTTCCGAGTCCGATAGGTTATAACGTAAATTTAGATGAAACAGTGAAAATGTTACCTTAGGTTGAGTTTTAATATTTTCTTTTTCTTGCAACGCAGAGATTTACGGCTGATGTATAAATTCCTATTCATTAATTTCTATAGCGCTAGTGTCTCCCGTATAATTCTATCGTCACACGTGCAGATGAATTATACTTGGTTTTACATTAACATCAGCACGAGAGCGCCCCATCTGAATACATGCCGCTCGCTGAATGCCCAATTGTGAAATTACATACATATTTGGATTAAAAGCCTTTACTGGGAAAATGTGAAAAAAATTAATTTGTTTGGTGCGGTTAGGGAAATGTGGGTTGCAAATGGAGCGGGTATTTTGTATAACGACTTCAGGGACAAGGGAATTGCCGTATAGAGTTTTATTGGAAAAATATTGTTGGACAAACTCCTTAAAGTTTCTGACAACTTAATTTCGAACTAAGGCACGTAGGCAGGCAGGTCGTAGCACTAGCTGGCGAAGTTGTCACCACTGATCAGAGACAATCATCTGCAGTCATCGTCAGATGCATAAGACAATTTACTAGAACTACATAAAATAAACAGTGCAAACAGTGAAATCTATGGGACAGTGTCGAGGGATGATAATTTATACCAGTGTTACTTTTTTTTAAATCTGCATCGTAATACAAGTTGACGTAAATTGGTTAACCCACTTGAATATGATGTATCAATCTTAAGTTATTAAATAATTCATACTTCCTAATTTTCAACGGATAGTTGTAAAATATTTGGCGCAGCAGCCAGCAGTTAACAGAACGTAAAATGAGTTAAAACCATGTGCATATACGTTAGATGCGTGCGTCCTTCCCCTGCGCCTCCCCTCCCCTCCATCCCCCATCGCCACCCCCGCGGCCCGCGCCCTCGGCTCCATCCGAGCGGATCGATATCTTTTGCACTGGACCATTATATCGGGTTTCATGCATATTGCCGCTGACGGAAACGAATATTTTAATATTGAACTCAATATTGGTGGGCTTCTCATTCACCAGAGTATTAGGTCTTCCCCTATAGATTTTAGGGTTAATATCGGAGTCTGCAAGTTAAGCTGGCGTGTAAACACAAATAAAATGGCTTCTCGCTTAGTGCGCAGTCCGATTGCTCACTTTTGTAGTTGACTTTGAACTATCTAGTACTTCTTCAGCCAAAGGGAAATCCACTGCTGAACATAGGCCTCCCTCCCATCACGGCTATCGTGGCTTGAAATAATTGATGCTATTTTATATCCGATTAAGACTTGATCTCTCCATGTTTTCTGTCAGAATAATAAAATATGTAACACTGAAAACACACAAGTGTGACCTTGTCTTGATTTTCATTAAAAAATATTATCGGTCCTCATCATTAGGTAATGTACCCAAATCTACATTACCACGATTAGATTGTAATGTAATAACAATTAGACGATTGATGCAAAAAGTTACAGCAACCACTGATTGTTCCAATGCAAATGTTTTCAAATAGACGTGTTTTAAAACCGTAATGTAAGCTATCATAAAGTAATACATAACCTCCTGTGATCCGTAATTTTAGATGGTGTCGATTAGTAGGTAGTTGTAATTTTGTTAACCAAAAGTTGCTGTAATGTTAATGCTCCTTGCATCTCCTAGTAGCTTACCAATTAGACTTAATTGGCATTTTGCTTCGAAATCATTGATGCAGAATGGATGTTTGAAGTGAAACATTTGTCTGTGTATAACAAATGTATTACTCGTGTTTCTATTCCTAATTCATCCGTTGCAATGTGCTTACATTTTCTAATCTCTACAACGTGTATGATTGTCTTACATTTTATATCTTTCAAAAACAAAAATACTGCCTTAGTGTGGCTTGTTGGACAGAGAGTGGACGTATTTTTTTCCGACGACTATAAGCTTTATGACATGGCCTAACAGCCTAGACTTACTGCTTAGTGTGACCTCAGAGACACATAGGAACTCGATTTTTGCCACCGAAGTTGCTCACTCGGTGAAATGTATTTCACGATAGCGAATTATCAACTTCCCTAGGAATATCTCGCTGTCACCAATATTCAATCATTTGTCGACCTAATTTCATGCACCACGTGCTTCTGTAACCTAAAATGTATTCTGTGGGTGTATGGAGTTCTGAGCTTGAATTTATCTTTACCGAATCATGTTCAGAGGAGTGGAAATATCGCTCATCGACAGACTGCGTGGGACACGGTTCTAATAGACCGTTTTCCCCGCTGTCGTTAAATCTAAAAATAACTGGATGTAGCCTAACTCGCGTGCTGGACCGTACTCGGGTAGGACCGCTCGGTACAATTACCGTCGTCACGCTAATGGAATACATTGCACTGTTACGTCTGCTATTGGTGACGTCATTTGTTGTGTCTACCTATCTGGCTCTGGTGATTGGTTTTTATTTGGAGGTCGGATTAGGATTGTTAAATTCTTATACAATACTCCTCCCCCTAACATTTTGAAATTAGTATATACAGAAAAATCTGATGAACTAAGATCAACCCCAAACACGCGCCCAGTAAAACTTTAGTGACGTCGTTATCAACACGAACTCGCTATCACTAAGCGCCAGTGTTAGTTTAGGACACGTCACACGCCTTTAGGAAATGTACCGTTATTTTAACAATATGCTAATTTAAGTATCACGTGAAATACAATTGCTTTGCTAAAGCTATCAGCTATCACTTAGCTTATATGGTACACTGTATTTTATTAAATAAAGGTCTGATTTCGTGCCAATGAAAGTCTGCCGTTGATCAGGATGGCCATGCTTTTTCTTGATAAGTTTCCAAACCATTATTCATAGTGTCTTTAGTTCAACGTTATACTGTAATTCTGAAAACCTAGCTTGATTCTACCTAGTACGTTAAAGAAGCCTACTTCGTGTCGGGCACATGACTCCATCCATGAGACGGTCTTGACATTTACACGAATACAATATGTTGATTTTATGTTATAAATAACGTATTCGCAATGTGGGTTTAGTAGTAAAAATCTGCATATTGTGCACTTTCTTGGATGCAAAACGTCTTATTCATTTTTAAACCTATTTTAGTTTTCGAATGATTTGTCCGTTTCGATCGACTTTTGAATTCAGTTTGAGCGAAGAATACAAAACATTCCATAACTAAAATAGGTTTTAAATCTATTTATAAATAATGCCGTAAATATTTGCTTGTAGGCATGGAAGGGAAAAATACTCGCGACTCTCTAACACGTCTAATTTTATTGACACCTTTTGCGCTAACAGTTTACACATGGTAGATTACTAAACCTAGACATACGTCGCGTTGCACTCATTGGAAGGTCATTGGTATGTTTGTTAGTCATTTGGTGACAAAGTTGATTGATCATGTCTGGATTGATACCTTATTTCGTGGCTATGAGTGGCTTAAACTTCCCAGTCACTAGTGCCTCTAAAACCTAGTTCTGCATTCAAATTAGGAACTTGGTAGTTCGGAATTCTCTGGTTTCAACGATGTCATATGGGTGTACATCCATAAATTGTATATTCTGAATATTTCAATTAATAATAGATCTGGTATTTTCGTCAGGGTAGACTGACTTGTACTACGGAATGGGCATCACTGCCGAATTGCAGTAGGGATGGTCGCGGTTCCGCCCACACCTCAACGCTAGAATCTGCCAGATGCGAGTTGCCGAAACGCTGTTATGTCACAGCCGGCCGGTCGATGCTCCCGGTCTGCCTTTCACGATGCCTCGCCTCGGTACACGCGAACCGTGTGACGTGTGCGTGACGTCACACCCGCCGAACATTGTCCTGCCCTGTAGATTTCGCTACCGTCTCATCTCATGGTTCTTCGGAATGGTGCTTTTGTCCTTCAATTTCTTCGACATTTTGGCATTTAACGTTTTGTAATTAGCTGTCCTTGCTCATATGGTTGTAATTGACGTTAGCACGATTGCATCATACGCTGTCATGTTATGTAATTCGTGATATAGCATGATTTAATTTGTTTCACTGTATTGAGTAGTTACACTTTCCTCATGTGATAGTTTTCTTATATAGGTATAGAATATTAGAATGTCCCAAAACTGAATCTTAATTATCACTTAAAAAGCCACAAGTTAAGACGGCCATTTCTTCAAAATTACTTATTTAGGGCGCAGATTTTGTTCAAAGGACTTAACATTTCAACTCCATAGTCTGAGAGCTCATTTAATTACAAAGTCAAATCAACGTCATTCGACATACACTTTGCTAGAATAACATCTAGTAAGTACATGAGGTTTATTGTATCGTATTTGTGTAGTCACCGTGTTACTAACGGTAGCCTCTGCACGAACTCGATGACGTATGCGGTGACGTAGCGCGCAGGGTTGTTGTCCTGAACTGATAAGATTGCCCCGCACACGTTTTATATGGTTTTGTAATAGTATTGACTGCCGACTGCCTTGGTGGCGTAGTTGTACTACGGTACGACTACACAGCTGAGGTCTCGGGTTCGAATCCCGGGTGGGGCAAAGAGATATTGGGTTTTTCTATTCATTATCAGCCCGGAGTCAAGAATTTGTGCCCGATATGGCGATTGGCTCGCCCTCTATCACATCATGGGACGGAACATACAAGGCGAAATGTGGGTGTCCTAGTGGCGCCTCTGCCTACCCCTTCTGGGATGGGCGTGAATTTATGTATGTATGTATGTATGTAATAGTATTAAAGTATACATAAGCTTCCTCGTGTGTTTATGGTGAAATTGATAGGGAATGGTTAACATAGTTGGAAGGAATCAAATTTGTTGCTAGTGTTGTGTTCATTGTCATGTCTATTTAAGTTTCATAAAGTGAGTCGTTTAAAATTGCATCTAGATGTTCTAATTATGGGATATCTACATACAATCCTGTCCAAGTTAGTTTTCGAAAACAAGAAAAATGGTTTCGTTCTATCAAGTGTTGTAATTACTGATAATTGCCACAGCCGTAAAGACTGGTTAAAGCTTATTAAAAACGATAGAAACCTTGACAAAGTTTAGTTGTGACCGATGTAATAGAATTAATTTCGGCCCGGTGCGATTGCGTAGTATCCGGTAGAAACTGGACATCAGCATTTTAGGCTAGGCACTAGACAGTAGGCGAAGTCTAGACGCGAAATTAGGCGTGCTCACTGCTCACTGTCTGTCTTATTGGCAAATATTGTATTCGCTCAGTGATTAGTTTCACAATTGCCGCTTACGAACTCAGAAAAGTTTATGATTGATTTTGATCATGACAAAGATGAATAAAGTTTTAAAATTATGAGGGATATTGAAGCATGTTTTAAGGTTTAAAACTGAGTAGATTGACAAAATTGTCTCCCAAAAGTTTTAGTAATAAAATTCCCAATTTGGGGATGAAATGTTCCCGAAATGTAGAACGAATAAATAAGCAAATAACATTAATACTTTCGGATTATTTTCCTATTAGATGCTGAACTTTCCCACGACATTTTCCTTCCGAGAAGCAAATAAGAGCCCCGGAGGAAATCACAAATTGAGTTTGAGACTCTTTAATATTTCCATTTACATTCCCCGTCAGATTTATTATATTTGTTATCATGATGTTTTTCTTAAATATTTACTTGGAAGGGGATGTAAGTCCTTTTTTAGCATGAAGGATAAACTTATTTTGAATACCATCTATGATAATTAGTATTTTACCGAAATGGTGAATTAACTTCGAATCAATGACATAGATTTATTGTACTTTTGTAAAATCCGCCAACCCGCACTAGGCCAGCGTGGTAGACTATATGGCCTAACCCCTCTCAATCGTACTCTCGATTGTAGAGGAGTCCCGTGTGCAGTGGGACGTATATGGGCGTCGACGACGTGTTGTGTTGAGTAGGACATGACTTGAAAAAGAGTTTGTAAGAGTAGCCTCATTTTTGTACTGAGCTAGTACAATGTCCCACTTCAATTGAAGTGAGGCGTACTAGATAGTTTGAAGGTATTAGTACCTCTCGCTCTCATCCTATAGTTAATGACGTAGTGTAACGAGTACCGGGACACAAAATATGAAGTAGTACATTTCAAAAAGTTGAGCCGCTCTTACATTTTGACGTCATGTACGGGACAAATGTACTACCTCTTGTATGTCCTACTCAACACTAGGCGTCGTTGATATTCCCAATGTCGTTCCTCATTGGGTAGTTTACGAGATCGATTAAATAATTGCAACGAATGAACATGTGTAAGGACTCAGCAATCATAATTAATCAAAGATTTTAAACACGATCAAGGTATCTGTTCGGTTTTCATTAAAATGTACATATATCACGGCAGCAGATGGTGCGATAGAAGCCATTTCACATGCAAGCCGCGTGCGCTTGTTAGTGGAAGCGTAGTCGCGATCTAAAAGCACGGTCGCGTTAGCTCGCGCACATACTTTGTCCAAGGACGTTGATAGATTATTAATTACTCAAACATTTTACAATTATTGGCTGTTTCTGTCAGTTCTAGCTTTGTCAGTTCTTGAAATGGCTAGTTACTAGGCACATGGATAATTGGCCACTGATCTCCCATTGAATGTAAGCACTGCAGTACAGTTTACGTCATATTGCAGTACAAGTCCGCTTGGGAGGGGCAATGCTTTTTAGGCTACATTTCAATATTGATCATTATTTGTTGCCATTACAATACATTTTTTTCTTACGATATTTAAACAAGGGATATCTGGACTTGACAGAACTGTCAGCAATTTTAATAGATCATAATTTTTGGCCTATCGTCGGATGATTGGAAATTTCTCGATTTAATGATAAATCTATAAGCATACCTACAAAGTAATAAATTCCCCTTGGTATATATCTCGCACTGATTGTTTTGGTGATCCATCATCGATTTGTATTGTTTTGTCTCCGCGCATAATTAATGGCCGGTGCTCGTCATCCGTCAGTTTCATTTACTACTCGATGCTATTAATGAGTGATCTATAAAAATCACGGTTCGCCGCTCGTAATGAATCACCGGGAGACCTAATTATCAGAGATCCCGATGGCGAGAACAATGGGACGCTGTCGGCGAATGGAGAGTTCCAGTGCCGACGGCATTGAGGCTTTTTCTGCGAGACACTTTGATCTTTTAATTAAAAGAGACTTGCAGTATAAGCCCTCGGCTTAATGCATTTTGAGAGCAAATATAGCCTTGGAAAAAATATGCGACAGTGTAATAAGAGGTGCTGCGTTCAAAAGTAGTTAAATTAACGTAAGTTACAAGCGTCATAACTCATAGTGTAGGGCAATGCGAGATTTAATTTCATTAATAATTTTCATGACATGGGCAATACAACCTTTTTTAAATTGATAAAACGCGAGGAGCGTGAACTATATATCGTGATACGGTGCATATCAACATGCGCTCGGGTTTATTAAACCAAGCTTTTAATTTTCTCGTTCATCGTTAATACTTGCAGGCCACCTGAAAAGCCTTTGTGCTCCGGTATTTCAGTAGTTTTAATAACCACGCCGATGCATCACTCGCCTGCCCCTGTTCCACTGTTGCAGAATTTATTATCCAACTTACTCTGGGGACTTTGTCTCGCGTCCAAACAACCTCGCTTAACTATGTGGATGAACGACACAAAAAGATTTTTGAAAAGCAATGAATGGCTCGTTACTCTGGCCTCGTGCGCCTCGGGGTATTAGGAAATAGCTTTTGTATCGGCGAGGCAAAGGATTTGCTACCGTCCCGTTTGCTCCCTCCTGCCCGTTTGATAAATGAAATACGATGCCTATTATACTTGATCGCCGTAGCTCGACGCTGGACATGTTTTTCATCAGAATCGTTAGCGGCTTTAAGTTTTTTCAGTCGGTGGGATTAGGTTGCCTATTGTTCAAGTGGCTTGATCTAAATTTCTATGTTTTTGTCTATGAATTTATAAAATTTTGATAGAACCGAATTCTGTAAGAACCGGTCTTGAACTAGGACGAAATAGTCTACAAAGATTTAACGTTAGAGGGATATGAAATCACAGTGAGCTTTTGATTTAATATTTCCGAATTATTTTGCGTCACCCGGTGTAATGAACCGCTAACACAATCTCTAAACAGCACATGGCGTCTAATCGCTATGTTTGTGTGGGCTGTTGTTGTCACTCCGAATTTGCACTTTTACAATTACATTTTCCAGTGGTTGATTTACCAGATAAAATCATCTGTAGTTTGAAAATATCGCTTTCAGTTTCTCTGTCAGGTGTAATTATTGTGCCCGAAAACGCGTGAAATAAAAACAATAATGTTTTTCGATACACTGTTACATTACACTCTGTTATTTTAAGAAAAATGTTACACCACATAGAATGCTTTAAATGAGGATGAGAAAGACCTTCAACTTTAGGTTCTCTGCATGATTTGATGTTTACTTCCTTTCACTTGCCATGTTTGTAGTTTGTACCCGCTGAGCGCCAGTGCTTGGTTGATGTAACTTGTAACTTTAGCTACCAAGTTGATTGGCATGCACATTCTAATACCATCCGATAGGTTCATGTAGCAGATTATGACTTGCGCCTTTTGAATTGAAGAAGAAAGTGAGGTTGAAAAATTTTATAATATAGGCTGCAATTTCGATAACACATGATGTGAATGTTTTATTAGGGAGACTTTTTGAGAAATAAATAGACCAATTATCATAATCATTCAAATTTGGTTTGTCTCATCATAAACACTAAAGAATTCAATATTTTCAAAGGAACGAGATAACTTTCAAGTACCTAAAGTTACTTATATTTATACATCATTTATCTAACCTTACATAAGTGAGATTGATAATAATTGAAGCGTCAGCAGAAGTGGCTCGTGCCGTCAGCACATTAGCGCAAAAGCTTTACAATCTTCCCTACATTATCTAATATCGTCGAAGAGTTTTCATCGCGGCCATCGACCTCGCGCGGAGTGCTAAGACTTCCTCCGCAACATTTCCAATTTATTTTTTCAATGATATTACGTCGAAGCCGAGCCGACGCGGTGGAGAGCTCTCTTCCGCCGTTCAAGAACCTTTGTCTTATTACGACATTGATCCATTTCGATCTTAATGACGTCAATTAACTTGAATTGTCTGCTCTGTTATTCTTTTTCGCCTTCGACTTTTGCTAAATTGGATTATTTAAGGCTTTGTTATTATGCCGTAGAATGCATTTTGCATTCAACAGGTCGCTGTAATTGGGGTAAGCTTAAGTCCTTTCCGTAGCCAGATTAAATGTTGACAGTATGAACTATTTCAGACAATATTCTTAATATGGGATTGTTTAATTTGTGCCTTTGTATCGTTTGTATTTTTTCAAATGTATACGTAGCAACGACATACATTAATATTTGGATATGTAATGGTTTATACAGGTCCGAGTAAGCTTCACATGAGGCGGATGTTATCCACTTATTGCAAAATATCCTATTACATGTTACTGTGTACCGAGTTTTGTAAATGTTACGTGAGAGTTGTCGAGTGATTTACTTAAATTGATATTTCATTGAAGCTTATACTTTATAAAGTGTAAGCGCTTTATACATCGGTAATTGACTAAATATAGCAAGGTACCTACGACATAAAAAACGTTAAAGGTGTATTTCCTTTGATTTACAGGAAGCTCATAAGATATTTCATAAGGTCGTATACAAAGTTGTAATTCATTAAAATCCGCTATGCGGTAATTTTATTTAACTGCTTCCAATTAGGAATACAACAATGTAATTTGGCATTGCAAGAATATCTGGAAACTCAATCTGCCGTGCTGCACGACGACATTGTATCTGTCACGAAGCTAATGAAATAAAATAAAGGTTTCGCGGCAATTTTCTTCCCATTACACGCATCCCCGAGTTTTAGCTGGGATGCAATTTGAAATTTCTAGACTGAGAGCTAGTGGCCTGTTCAATCGATACACGTGCGGAGCGCATGCGCGGGTCTAAACCCCACCTCGCCCCCGCACACCGCCTCTCCAGTCCCACCCTTCTCAGGCCCTCCGCGCCCCCCCCCCCCCCCCCGTTTTACAAAGCCTTTAGATGAGAGCCACTTATTTAGAATGATAAATGATAAATTACTGATGTTGTGAATGTTGATACGATATGCTAAATAAATGAATCAAAAAGGGACCACGTGCTCTTCTGGAGGAAGGGAGTGATAGAACGGTGTGCGGACTTTTTACAAACATCGTCGACAAAATTATATTCTGCGTTTCAATTCAGTAGTCGCTTGCAAATGTCAGTTTGAACAATATATTCCAAAACATATTTTTAGAGAAATTAAATCAATGTTAGCAAATCCATTTATATTAACAAAAATCGTGTGTCGAAGTTAACCATAACTCTGTTCTAACTTTAATATTTGCACTAAAAATAGCTCTATGTTTCGGAATGCTTTATGGTTGCAAAGATGAAACTAGGTAAAAATCGATTAACAACATTATTAGTGATATAATTTAGAATGAGTCTTAAATGATTTATGCATACTATAATACCTTATTTTATGGGATTATCTGGGGTTTGGGAAATAAGGTCTATATTTATCGGTGTATATTGGTATTTACTTCAAAAATACCGAGAGATTTTCTATTGTAGTTTCTGTTGCGGAATAGCATTTGGATGAATTACTTACAATCGTATTTGACAACTTATATTTTGCGATTCGTGCCTACAAAATAACCTACTATTTCCTGACAAACTTGTAAACTAATGAAACATCCTTTGATCATAAATCACAATAAGGAAAGTCAGCAAAGCATTGTCCTCTGTGACAAAACATTACGTTTTGAAGGTATTAAAACGCGAGTTACGACCAGCAAGTTACTGGCACGTCATTAACTTCAACGTAGTGGTTTTCACGTCAAAGGCAAGGTGTGTCAGTAAAAACGTCATAAAACACGCGACGATCACACGAAATCGTCTGGTGTAAAGATGAGTGGAAAAGTAATGGCTCTGCATTGTTGCTCGGTTTTATTGGGTACTGGATTGTCTGAATACAAAGATTTCGTTGAAATCACTGGGTTATTTCGTATATCGCATATTCTAATTACTTGTGTAGACATACCGCCAACTGAATAAAAAGAAAAGATTGCTGGCAATTACGACTTACGCTGTTTATGTGGTCATAAATGTTACAAGATTATTCCGTTAATTTATTTCTCCTAAGATGGTAATAAGAAATTCAACTGAAAATTGTTTTCCTGTAAACTTCCAATAGACGTCATCCCTTTCCGCGACAAAATATATTTGCACGAAATGAAATGCGAAATTAAGTCTGAATCTTATTTCCTTTAAATCTGTTTTCCAGTCTTAAGTCAGGAATAAGCGGATGTCGTGGAGACGAAGGGAACTGCGACAGTTTTTAAATTAGATTTTATAATCAAGTTTTTTTCCGAGCTAAGGCGTGCCTCAGTTCTTTCTAACCGTTATTGAATTTATGTTTCAGACTTGTTATATTTGATATTTATTTTCCTATGCTTATATCTAACGTGATATAATTCTCAAAAGCTACGAGTTGGTTATTAGATCACAAAACCCGAATTTCAATTAATCTGTGCACGAATTCTTTGTTGGTTAAACCTATTCCATTGTACGGTATTTGAACAATGGAAAGCATGTTCTACTGATTTAAAATAATTAGATGACATGTTAGCTGCTTGACTTTGAAGCGGCCAAATATAACAATGATGTGACCTTTTGGGGGTAAGTTTCCTGACCTCCGTAGCGTGAAGAGGCATCTCAGCAGGCCGGCATGATTGTGTCGAATGGTATGAGACTACCGTCTGATACCATTCGATACTCTATCTGGACGGCATTAGCACTTACCATCAGGCAGGGGCGTGCGCTCCTTGTAGGCAGAAATGCAGTGCTTTACTTGCCATTCACAGATATTTTAATAAAACGTTCTTACGTTTTAGATGACTTTAATTAATATTAAATAAATGAATAAACAAAATATAATAAATTAAAAACGCCTAATATTTTATAAATAGCAATAGCGCTGCAAAATAATGTACCTAATCAACCAACTCATGCCGCCGCGTCCCGCAGGAGATTTGTTCGTATGTGTGTAGTAATTTTGGTGTCCGTGCACGGTTCGCAAACGCACACACCCATGAATATCGAAAGCCGCATTGGCCGAAATGAAACCAACTCCTGCGGCAGCCGGCAGGCTACGGAAGTTCGGCAGTTGTCGGGAGTAATCGGAAATGTTCGTTGCCTATAACCCGAGTAAAAATAATAGACGGAAATCTAATACATCACGTATGCACATTATGCATTTTTGTTTAGTAAGGTTTTATTTGTTTATATAGCAGAAATGTTTTGTGTTTCGCGGGGGCCATTTTTGATTTTGGTTTTTTCATGTGATAAACATTGTTTACTATTTTGTTTGCGCCAGTTTATTTATAGTTTTCATAATTATAAGATTTTTTATTTTAACATTTAAAGTGTGCACATTTAACAGTTTATTACTGAGTTTCTATAATAATTGTAGTGATTTACTTTTACTAGTGCGTTTGTTGATTTTTTTAAAATGTTATTTGATTGTGAGGTTTGTGTTGAAAATGTTTGTTTATTAAAAATAACAAGTTCTCACAGTTGTGATTCAGTGAAAAGATTCAAATTGTGTCTAAAGGTAGGTGTGTGCCCGAGTTACAACAATTATACCAGCAAAAAGGGAATGTAACTCGAAAGTTTCATGATAAAGTTATGAAACGTATAACTATTATTTTAGCTTATTATTTTACTTATTAGAATTTCTTCCGCCGCGACGATCGATCGCTGTTTTGTCTGCGTTGCCGTAGAAGATGTACATAAATAGTAGTACATCTAAGACTTGTTCTGTTGGAATGGTTTCCGACTTAGGGATCCGTCGCGTGGCTGTGGCTATGCTAAAAATCTATTTAAAAGATTTTTTTTGTGACCTAGTACTCCGCCGCATACCCAGTGTCATAATCCTGTGCACGCCGCTGCCATCAGGTGCAATGCAGTCACTATGCCGTGCCAGTTTAAAAAAAAAATAATAAACCTCCAATTTTAAGTTGAAAATTTTTGTATCCTAAATAAATATATCATTTACACTAGAAATCGTTTTTATGTGCCTTGTTTGTTTCTGAGTTTAAAGTTGGTCGGAAAGACGAATTTGCGTTACATACAAGTATGGTGGTGACGTGAGTTAGAAACCTATCCTACTCGAATTTCCAACAGTACCTTAATTTTAGTTGGCACTGCCATTGTACTCTGTACCTACCGAGATCTGAAGGAAAACGTAATTTAATTTACCTCGTTTCGCTACCGATCAATACCTTCAGTAAAATTAGTAAAGTGGAAATTAGTTCCGCGCACACTAACATCGGCTTTTGACTGTTATGTAATTTGCTACATTAGTAGTAACATAGGATATATTTGATTTGGCCTCAAGGTCGTCCAGTCCTACGCAGCACATAATATTTTACGCACTACAATAACGTGAAATGAAGTCGAGAAACTTGACGCGGTGTGGGTTTGTTTAGAAAGATTTAGAGAAAAATGAATCATTCGGCGTATACAATTTCTTGATTGTGTCTCGGTTCCCTGAATATGAAGTGTTGTATTGCATGTTAAGTTCTTAAATAGGTATCATAGAATTTGTAAGAAAGCTTTGTAAAATATGTATTTTCTCGTAATATTGCTACCAAGAAATGGGTTTCTTAGATTACACATATCAAAATGATTTTGCCATATCCTTCTAAACAAGTTGACATTTAAATACAGCGTAACAGCTTGGCATAAAAAGCACTGACATTCGTGCATTACCGCAGGACGCTCGGGGCCTCTTAATCCATGTGGAGATTCGCAAAAAGCCCGCGCGCGTGTCACTCGACTCCCCCCGCGATCGTTTCAATTCGCACCTGACAAATGGCGCGGCCTTGGGTCGTGTCGCCTCTGACTCGCGTGACGTCATCGGCTCCTCTATACCCGCGTGTATGCGTGTGTTTGTGTGTGTATTTTTTTCCACCACGCGACCATTTCATACAAATGTGTATTGTGATTCACGTGGATGCAATGAGTTTTTGTGGCATTTTTTGAGACCTTAATTGTGATATGATGCTACTGGCATCGTGGACATGTATTATATTATGTTTTGGTTGTAGGCTATCGTGTTTAAACTTGGTTAAATAAGGGGAATACGGGAGTCCTAATGTCTGATTGTACTGGATTTCGCGAGTTTACCGCATCAGTACATTTTATATGGTCGTAAAATTAGACATAGCTTACACAAGTCGGATGCAGTGGCAACTATGTAAACACTGCATTGGTCTCAAAGACTGTAGAAATCTTCAAATGTCAATCAAAAGTAATTTAGTTGGGTTTATCTTTCCTTGCGGAAATAATTGTTTACGATAGACAAGGTGTCAGTTCTCTTGATTACTAATTTTTCTCATTATGCCCATAATTGGAACCTGTACTAATCGATCGATTCAGCTTGCACCACATTCTTTTCTCATATTACTGCTTTTGTAATAATACCTGTGTTGAATGAAGATATCCGCGTATAAATCTGCGGAGAGTTCGTAACTTGTCGGTCGTACGGATGCAGTCCATTGCAGCGCGACGCAATGTTTTACCATTGTGAATCAAGCGTGAATGACTTCTATTTCTGTGTCAAGTGTCGTTTGTTATTGCTTGCTACTCGCTACTCACTCATACAATTTTCCCGACATGTGACTAAGTAGTAATACTTCTACGCTATTCTATGGATTACACAAACCGGTTTTTTACTACATATTGGTACTACTATTTCTAATAGTAATTATTCATTCATGATGGCAGATGATAATTATTATTGATGAAATAGATTTGGTAGAGCAATGTATTCGTATGATTATTATAGTAGAATATGGGTGAAATCAGTTACGCGCAAAAAATAACAATATGTGTTTTACCCAAACAATCAGATGAATCCCTTAAATATCTGCTCTTTTTGATGTATAAAAACCTTAGTTTCATTGACATCTCATGATTCCGTCATTGAATCGACAAATTACCAACGCATTAATCAAATCTCTTATTTGCTAGTATAGTTTTATTGCCTTTGCGCGTAAGTTCCCTTCAACAGTGAGTCATAATCATAGACACTGAACAGTCAATTAAAACAAGTTGTTTACACGTGGCTGTGAATCAACCTGACACAAAGCTCGGAGGGACCATAAAGGGCATTGAGTTGAGACTGTCCCGCCCTCATAACCGCCGCTGCCACTCCTGCATGCCAGGATCGACAATGGCACGCATTGTAATGATACTAAACACAGTAGCTGCGCAAGTCTTTGTGAATTTCTAATTTCTAAATTTATCGAATAGAGGAAAAAAATGGAAGTTAAAATTTTGTTACACTTTTCTGCGTAAAAGTTGGAGACATGACGAGCCAGAAAAGTAAAACTTTTACAGCTAAAAAATGTGGATATTAAGTACCATAGATAAAGTTACACAGGGTGCAGGTGAGCTTGTTATATTTAATTCCAACGATACACAAGACAAAAACTATGCCGTGTAAGAAAATTCCGCTTAATACTTAGTCCATTCAGTACCTACTCTAAACGATCATGCATACCGCTTGAGATCAGGTCAAGTTTGCACGGGCACTAAACGACCCAAGTTGTTTGTCGGGACGGTGCTATCGTAAAACAGTACGCCCGGCCGCCCCGGGATCTCGGCGTAAGAACCGTTTATGTGCTGACAAATAGCATTCTGACTGAATTGAAACGAGTTGTCGATGTTGCCCTCGACGTTGTGATTGTTGTCTCATGTTACAAGCGATACTCGGGGAATACAATAAGGCTGTCTATAGTTAGGAAAATTACAATATCTTAAATAGGTATCTAATATGTATTTTGTAAATAGTGCCGGGCTTTCTGAAACACATAGTTAATGGTATTGCCAAAATTAACAATAAGGTAAACATAAAGTGGTCGAAACTAAACCATATGCTTTCTTGTATAAAAATGAAAGCAGTGTTTTAAAACGTAAACACATATCGTTGCCACTACCGACTATTTCGTAAAAGAATTATGTATTATCTTCACAATAAAAAATGTTAGATTGAGGAGTACTGTTGCCGGGTTTTGAACTGCAGATTATATTGAACGCGACCAGTTCAAATAAATTATATTCATTACATTTTTCAGTCACCACATGCTCAAGCATTTGTTATTTTACCAGCTTATTAATTGACTAGATCAGCTAGCACTTTACGTTCCTCGCTCTCAATTGTAAACTCTTAAATTACTGCTACGTTATTCCCACAAGTACCGTTTAACTTGTACCCTCGACACGGATAAGAGTTTATGTACGGTTGACCAGCGGAGGGTGAAATTCGCACCGACCTTGCCAACTCCTGTCGTACATTGTGGGTCGTTAGTTCTAAACGTTCGCAATTTGCCCATAAACCCCTCGGGTTTTAAACTGGAACTGAAAATAATTCCACTACTTACCTCTGCTAGTTTTGCTAGTTTAATTTGTGTATTTAGGATATTGTAAGCAGTCTAGCAAGGTGTTATTGGTGTTGTGTTCGTATTTTATGTTAAAACCTTTTCCCAATTCTAAAGTCTTATAATGTCACTCTGAGTCCTACCCCATGCGTATTGGGTTCTAGTAATTCTGCTATTGTACCCAATATGTCATAAATAAATCTAAAAACTAACCTAAAGGGTAAAATACACGAACCTTAAAATAAACACACACAAATATTGATTCAATAAATAGAAAAATAGAAATTTAATAAAACTTTATGCGGTGGTGCTTAAGGTATATAATACAGTACTGCTTTTAAATGTTTTCACTAAACATTTTATTTGTCAAAACTCCGCAACATTTCCACTTGTATCGCGTGCGTACTTGAAAATCCGGAATGAAACTACTGTTTGTGCCTATCCACCCATTTCTCGCGCTTGTCGCCTGTCGCTTGTGCCTCGAGGTCGAAAGTCGCTTTCACCCTTTTCAAGTTTTTGCCGTCATATTCAATTTCAATCATGTAGTTGTCATCTCGTTGTTTTAACGCAAGGGCTTCTTCTATTTCCTATTTGCCTTATTATTAATATGACTGATCAAATACCTTTTTGCTTAACACGTCGTGTTGTTCCTCATACTTGGAAAAGGAAAATATTGTGTGGAAAAGTAAATTTCCCAAGGCGGCTTATGACAGGCTTACGAAGAATTACGTCTAGGATCCCATAAATCTTGATTAGTATGACGGATTTGGTGGAGATTTACACTGACACTTTCTCTCAAAACAAAGGGGAAATAAAGCTCGAATGAAAATTGGGCCATTCGTTATAGAAACGACTTCCTTATTACGTGTGATGGATAAAACAATTTGTTACAATACTGATGTCAATAGAAATGGTGAAACAACTTCCAAATGGTGCGTAGTGGTTGGCAATTATCGTCTTGATTTGCGTGGGTGACAAGCTAACATTGAATCACCTTGTATTCGTTAAACTGAAGGAGTAGAAGTGCATCCCGTTCTTATATCCCACACGCTGTCATATGAGTCACGATCAGTTTCTATCCAGGCTTCATAGTTACTACTTTTAACTATTATTATCTGCTTTACAACAATTCTCTACCCTTATTGTAGGTCTATCTATCATAAATATTACAAAATTGATGTATTCGAAGAATTTCCGATATCTTCAAGGATAGGGGTGCTGCTCAAGTAATATAAAAATAAACACAAGTCAAATTTAAGATAACAAAGCTTAGCACTACAATTGATTGCGCTAATGGTTTATCAGCGGTCGCTACTGCAGTTACACGTTACATTGTTTATTGTGGCATGGCGCCGGGCTCGCGTGCCGCCGGAACTCGGCCAATACACGATGGATGTTTTGTGTCGCGCCATCCGACACCGGATGTTTCTACTGCTGTTCGATGTCGATGCCTTGTCATCGAGGATTTTGATTTGTTCTTTACATTTTAGGTCGAGGTTAGAGTGGCGTTTGAATTTCATTGGTTTGGATATTGTTCTATTGTTGACAGAGCCTAATGCATCTATTTCATGTTGTACCTTTTTAAACTTATCAAATGAAGAGGTTTTCCGTAACATAACTTTAAAACTAATCATTACTTAATGCAGTACGAAAGCTTGGGTAGTTTACTGACCATGGTATAGACCAAATTGCCATCACAAATCCACAATTATTTTTTTTGCTATATAAATTATTTGTCGTACGAATCAGTTCGTAAATATTTGTCTATAATTTATTATACGGTGACCACACCCCAGCATCGGATGCGATCGTGTTGTCCGCGCCGTGTCTGGTTACCGCAAAGAATGCGACCCGCATGCGACACCGACATGTTCAACAATAATACTAACACAAACACCTACTAACCCGCATACTAACTTGTGCATCACAGCTTTATTATTGTCGCATGTATGGATTTGACAAACGGGATAGGCTATTTCAAAAGCTTTGTAGATAGAGTTGGATAGAAATCCGGATTGGTATGAAAATTATTACTTAAAAACAATGCTGAGAGCTTATTGATTTAGGTTTAAAATTGATTTAGGAAATAATTTGGCCTAATTACTGTCAATCGGACTTTCGCTTGTAGAGGAATCCCGTATTTTGCAGTAGGAGGTATCATGGGATGATATAGAACAGTAGGAAACACTTCAAATTCAACAGTAGGGGCGCATACAGCTCGAGAAATATCAGATGTCTTATAGAGCCCATTTAACTCAACATCTTCGGTTAAAAAGACATTACTAAGTAAGGAATGTTAGTGCGTTTTGATTGCACATAGCAGCTTTTTGAATCGCCTCCGTCGACAACTCGTTCCACAATCCCACAATAATAGTCATCAATGAACTGGGCTTTCTTATGGTAAACGTTGTCTCATGTTGTGAATACCTAGCTATGCCACAGTTGTGATAACCTACACTAATATACGGAGGAAGATAAACTGGTGCAAATTTTGTTTATTTTATCATGAGCCCTGTAATTAACTAGCGGTCGGTAATGGAAAATTCTGGAGAAATACAGATCTTTGGAAGTTGAAGATGGATAATGGAAAGAGCAGAGGAAGGGAATGGCAGCAATTATTAGTTTTCCTAATATTTCGTTGACCGAAAGAAATGAAACAGTAAAGCTCTATTACCCTTTGCTTTGATATTTAGGGAGATGATTGCACTTCAGCAATCAAGCTAGCTTATTCATCGTACATTTAAGATTGAACTTGTGACTTTATCATTTAGAAAAAAAAACTTTGCCTTTTAACATCATTTTATGAATTAACAGAAACAATGTCGACAATGTAACTATGCACTTACCAAGAGGTTTTATAATACCTCGTGTTTAGGTTACGCTTTACGTACGCGAAGAATTCCCAGGATGTTCACCAAAATGTTACGCATCTGTCTCATCACGTTCGGAATTTTACTCGACAGTTGTTGTGAACTTCAAGACGCGAATTATTTATTAATTATTAAATTTGCACATTCATAAGTACTTTTACTCGGAGCAGTTGTAATCCATTTGATAACTTCTAGATTTCTGTTTTCGAAGTCGGTGTCACAAAAACAATGTAGAAAAGTTATTGAACTATTTTTAGGTAACGTTATTTATCTTTAGTAAGAATTGTAAGTGACGTCAATGGCTGTGATATTAGTTAATTCAAGTTACAAATATTTAAACACACCACGATAAACATGCGCAGGACACGTGTTACTTTTGAATAACTGCAGTTTAAAAATAATTCTAGTTGTGAATCTTACAATATTAAAAGCTTTAGTAGCGGAAGGCATAGCTAGAAAATTCAGATTACGTCATTCTATTTAGAAAATCATCAATGTCAGGACTTTGATGTGTTTCAAAATTTACTATGTTGGAGCATACTCGTAGTAATATTTCCAACTAACTTGTCCATTACTCAAAATAAGTCCGTTTCGTTAAAGTGGGAATAGCACTAGTCTTATCCCACTCAGACAGTTGTAAACCAGGCCACGGAGGAAAAACGGAAAACTCAACCCTGAATATTCCAAGGGGTAGGGAGTTACGTCAATAGTGCCTTTAATGGTTCCTAGGCTAAAACTGCTGGAAAATTCGTAACTTCTGGTATTCAATTATAACTTTTTTCGTATATAGTTGGACCTGACGTCTGTTGGTCTGTTAAAATGTTCCATCGAGTGCATCCGTGTTTAATTCTGTACACGGCAGTCGGCTCTCGATACAGCGCTCCGTCGTCTACCGCGAATCACAACTTCTTTGCTATTTTTACGAAGTGCGCTCGTGTGGTGAAATCGCGCCGAGTTTCGCTATGCGGCTGGTTT
The DNA here is from genome assembly GCA_905220455.2 of Deilephila porcellus. Lineage (NCBI taxonomy): Eukaryota > Metazoa > Arthropoda > Insecta > Lepidoptera > Sphingidae > Deilephila > Deilephila porcellus. The sequence continues at coordinate 816,896 of LR999984.1, read as the reverse complement.
GACGCGAGACTCGATGATGGGGGAATCTAAGAAAGTTCTAGGGTCATTGGAAATAGCTGTTATTGCCTTGATGGTGGCGGGAGAATAGGCATATTTTTACTCGGATTGTTAAGCAATGATAAATCGTCAAAGATTAAATGCAAGAGTTCATAAAACTGGCAGCAACGACAATTTAAGATACATACGAATAAATCATTTGATTACATAGCATTGTTTTATACATTATTTCATTAAGTCCTAACTACTTTTTTTCTCAGTTATAACAATCGTATTCTTAGCAAAAATATTTCCAGTGTTGTTTTTAAAAGATGCTATTATTTGAAATACTGTCTTTTGAAAACATTCAAATTACCCTAATAGTGTTGGGGTGAGTGCGTTCCTATTCAAATGCTGGGTTAATGTGTGTTTAATGCAGCACATTAGGCGGCGTACCGCGCAGTAAGCCGAGCGGGCGTATTGTTCTTAGCGTATCCGGAAGAGGTCCGCCGTCCAATTTACAAAGTCCGGGCCGCAATGCGACACCGCGACATCGCTCACACCGCTCGCCGTATAACGTCATCGGATAATATATCCCGAACCATCTTCACACTATTGAACAGTTTTCCGTTAAGGTTTTGTAGTAGTTGTCTAAAATGTTGCCATTGAGGAGGCCTCTACCCTTCGGAAAGGGACAGGCGTAAATTATTAAAGCAGTTTCGTTTTTTTTTTTAAGATCACAAAATAGATGAACAGAATTATTGGTGAATAGTTCTAAATCTTGCCTAATTAATTTAGTCTTAAAGAATCGTACTACTGTATTTTTACACCGTAATTACTATCTGTCGTCAATTTACGCAAATCAGTTAATCCAGATGATACCAAAGCCTTGCTTTACGTATCTTAGCTCTTAATGCACTCGGATAATCAAATATACCTCTCCAACGATCACATTGTGAAAGATCAAGGTTTACTGCGGTTATCGCATAAGTATCGATTTCTTGTTGCATTATAATTTGTAAACATGGCATATTCATTCTCTATTAATACTTTTCTGTATATACTTCTAAGTTCTCTAATGAAATCTTCGCTATTCTTTCCTCTTGGTCAATTTAAATGGTTGTATTTTTGACGACTTTTGGATCTCGTTGATGGACAATATTATGTTAGGAGTTTTGTGCTAACCATGATATCTCGGCGTTTGACGGGCTTATATCATATTTTTACTTTCTTCCCTATACCTCTGTCTCTTCTTGTGTCTTTGAGCCCAGAATGTCGTTAACTTCTGATTTCGTTTATAGATGATTCATTGAGTAATACAATATTAATATAAATGTAATAAATTATACTCATTTGAGCCGCGTAGGTTCTGAACCCTCAGGTATTTGTAAATTTTGCAAAAGCTTAGTCTAGTCCTCGTTAATGAGATAAATATCATGCATGGTGTTTCTTGTGTGTGGTCTATCAATCTTCAGAGAAAATTCTACAATGTAGGCGCGACGAATCACGATTGATTGGTAGCTGATAGCCGAGACAGCCGTACGTTCAGTTTTCAATAACATTTCATATCAACGCGGCGGTTACATTGGCACATAAAATGTATATGAGTAATAAAACTTGCTTGAGGTACGGCAATAATTTACGTTTGCATTTACGCTGAAATTATTTGAAACAAGTCCGAAAGATGTGAATATTTTTTATAGCAATCATTTTTAAGAATACGATTGAGGGGACCTATGCTTATAGTTCATCACGTTTACCTAGTGCGATTTAAAGGATTCCACTTATAAGAAATTCTTGTAAATCTCTATGACATGCTCCGAAATTTGAACCCGCGACCACTATCCCGGCGACCGCGTCCGGTCCTTTAAAAGTCAGGTCGCCAAGCAATTACCTCACACCACACGATAAGGGCATCCAAAAAAAATCAAATTCACTAGCCAGTCTACATGTTTTATGAAAAATGCCTAAAATGTGTCCAATAGTATGAAATATGGTCATTCTTCGTTTGCACACATACGTATGTGTGCGCGTGTTTGCGTGTGTAGGCTCTCCGTAATCGGCAGTGCCACTGGGCACGGTCGGAGCGCGTCGACCAACGACATTGCGCCGTGTGAAGGTCCCGCTAAAGCCGCGTTGTTATTGTTTTCATGTGTGCCTACTACGTGTCCGCTGCACTTTTTAACTGTATGGGTCTTGTGTGTGCCCATATTGAAGACTGAGGTAGTAGGTAATAAAATAAACTGACTTGAACAGAATAAAAAATGTAAGTAGTTTTGCAGAACGTTGCAAACGTAGAAATGTGTAAACTTGACACGTCAGGTTGTCAAATTCTTGTTGTTGCTTAAGGTTTAAATGCAGGTGATATTTTATTATTTTCTTTCTACTATTAGGTACGGAATCATGTCCGGTAGACGGGTACTTCTTTCATTCTGTTCAAAGTGTATCGACCTATGGGAGCATTTGCAGCCTAGAGAAAACGAAAAATAACTTAGTTAGCGGGGTTAGTCTGATGCAAATAAGTGTACACTGCACATGCGGTTGTTAACATTTTAACAAGTCGTATTTACTGGAAATGTAAAAAGAATTGCTGCTGATTATTTAATAGTTCTAGCAGTCGTATCGGTGAGATGTGAATGTTAGGTTTCTGCAAGCTGTTGTACTCGCGTCACTCGCACCATTGATTACATTACACTATTTGCAGTGGACGTAAATTAAAGCCCACGTTGATACTTGATAGCGAGATCTCTTTGTTTAATTCGGTGTTTTTGCCTCGAATGTGTTGACAAGCTGCCCCGAAAATATGACTTTGAGACATTGCCTTTGATTTTGCGTCACTAGTTACTGTTGCTTATTATTACTATTTTCGCTCGTGATGGTTATCATCAAATTAATTATTTGGACAACACTAGCTTGTCATACACGCACAGAATTGCTCAGCATATCTATTTGACAGATAAGCAATTCGAGTAACACTGATGCTTAATATCCCAAATCAAATCTAAGGCTCTTTCCAAGGGGTAAATTTGTACATGTATAGCTAACTACCTTTGTTTAATGACGATACAATACATTTGATAATTAAGTGCATCAAACTTAAATGGGAACTTTGTTGATAGATATTGACAGTAGCTTTATCTCTTGTTGCAGAGACATCAGTACAGTGCGCGGAGAGTAGTCGGTGTGTCGCCACAAGAGCAGCGGCCGGCAGCCGTCGAGCGTGCATGACGCATCACACCACCAGGAATACTGCGCGCAGGTACGCACCACCACCGTCATTACCAATAATTACCATCACCGTTAGTCAGTATGATGGTGAACCTCAGCATTCATAAGCAACCAGATTTGTTGCAAGTCACGTTTACAAGCTCGAAGATTTTCAAGACACTTCAAATGGAATTAGAGTTTCGTATTGAACTTAATCAAGTTTAGTCACCAATGTATCGTGGATACTTATTGGTGAATGGCATCGAAGGTGGTGCCACCTGAGCTGTAGAGGCGTGGAGTGTAGGGTTGGGAACACGCACCGGCCGTGGTGCGGGAGCGTCAGCGTTGAGTATCCCTCACCACCGGCGGTCTGTTCGCAGAACATCAAAATTTTGCAGTAACAGGCATCGGAAGCTGCTGCCGCTGCGGCAGACGTGACTGGCGCGCGACGCGGGAGCCCGCGCTCTCCGCCCCGCCGCTCCGCCCCGCGCACCCGCTCGCACCCTCGCGCTCCTCCCACGCCGCGGGAACACGCTTCTAAACTAACTGGTCAGTACTCACTACCCACTACCCACCACACTCTCTGTTTACCCTTAACGAACACTTACTGGAGATTTTACTTGTCATGCTGGAGACAAGATATTCGGTGAAAAATCCAATTTCTGTGTATTGCTTACTGCACTCTGGCAAAATAGTGTTTAAGAAAATTTTGACGCTAAGAAATTATTGATTACTGTCAACATTCTATATTTTTTATGTTCTGTCAATTTTATGATAATCTTTGGGAGGCCTATCAAGCGCCAATTACGAAAACAACCCTATATTATATAAATAACTTTAATAGAATTTTATTATGTTTCCAGATCCAGTGTAAAAATCAAAACGTCATCCCCAAACAATTAGTATTTAATTTTTAAGAGAGAGTAGGTAAATCAGCCGCCATGGGGTCGCTGAACGTGAATAGGAACGTGTCGGACGCGTTCTACCGGTACAAGATGCCGCGGATATGCGCCAAGGTGGAGGGCAAAGGCAACGGCATCAAAACCGTCATCGTCAACATGCCCGAAGTGGCTAAGGCCCTCGGAAGACCGGCTACGTGTGAGTATACCTCTATTCTCTCTTTCCCTTTCGCCTACTTTCCACTGCTGAAAAATTCCTGCCTAAGAATTTCCATACAGACCTGATACTACTAAATTCCTCTATCGATGCAGTTTTAGTGTTTCTCAGTGTAGCCCCAGCCAAGTAGGCTTTAGAACAGGTAGCAGCTTAGCTGTCTCGTTAGCATAATTATTTTCCTTACTAAGTGAGCTTAATGCCTATCTAGTATACTGTACAGAACTTCACGGAATTGCACTCTACAAACAAGAGTTCGACTGAGAGTGCTTAGGCCATAGTGCACCACGCTAGTCAAGTTCGTGTTGGCTGCCTGGCTAAGTTGATTATGGAAATGAAGGGACTTACTAACTTTGGTGTTGGGAAAATAACATTTTAAGACATTTTGAACATTCAGTGTAATTTATTTTACTCTTTGTTTACAATAACATTGAAGAGGAGATACCTGAAGATCAGTTGGGTCTATCTCCAAACTACATTTACGTCAGCAGCTATATTTGTAGCCGTAGTAATAGAAAAATCGACTCCGCATTCCAGATCCGACGAAGTACTTCGGTTGCGAGCTCGGCGCCCAAACCCAATTCGACTTCAAGAACGAGAGGTTCATCGTCAACGGCAGCCACGACTCCGCCAAACTTCAAGACCTGCTGGACGGGTGAGATATTTACATTCATATTTTCTTCATCAGCTACAGGAAGTCGACTACTGGACATAGGCCAGGTCGTAAGGGGAGATCTACGTTTAGTCAAAATACCCTTGTCAAACCCAGTAGTTCCAACTCTCTACCAACTTGAAAGCATTATTCCTAAATCCTCTTTCCCTATTTTAAGTCTGGTCATGTCAATTCCAAGGGTTTAGTGGACGCTCAAATATTGCTAGTGAAGTGTTGTGGTAGGTTGTTAGTAGTATATGGGTCGGCTATACTTATTCTCTATTTGAATCACACTTAACGTAAGGTGCATTGTAGCTTTATGGTAGTTTACAATACTTGGTGGTGCAAACAGGTTCATCCGCAAGTTCGTGCTGTGTCCCGAGTGCGACAACCCCGAGACGGAGCTGATCGTGTCGACCAAGCGCAACACCATCTCGCAGGGCTGCAAGGCGTGCGGCTACCACGGACAGCTCGACTTCAACCACAAGCTCAACACCTTCATACTCAAGAACCCGCCCGCCGCAGACCCCGCCATGCAGGCATGTACACCACCACACATCACGCCACACCACACAACGAACAACACACTAAACACCACCCACCACCACCACTTACTCATTACACACTCCACACTAACCACCACACACCACCCACTACCACTCACTACCACCCACCACACACCTCACACTACACACTCCACACTATCTACCACACACATCCCACCACCACATCACCACACCTCACGCAACACTACACACCATCAACACCACACACTACCACCCATCACAACACACGCGCCCCACACAAGCCAAACCACGCACGGCACACACCACACACCTATGTAAAATAATAAGTTTATAATACGATGCGTCTGCAGGGTTCTTCGTTGACGGAGGGTAACCGTGGCAAGCGGTCGAAACGCTCCGGGCCCGGCGCCAATGCCAACGGCAACCACGACGGACAGGAGAATGACGCCAAGAATGTATGTATTGACGCTGAAAATGTCCCGCTTCTCTGACGTGATCCCCTGGAGATTACAGTCTTGCTCACCATAGTTTAGTCAGTAGATATCTGGCGTACTTCTAAAGTGAGGGTTCTGATAAGAATGAAAAAAGCTCAGTTGCTTGTTGGTAGCATTATAGACTCATCTACCTAATCGTTATAAAGATACGTATAAATAATGATAGAAAATAACCACTTACCATTTTCCCTTTGCTCCAACATATTGAATAATATTTCAGGAGAGCGACGTGCCCATCACTCCGACTACGCCGGTGCCCAAGAGCAGCAAGAAGGACAAGGACAAGTCGAAGCATAACGATGAGGACGACGACGGGTGGACCGTCGACGTTAGTGAGGAGGCCGTACGGGCGCGCATGCAAGGTGACATCACTTTTTATAGTAGTTTACCTAGCACCGCGAACTCCGCGTTGTGTTGTATTGAGACACGGTAGTATACCTCCGTGCTACCTGATTTTGTACTAAGCACATACACTGTGTGGTAAACCCCTAAATAGAGCAGCAGAAAACCATCCTCTTTGTTCTTCTTTTTGCTTGATGCACTTTCCTGAAAAGTATACATAATAATATTGTATAGTGGCAATAGGCACGCTTATTGAAATGTATGACCCTGACATATGTTATGCTGCCACGGCATCAAAGCTGATCATTGAATTTATTAATAAATTATCTTCAGTTAACATTTCTGTATTACTAACCAGAATATACAATCATTTCCAGACTTGACGGAAGGCGCGAAGATCATGACACTGTCGGAGGACAGCGAGAAGAACGAGAAGCAGCGCATGGACCTGTTTTACGACTTCTTGAAGCGGCGTGCCGGCAGCGGTGACGTCACCGGCACTAAGGCCATCAACGAGATCCTGCATGAGGCTGAAAGGTATGGGAAACTTACAGTACCAAGTTTTGAGGACATTTTTAATGGCATGTTAATCAGAAATGGTTTTACCCGCGAAACCAGAACCCGTAGCCTTTCGTTTGACAGCCGGCGTTTAGCTTATCGTGTGTGGAGGCTGTTGATGTACCTGATGCAGATGTACATTTGATATGTGCGATATTGGTTGAAAGCCGGCTGTAAAACTAAAGGCAGAGGGGCTTGGTCTCTCCACAGGGACAAATGCTTGTATGGCACATAGAGATGCTGTACCGGGATGATACACAATGCGTAACAAATTGTAAACTGTACTCACATATGCTGCACTTTAATGACTCTGCCTGATGAATGAGTTGTAAGTTCCAGGATAAAATACATAATAATAGCTGCTGAATTGTTCTGTTTGCGCCTTGAGTAGTTATTAGAAGTATTTGAAATGGCACAGCAATGAGTGCATGGTGTAATGCATGTGGCAGGTTGGAGGTGAAGTCGAAGGCGCCGCTGGTGATCTTCGAGGTGCTGGTGCGCGGCTCGGCGCTGGCGGGCGACGTGCGGCGCCACCGCGCGCTGCTGCTGCGCTTCACGCGGGGCGACGCGCGCGCGCAGCGCAGCGCCCTGCACGCGCTCACCGCGCTGTGCGGACACCACAACACGCTGCTGCCCAAAGTGCCCGCCATACTCAAGGTACCCTACTATACACCCTAGTCATCATAACAGTAGTGCTCATACAAGTACACATGCACCAGCATGAGATGGATATGAATATCCTTCAATCAAATTGTGTCTCCAGCAATGTCACCGGTGAGTGAAATTGATAAGGACGAAATTTATCTATATAGAACCGTTTTGTGGATAGGAGCACAATCTCGGCAAGTGAAAGGAGTCATTGGAAAACACAAAGAGCACGATGCGAGCGGTAGGTGGCTCACGTGACAACGCCGTGCACTATTGGTGCTTGTTGACATGTCTTGGGGATATTTTTATGTTGTTTATATTCAACAAGACGCGCGAACACGCACTCATGCTCTGCTGGCAATAGTCGCCCACATACGCACGTCTTGAACGCAAGTAAGGCGCCCCTCGTCCGCTTCTTGCTATTATATTTTCGTACGTATGCTAGCTGTGGTCACGCTAGCATACCCCTCGTAGTACCATACTACTCGTAATACCTACCTTGAAAATAAACTGATTATAATGATTACAGCTGCTGTACGATGAGGACATAGTAGAGGAGAAGGTGGTCCTGGAGTGGGCCGCGAAGCCGTCGCGCAAGTTCGCGTCCAAGGAGGTGGTGGCCGACGTGCGGCGCCGCGCGCAGCCCTTCCTGGACTGGCTGCAGGAGGCGGAGGAGGACAGCGACGACGACCACGACTCCGCCGAGGACATCGAGGTACCCACACACTCCTGTTACTCTACTTATTACATGGGACAACTCAACTAACAACCATGCCCTGTGGTGTTAAAGATGTTCATGGGTGGCGGCGATTACTTACCATCAGGTGAACCTTATGCTCATGGCACTTCGAGGCTGGCGCTGCCTTAGCGGCGGCATATGTAAACGCTCTTTACAAATTGGGGATGTTAGTACTTAAACGAGCACTACAATAACACGTTTGTAAATAGAAAGATAAGACTTATGTCATTATCAACGCTACGCACACATGAGTTTTATTAAACTTCACGCGTTTGCCATGTTTCATTTCCATATTACGTCCTTACCACAATAAAGGATCGTTCGTCGTTTTGGCCTCGCAGTTAACGCAATAATAATAAGACTTATCTCTAGCAATAAAAGGTAAATACTGTTCACAATAATAATAAGCTGCGTTGTTATTTCAGATCGAGTACGACGACCGCGCGAAGGCGACGCCCATCAAGGCAGTGAGCGCCGCGCCGCCAACGCACAAGCACAACGCGGCCGACGACGACGGAGACGACGTCGACATCGACGCCATCTAGACGCGCACACACACAACACACACCGCCCCTCGCACACACATACACACACGCTAATACTACACCCTGCAACGTCCCGAAAATTCACATATTAAATCAAATAGTTAACAGTTCTGTTCATCCTTATCTCCTGCCCATATAGTAGTGACAAAACCAATGCATATGAATTTATTTATTAGCTGCGGTCTCACTCTTACCGACAAAAATCTCGCAAAACCCCGCCTGCTCAATGTTAGTATTGGTGTTTCGCTCTGTTTTGTTCCAATATTCTATTTTTCTTATACTCTGCGGCAGCTTTGAAATAAACTTTATTTTAAGTAAATCAAGAAATCCGTCGCGTCTTAATAAATTATCTCAATAAAGTACATGATTGACTGACGTTTGGCATTTTTAACCTGTGCTGATTCCAAGTAGTATTTGCAATTGAAATATCAAAATTATTGCTCACTACTCTCGCTACTGGATGAATTTTAGCGAAACACCAACTTGCGTCATATGTAATTTGTGGTCGAGTATTTTTCCGATTTATAAGTTTCTTGTACTTGAAATCAATTTCTCTGATGAATACTTATCATAATGTCTAGAATCATTCCTATTCTATTTATGTATTAATTCTGAGTTAAAGAATTGCTGAACTCACTTCCTATGCAATTCTTAACGAATACTTGACCATTTCTACATAAGGGATATTATGTCACTCGACCTGTACATTATGAATGTGATGTCCTTGCGCCAGTTAGGTTAGAAGTACGTAAAGCCATAATTACATGTCGGATTATCTCTAAAATTATATAAACAGCGATTAGCGTAATCAAAAATACTTCATATTAACTAACTTCTATCTAAAAGCTTGTATACATAGGCTGTTTATAGAAAGATTCAATTTGATTTTTTTTTAATATCCAACAGCTATATGTTCCTATATGTATAGATTTTTATTTTTAAATTATTCTTAATCAGATTTATTTGGTATATACTTTTACATTGCACTGGAATGTATGATTGTGGCTCGGATCTCAACTCGATTGTTAGTCACAAACGCGCTGGCTTGACCAACAGCAATACCATGTATAGCTAATATGAAATGGAACTATGGCAATATGTGTTTTGTACGGTATATTTTATTATGAAATTGTGAAAGCGACGCGCCATCTTCAGCGAATGAGTGAGTCGGGAATGTGGTTGGGATCGGAATGAAAACAATTGCAGGCCAATAGTGTCTTTTATATATGTACCGCTAAAAATGCAAGCATTAAACAAACATCAAATATAACTCGTTTGATGATAGTCATGTTTGTATTCTTGTCCAAATTGATCTCTCTGAATCGGTTAACAAGTAGATATTTGACAATGTTGGCCCTTGTGAGGAATGCTCGCTGAAGGTGTGGCGTGGCGTACTTTATAATATGTATGTACTTTAGGTTTAGTGTAGGCGATGTAGGGGATGGCGCACTGGCGCGACGCTGCGGACGTCTTCTCTATCAACTATTATTAAATAGATTACTTTGAAATTGCCACCTGACAATTTATTTGATTTGTTTTGTATTCAATACATTTTGGATTCTGATGTTTGAAGTTTTATTTCGTTAACTCATCTTACATCCCTATGACAATTGACACGTACACACTTTTATAGGAGGGGTAACATCATATAATAAATACATTAACGACCTTACTAATACGCTTACAGGCTTACTAAAAGTATTAGGATTATCTCTAGTGCGTATTAACACCTATAACACTAGATTCTGAGATAAATAGATTGGATTAACGCTTCATAAAAAACTAATGATTTTAACCTGGCACAACACCTCATGATAAACGTGATATCGTCCAGAAAGAGCTATACTGTTATACTTAAATAAGGTGTAGTTATTAAAATATCATTGAACTTTCGAATCAATTATTTGCACCATTGGCATTAATTAAAAAGCAAACAAGTTCACTCCTCTTTCGAAAGGGGTAGGCAGAGTAGGTATTCCGTATAAGTGTAACCCACAGCTAGCAGAGCTTATTTCTGCCCTAATAGTACAGGTTCCCTGGTACACGTGTCATCATTTATTACTATAGACTGTTAAACTTAGCATGATAATTTTGACAGCTCCCAGTAGGGATGAGGGTAGTGTATAATCGTTAATGAATCTGTTCGATTATTATTTTTTGGAACTTGTAATCGATAATCGCATGATTAAGGTATGGATTTTATAAAATAATAATTTCTTTAAACTTCTTTATTTATTATACTCTTTATTTATTATTAACCGGACCAGAAATATTATTGTTACAATCGTGGAGTCAATAGATACTATTTTTTATATCCATTTTCTAGAATAACATCTAAAAATATGACTGGGTAACTTTTATTCAATGCACATTTTTAATCATGTAATCAGTACTGTTAATGGAACATATTTCGGCAATTAAGAAACAAATTATTTTTATTTTTTATTGATTGTTTTCATTTCCAATCCGATTATTGATAGTCTGTGGTTATTCGTTATGCGTGGCACATCTCTAAGGGGGCGGTAACCATCCATGAAGTACAGTATTTATCTGTATGACATCGTAACAAAAAGAATGCATAACTTTATAGGTGTGAGCTGTCAAAATTATCAAGCTAAGTTTTACAGTCCATAACAAGCTGATTTTTCGTGAGTAGCTTCCTTTTGACTAGACGCCCAACTTTTTCCTTACAGTAATGTTGGTAAATGGTAGCTTAATGGGGTAGCAAGGATAAAATATGTTGATTTGACGAATTTTTTAAATTGATTACTAACCGAATTTTTCTTCGTTAATTATCGAGATAATTATCTAAATAACGTGAAAAAATATTTGTCCTACAAAATATATGGTTTTGTTAGGGAGTCCCCCCTCTCCAACATGTATCATAAACAAGGTCATGAAAAATAATTACTAACCAGCTGATATTTTTTTATTGGTTAGCTAACATTGGCATAGTTTACCACCCTCATTGTCCTACAAATTGTGTGGTATGCCATCTTGGTCCTACGCTCAAAAGTTGTCAATACCGCAGGACTTTTTTTTTTATTAGTAACTGTAGGACAAAGGTATTACGTGATAAGTTAATATATTTCTCGTCCAAATAAAACAATGTCCTACAAAAAACAAGGTATGTTTTATTAGTCCTACAAGATTTGTAATTTTTGAGTATACAAAATGAAAGGAAATATATATAAGTAAATAATATAAACATACAAGTAAATAATGTCGACATCAATATCAGCGAGCATCATCGTGATTGAAAATTGAACTTACATTAAATTAATTCTTAGTAAAATATAGTTATATAAGAATATAAATTTAAATCATAAAGAAATTAAATTATTTATCTATGCAATATAAAATATATTGAATGGCAATTGATAATTTAATTTACTGGCATTTTGGTGAACAATCGAGCATTTCCGAGCATAACCGAACTCTCCAACTGTTAATGGAGTAAATAGAAAACACGCGGAAAATTTTACTATTTTCAAAAAAATATATATACATTTTTATCTTTTTTCAAATATATTAATCTGATAAACGAAATTTTGGAAGAAAATATGAAAAATATATTTTCTATAATTATTATTCAAAGAATACAGCAAAACTTACAGATTAATTACGTAAAAATAGGGACTTACAAATTATTTTTTATCAATTTTAAAAAAGAAATAATAATCAATGGACTTACCTTTCATAAGACAAATATTTAGATGTTACTTTAAATTCCTTGTAACAAGAGGAATGATAACCTATTATTTCATCACTCCAACTTGCAGGCAATACAGCATTACAATATTTGTTTTATAATGCTTTCGAGCAGATAAAAAAGTCTTACAAGAAAGCCACATATCTCTATTTTTTTTTTATTTCTTCTCATTTTTCTCGAAAATTTGAGTCTTCAGATAATAAATTACACAAAAAACACCATTATTATTTTGCAGGACAGATTACTATTCAAATTATTTTTCGAAAGACGAATAAAATACGAGGTTGACTAAAAAGAACTTTGCGTGGTTATGATCAACACCGGCATGGGGAAGCATGGAATACCTAGTCCACAGTAAACAATGCTGTGCGCATGCGTTTGTGAACAAGGATAGTAGTATGCCTTAGCTCCAATAGCAAAATGTACAAAATAATATTTTTAATTTCATGAATTTCAACTATGTAACTGGAGGACTGGAATAACGTACCACGCAATTTGTAGGACAATGTGGGTGGTAAACTATGCAAATGTTAGCTAAACAATAAAAAAAAATGATCGGGTTAGTAATTATTTTTCATGACCTTATTTATGATACATATTGGAGAGGGGACTCTCTGATAAAACCTTATGTATTGTAGGACAAATACGTTTCCACGTTATTTAGATAATTATCTCGATAATTAACAAAAAAAAATCGGTTAGTAATAAATATTTTTAATTCGTCAAATCAACATATTTCATCCCTATTATCTTAGTTATAAACCACAATCGAGAATTTTCGTACAAGAATTTGTTGGGCGTCTCATTGAAACGAAGCTATTCTCGAACATTCAGCTTGATAGTAATTATTTTTACATTAAGTATTAGTACTACAACTTTTGAGCGTAGGACCAAGATGACATACCACACAATTTGTAGGACAATGAGGGTGGTAAACTATGCCAATGTTAGCTAACCAATAAAAAAATATCAGCTGGTTAGTAATTATTTTTCATGACCTTGTTTATGATACATGTTGGAGAGGGGGGACTCCCTAACAAAACCATATATTTTGTAGGACAAATATTTTTTCACGTTATTTAGATAATTATCTCGATAATTAACGAAGAAAAATTCGGTTAGTAATCAATTTAAAAAATTCGTCAAATCAACATATTTTATCCTTGCTACCCCATTAAGCTACCATTTACCAACATTACTGTAAGGAAAAAGTTGGGCGTCTAGTCAAAAGGAAGCTACTCACGAAAAATCAGCTTGTTAGTAATAAATGATGACACGTGTACCAGGGAACCTGTACTATAAGAGGAGACGAGTCTACTTCCATACAGCCACAATTTCCAGGACCTATGCAAGTCATGAGAATTTTTGAATTGAAAAGCTTAGATTGCTACGACCGTCCTTCGATTCGAACGTAGGACCTCAACGACCTACAGTATGCGCATTCATAGCGCATAAAAGCTGCCTAGAAACCGATGCGACACACGGTTTCTTCGGGTTACATTAAAGTTTAGTAAATTCAGTTCCATAAAGAATCGTCAGAAAATGAACACTATCCATATAAATTAAGAATACCTACCAAAAATCACGAATATAACGAATGAGAACTATTCGATATACCACTTAGTAATTTACCAAGATTTATGTATTTACACATAAAAGCCATCTATTAGAGAGTTGCAGTACTAAAAAAAAATAGGACTGGAATGACTTTTTTAACTGAATGTCAAACGTAAATGGCCTCAGAACCTCAAATAATTTGAAGCATTACATAAGGTATTTTTCTTTTTCATGAATAACCTCGTAAAACATTGTTATTTTAAAAGAATTATTGCATTAAATAGGTATTTTTTAAATTTGAAGCCATCTGTTGTCGAGTTGCTTAACTAAGAAAATTATATATATTATGTTAATATCTGCAACGTGGTCTCCTATTGATATATATTTTTTTACAAGACAAGTCCAGATTATATAAGAAACAATTAGTAATGACTATAGGATTCCTTAGCTTTTTTAAATTTCCAGCATCTTGTGAAATTATTTTGTATTTATATGGTTATTACTTTATATTTTGAATTGGTACGGCTACTCACTAACAGATGGCGTTCGGCTACCAAATGCTTAGATTATTATTAAGTTTAACTTGACTATTGATGATTTATTATAATGAAAAATATCCAAAGTAATGGCTGAAATAATCTAACTTTGTAGTATTCTTAATGATATTATGCAGTTTTTCACTTTTGTACATACTTCTATTAGTATTACAACTTGTCGTATAGTCTATAGTACATTAGAATAACATAATACGTACGTGATCAATTAACACTTCAAATACCATAAGCTTAGGTACATCAATTACATAAACTAAACCCGCTATTACTTTTCATTTCTCTATTTATTTTCAGTTCAATTGAATTATTTTTTATTGTCATTAGTTCCCGATTATAAGCCACCTGTTGACAAGTAGCGGTACTAGAAAAGTATGTACCAGATAGTAGATACTTGTGCAGTGCAAGTGAGGCAGGAGCAAACCAAGAAGTAGTAGTAGTGTAGTCCTTTGCTGAATACAAACGTATGATATCATCGAGAAAATTTGGAATGTTAGCTCAATTAGCGTGGTCTAGTATTTCATGTGTTGATGATTTAAGAAATGTTGATAATTTCGTTGCATCTATTGCTAACAACTGAATTCAGATTAAAGCCGTGTCTAATACTAGCAATTCGTTACATCTCTTAGGGCCAATTGCACAAACTAACTTTACCCATACCTTTGACTATAAAAACGTCAATCCCATGTAACATTAGCAACGTCAACGTACGTACGTCACAAATGTATGGAGATGACATTGTCAAAGTCAAAGCTAAGGGCAAAGTTAGTTTGTGCAACTGAGCCTTAGTAAGAAAGTTGTATTGACTAAATAGGTACCAGACCGCTGTTAACAACGATGCAAATAAATATGAGAGGATTATATAAAAATCAAGTTGTAATTCGCTGCCCATGGTGGGAGCAAGGGGGGCGTAAGAAAGCCTCAAGTACACACCAACTCCATTGTACGCATTGGGGTATTCTATTGTTTTGCAACTCGCAATTCTGATAAAATTTGAAATCAAGTTCATTAACTAGCAAATACAACATGGAAGTTGGAACCAATCCCTAACAGACAACTTAAATGTTTAAAAACTACGATATATTATGCGAGCGCACCGTCCCGGCATTGCGACCAGCGACCAGAAGTTACAATGTGCTATAGTATTATTTATTCAACATGCCTTAGAACGAACTCCACTATGGAATATCGCCGTCGAAATACCGGGTATATCAAGACTGCGACCGAAAACGAAGCGGGGTGGTAATATTAGTGGTTACAGACACAATGCAAATAAAAATTTCGCTTAATAACCGACAGATTTTTTTGCAATCTTTTAAAAATCTTTGTGTTTGGGTAGTAAATACCTAGTTATTGCAAAAATAGTAATTTAAACCCTATCGTACCATTGCGTCTTAAAAAATAAAAAGGTGTACATCATTATTTTAGGAAAACTATGTACTTATACTTAAATACGACGATAAGTAAAAAATAACCAAAAAAAATTTACGACGTTTTTGCGAAATTTTTAGTTGCGTTGTGTCCGAAGTCACTAATACTACTACCACCTGGCTTCGTTTTCGGTCATAGTCTTGATATACCCTGTATATGTATAAAATTTAGGTGAGGTTAAGTTTTACCCAGTTATAAAAAAAATGTATGTGTGTTTATGGCAGGGACGAAGGTCAAAGTTTTAAGGATATAGAAAAATAACGGTTATACAAATTTTGTTTCAAATAATAGGCTTAGGTATTTAAAAAGCCTTTACAGATACGGAACACAGTTGATTAAATCACCGGCTATGTAACGAGCGGCCACGTGTTCAATCCCGCAGTGATACAAATGTTTATGTCATGCACAAATATTTGTTATGGGTATGAGTGTGGACACCGTAAAGTCTCTTAGTTTTCAGTACGACTAAAGACTTGAGTGATCTTAAAGCGTTACTGTAGGGTGTATATAATTAATTTACCTCATTAAATTGATCCATAACATATACCAAATATAAAAGAAGTACATATCTACTAGCAAGTGCTTTAATAATAGATGAATATTTGCAGTTCAACTAATACTGGTCATTTCTTAACACGTTACGTGACCACGAGGCAACAGAAAAAGATTAACAAAAAAATATTTGGTAATTAACTCGAAACTGACCGAATCAATTATTAATACTCAAACTATAAATTAAACAATATAGTTTCCTATGGAAAATATACTCCGAACGGGATGAACAACCTACCTATTTCCATGGATCGAAATATGTATTTTCTGTGCACATTTCCAGCATCGAAATAAGCACAGAATTAAATAGTACAACAAACAATTATACTAAAGGCAATAACTTGAAAATACATGATATCTAGCGTACTCACCAGAGAACTGCCCACAAACGCCGGCGCCGACAAAAATGGCGGTTTGCTGTAGCACAAACTACAAACACTACTTGCACTAGATAGTCCATTAAACAACTAGAATTACACAGAAATAGAGCGCGGCAAAAGACTTCGCGCCGCGCCCACGAAGACGCACGCGAGACTAAACTAGCAACTCAGTGAGCAAGCAAATGAAGCCTAACTACCCTCCATTAGTAAAAAAATATAGGCACGGAAATATGGTGTATTGAAATGATTGCTTGTATAATTTAATTATTATACACCTTTATTTAATAAATAAGCTACTAGAATATATGTACAATGGGAAAATATAAATATATTGAATAATTTAGATGTGGGAAAAATTAATTAACGGCTGCTAGAATAAAAATGGAAATGAAATAACAGGATATGTGTGTTATGCAATTTAATTTAAACTGGATGTAATAATTTTTAGGCAGTGAATAATAACAGTTTTGACATGTTTATAAGAAAAATAATTCCCAAAAAGTATTATAAAATATGTCACTGCTTAACAGAGTCCACAAACACAAACTATATTTTACTGCAACGACTTAAATGCACCAATAAGTGCTGCGCAGTATTGCAGTTTCGATTGAATTGAGTATTTTTATGTATATTTAAGACTTAAGTTCCTTTGTGGAATGTGCCAAGCAATAACACCATATAAATTCGGTTAGGAATTGTGGAAAATAGTTGCTGGCTATAGACCTTTATGTTTGTGACTATGGTACATGGTAACATTATTATTAATATTGTATTACCTTTATATTTATTTACTAGTCATATCAAATTTAATAATTTACAATAAAAAAATATATGTATAAAAATATCGTAATTCCAATTATGTATGGCGACATGCATTTTAATTATTTCATTTCTTTACCAATATATTTTTTTTATAAAACTCGATATTAATTTTTTTTTTAATACTTATAGGTATAAATAACAATGACTTTTGTCTATAAGTTTGAAATATTATGTTCGTTCGGCAGAATCGCCAGTATTGTTTACTTAGATCTATGTGTCGTTGTCGACTAGTTGTAAAAAATCGACTAAAGAGTATTCTTAAATAATTCTTAAGAAAATAATATCATGGTAGCTTAAGTACTCCATAAATAAGTACTCAAGACATTACTAAAAGACTTAAAACTAAATAAATGCTGTGCATTCATATGTGGTGATAAAACAAAATAACTAATTTTAGGATCTTTTAAAACAAATTTTTTCTTTGACTACATTGTATTAATATTAAATTAGCATTCTTCAATATTGACTTATTAATTTTATCAACACATATATTGCTTAATATCTAATTATACATATGGTGGTTGAGGAATCAGTCTTCATTTTTGGAGATTCTTAGACTGCGTATAATCCATGGACAAATTAGCACATTTCCATATTATGTGATACCAACCGACTGCAAATAGAATATTATTCTCAGAAAGTATTTTCCAAGTCGCATAAGATAAGGCTTTAAAAATATTAAATAATTTATGGACTACAATTTGTGAATGCATTAAATTTGGATCACTAGATATCAAAAAACTGGGTATGTGCAGAATAAAATTAGAATCTTTTAGTCAAATAATGTGGAATGCGGAACAAAACAACCGCACTAATAATAAGTACTGCTAAGTACATAGTTTACCAATTACTATGAGAATGTATTAAGTACGTATTCACCAGAAATTCGCATTTCATAATACATTTTATAATTTACTCTACGTTAAAAACACGCACCTAATCAATGTGTAAGTTATTATATTCCTATAAATTATGAGATACAACAAATGAAACTGAATTGCATAAAGGCATAGGTCACCGTAGGAACTAAATAAGAACGGTAAAACTTCACTTCACTAAAGTTATAGTTCTTGATCGCTAGATGTCGCTATACGAGTACGACACGAGAAGTCACTACTTCACTGAAGTTAGAGTTCTTTATCGCTAGATGTCGCTGTACGAGGGCGACACTAGTTGGGCGGGGCGGTGGGTGAGGCCACGCTGAACGATGTGATGAAGACGTTCACGATGGTCACCAGGAACACGCCCAGCACCGTCATATTATTTATTTTGTCGGCCTTGCAGATGTCGTCTTTCTCGTTGACGTCGTACCGGCTGTTCATGATGAGGCCGACGCCTACTGCGACCTGAGAAGTACACAGAATTCATTAGAATTTTTATAATGTAGTTTCTAGCCAATCTTAAAGATACTAACATTGCCAGAAATATAATAGTACAATCTTGTTAAAAAATTAGATAGTTAATAAATTAATTGGGAGGATGAATCAAATCTATTATCATTGCAAAGATGAAAAAATCTCATCAAGGATATGCGATGTTATAGTATAGCACTAATCATGTCGGGTTCGACAAGTCTCATATAGGTTTGGACAAAAGATATCTCATATATCAGCAACGGTCACCCTAACATTTGTTGAGGCGTAGTATATTTAGAGGACTATTTAATATTTATAAAGCCTCTTTTACACGGGGAGAGTTTCTCGCATCGAAGATACGATTATCGTAAAGCCCCATTTACGCGGGGAGAGTTTCTCGCCTCGAAGATGCGATTGTCGCAAGAAGATAAAAAGTCGCATCGTATAAACATTTGTCAGAACACGATAATCTATAGCGGTTTTGTCATACGATTCTCGACTCCAGAAACTGTCCCCGTGTAAATGGCGTTTAACGCAGAAGATAGAATACCTGTAGGATGATGCTGAGCGTGATGAAAGTGACACTAGGGTAGTAGTACGGGTGCGTGCTAGAAGATTCTAGAACATAGCGCAGTTGATTGGCGTTGGCCGAGAGAAGAGCCAAGTCCATCATGCCTTGAGCGAGATTCTTCTTTTGCTGGTATGTGTTCATGTTAGGCGTAACCTGTAGACAAATCAGATAGGCATACAATAATTTTATTCAAAAACATGTCTTATTTGTGTCTTTGTTGTCCAAAATGCAAATTATAACAACAACTTTTTTTTCTTGGAAATGATAATAATTTACAGAATTGTTTATAAACATATTCGAGTGCTTGGATTATTTTAAGTACTTGTAAGTTTGCTGAGACTTACCGCTGGGAATGGTGAGATGGGTCGGTCGTCACCAAATCTGTTGCCGAGTTCAGTGGTTCCATCTGAAATAAATAATATTTTTTGTTAATAAATCTTCTCAATACTAAGTAAGATAAAGGGGTTTTAGCAAATAATAATATTATTCAGTGCATTAAATAAATTGTAGTAGCGTGTTGTTATCCCTTAATTAGTGCAATTGTAAAGGTATTTATAAAGCAAAATTATTGTTTGTAAAATATTCAATGGATAGCGCCACAGAAATTAGCACGTATATTTTAAGCCAATAGTTGTGAAATATAATTTTAGGAAACCGAATGTGAAAAAGTTTTCGAATAGAATAATTGCTACAGATTCACTGAGTCTTTTCATATTCAGGTGCTATATCAGAACAATATGATCAAATCCTGCTATGAAGAAAGGATGAATTGTTAATCAAGTTAACTTGTAATGTCCCCAAAAATGTATTTTTAATTTTCATAGATGTATTTGATTATTTAAACGATGAATTCTGAAACCCCGATATTAACGTTTTAGAAAAGACTGTGTGAATGTCGCAGAAGTGACAGCATTACTTAACCGTGGAAAGAGTGTGGCGGTTTGTGTGAGGTGGACCAATCACCGTAAGGATAGTCAATCTCATCTTCTGAGCTGAGCGGCCATTTACCATCGTCGGTGCCGACGCCTTCGTCGTGGGTGGTGTGGTCGCCGTCGCTGTCGGGGTGCTTGTCGGAGTCCACGCCATCTGGAAGCAGAGGTTTCTAGTCAAGGAATGTTCTAGTAGAAGGTTTTAAAAGTTGTAGAGTCTTGCTTGCTGTAGATTGTTAAGGACTGCCGCGACATGGTATCATTGTGTGTGAAAAACTTCGCGTTGCGTTTCTTTTAGTTAAATAGTTGATGTCTTATTCACCTATCCTTAAGAACTGACAGCGCATCTATATTCTGTTTGTCTTCATTCTTCAATTTGGTGCTCGCCACTTTAACGTGTATTAATATAATAGTGTGGTGCTAAATCTTTTATCATGTAAATGTGATATTTGTTTATCAAGATATTAATACTGATATTATTAAGGAAAGGCTCTTGTGGTACACAAACATGAATAGTGAGGACCCGTAAGTAAATACTGTGAATGGCTCTCTTACATTAAACTTTATCAAAAACATGACTTTTGTTATATCCCAAGGCAGAATGATATGAAAACACGTAACAGATATTTCTAGACGTGTGATTATTATCATGTATGATGGTAAATATTAGGCTGACACGTTCATGTTCGCTCTATCATTACTGTGCGCCATTGTTAGCTCAGTTTATGTTGAGAATGTAATTGAAATGAAATACTAACAGAGAGCATATTGCAGATACAGTGCAATTAATTTGCAGCGATAAGTAAATTGTATATGGCATTTAAAAAAAATAGAGTAATATTAGGTATCTAGAATTCAATGTAGTAAAAAGCGAATGAAATCACCATTACGGATTTTAAAAATTAATACTGCGGAATACCATAAAAGGAAACGCGAAGTTGACAGCAAACGGCCGGTATTTCCATAAACTAATTAGATACGTGGAACTGGAAACTCTTATACTAAAACAAGCGGTTATCTCGAGAAAATTTTAAAACAATTTACCTTTTAAACCTCATTTTTCCAGACGGCTACATGTTTTATAGCCTATTACTACGTTACTAAAACTAAAACTACGACAACCAGACTTTGTTTGCGGAGTATAATCGTCACAACAAGGTGACATTTTGAATGGTAGTCTACTTCGTATAGATTTATAATAAGTTAATATAATATTTTAGATAGGAAGTTTCCTTGACGCCGATGTTAATTCGACGTATAACATGTACCTAGGTGAACGACCTCTCATTGTCATGAAGTGCAAATATGTCGATATATAGCTGAATATAATGGTTTCTTAGATTTACGCGAATGTTACACATTGAAATAAAACTATTTTTTAACTTCTTTAAAAAATGTAAAAATTTAACCAAATCGCGATAAAATCCGTAAAAAATATTTCAATTTAGCTGAACATTCTATTTGTTGTTCAAGTTTGCTCATCTTACGTCTTTCATCATCATCATGGAATGCTTGAAATTCCACTGCGCTCATCATCCTGAGACATAGGATGTTAAGTCTCATTATGTCCAGTAGTTACTCTGGCACTCTGCAATATCCTTTAAACCGGAACATAACAGTGCATTTACACTGCTGTTTGGCGGGAGAAATAGACATTGCGGTGGTACCTACCCAGGCGGTTTCTCACATGTGAGAGACCTACGACCAGTAAAAATCTACAATCGAGAGGAATTAGCCCATGATATAGTCCATCACGTTGGCCTAGTGCGGGTTGGCGGACTTTACATACCATAAAAATTGATAACAAAGGCGTAAAACACCCACATTCTCACGATACATTACCACGCAGATAAAAGGACCAAAAATGTGTTCCCTGACCACAATCGTTATCTTCATACTACAATTATGTGTACATTATCGCTCGACCTTCGATTCCTTTATTGTGGTCATTATCTTCGCACGATATTGGTCAAAACAATGGACGGATGCAGTGATAGCCGGTGCTCTTGTCCTAATTTACATCAGAAACATTAGATATCTACTATTTTATCTAATTACTAGATAATTTTATAAACCCAATGTCTAGTTACACCACACGCTGGCGTGTCCTAATTATGGTTAATTTGAACGGATGTGGTGAATAGAATTTTGAGGTTAGCTAGTTTTAATTATAAGTTAAATAATATCAACCGAAATTATAACAATGTGTGGGTGAAATGTCGACAAAATTGCTGTTCAGGGACGACCTCCTAAAAATGGTGGAAAACCCAATATTTTTGAGCTTTGATGTACGCAAGATCGTCCTAATTTCATCAAAGTTAAATAAATTGAACAATATTGGAACTTGGAACACGTATCAACAGCATGTGTAGCTGATTGTTTCCAGTTTAGTATAGTCATTGTCTTTTTTGTTACAACAGAATTCAGAAGAATGTAACAGAAAGATAATTTGGGCCGTTGATGTAACCTTTTTAGATTCCTAACAGTAACTAATAGAACACATTCAAACAGGATTGCGGTCAGCGTATTGGCTTTTTTGCTCGTCTAACTTTGATGGTGCAAAAACTGATCCATACGTTTGCCATTATGATAAATTTAAGTATTTTATTTTCAATTCCTATACTGAATTCTTCTTGGCGCTAGATCCACTTATTATTTAAAATTCAATAGACAAAGTAAATAGTGAGCACTGAGCGGCGAGCGACAATATTTTTGACTTGAGTGCGGATGATTCATAGTAAGGTAACCAAGTAAGGTTGCATACCTGAATTTTTACAACAATTTCAAAGACGTGACGTCTGTCAATCCCGAATCCGAATTAACCATCCGTAAGATTATCATACTTATACAAGCTGAAAGTGTAAAGTTAACGCAAAATAATGGATATTTCATTATGTCTTTTTTATCTTGAGCGGAAAAATATGTATTAAATAAATGAAATACTTAATTCATTTTCTTTCCATGATAAATTTCGCTACAATTAGGACAATGAGAATATTAAACAATAGGTACACACTCAATGAAAAGGGCGTTTGCCAAGTCATTGTTTAACCTGACCACGGTGGTCACTATGGTCGGCAATCGGAACAAAATTTCCGTTAATGACTCGTGGGTATTCCCAACCAACTCCGTAATTATTCTGACCTGATGAACTACTTTTATGCAATTTACTACATTTCTCTTTTCTGCCCCACCTCAGTACAAAATTTAATGGAGTCTCGTTCAACGTGACTCTTTCCATGTTGCGGAATGAAGTGGCTTTTAATTTTACGGTCGTCCGTCTACCGGATATCAACTGTTTTGGGACAATGCTTTTTAGTTTAGCACTATGGTGTAGTTAGTAATGCTGAATGGCAAATTTAAATTCCCAATTCTTGTAACCAATTCGACGTAGGTAATTTAACAAATATTTCTTCATTGTGTATTTGACATGATATATCGGGATATGACAGCCTCCGTGGCGCATTTGGTTAGACGCCGCCTGTGAAGCGAGAGGCCGCGGGTTTGATCCCCGCACGGAAACAAATGTTTGTGTGATCCTCAGATATTTGTTTCGGGTCTGGGTGTTTGTGAGACCGAAAAGTCTCACGTAATTTCTGATACCCACGACACAATACTTGATCTTAGTGTGGGTTAAGAATTATGTATGTGACTGTTGGTTATTTATTTATTTAAAAGAATAAGTTGCTGTACTAAGGATCGTGAATCAGTTCCTTACAATACTGTAAAATGAACGGAACGTGAGTAATGTCCATATTTTAGTATGTGGTTCGCTATATAGATTTTAAACGCCTCTCTTTACATGCATAAATACGTTGGCAATAAGCGTACAAGCTAGTTCTTTATACTTGTACATAGTGATTGATCTAGCAAGATCGCCAAGGTCAATGACATAATCACTCCACTGGCCACCATAAAAAAGCTACGAGTCCTGATGACGTCACCGCATAAAGCTGTAGAATTCTAAAGGCTATTTGAAACAACGGCTAACATACATCAATGTTTTAGTGATAGTAATGGTCTTTGTGCTTTGTAAAGACAAGTTAGCTAGGTCATTGTAAGATCTTTAAGATTTTTTAATTTTTAGATAGAGAAGATAAGACAGAAATTGTGATATATACGTTAAAGAAACTAACGGTCCGATATTGCTATTCTCAAGTACCTCTTTAAGAAGTACCTTATTATAATGTTAGTACCTATACTTAAAAATGACAATAAACAAAAGTTAACTGATTTTAATCACAAAAATTCTAGCGCTCCCCCTTAGTATTATCGCAGAAATGTAGTACATCTAGTACTTACTTCTTTTTCTTGAATAACAGTGTTTATATTTTTTACCGTTTTTATCAAAATTAATCTTTGTTCTCCAGCTTTCCAAGTCTCCAGCGTTACAAGTATAGCAGAAATGTATTAGTTTCGTCTAGTACGTACTTATTTTCCTTGTATATGAGTTTTTATAGTTTATATGTATAGTTTAAAAAAAAACTTTTTCGGTAGATATCCAGCAATATGCAATTCAGTCTACCATCGTGGTTAATCCTAATACGTTCTGTCAATTGTGTCCATAAAATTAACTAACAAATTAATAATAAAGATACATACTGTGAGGGAGTCCGGGCAGCGTGGGTCCGTCCACCTCCAACAATCCGTCATCGATCCCGGGGTACGGGCCGGTGTCCGGGGGCTTGTCCACTTCATCGTCCAAATCATCGATTTCAGGTCCTGGGAAAGTTCAACATGTTGGTCATTTCTATTTGAAAGTTTTGTATTAAGAGCTCAATATACTTTTGTATTTGTCGCTCTTTTAATAAAAGTCAGACATGCCATTAACTATTTAAAAACAATCAATTATTATTTAAAATAAAAAAATGAAAAACGTTTTCACTTGTAGAAAAATATAATAGTAATTAGGTATGCAAGGTGAAATAATAATTATCATGAAATTACTTTGATATTTATTTATTTTTTTAATAATAAAATTCCTTATTTATTTTTAAAGCCAAGTAAAGAATATTACATTTAGTTGCCAATCGTGTCGCGTGTCGTTTTTATATGTAAATAACAAAATACAATAATTTAAAGTAAGCAAGCTAAAATTTCATGCACGGTTGCGTATAAAACTATTTTACCAACATGATTTACACCAACGAAATTAATAGTTAATTTAGTGTTCCCTCTTACCAGCTAACGGTGGTTTCTGTTTATCTCTGTCTGGTTCTAACAGCGGTTGTCGTGAAGACTCATCGCGGCCGTGGACTCCGGGGACGCCCGACTATAACAAAATGAATTCATTAGATATAAATAATACATCATTCTAACATCTTAATGGTTAAAGTGGGTCGTGGTCAGCAGTGACTTCCTTATGTCATATTTCAAAGTCTGTATATTATTGTGGAGCATACATAATATAGATTTTACATACATAAACTCACGCCTTTTTCCGAGAAGGGGTAGGCAGAGGTGCAACCACGGTCTCAGACACAAATTCCAAATTTCGCTATAACGGGCACAAATTCCTGACTCTGGACTGATAATCATTAATAGAAAAATCACTTTACCCGATCCGGAATTCGAACTTGAGATAGATATATAGATTTATAGTACAGATAAAAGAGAGATTTTTATTTTGTTCTGGGTCTAAGTGCACGTCAACTAAAGTCTTATTCACAAAGGGAAATGTAGGGCTGTAGGATTATTTAGATTTCTGTATGAGTTATTCAATATAAATAAATGAACATCTGAGCCATTCTTGAAGGATCATTGTCATTACACGTTGGCGAGCGAACCCATTGAATTTCCGGATGAATATTTAAGTTTTTTGCGATATCAAAAACCGTGTAAACGGAAGTGCATAACAAGGGATTTCCCTCACATTACTCATCGCATGCCGACACTTTTGTTTATATTCCTTGTTATTCTAAAAAGAGATCACAGCATACAGTTAGGGACGTGATTCCAAGAGATAACCAAAGGATCTTACGTTTTCACAGTGATAGTAGTTTTACGCTTGTATTCAATTAATCAGTTTTTTTTTATTGCAATGAATGACGAGACGAGCCTTCCATTCGCATGATGGTAAGCGATACGACCGCTCATGGAAAGTAGCAATACCAAACAACACCATGAGTTACAAGGCATTGCTTGGCATTCCACTGCGCTCGCCATCCTGAGACATAAGATGTTAAGTCTCGATATGTCCAGTAGTTACTCTGGCTACAATGTCCTTCAAACCGGAACACAACACTGCATTTACACTGCTGTTTGGCGGGAGAAATAGACATTGCGGTGGTATCTACCCAGGCGGCCTCTCACATATGAGAGACCTGCCACCAGTGATACTTTATAACGCTCTAAAATAACCATTTCACTTCTTTGACTGTTATGACATTCTTGCAAACTCATAATATAATATTAGATAGATAATATTTAGGTTTTAATAAATAAATAAATACACCCAACATTCACATACATAGCCCTGACCTCACACCAAGATCGAGTCTTGTGTCGTGGATATCAGAAACTACGAGAGATTTTTCGGTCTCACAAACACCCAGGCCTGAAACAAATACCTGTGTTTCTCACAAATATTGGTTTCAGTGCGGGGATCGAACCCGCAAACCTCACGTTTCACAGCCGGCGTCTAACCAACTGCGCCACGGAGGCTGTCAAAACATCTTGAATTGAAACTTTCAAGCTATGAATGGCACGTTCTCGACCGATGTTGTGTTATCACACCATTCGATAATATTGCTAATACTCGTAACATCGTAAAATCTACTTGTTTTGTATATTCTTAGCCCGTAAAGATAGTAGGTAGTTTCTGTATTCAACCGCGACTATGAATATGGCTGTTACGTGTATCCGTAATATTTATATAATACGTTCAACAAGGTAAAAGTTACACCTGACAACAACCTCAAATGAAACATAACAACAACAGTTACAGGAAATGAAAATAAGCGAGGAAAACTGTTCAGAATATTCGATGAAACGTTTTCGCGACATGATGAGGTCATTAACACATTGTAACGTTTCAAAGTCAAGGTTTTTGGCAGGAATTACATACAAACCGGTTTGTATAAAACGAGTCTAAAGGCTCCCAAAGTCACCCGAGAGTTTTGTTAAGCATTTTGCATTTTATAACCAAAAATCACTTTGCATGCATTTATTAACAGTAAACATTTTAAAACAAGAAGATGCAAAAATTGATAATTTTTAAATAATTCAAGTTGCATGACTACTATTTTTGTAATTGAACTGCACAAAACACCGTCTGAGTAAATCAATGAAAGTTATCCTTTTGTCTAGTTCTAAGAAACACTGAGCGGCAATTATATGTGTTTTCATGAGTTTATCCATCAACCAAACTGCTCTTGAAATATTTTATATTATTTCAGCTGAATATTTTCGAATAAAAACGAATTTTACTACATACATTAGTAAATAAAGAAAATTATTTGATAGAAACAAAAGGAAGGACCACAATATACATACTGCCACAGCATAGTAATTGGTTTTCTTTCACGAACAGTTGAGGAAATAAAATGAATCGTTTAGAATACGGTTTAGATTTGCACACAAATATAAATATAGGTTTAATTAAATAAGATATAATAATAGCATGGCTCAATAACATGATATCGCGAGTCAAAGGGGACAAGGTAGTGTTAGTCATTACGCACCGACTACTTTACTGCACTTGATCTAATTTAATGAATAGCAATGTATTTGATAACGAACAGATTACTTGTTTTAAAACTATTATAGTTAATTGCAATCAACGTGACATTTATGAGAGATAATGCGATTTTTAAACAAATAGAATCTTTTTAACATGCAAGTCCATTTTCGAGTACTTTTAAAGGACTTACTTTTTAAGGACCGATGACAATACAAAAATTTAAATAGTTAGTGACTAATTTAAAATGTCTTGAAATAATAACCTGATTCTAATATTTAAGGGGTGCACGATGACTTATATGACGTGAACCATCTCAATTCAAACACATATAGTGTAGACCGACAAATCGTAACATACATCAATGGTTCCGAAATTTGCAATACTCTTTACGTTAGAATTTTAATGACCTACAATTCGTAAATTCTTTGGAATCTATTAACCCCGGTAAGATTATCGTAAAGCAATGGTAAAAACGTTACATCGATTAAACGTTAAGTGCTATATAAGGATAGGAAAATTTGGATTGACAGATCCCAAAAAAAAATCGAGGCAAACGAGCTAATGGCTCACTTGATAGCAAGTGATTATCGCATACACGAAACGTCTTTAATACTTGTTTTGTGGGTATGCTGCCGGTCCTAAAAATGGAGCGCAGAAAGGAAAAAGGATGTAAGCAAAAAACGGGTATTAGGCATCCGGCAAATCTACGTGATCAATTAACCTTGGAATATTTAGTTTTGCATTTAACCAGAATTTTGTTAAATCATATTAGTATGGACATGTGGGGTTTTTATCCGGATATGGAGTTTCCAAGATTCAACCAGACATCCGAATTCTTTATTAGCGATTGGTCATTACTCATTTCCCAATTATAATGACGCAGGTACAACTTTCACTAAGCATTTATTCTTCAAAATTATTTAACTGTAATGGCAAGATTTTTGTTGTAAATATTTGGAACGAGGTTGATTACGAATCTAATGGATGATCTTATAGAAAAGTAACAGGCGTTGGTTTAATTTTAGACGCACATGTGTTTAGAGTACAGGTAAACAAATACAACTTGTAACTAAAACTGATTGTAAAATACGTATATTTGGGCGTTGAATTTTCAACAAAATATGAAGACAATATCCTAAGCGGCGTTTGTCGTATTTATGCTACAAAACTTTATAAATGGTGACAGCCATGTCAAGCCCTTTGGTTATTCCTGCAGCCCCTAGATTTCTGGATATTGTGGCTTTAATTCATAAACTTTAGGATGAAGTACGAAAGACGTGTTTATTAAAATTTATTTGTGATCAATAAAACATTTATTATATTAGTCATCTAATACATCTTCTGATTACTCCACTACATAAACAACTTTCCGGAATGTGTCATAGCTGCGTGAAAAAGACCCTTAGCAATACGTAATGCATTTTAATTAATTATATGAATTATAATATTAATAATAAAATACAAATGGTGACGGCAATATACTATAATTTTGATACAAGCGAGCGTATCAAACCACAAATGCGGTACAATCCCACGCCACAAAACTTGCTCGTATCACAGCAATTAGAACAAAGACTTCATTACAAATAACACCTAATTAAAATTATCAATGTTTTTCCTCCTTTAGTTACAGTCTCTAAGGAATAGAGATGGTAAAAGGGTCGATGCTTCCATTCGACCTCTGCAAAAGAATTGTGAAAGTATGAAGGACGCAATTTGATAGGTACGAATTCTGCAATATCACAGATTAATTTATTATACATATTATAATACTGAGAAAGTGAGAATCGAATTTCTATCGTTCTATCGTCGATCTATTTACTATTGAATCTTAACTGTTGCAGACAGCGTTTGTTTGAGGAAAATAATTAGATAAATTAAATCGTTTGGCTCCTTCCCAATTTTTTTAATTCCTAAAATTACGGTACACTTAGCCACCTTGACACTAAAATTTCTCCAGTGCACTTTTCATCACATTAATAATATCAAAAAAGCAGAGACAGAATAGGTTAAAAAAACTGAATTTAAATGCTTTTAATAATATCGCAAGAATTATAATCGACTTATAATTATAATCGATATGGCGATAGGCTCGCCCCCTATCACATCATGGAACGGAACATACAAGGCGAAATGTGGGTGTCCTGGTGGCGCCTCTGCCTACTCCTTCTGGGATAAAGGCGTGAGTTTATGTATGTAATTATAATCCAGATAGTTCCAAAAATATTTCTTTATATAAGCGATTGACTATAAAAAGGAAGTTATTCATATTAACATGCGAGTGTTAAAATGTAGAACAAACATACGCGATACATGAAAATGCTCAAATGTACATGTATTACATTACAAAATTAATAAAGAAAATATGAGGACTAAACATAACTCAATAAAGAGGCATGAATTGCTTACGAAGATTGGTAGCAGAGTAAAAAAGGGCTTAGTGAAAATATAATTTAAATGCATTCTTTAGATATTAACAATAGAGTTAAAGATGATGAATGGCTAAATCATACATCTAAAAATCGATGTAGTATTACAAGAACATTGCGAAATCTACATCTTATATTGGATAAAAAATGTGCAAATATTCGTCATTTTTAAAAAATTGAAGGCCAGTCTTGTCGACGCTGAGTCACGCGTGGGTGGGTTCAACGAACTCTTCCGATACTTTGTTTATTACATGCTCAATAATATAATTATGAAACAATTTAAATAATCTTTTTCCGCCTTTGTTTACATGTCAACATTTTACTGCATCCTTAATGATGCTGTGAATGTTTTCTGTTCTGGAAAACTTAAAACTTCTTAAAAGGCTTATTATTCCTGCTCGTTTCATAAGTAATAATAATTCAAATAATTATTTATTGTAGCACCCTGTGGTCTTTAAGTCTAATAAAAAAGTAAATTGTAACCTAGCAAATAA
This sequence comes from Deilephila porcellus, assembly GCA_905220455.2. Classification (NCBI taxonomy): domain Eukaryota; kingdom Metazoa; phylum Arthropoda; class Insecta; order Lepidoptera; family Sphingidae; genus Deilephila; species Deilephila porcellus. The sequence goes on along the minus strand of LR999984.1, from coordinate 785,631 downwards.
AGTTTGCGATTGAAACATTGTACGCTTGATTTTCTATTTAGTTACACTGATCATAAATGTATCTATTTCCTATTTTGGATACTATTTACAGATTTAGGTTTAGACATTCAAGGACATTTATTTCTCTTAGGAACCACCAAAAAACATTTTAAAGTGGCTGTAATGGTTGCAAAAAAAAATCTAATCTTTGAATATTTTCTAATTGCATTTTCAGATAGAAGGTTCGCTCTGAACTGCAAGTTGCAACTTAAAATCTAAGGTTATCCACAAATTAATTAAATAAATAGGTACTCAATGTGTTCTGCCCTAAAAAAGATTGTACATATATTGAGTTTAACAGTAATTTAATATAGGTAATATGTATCACATAAAAATGATCTGAATTAACCCTTGGCCTTCCAAAACAATGACGACATTTTGAACGCAAAGTGAGTATACTTACTCACGAAGGTAGATTCACTACTAAGTAATCAACTTTCAATAACGGGTACATTTCCGAAACCGCATTAAATTCGGTGTAACTATTACTCATAAATAATTCCCATTAACATTTATTGAAAAGTAGCTTCTAAGAGCGGTGCAAAACTGTTAAATCACTTTTATAGGAACTACATTTTTGGACGGTTCATTAGCTCTGTTTTTTATCATGTATTAAGTTTGGTTAAGGGAAATAACTGAAATTATTAGTGGTATTTAATTCAGGAATTTGTACTTTTTGATATTCCCAATTAATTTGCTTTGTTAGGTTAATTAGGGCAAAACTTACACGCTGAACGCTAGGATTTCCTGTGGAATTTACTTGTTTTAATTAAACAATTTTTAGTACTTGGATGAAGATATGACATTCGCGCAATAAACTATATCATGTAAAATTAAACTATCAAAATCGAGGTTTCGTTTTGAAGTTTTGTTCTTACCTGTTGGAAACTTTAAATAAAAACTCATTGAATAAAAAATCGAATTCAAATAATAGGTGTCTTGATGTCGCTATTATTCCTACACTATTGGTACCTACATAATAATTTTGATAAATTTAACATTGATGATGACATTGTTCGCAAGTATTTTGAACCCGACACGGCCCACGTAGGATTACGTCGTCGAGCATCGAACAAAGCAGATTTATTAAGTACTGTTGCTTATAATTTGTTTTTTTTTTTTCTCCTATTTTCCTCTTAGTAACAAATTTTAATGAATACCGATATACTTTTTGACTTTGTTGATAACAAAACACTGTTCGGAAATTAGTAGTAACAATTAGATTCAAAGGAAGAGTCCCATAGTTATTTCTTTCTATGCTCTACCTGTAAAAATATTGAAGTAGCATTTGGAAATTGGCGCTGCATGCATGCTCAAGAAAGTATTGCATTTAGAAGTCTATTTGTTATTCACCTTTTTTTTCGTAATTTTATTATTGTTGACAGCCTCAGTGTTGGTTAGACGCCGGCTGTGAAACGAGAGGCCGCAGGTTCGATCTCCGCAACGAGACAAATGTTTGTGAGGCCCTCAGATATTTGTCTCGGGTTTGGGTGTTTGTGAGACCGAAAAGTCTCTCGTAGTTTCTGATACCCACGACACAATACGTAATTGATCTTAATGTGGTGTCAGTACTATGTATGTGACTGTTGGGTGTATTTATTTTATTTATTTATTATTGTATTTTTTAAAAGCTGCTCTACTTCATTTTCACTTTGACTGCAATAAAAAAATACATAACAAGTACTATGTCTCATTCGTAATTGTATTTTTTTCTTTAAAATTCAACTTCGTAGTTTGTTGTTGATATTGAGAGCAGCAAAAATCAATGGTAATACATATTTTAGATTTTTGAACGGAAAATTCATGCAATCTTGATCCTAATTATATTTATTATTTCCATACAAGTTGCACGATACTTCAATGTGAAACGGCTGTTCCGCTGTTTGCAGTAAAGATTGTTATTAACTAATAATACAGAAAAGCATATAGTTGAGGAAACGTTGCGTGATAGCGATTTCAAAGTGTAGTGCAATGTTTGAAAAATATATTTTCTTATCAAGAACTATTAGACTTTGAGTGGCATGTACTATGAAGTCTTTGAGTCGCAAATTGGATAGCGAAGGTAAAATACTTAGATAAAAATAGAGCTTTTTTTGTTTTAACTATGCTCTGTAATGTAATTTCAGTGTAATGACATATATGTATATTTTATCCATTATAGTTTTTCCGTTATTGTGTGGATATTTAAATATTATCCAAAACAAACTCAACTTTCCATCTTTCTTAGTCAGTTTTGTGGCAAGTTTCATATTATGAAAGATTTCATGATGACTTAGGTACATAATTGTTTAATATCCTCGCGACATAGCATTGGCCTGAATTCTAACCTCATGAAGTAAAGTTCCCAGTAGCCAGGACTCGAAAGCATGTTATGAATCAGAAGGCGCCACTGACATGACAATTACTAGTCGAAGAACTAATATTTCCATTAATTATTCGCTTATTTATTAAATTAATGAAATATTACAAAATAGTAATGACATGAAGTGTTGTTGACATTAAAGCTTTCGGAATGATGCAAATATTTTCTCTTAATTCTGGTCATAAATGTATGACTCAATTTACTATAGAACATGACAAATCATATTTTAAACCATAGTAATTAATTTTCATAACCGCATTGTTACGCATTATGAATAAATAAATATACCCATACATCCAATAGTCGCTGACGCCACACTAATATCGAGTTTTGTGTCGTGGGTATCAGGAACTACGAGAGACTTTTCGGTCTCACAAACACCCAGACCCGAAACAAATGATATTGGGGGACCAATTTGATTTCAAAGTTTATAAAGTTGCCAATAGTAACAATCACTGCCTTAACAGAAGCTCAGAAGCGAATAAATTAGATGGAATTAACTCATAAAGCCATGAAGGCCTTTCAGAAACACGACCTTCAGTAATGAAGAACGGAAAAGAAAATAAAGTAACTACGTACAGTCAATTCCTGACCATTGATCACTCGTAAAATGTTAAAGACGAAAATTAAATTCCACTACACATCTTTGGGAGAGACAATTTTTTTAGCCAGGGACTTCCAGTGGTTATATAAAAAGAGGGAGAAATTTGACAAGCAAAACTATTGTGACTTTGCATAGGATCCTACCAGCCAAAAACATCGAGGTTCTACGTGTAATTTCATACGAATAAATCATAGATCGCGTAATATGCGCATGACTAGTGCGTATAGCATGTGCCGTATTTCCAGTACTGACTACTTGCATCGAAGAGTGATGTAACCTTCATCTACTCGTACAAATGAGGAACAAATACACGCAAATATTCTCTTTGTCACCATGTTGATTATTATGCCCTGAGAAGGATCAGGAAATAGACTTTGAATAACATCTAAGCTAGTTTAAGCTTTGCAGGATTTGATTTTTATACTGACATGGAAGTTTGCCAACAATGTACTAAAATATAGTAAGAGACTGTCCCGCCCTCACACCCGCCACTGCAACTCCTGTAAGCCAGGATCAACAGTGGCAGTTACTAAATTGTAAGTGTTAAGTTTGTTAGAACTGCCTCGGTAGCGTAGTTGTACTACGGTATGGTTACAAAACTGAGGTCTCGGGTTCGAATCCCGGGTCGAGCAAAGTGATATTGGTTTTTCTATTCATTATTATCAGCCCGGAGTCAGGAATTTGTGCCCGATATTGCTGTGTAAGGCGGTCGCGTAATAGTAGCAAATACAGCATGAGACCATTTAGAAAATGTTACTATTTACAGCAATGTGCAATATTTTCTCGCGAAACATTCAAGCAAATAGGCGTCGCGTGCGCTGTTGATAATCTGCGAGAACAATTAATTCAGTTTCTAAATTACTTCACGGAAACCTTAACAAGTGTGTGGAGTTGTTAGCTGTTGGATTACCGTCTGTAGTATTTTTATATTGCTAAGTAGCTACATTGCAAGTCTCTCGTAGCTTCTGATACCTGCGACACAAGACTTAATTGATCTTTATGTGGGGTCAGGACTATGTATGTAACTGTTGGGTGTAATTATTTATTTTATTTATTTATTTGTTAATCAATTTAATCATCATCAACAGTCCTTATTACACGTTTCACTATGCACGGGCTTCCTCTAGGATTAAGAGGGATCATAGACCCTAGGATTTATGGTGACCTATTGCCGATTCGTATATATTTGATATTCTTGAGGATAATTCTTAAGTCTCTCTCTGACCTAACCCAGCGCATAAGGGACACGATTTAGAAGGTAGGAATATGTGAGCTGGCAAACCGTTCCACAAATGCTGCGACAGAGATAGGAACTTATGAAGTTTAGTTCAAAAGTTAGTTCCAGAGAGCACTGTAAATCGCAGTTTGTAAAAAAAACTTACCAAAAGATGAGGGATGCTAATTGTAATTAACCTATTCACACGTTACGATGGTTTTTCATAAATAAAGCTAGTTATAAAATCTACGGGTAAAACTGTTGGTTATATCGGAATTAAAATTAAGGAAAATGACTTTATTAGCATAACAATTAGAATAATCAGTTAATCCACAGTAAACTGGTCTAAGTGCTTGGTAAAAACACCTCGTAATTGTTAATACGTTGCTAGGAAAGCCCCTATCATTATTTTGCATTTATTTACATAACTGTTCCTTAATATATTTTTATATCAGATGGCTTAGAATTTAGATAAGAATAGCCAAGATCAACAATGATACTTAAATAATTGGCATCGAGCTTCAAAGCTCGGCGAGGCGAAATTAATAAAGCAAAACTTAAATTGGAAGAGTTGGAAAGAAATATCATCCACGCTTACCTTGATAGCAAACGGGATACAAAATATTGAGCGAAGTGATATTATCCCCCGATAAAAGTTATACAACCAAACAAGCCAGCTGTAAAGCATGTTTAAGATAAACAGCAAACAGTAGACCTAACAAAAACTACAGTTGCATTAATCATTACTGGGAGAGACCCGTGTCCAGACCTGATTATGACGTCACCTATTTATTTATAAGCGCTATTTTTTCGTTCCCGCTATAGATTTGTACAAAAAGTGTACAGTTTACACAATACATTAACGCATCAATACAATAGCATGAAAAATTACGCATCCTGCACATCATGACGCTTCTGACGTTAAAACGTAGATTTTCCTCCAAACTCTATTTAAATTGCATTTGATTTTTTTGGGAGAGTATTTCGCTAGGGAGAAATTAAATTGAAAAGACCTTTGCCTAGTAGTATGTAGTTGTAATTATTTCAATAGGTGCTGCAAGTAGATTAACACCTAGACGATTTACATATGTATAAAGAACGTTCCTTTTATATTAAAACAAAACTATAACTCTGAGATTAGATACAGCAGGGCGTTAAGAACTTTTATTTTTTATCAAATTTGAAAACACAAACATAATCTATTGGATCTTCACGGTTTGCTTAAAACATCCAATGTATGAGAAATTAGGAAGGACGAAAGGCGTTATTAATAATTTCATAGAAAATGACTGTGCCAAAATGCAAGGTCAATGAACTGTCTTCGTACTTATGTATATTCAACTTCAGCTTCAACTGAATGACTTACGAAATATTTCTAAGAATTTACGCGGGAAAAATCTTAATCATCTACAACTGTTTTTAATCGAAACAATCTCCCAAAATTACTGCCAAAATATTTTGATCAATGAAAAATCTCACCGGTAGCTTGTCGTGTCTCCTCTCACTATTTATTAGGTTGACCCCGGTCCCGTTGCTTTTAGGCGAATCAGGAGTCCCGAAAATCATCTCCACTTCATCCCTTAATTGATCCCTGGAGTCTTTAGGCGATTCGTTGATAATTTCAAGTTTAGTGTGCTCTCGCGCCATTGTCACTTCACTTCACTTTACGCAATATTTAGTGTTCACGTCCGATCGGTACAAACGCTGATCGCTAACTGTCCGCGCCACTCCGTGCTCTTAGTTTAAAGTTTGAACAAGAGGTAATCAAACCGCATGTTATACATGTTTGCAAGTTTCTGCGTCAGTGTCAATTGTTGATATAGTACGGATGATAAGTAATTGGGTTTGCCCCTGCATACAGTTTGATGATGGGGCTGGGTCGTTCCGTGATTTCGTGCAAATTTCGTCGTTCCGCGGGAGTTAAAAAAATGACAAAAATTCAAGAATGTTATTAAATAAAACAAATCTAGCATGCTTTTTTAATGGTATTCAAAAGAAGGCACTTTTCTATCGTGTGTAGATTTATAGATATAGGATGGCAATTATTATACAAAAGAGCTCAACGCGTACTGTTCGGAGCAGGTTTGCGGACCACGTACTCACTATGTTGTTTGTTTTTGGATTACATATAATATGGCAACGGTTACAGTTACGGCTTAAAACAATAAAGTGTACATCAAATAGTAATTTGATAAGAAAATCATTCATTCACTTCCATAATCGTTCATTACCATCCACAAAAATAGGATGGTACGGATGGGGATGCAACGGAAATGAATGATAATTTGAAAGAACTTCTTAAATAACTGACTAAATATACATTATGACTAATTCACAATTAAATAGGATTATAGCCTATAGACAAGGCGTAACTTATAGAAATTATAGTAATATTAAGTGCTACTTCCCCTTTATAATTGAACGGAATGTAATGAACCAATATTAGGACAAAATACTTTCGAAGACACAAAGAACGTATATAATTTCATCAGCCTGTAAGATACGGCCACGTTGTTTTGCCGACGTGGCTAACTGACTGTTACGAGCAGATTGCGTCATGACTCACGAGTGAGGATTTACAAAGGCGCCTACGAATTGAACTATTCTAGCGATGGAAGGTAATGACATTTTTTGTGTGACAATATTTTAGGACTTTTTGTTATCGTTTATACTACGATTTTATTTTTAAAAATACTATTATTAAAATAATAATTAATTAAACTAACAGATTATCGAAGAATTTGAAGAAAATAATTGATCCAAAAAGAAATAAACAGAATCAATTCAATTTCGACACACTTTGGACACAGAGGGTAATGAGAATTTCAGGCGATAAACTACGATAAATCAAAACTTAACTAAAATATTGAAACTTTCAATGATACTAGTTTTAGGGAACTTGATATGAAGTACATTCGAAAAAAAATCTTTAAAAATAAGGCATTGTTTCATGGTTTTATTTGGCTGGATATGTAATTTGTACGAAATCACGGAATGACCCGGCTGTTTCATAACCGGCTACCAATTACCATGACATGCATTGTGCAGTGAATTGTAGTGTTTGAGGTAATTGTAGTATAATTTGTAGTTTGCATATTTTATGACTAATCTGTTTTTTTTATTTACCTACTTGCGCGTCTTTTATACTGCTACAATTAAGTCATTACAATGCATTTGGGGGTAAGTAAACATAATCACGCAAAACAGATAGATTTTGAATCGGCGATTCAGATAGATATGTGTCAGTTTTCTTATTGTATGTTGGCAGTATCAGATAAAAATCGCATTTTAAAAATAATGCAGAAGCAAATATTCCCAGCTCACATACTCATGAACTCATCCATAATAGCTATTTAAGGGCTCATGTCCAGACCAAAAACGTTGCACTAAATTTTTGCGACCTTTACAAATTGTAAGTTGATAACACTAGCACGGCTAGGAGACTGCACTACAGCTGATGGTGAGGTAATAGATCAATGCTATTTAAATAAAATTCGGCCCACTTCAAGATGTAAACTTCATGATTTTATTCCTTAACATACGACGGCAGATTCATGAAACAACATACATACATAATACAGGACACCCACATTTCGCCTTGTATGTTCCGTCCCATGATGTGATAGGGGGCGAGCCTATCGCCATATCGGGCACAAATTCCTGACTCCGGGCTGATACTGAATAGAAAAACCCAATACCACTTTGCCCGACACGGGATTCGAACCCGAGACCTCAGCTTTATAGTCGTACCGTAATACAACTACGCCACCGAGGCAGTCAATTCATGAAACAACTTATATTTAAACTACATAATAACGATTTAGATTTTTTTACGTACTTGGAATTTCTATTTGTAATGTACACAATGGTGGAAAAACTGCCGAGCAATCAAATATATCGCGTTTCCGGTATTTTCAGTCAGTCGCTATAAAGCATTTGCAATAATTGCATTCACTGACGACAAATAACTATCTCTTGCTGGTGGATATTTTTATTAAAATATAGTGCATGTACAATTTCGTAATTGCAATATTTGCAATGCCTACATAGTCGTGCCATTGTACATAAAAAAGATGTCAACAGACCCTAGATATTCATAATTATTTCTTAGATTTACGCGAATGTTACCTATTAAAATAAAACTACATAATGGTTTCTTAGATTTACACGAATGTTACATATTGAAATAATTTTTACGGAGTTTATCGCGATTTGGTTCAATTTTTACATTTTTTAACTTGCCGACGTTTCGATTGCTTTACAGCTTTCTTGGTCACGGGGCGGACTGAGGTATTAGTGATCCGCTCAGTGACGTCGGGAAGTTAAAAAATGTAAAAATTAAACCAAATCGCGATAAAATCCGTAAAAATTAGTTTTATTTAAATGAAACTACATGTTTACGGATTTGGTTTCATTTTACTTTTTTAACGTCCTGACGATACGTTTCGATTACCTACTTTATATACTATATTTCGTGGTCATAGGGCGGACTTAATTTGTTTGTAAAATTTATCCATGATAGAAGTAATTTGACAGCCTCCGTGGCGCAGTTGGTTAGACGCCGCCTGTGAAACGAGAGGCCGCGGGTTCGATCCCCGCACCGAGACAAATGTTTGTGAGAACCACAAGTATTTGTTTCGGGTCTGGGTGTTTGTGAGACCGAAAAGTCTCTCATAGTTCCTGATACCCACGACACAAGACTCGATCATAGTGTGGGGTCAGGATTATGTATGTGACTGTTGGGTGTATTTATTTATTTATTATTTATTAATTCTATTGGGAAATAGAACTAAATGAACTGATATTAAAATCATAATAATGTGACTAGATTGTCTAGTAACCTTGAACTTAGTCTAGCCGACTAAGAATTACACGCGTGCTCCCTACAAACGTGCCTACTTTACAAAGTGGAATTATCCTCAATGTCTGCATAGCTACCCGTGCAGTGTTCTATGTTGCACATAACTTGTAAACAAACCTCTGTTTAGTTAAACGTCTAATTTTAAACCGTTAGCATGCTAGTGCAACGCAGTGTAGGAGTTACAGACGACCTAGGTGCCCTACGGACGAGACAAGTTAGTTCCTGTATCATGATGCAATAATTGACTTTATTTTGTGGGTGTGAAATAGGTGTAGTGAAATGGAAAACTGTGTGTAGATCATTGTGATTTATTGTTTGTGTCCTTTCATTAGTGGGAAATCGAACATTGGACATGGTAAAATGAAGTGTGTGGGTAATGAAAACCATAGGTAATTAAAAAATGTGAGTATTGCTTGACAATTATTCCTAGGGCGTTGATTTGATATGCTCGTTTTTGATTACTTTGATAATATCAAAACGTTCTCTATATTCATAAAAAAAATACACTATTTGCGTGTTTTAAAGCGTTAAACTTATTGCTAAAGTAATTAAATTCTAACTAAAACAAGTTGTTCAAATAACGTTTAAGAAGCCGCTGTAAAATAATAAATTCTACCTAAGCTTATTACTACAAGTTGCATAATTCGGTAAGTATCGCATATCATCTATTAAATCATTATCAATTAAGGAATTAATAATACTGCGCATCATAATATTTAATCTAGATATAAAATGTAAGTAGGTACTCTAGATAGATGCATATTAAATGAATCAATATTAATATCATATTTTACAATCGCGATTTAACACACTTTTATAAAATAATCACCGGATAATAAAATTAATTGCGCTTACCAGTTTGGTTTTCCTTCTTGCCTTACAAGTCTGTGGATTGATGGGGACAATATTTCTTGGTAAATATCTTCTTGTATTACCCGCGTTATACGTTCCTGAATGCGGGACCTTCGTCTGTCTCTTCTTCCCTCTTGTTTCATTCACAAACGCGAATTTCGTTTGGTGTTGCGCCATTATTAACTACTTTAACACTAATTGTACTAAAATCTTTGGTGTTTCAGTCTATCTTGACATCCGTACCCAATTGAGGTAGTCGGAGAAATGTGGCCGTATCGTCCGCCAACCGTATATATTTGAGTCGGTGGTACGTAATGACTGCGTAACATGACATAACTGCGATTACTGAAGACATGCATCGACAAGTAATGCGGAAAGTCAAGGTCTCGCCGGAAACAGAACCACGCCCGTAAGGTGACACACCTCAGGCAAAACGTATTGGATTATTCTTACAGAAGTCTGACAATTTCTGATGACTTTGATAAAGAGAACGTAGAATATAAAACGTAACATTTTATTTCGTTTTACGTTATGACGTATACATTACAGTACGTATTAATTTCTCAAAGCCTTTGTGCAGAGATTATAAATAAATTGTTGGATCGACGCAGCTCGGTAATGAGTAAGCGAGCAGTAGGTAAGTCCCTTGCGTGACACCTCAGACAAATGCATCTGAGAGCGGGTTTCCTCGTTTCCTCTGTAATTGGACTTAATCACTTAATCGAGGTTAAAAACCAGAAAAAAGGAAACCCAGTAACACCGACGTTTCGTGTTATAATTGCAAGTTAAAATTTATCGGTTAAATGCAAGTGTTTAAAGTAAGGTTTACTACATATAATATAACACCTCTTGAATATTCCTCTCTTGGATTTTTCAGTTTAATGTCCAGTTGAAATGTAAGTTTAAAGCTTACAATTTAGTAGTTTACTGATGTACAATCCCAAAATGGGGCAAGTTACCTTGTACCAAGTTACATTTACAAACCTCTTTTGCTTATTGCATTCCGTTGCTCTAATCATCATCACCGGAACGTATAAAAGTAACAAAATCTATTATGAATTATTTAAATTTATTTTTAACGAAATTTTGTTTGGTCTAAAAAAAATTATAATTATAATAAATTAATGAGACTGAACTGGATCTGGTATCAGCCCATATGCGTCCCACTGCAGGGCACGACCTTCTCTGTAATCGAGAGTACGTTTGAAAGATTTTTAGGCATTGGTCTCGATTGGTAGGCAGCAGATTGTCTATGCCCCTGGCATGCATGGGCAGCGAAAGCCGCTGACCATCAGGCGGGCCGCAAGCTTGTCTGCCTATAACGGTTATAATAAATCCTAAGCAATAATACAATGCGATCCTTAAATATTTTGATAAGTCATCATGCACATTTACACAGATAAACCGCGTCAAATCATGTTCAGACACACCCCTACTTGATATCGTGATGTAACATTACCTAACACAAGATAATCGTACATTGAGTCATATTGCATTGAAACCAATCCATTCCTGTTCTATAACTGATCTACGTCATCTACTGAGAAATTAGAATTATTTCTACGAAGTAAGGATTAGACGTTTATGAAAAAAAAGTGCTATGAGAGAAAATAGGCATGTGTGTGAAAAATATCCGGAAAGTATAGATGTAAATAAGGATGGATAGTTGAAACTTGAAAGAAAAGTGAATAATTTTATCTGATTGATATATTTCAATACATCTGCGTTGTTCAGACACTCAATTAAGGAATAATGATGTTTATGAAAAGTAAAACTTAAAATTTTTAAAGTTTAAATAAAATGGGATACATTAAAAATATTCAGGGTTAGTTAGATTTAACTAAAGTAAATATGTGTAATTGTGGGTATGGTTAATTCTAAGTCCGGTAAGAAAGCGAAACTTCTATAGTGACGCCAATATTGTCTCTAACCCACTGCGTCACAGAGGCTGGCAAACAAACATTGTTCAGGAAAAATGTCAGAGTATATTAGGATTTAGGAGCAAGGTGTAGAAAAAAGTCTAGTTGTATTGTAGGTATATTCACGACATATATTCACTGTTCAGACACACCCACTCGATTAATCGTGATGTAACATTATCGAACTGCAAGATAATTGTTTCTGCGAATCATGATGCAACTGGAACTGAAAGCAATGCCTGTTGCGTAACGTATCCTTGCCGTCTTGTTCCAAGAACATACTCTGTAAATTACTGAAATTATCTGTTTACATCTCACGTCAAAGTTCTCCTATGGTAGACAGCGGTGTGTGTAATGACGCACCGTATTACATCACGTGTAGAGTGTGGGCTCATACCTCAATGTAAAAAAGTTTTCAAAAAGTCCTACATTTGCAATATACAATATTGGACTGTTTTACAATAGGGTATTTGACTATCACCGAATGTTTGTATTATTTTGTAGACAAACACAAGTTCCATTAAAATAAAACATTTTTGTGAAAACAGTATTAATGTAGCTTGTAACATGAGGCAAATATTAATATTTTAAATTAAAGAGTGGGGACGTAGTGGGGACATCTTACCGTCTCTTTCACACCCGCACACCATAATGCACTATAATGCACAGTGACGTCACTAATTTTGTTTTGCATCCCTTTTCTATTGCCCCCACTACAAAATTTAAAACGTTTTTAACTTGTTTAATTCTGATTGGATTTACATAATTCTTTATTTGATAGATTTTGGATATGGATACTTTTATATTAATACAATAAAAAAATGAGTCAAATACCCTATTATTTTTTAACAGTTTTAGCGCTTTTTGTACAAAAGAGACACTCGTGTTTACTAATAGCTACGATCACATTCATATGGCTACGATGTAAATGAAAGTATCTTATTCTGGGGTCGATTCTATACATTTGTGACTGTTAGAAATGATTATAATTATTATCATTGTGAGTGGCCAGCATGAGGAATTGATCACCCCCTTTACATCTGTGCATGGAATAAGCCTAGTAGCGAATCATGGTTACAACAGTGGTACCTACGCCTGGCTACGCCTTCGAGGGTACAGGCGTAAAGCTTGTTTGTCGTCTCATATTCAGGATTCAGGAAAAAATAATAACGGATATATTGAATAGTCGTATCAATTTAATAACAATACATTAATGTGAATATTTTAATTCGCAGTGACAAACGAGGCCATGAGGCTGTTGACAGGAAATGTGAACATCCTACAATCTGGAGCAGATATGAGGCTAGATTTGTAATATTATTTTATTAGCGATGATTAGATCATCAAGGACTGAACATCTGGTTGCCTATTCTTCTAATCACAGAACCATTATGGTCTTCTAATCATCATTGACCAGAACATACCGGGTATATCAAGACTGCGACCGAAAACGAAGCCAGGTGGTAGTTTTAGTGGTTACAAACACGCTGCAAATAAAAATTTCGCCAAAGCAGTGTCAGTGCTCTCCTTAAGGTAGGCAGCGATTTTGTTGTGCTGGACCCCTGGCACTGCGAAGTTCTCTGGGCAGCGGTAGCCGCTTACCATCAGGCGGGCCGCTAGCTCGTCTGCCTATAACGGCAATAAAAAAAAAAAAAAAAAGATATTTTTTAGAATTTTTTAACAATCATCATGTTTGGATGGTAAATACCTAGTTTTTGCGAAAATACTAATTTAAATCCTTACGTGCCATTGCGTGTTTAAAAATAAAGAGGTGTACATCATTATTTTAGGAAAACTATGTATATATATTATTATCCAAATACGATGATAAGTAAAAAATTACCAAAAATAAGGTGAAGACTTTTTTGCGAAATTTTTACTTCCATTGTGTCTGAAGACACCAATACTACCACCTGGCTTCGTCTTCGGTCGCGGTCTTGATATACCCTGTATAATGGAGGGCACGGGCGTTCTCTACGATTGAAGGTAGGTAATAGCCAAGATTAAGACCGATGCTTGTTGCTAAACTCACTTTGAAATAGTTGTACGGAACATGGAGCTATGCAGGCTTACCTACACTGTTTTCCATCACTTAAAATGATCTGTAACTTAATTTTATTAAACAAATACAAATACAAATAGCTTATTGTGCATACTTTACAATTTGTACACTTTTTAATAGTAGAATAACTTAAATACATTTGTTTTAAATTCTTAATGTTCGTAATGCAAAACAACATGATGTTGAAAGCGGTAGGTACATTGACAAAAAATCCTTTACCTTCCGTACTAGTACTAGACTGTGTGACGGCAAGGTAATGATAATAGTCCTGTCCATATTATAAGGTGCATTATTAAGTAGCGTTACATTCACATCAAAATATGTTGGTAGAAATAAAACTGTCTTTAAGTAGTAAACAAATTTGCATAGTACAAGCAAAAAATTTAGAAAAACTTAAATTTTAACTTAAATTTACTTAGGTACTTTTTTACTAAATCATTTTCCAACAGGATGTTACTACATAATAACACTAGAATGAAAATATAGATATCTTATCAACATTATGAACTTTATTAGTAATTAGTAATATGATAAAATGTTTATAAATTCAATAAAGACAGTATCCCGCTTTGACATAAGCTCATTGCTCAATTATCATCACGGCCTCAAATCGTAGGAGTAGATTTACCTATGGTGTAGCGAACTCCACACGAAAACACAGTTAGGACGTACACACAAATACATTACCTAGGTACTGCTTAGTATTGGGAGCTAGAAACCCCTGGTGAGTAGCCCATACATTCTATGGGAACAATAAAACTCCTTATTCAAAGTATTGAAAGAAAACTTGCATAACAAAAAAGAAATTGTGTAATCTGGGATAAATCGCACATGCAAGGGTTATCATGGTTATGAGGACATCTTGGACAATGAGTAGTTAAAATATGACGAATATTACACAATTAAATGAAGGAATGTTGCGTCATGCTATGTACCTAATTCGGACTGCCGAAGTAGATACTAACCTATCTAATATTTTACACCACTGTTATCAAAGATAAAGCACTGTTTCATTCGGTTACATAATAGATAAAATAATAACATGCATAAGCATGATTTATTAAGTATAGTAAACTATAACGGTGAAGGAAAACATCGTGAGGAAACCTGCATACCATAGCGATTTGTAAAAATATCTATGGTATGTAAAGTACGATTGAGAGGAGCAAGGCCATATAGTCCACCACGCTGGCCTAGTGCGGGTTGGCGGACTTTACATGCCGTTGAAATTCTTTTTTAAATCGCTGCGGTATGCAGGTTTCCTCATGATATTTTTCTTCACCGTTATAGTGCGTGGTGATTGACTATCAATACACACATGATTTCGAAAAGTCAGAGGTGTGCCCTGGGATTTGAACCCGCTACCACTGTGAACATGTTGGCAGCTGCGTCTGGGCCGTTATTACTTACTAACAGTGCCCCTAGCCGGAACATTTTGAAGTATCGTATAGTAATTCTCCTATAGTAAAGTGAACGTTTCCCGCTGTGAAATTTTAGTTCCAAATACGCTCACAATGGCGCTGTTTAAATTCCCATTCAAAATTTTACTATTACTATTCTATTACGATACTGCAAAATGTTCCGGCTAGGGGCACTGGCCCCCACGACCCATGCGATATGTGTATTAATTTATTCGCACGCTGTCGTGATTGCTATGATATATGCAGAAGGCATTGTAATACTACGGCTCATAGGTACTTTATTTAAAGATTTCACGTTTTATTCAAAGTAAGTTTTTAAACCTATTTTAGTTATTGTATGATCTGTCTTCTTCGCTCAAACTAAATTCAAAAATCGTTTGAAAGGGACAAGACAGTCAATATCTAAAATAGGTTTAAAACTGACTATGAATAAGACGTTTAATGTTTCCATTTATAAATGTGTTTTTATTTGAGGTTGATAATAATAACGCTTATCTTCCAATTAATAAATAATTTTGTAAGTAATGACATAAGTTAAATAAGTCCAATAAATTATTTATTATTATGATATAAATTAGTTGATAGATTCCTAATAAACATTTGTTTTTATTAATTGTCCTTGTCGACAAGACGTCAAGCGGGGAAGGACCTCTATATATTATTTAAAAATAATTGTATTAGAAACGTAAAATAAGATTCTTTGATACAAAATAAAATTATATTATAATTAGAATATTCCAGTTACAATTAGTGCAAATTGCGTGCTCCTTTATACACGCATTTTAGCCACGGTTATTTTGCTCGTTGAAAACCCTCAGGCGCAATAATACTATTTCCTTATTTTAGCAAAAAATAACCCCTGTAATTCTAGGACGTAAATATAAAAAAATCCTATCCCTAATCTAAATTCAATTATACCTTTAGCTAAAAAAATAGACTAATTTATTTTAAGCAATCTTAAATATTTGAAATTGAAACTCATAATACTTTGTGCAAAAACCGCAAAGTATACCTAAGAAAAATGGTAATAAAATGACTATTAAAGGAACAATGGCTTGCGTGCAATAAAGAGCACGTGACGGGCGCCTCATGGCGTGACTATCGTCATTAGAACACTCGTAATGCCGGCTCAATTGGATATTGTGTGTATGACATCCCGAATCCAGATGACATGATTATATTTTCTGACGCATTACGGGTTTAATTCGCATATTTCATCCTTTATTCCTGAAGTTATGATGTAAAACTGAGATAAAAGAGGACATTGGGACATTAAGATCTGTGGTTGTTTTATTACATGAACTAAATAATATTATTTATGTAAGGGTCAAAGTGTATGAGGCATTTAAAATATTAACGATTTGTGTTAAAAATACAATATATTTACCCATAAAAAATGCTAAGGGTTAATATTGTTTGATTGAACAGGTGTAGAAGATAAATAAACATAATGCTTATAGAATTTTGAAGGATCCTTCAAAGCTATTTAATAAAAAAACACAACACAAGAACTAAAACTACAAAATATTTCCGCAACCCGTAGGCACTTCTGCAGCTGTTTTACACGGTAGCAATTATTTCACGGTAACAATTATTTCTTATAGTTACTTTAACTTCGCTACAATGGACACAAGTGTATTCATAAAACAAGTTTGTACAAAACACGTATACACTATACGTATATGTAAACCTTTAAAATATGCAAAATGTTACTAGTAAAGAATATTTAGATTCGATAACTATCAAACAACTAGGTATGTATATCTAACAACAACATAGTTAGGTCAGTTATCATCAGTAGTAAGGCAGCATTATTATTTATTGCCAAACTACTTATACGTACTTTATCATTTCTCAATGGCAATAAAAAAATACAAATTAAACTAGACCAAACGCTAATTTGAACCCAGATAAGATATAATATGCTATTCAGCATAGCATATAATTCTATAATGTATATTGATTACGCCAAACGTTAACGCGTACTTACTGAAAATAATATTAATTCCATGAAATATTTAGAATTGGATGAGTTTTTCTGTTTGAAAAATGGTAATTTAATATGTTCTACGGGACGGGCATATGCGCCAGGCATAGCGATAAGCTCGCCCCGTATCGCGTCATGGGATAGAAATAAATACGGCAATATGTTGTTTATTTATATAAGGATAATTGATAACTGTGGTCCTAGTAGTACCTCTACCTACCCTTTTGAGATATGGGATTAAGCTATATGTCTGTATAAACTATCGGGACGCAGAGTCTAATTGCCTGAATTAAGCTGAGATATTAACAGGCGGATTTTATAAAAACGGTACAAAATCGTTTCATTAAATGTTAGGCGCAGGCTTTCGAATACATTGTGCCAGGTTGAGTCTTATTCCACCATCTTAAAAGTATAAGTAATGCTTATGACTGTCATGTGATCCAGTATCTTACCACGGCTTGCATTTTTCATTGCTCATTCATCTCCGAGTTATCCATAAGCATTACAATTTTCAATCAAAACACGACTGAAATACTATCAACTCTAAGTGCTATCATTGCTATATCTTATCTACAGTACAATTTTGTTCTGAATTTGATTAATGTAGGTTCTCGACTGATTGGGTACCTACTCAAAAGTAAATATCTGCTTTGACAAATTTGATCATTCAGATTATGTTCAATAAATAGATATTTAAATTATCGAATTTGCAATAAAATATAAGTATTTAAAAGTAACCTTACCGATGCTCCATTGATCGAAAGGTTCGTCGGACGGCAATCCGCAGAGGAGGCCTAATGATGGTTGCAAGAAGGCCCTGGATTCATGCAGCTTCCAACAGTTCGATGTGCAGGTCCTTCAGGAAGACTATGTCCAGGAGAAGACTTCCTGTGGCTGAAGAAGAAATTAAGGGTAAGATATTTAGCTAGTAATGTCAGCCCTTATCTATATGTATGTATACCAACGGTCACCAGGTTGCCTCTTCCAGTGCGCTAGTATTTTTCCTGTGAATTTATCAGCGGGTTTTTACCACATCTGCTGTCAACACGCTCGTTCGTAACAAATTAGTGAATAAACTAAGTATTTTAATATATTGAAATAATATTTGTTTTATTTGATGTAGTATTTCGTAGTTTTGGGTTTCATAACAGAACAAAAGAATGGGTTGAGTTAGGGAGTTAGTACTTCTTGGTAACCAGAAATTCATATTTTTTTTTACTAAAGCTGCATTAAGTGATCAGAGTCTACACACATAGCTAAAAAGTATTGGATACATACATACATAAGCTCACGACTTTATCCCTGTAAAGGTGGGCAGAGGTGACACCACAGATTACTTAGGTCACTGGTGACACTACGACTATCCATATTTGGTTAACCTTATTTTCGTCACAAATGTGATATTGGACGAGAATGTTGCCTTTGCGGGCACTAATTCTAAACCCTAATTCTCACTCAAAATGAAATATGTACATGATCTAGGACTTAAGAGCTCGTGATTTATAGCTTACCCATACTGTTGGTAACATAGTGACAAATAATTTTAAAGAATACGATAATACATTGCCATATTTTTACAATATCATACGGGAATGAGTTCGTCCGTTAATGATAAAAACATCAAACTCATCAGTAAAAAACGCCAGATATTCGCATTTCGCAGTTCAATGTCACTGGCTAACTGCGTATCAAGTGATTCATAACAATCATAGCATTCGTCATTACAATATCAGTTGGCAGAAATATGTTGCAAATTAATTAAAACAATGACCAACACACGACTATATACATTGTACATAAGCCCATATAAGCCTAATGCTGAAAACGGTAGAACCACAGGGTATTCTGTGGTAGAACGTAGTGATTACTTACTCTATGAACGTACTGGTGGCAGGTATTTCATATGTGAGAGGCCGCCTGGGTAGGTACCACCGCAATGTCTATTTCTCCCTCCAAACAACAGTGTAAATGCACTGTTGTGTTTCGGTTTGAAGGACATTGTAGCCAGAGTAACTACTGGACATAATGAGACTTTACATCATATGTCTCAGGATGAGCATTGCTTTGTATTTCATGGTGTTGTTTGGTTTTGCTACTGTCCTTGAGCGTTCGTATCGTTTATCACCAGGCGGACGGAATGATAGTCTCACATTCGCCGCAATAAAAAAAAAGAACACGGGACTCTACAAACAATAGTTGATGAGGGCTTAGGCCGTAGTCCACCAGACAATTCTACTGCGGCGGTCTTTATAAACCACAGGAACGATTGTAAAGGTTTCTATTCTACAAAGCATACACTACTCGGTGAGCTGGACATACATCTCTAACCACATAATAATTATGTGGTTAGAGATGTATGTCCAACATATGATGTTATAATAAGATTTAAAAAGGGGAAATTTTATTACAGACTTGCTTACTGTTTCGCGAAAAGCCAAGCAAGTCGAAGCAAAAGAAATTAAAGTAATTAGTAAATAGTAGGTATATAAAAGCTCACATCTATATACCCGAAAAGGTACCTAGGCAACAAATTAGTCACGGGAAAGTCATACGAGAATGTAATTGAAAAACTCAAACGAAAAGGATTCCCTAACCTAAAGATTGAACTCAGTACATCACGGTTCATAACCTACATGCGGCCAATAAACGATCAGTATATCATTTATATATTTTTATATTGAAAAAAGTAATAATTTGAAATATCATTACTGCATAGAAAAATAATTCCTATATTAGCGTTGTTGGTATTTTCATCCGCTGTTGAGATCACAAAATAGTTCAACCATATTCCAGTACTGTGGATGCAATTGTTATTTCCTGCAATAACTATAACAATCAAAGTGAAGTAATCGGATGTGTAGGTACCATAGAAAAATAATACAAAATATACCACACTAATGACATGGGTAGGTACTTGCACAAATTCCCTGTTAATATACGAAAATATCTGTAATAATGATTTAAAGAATTATTATATTCAGATTTATTCATAGTTAATTATAGCTCGATTTAAAGGTAACGGAAAATATTGTGACGTAATGTGTATGTCTGTGTAATTATATACAAAAGAGATGATTTTAAGATTCCTCTAAACAAATCTGACATAAATTTGGATGACCGACCTGGGTGTCGAACCCTGGACAACACAGTTGAAAGCCCACATGCTGCAATTAGACCAATAAGGTGGCAAAAATTAGGTGCTCGGTACTAGAAAATGTGCCCACCATGGCGTGAAGTTCGTCTTCTATCATATATTGGAAAAAGGCTCGGCGAAATGCGAGATCCATTAGTAACCCTACTACCTACTCCTCTCCGATACAGGCGTGATCGTTTGTGTACACATAAAAAGTACCCATACACATGCAAGCAGAATAAACAGCTTCTTACAATTCATTTTAAATCTTACCAAGCCAAATTTTTGGGTAAAGCCAGACGTTTAATATAATATCTTACCTCCGCTGCAAATTCCGGTTGTTGAACTTGAAATGAGTCAAGTACAAATGACATCACTGAATCTAAATAAAAAGTCGGCGTTCTCATAGTTTTCAGGCCAACTAATATATGTCACACAAACGCAATTACTCACTACGAGCGTACTTTTATTACGTATCGTATTATCACGGAACAGCCAGCCTTCCAGCACCGAGCACTACCGCCAGTACATTGATAATATTCAAACGATCACGACGTGTGTCCATCGAATAAAATAAATTATACAAAATGGGGTGCGGTGAATTTTTGGTTAAATACATCCTGTTCTTCGCCAATCTGGCCTTTGCTGTAAGTATTTTATTTGATTTAAAATTAAAACTGAAGTCGAAATATGGCCTTGATTTTTTTCATATGTAACAGTGTTAAATGTTTGAGATAATTGTTTATCACTGTACGTATGTCGCATAAAAGTATGTACTGTAAATTCACAATGAAACAGATACGATTCCTGAAATCAACAGTTCACTGAAGCAATTATTTCTGTATTATATATTTCTCCAAGTACCCACAAAGTAATTATAAACTGCTCACATTTTCGCCATGTGCATACGAAAGTAAAATATTTGCAATTATTTAAGAATATTGAACTGATGTTATGGTAATGATATGTCTGCCATTACTAAGAAACTTATTAACATAGCTAAATACTCTCAAACGTTACGAATCCGTATCAAATTACGAAACAGAAAAATAATTCTTTGAGTTGAAACTGAGTACATAAGATATGTTTGCAGTATGTCGGTATTTCAATAAATATTAATTGGCTAGCAATTATTTTTTGCTCATTTTAAGATCAGGTCAAACACCTGAATTTCAACGTTTTACTTGGTATTCTGTGGTTTTACCTCCACAAGCATCCAACTACTATAATATGTTTTCTATCGGATTCATTTCTTTAAGGCTTCTACCGTTCCTTAGAGACATGCCCAGCTTCATTTCTCAATGTGAACTCTTTAGTAATACTCATGATCCTGGTTTACAGGACAAGCAGCAGGCTATATCTAGTTTAATTCATCAATGTCTGTGATTCATCCTATTCTCAGTATTTCAGTTAAGTCGATATCAAATATTGAGCGCTGAATACAACGGCGGTGTAGTCGGACGCTCCTTACTAGCGTGATAAGATACCGCCGATATCTGATAACGATTAGCACTCCGCTCATACTCCTAACAAATAAACCGTGCATATACATATACATATGTATGTAGACGTATATTATTTCAGGATATGACGGCATATAGGTATTGTTTTTTGGTTTACATCGACTTGTTGGTCATTTTCCTCTTAAATTCCTATTCTACTGCTTCACCTGCGATCTTTTGCCTCGGTAAAATAAATTATAATTGCAATATTGTGCAGAAATAGCGAATTATTAATACTTCATTTACAATGTGACCGGTATGGCAAGGTTCGTCCGAGATTACGTTTGGGACATTAATAGGCTTTTGAAATGTAGAAGCCACTAGTTTCACATCTGCCTAGTCTTGGGGATATAAGCGTGGACTTACATATGTACCTTTATCAATTGGAATGTAGCATTGTAAGTAGTTAGATCTGAGTTTATGTATCAACATTAAATTACGATACCTATAAGTTCCATTGTTTGTTCTTTATGACATGAGGCTGGCATAACTCAGGTGGCGATTTTAGATACTATAATTTCAACCATTGATTTAATATTGAAGTCAATGATTAGAAGCTAAGAAGGATATTCAACGAAATTACTAACCATTTTGAAGCATCAAGATGAGACGATTGACCGGGTCAATCCTAGTGTTACACAACTTTGAGATAACTACGAAATCTGGCTGCAGAATTATTTAGATGCTATCTCTAAACAGTCTTGTTTTACATATTCGGTCACAGGAAACTAAACTATTAATGGATCTTATCTGTTACTTCGGTGTTAGGCATATCAAAACAGACAATTTATGGTAGGTATATAGTAAAAATTTACTATTGGAAAAAATGCTGTTCGTTGATTATTTCTTATTCCCCCATAAATATTTTTAGATTAGATGTATTTTTTTAGTTATTTGTATTAATGAATACTTTCAAACATTCCAGCTGGCAGGCCTGGCGCTCCTCGGCATCGGTGTTGCGGTGCAGCTCCAGATCTCCGAGATCGTGGACATCGCTGACACCAGCTTCCAGATAGCACCCATCAGTTCCATGGTAGTCGGAGGAATAGTGTTCCTCATCGCCTTCTTCGGATGCTGCGGCGCCATCAAGGAGAGCAACTGCATGCTTGTCACTGTGAGTTTTGTTTTAATTACAATTAGGTATGCCGTTTAGATAATATTTAATGAGAATAATGAGAGTAGATAGTCTAATAGTAAGTGTCATGTCTGAATACATCCAGCAGGAACATTACTTAGAACTGCATTGCGCGCTCGTCACCCTGAGATTACAGGTTTTAAGACTCTTCATTCTCAATTTTCTCTTGCACAATGTCCTTCTATTATTTACTATTTAACTGGCGCGTCACAAAGTGTAACAGCCTTCTATTGAGCAATGGATCCTGAATCATTATTTAATTTATACGATATACATTTTTACAATTACTTAGTTCGTATTGTTCTCATTCCAGTACTCGATATTTATGCTAGTGTTGATGATACTGAAACTGGCTCTGGCAGTGTTGATCTTCGTGAAATTGGACGACGTCGTCGAGCAAGTACCGAGGTGGCTGAACCAGGCATTCAATACCAACCCCAGCGGCTTCCACGAGATCGAAAAGACGGTAAGGCATATTCACACTATCACAAATATGCATAAACCTTCGTGGCTAAGTTGGTAAGAGGCCCGCTGTAATGGATTTGTAGTGAGACCGTTAAATCTTGAAATAAAACTATTTTTTACGGATTTTATCGCGATTTGGTTAATTTTCGGGGGTCACGGGGCGGACTGAAGCTGACCACGAAAGCTGTAAAGTAATCGAAACGTAGAGAATTAAAAAAATGTAAAAATTAAACCAAATCGCGATAAAACCCGTAAAAAATAGTTTTATTACAATGTGTAACATTTGCGTAAATCTAAGAAACCATTATGCAAACCGATAAATCTTCCAAAATCGATACTCACGATACAATACCTGTATCTTAGTGTGGAGTCAGGAATATGTAGTCAACAGTGGGGTGTATTTATTATTGATGTCTAAGCAAATGTATTATTGAAACTTTGTTGTGTTTTGAATTTCGCCATCATATTTTGGGACAGAAATGAGCTCGGTGAACCGTGGGTCGTATTAGTTCTACTTGCCTACCTCTTTGGCAATACACGCATAAGCGGGGTGAAAATATACGAGCATGTTTAGCAGTATAAAATGGGCGGGATTAATTGGAAACAATTCTAATTATTATGTGTATTTCATTACATGTTAAATACTCTAAATTCAGTTCGAACTGTATGTGATCTACTTTATACTCGTATGTTATGACACTGGACGTGTTACTAATAAAACTTTAAGATATGATTCTCTACTTAAGATATTTACATTTATTCTGGTTAACCGTATGCATACCATTCTTCGCTGAGGAATATGCATTAGTGCTGTTGTCCGTCTCCTTGTTATTTAGTTGAGAACGGGCTGTGAATGATCCTTCACTGAATTTCTAACAATATCATGTTGTCTTTCAGTTCCAATGCTGCGGTCCCACTGGCCCGCTGTCGTACGTGAGCCTGTCGCTGCCTGACAGCTGCTGCGCGTCCACCCCCTGCACGCCACTCAACGCGTACTCCGGCTGCAACGACGTCGTCTCCAAGTTCTTCGAGACCTTCGGCCTGGCCATCGGGGTTGTCGCCATTGTCGTCGTCGCTATTGAGGTGAGCATTATTAAATCAACTGCATCACTTAACTAACAACCCTTTATATTTGGCATCTGTAATGGTGTTGACATATTCAATTATAAAGTTATGGTCAAAGTTATTAGGTGAAACAGTAGTCTTATTACTAAGCAATACTGAATTAAAGCAGCCTGGGGACCTTGGGATATCGAAACCCTCCTCTCTCCTTATCTTTTCATTGATCATTAGCCCATATTAGCCCATAAAATATCACTGTTAAGCACGGGTCTATATTCTACCACGAGTCGGCGGACTTCACACAACATGGAAATTCATGTAAAGATCTCTATAGTACGTAGGTATGTACTACATATTATGTTTCCTTGCGAAGATGATTATTATAAATGTGCACATATTTCGAATAATTCAATAAGTGGCTGAGATAAGAAATTATGGCCACCGTCTTGGCAGATCGCGTTCAGCTCACAAAAACCACCATGCAATTTTTGCACGCTCATTGAGAAGCTAAACAATAATTACTGTGAATGAGAGTCTGATGTCGAGTATTCAATTATGACGCTATAGTAGGAATGTCATTGTGCGTCCTTAGTAAGTGTACTTCAGCTAAGTATATGTTTAATCCGCCACTGGGGCCAAGTGATTTAATCTGCTATTCAGGAAAGAGCACCCATTCGTCGGGAAGTGAATAACCGCGACATATAGTAACAGTTTTGCTGTTGTTTCATTAGCGATGGAAGGATTTTTGTTCCGTAATAAAGTAATTAACATGTAAATACTTATTTTCAGTTGGTGGCGGTGGTATTCGGCCTGTGCCTGGCCAACCACGTGCGCAACAAGAGCAGAAGAGCGCGCTACTAGTCCACAACACAGACATTACATAACTTTAACTTTTAAGTGTTTATACATAGTCATCTTTATAAATATATTTAAATAACTACACTATATTGCGCCTTTTATTTATTGTTGAGAGGCTCCATAACGCAATAGGTTAAGTGCCGGCTTTGAAACAAGAGGCTGCGGGCTCGATCCCCGCACTGAATATCTCGACACAAAGCTTGATTGGTCTTGATGTGTATATTTTGTGTATTTTTTTACTTATTCTTAGCGATTGCGTTTCAGCTTTTTAGTGTTTATAGTATCACTAATTGTTAACGACTGATTGTTATTAATAAAAACAAAACATTCCGCTTACTTTTCTTGCCTTTTATTAAATTACTAAGTCTTGCTTTTCATAGAAGTAAACATTTATTAAAATCTACTGGCTCAAAGATTTATCCTGGGACTGGGCGCCATGACCTGTTGCATACGTGGTTAAAGAACTGTTCACGATATGAAAGGTTCGCCAATTCTTTTTTCGCCGCACCGTCAGGCTGTGGAATAGTTTGCCGTCTCTCGTGTTCCCTCTTTGTTGTAATTGAAAGAAAGACAGAAAGAAGAAAGAAAGGCATATTTATTTGTCACACAAGACAACGGACATACTCGCTTAACAAAAATTTACAAATACAATGTACAAACATAATAATTAAAAAAAAAAACAATAATATTTACAATAAACGAGAATGCACGTCGCATCGCTTCATCGTCGCACTCAGCTTAGATGTTGCACCAAGACACGAGCCACAGCGCAACGCTGATTTTCAGTGGTCACATAGAGTGACATGCGAACGCCGGCCGATAAACTACCATAAGAACTTATAATTAAAGACTAAAATAAAACAAAGTTAATAAATAAAATTCTGTATTCTTCCGCCGTAGTGAGAAGAAGCCACTTTAGCAGGCCGGCATAATTGGATCGAATGGCATAGGAATACAGTTTATTGCCATTCGATATTCTGTCTGGACGGCATTTGCGCTTACCATCAGGTGCAGTGCAGTATCTTTGACGCGTAATATTTTGAAAAAGGAACATGGCGGGAGCAAGGTCTTTCAAAAACTAAAATTCACCAATTTTGTTTTATGGATGTTTACTATGATATTATATGTATTTTATTTATGCTACCACTAACCTGCAACAATGTTAGTAAGATTATCATTTTTTTACGAGTATCTGCTTGCAAACACCTGTCAAACATTTGTTTCTCGAGCAAAGTATGCTTGTCTTATCCAAAACACGTGACAATTCTCCGATCTGACAATAGAATCCGTGACTCAACACACGATGTACAAGTTCTTTCCTTACTTACACCGATCCTTTCGGTATCTTTGCGTAATATAAGCGCCACACAAATTATAAGTTGTCACTCGCCTGTTATACGGAAAACTGCAAGAGCTTTTCGGATGTCAGCCAAACTAGATTTTTTCATTGTCATGATTATCATGGTGAAAGTAGTGCTTTCTAAATAGAGTATCTAGAAGTATTCGGAGAACACAATTATACTGTCTTGTTTAAATTACATACTAAAAACATAAACTCACGCATTTTTCCCAGAAGGTGTAGGCAGAGGTGCTAGCAGTATATCCACAATTCGCCTTGTATGTTCCGTCCCAAGATGTGATAGGGGGCGAACCTATCGCCATATCGGGCATAAATTTCTGACTCCGGTCTGGTAATGAATAGAAAAATCCAATATCACTTTGCCCGATCCGGAATTGGAACCCGAGACCTCAGCTTTGTAATCGTACTGTAGTACAATAACGCCACCGAGGCAGTCGCAGGGTTACTCGTCTCCACAAGATAAATAGTTCCTTTATGGGTCAATGTGTACGCTTCTTTAACAAACTTCCCAATGGTACTAGAGAACTTCCAATC
Organism: Deilephila porcellus; assembly: GCA_905220455.2. Classification (NCBI taxonomy): domain Eukaryota; kingdom Metazoa; phylum Arthropoda; class Insecta; order Lepidoptera; family Sphingidae; genus Deilephila; species Deilephila porcellus. Next base: position 758,259 of record LR999984.1, on the reverse strand, counting down.
AACAAGTTTAAAAATATAATTAAAGTAAACCTGTGTAAAAAGGCATTTTATGGTATCTCTGACTATATGGAAGACAAAACTGCTTGGAAATAAATTGCTCAATTTCTATTAAAATAAGAACAATTGACATAATAAAATTATAGCTTGGCAATAAAGAGTTGAAAAAAATTGAGGGCGCCACTGTGTTTGAAATGGCAATACAAATACTAGGACACAAAAAGTCTTGACCTTTGCATTTTTTAGATGTGATAAAAAAAACAATTGTAAATTAATAACTCATTGTAATAATCAGAAAAAAATTCAAAGCCTATTATAAAAGGGTGTAGCAAAAAACATTGATTTATTTTAAGATATTACAATATTATTTACATTTTATATTAATCTAATATTTCGTCTTCCAAATTATATTCGACACCAGAATATTGTTCTTCATTAATTACTTCCGAAGAGCTTGCTATATCTTCGTACTCTGAGCCAGTTGAAGAATTGTGTTGTCGGAGTCCCTTAAATTTATTATAAGCTGATCTATTGTCTCATACATTCATCGACTATTCTTCGTACACTACCTGGAAAAAAGATTTGCGTAAGTATCAAAATGGTAAGAGCCAGCTATAATAATTTGTAAACAAATATTGAAACTATGAAGATCGCTATTTGCAAAAATAACAATAAATCTAACTGAAGTAATAAAAGATATGACTTTATTCACGTTTAAAAGTTAACATTTATGATAAAGAGACAATATAAATCAAAATTTACCAGTCATGACCGAAGTTCTTTGATAAACATCTGCAATTTCGGTTAATAACTTTCCCGGTTGAAATTCAGCTAAACAACGCAGGAAAACCTTATACAACACTTGTCTTGTTTCACTGCGTATAGTTTTATTCATGTTGGATTACACTAAACATTGTAGTTTACTTAAAAACTGCGAAATATTTGCAGATTTCGAAATGATCACAACGTTAATTTTCATACGAGAAATATTCTGACAGATTTGACATTTGTTTAGTGTTACAAGGAATAGAAATTTGGTTTAGTTCCATTTTATTTAATTTCAACTCTTTATTGCCAAGCTGTACATATATAGACAATATTGTGACATTGTATTTTCAACTGGCTTTAAAAAAAAAAGAAAGAAAAAGAAGACAGTTCGTGTTGCTGAGGGAGTTTCTTGCGCCGTTTCTTCTTCACAGCTACAACACGTTCCGAAGCGGTGGTAGCAGAAATTAACGATTCAAAAGATCTTGTAAAAGACTACTTGAATAAAGAATATTTTGACTTTGACTTTTGGGTGTTTAAATTAAACCCAATATAAGTACTTAACGATTCACGAAATAGCTCAAAAGGCGGTAAAATTGCAGGTAATAGTAGAATAAGTAAGCGCTAGGCAAGCAGATACTAATATCAAGCCATTAATTAGGTTCATATAAAACGGATCGATCTACGACCTGGGAATCGAGCTGAAATGTTGCATTTGACGTCTCATGCACTACACTATAGACAGTGTTGTGCAGGTACAAGACATGAGTAGGACTCCTGTTTACAAATTCTAGGTTAAATAATGTTGCCCCTGAAAGAAAGTCCAGTGAAAGTGCGTGCTGCTTATGTAATAAGGTAATTTGCATCTCAACAAAGGACTAAGAAAGGTGCTAATAAACGCACGGCTTTCGGATCGCACAGACTCACCATCTTCATAATGATAACTATCAACTGTATTAAAGATGGATAATGGTTGGGAAAGCAATGAACATTATTGCTTTGAGAAGTGTTTCATGTCTTTTACGAGATATAAAGACATTTGTTGTATTCAAATATATGCATAAGGAATAACATTTGCATGGAACCGACAAACAGACGGCTTATCTGAGGACTAAGAGTATGTGATTACCCCCGATCATGAACATCTATATCTACGAAATGCAGTCACTATAAAGCAATTTAACTAAAAGTAAAAAAACAACGAGTATTCACCAATAATCACTAACTTCCGCAACACAAATGACTGCGCTCTGTCCCACGATATTATTAGTTTACATATCAGTACCGAAGCATGTGAATAAGTATACAATGAGGAAACCATTCATCCCAAAGATACTGTTTACACTTCGACATGCGAAGTAACGGTTCCAGTGGACGGGCCAGTCGGTGGAAACTGGCCATTGCAGCGGCTGTAAGCGCTGCCGACTTTTTTAACATCTAATACTTCGAAATTGTTATGGATTTTATGTCAAGTTATCTTAAAGCTTGTGTCAGTCAGTAGTTGGTTTATACGAAGTAATTGTATTTAGATATTAATGAAGAAATTATAGTAGAGTATGAAAGGTAGCTAGAATATAGTGTAGTGGTATAGTGTTTGAATAAAACCTACTATTGAGTGATGAATGTCATAGTGTTCGGAACACTTTGTCTTATCTATAATGTTTTATTGCTGCAAATTAACTTAAAAATATATTTGAGATAACTACAACACTATAAACACCGGGCAATAGTAGTAAATACTACAACCAGCGAAAATACTGATCACCACGCCATTTTTATTCCTCTTTCTTGCCCTACTTCGACATTAGCAAAATCATTGAATGTCGATGAAGCCATACAACTTTTAAAAGAATAAGAAGAAGAAGAAGAACTTAAAAAGAGAGTTATTGTTTGCTTCCCACCCAGAAAATATACTTTTAGTCAGTTTTACTGTAGCTCCTCTAAATACAGTGTTCTGTTGTATTTAGGCACTTACGATAAAAATATTGTTTGCACATAAACCAAAATTTTAACAAAAAAAATAACCGACTTCAAAAAACTGACAAAAATCATACTAAAAATAAAAATCTAAAAAAAGACAAAAAATGTGACATAAAAAAACATACTAAAAATGCACTAAAAAGTAAAAAAATAATTGCGTATTCTAACGTCAATAATTTACAATCTATTCAATGTACATATAGGTACGATCTATGTGTTTTCCTCGCAAGATTGTATTTATATATTATGTATCCAGTTAAACTTTCCATCTAACTCAACACATACCTATGAGTAACAAATAATTATGAAAACATTTATTTACAGTTCACCTAAGCTAAAATTTGAAATATATGTATGCACTACTTAAAAGACAATCAAATTATTAGAATAATGTACAATTATTGTTATTTTTGGAGTCGGTGTCATCCAAGTTTTATGAGTTAGTAACTACATAAACGTCAGATATTATATTTTATTGAATTAAGGTTAATAAACCACATAATAGTATAAGAGGATATTCGTATAAAATAGATTTCATAAAGTTGTCATTTAATATTGTCAGGTATAATGTCGAGTTTATTTGGCTGACACCGACTCCAAAAATAACAATAATTGTACATTATTCTAATAATTTGATTGTCTTTTAAGTAGTGCATACATATATTTCAAATTTTAGCTTAGGTGAACTGTAAATAAATGTTTTCATAATTATTTGTTACTCATAGGTATGTGTTGAGTTAGATGGAAAGTTTAACTGGATACATAATATATAAATACAATCTTGCGAGGAAAACACATAGATCGTACCTATATGTACATTGAATAGATTGTAAATTATTGACGTTAGAATACGCAATTATTTTTTTACTTTTTAGTGCATTTTTAGTATGTTTTTTTATGTCACATTTTTTGTCTTTTTTTAGATTTTTATTTTTAGTATGATTTTTGTCAGTTTTTTGAAGTCGGTTATTTTTTTTGTTAAAATTTTGGTTTATTTTTTTATTTTTAGTGACATAAAAGTTCGATAGCCTGAATATGGGTAGACCCAGTAAACGCGCTGCTCGTATGAGAGAGCGCCGTTTAAATGAGACAAACGGAGAAAGGGAGCAACGCCTGTCTCAAATAAGGGAATCTATCTCCAGAGTAATTTCAAAAGATACTTGTGAAGAACGCAATAATAGGCTTTCAAAAATGCGGGCATACATGAAAAAGTTTTGAATCGTCCTTGCAAATTGATTTTGATTGCCGTTGAGACTTTTTGAAACATTCTTTTATTGGATATTTAATCCTCGAATGCTTCTTAGGAACAATTCATCCGACATGACGGCTCGTTCTTCCATGTTTTCACAAAAGTTATCATCGTCATGTACAATTTGTTCACGAACACATAACAATCGGCAATGCCCCCAATTGCCGATATCGGTTTCATTACGGAATGGTATATGGCATACTATTAAACTGTAATAATATGATTCTTTGTCACTATTACATCAGATCTTCATGATTTATTGGTATAGCTGCCGAAGATATTGACTATTTACATGTTTGTTCATTTTATTAACCGCCCCCCTCGCCCCAACCCCTACTTTCATCCACCACTGTAACTTTGCTTTTATACTGAATCCAATGCAAAAAGAACCATTGGAATCGTACTTAATTTTGAGGAGTTGTACTCTCCAAGACCGAAGATATTCATCAGATTTTCCTGATTTCTTGGTGAGATCAAAGTGTTAATACGTTCTTTCTGATGCAAAAGAAATCACTAAAATCGGTTAAAAGCTGCCGAAGATAATGACTATTTACATGTTTCTTAATTTTCTAACCCCCCCCCCTCGCTCCTACCCCTACTTTCCTCCAGCACTGTAATTTTGCTTTTATACTTAATTCAATGCAAGAAGAACCATTGGAATCCTATTTAATTTTAAGGAGTTCCCCTCTCCAGGTCCGAAGATATTCATCAGATCGTTACCATATTTTTATGGGACCAAACGACAACCACCAGCTTTCAATTAAAGAAAGAATTATCGAAATCGGTTCACCCAGTACAGAGAAATGAGGTAACAAACATAAAAAAAAATAAAAAAGCAACATACAGTCGAATTGAGAACCTCCTCCTTTTTTTGAAGTCGGTTAAAAATAACGATCTTCATGTACATAATTTACTATGTAACAAACTGTAATATGATTGATTTTTATGCTAATAGAATTTAATAAATTTGGTGCATATTTTAACCGACATTCACAAAGAATTTACAATCTACGAGACAAGGAAAAGCAGTACCTACTTGAAGACAGTATGTTCTAGTAAAAACTGCGGAGGTAAAACCACAGGTATACCTTTTACCTGATCGTTAAAGTAAAGGCGGTAGAAAGTAGGCTGGCTGCACGTGTCGAGATCATTTATTTATCTGCCTTTGTGGCTAGATGTAGCACAACTGTAGACGTGAGCAATGGTCTGAGCGTCTAGGATCTTGCGAAATATGGATTGCAAGGATTTGATTGACTGCCTCGGTGGCGTAGTTGTATTACGGTACGGTTACAAAGCTGAGGTCTCGGGTTCGAGTCCCGGGTCGGGCAAAGTGATATTGGGTTTTTCTATTCATTATCAGCCCGGAGTCAGGAATTTGTGCCCGATATGGCGATAGGCTCGCCCCCTATCACATCGTGGGACGGAACATGCGAGGCGAAATGTGGGTGTCCTGGTGGCGCCTCTGTCTACCCCATCTGGGATAAAGGCGTGAGTTTATGTATGTATGTATGTAAGGATTTCATACAGAGATTCAATTTTTATATTTTGTACTCACCGAGTGGCGTTGGGAAAATATTTTCAATACTTGAGCTCCATAATTCAAAGATTCGTGCAAGCCACCACTATTGTGTCGACTGTCTACGATGCACAGCGATGGTAAGTACAATGCGATCCAAACAGATTGTCCATCGAATTTATTATGCCGACCAACTCGAAACCACATAAATAACATTTGAAATGTGACTTCCTTCGTGATGCATTTGACGGTTTTTTCATGATTGTATACAGTAGCAGCATAGGTACAGATATATACCCGGGAGGACACTTGACTAAAATATCCTATTAAATTCAGCAGAAATCCATGCTATGATATAAAAATTTATTAGTTACCTGAAACATTTTTAAGCGCTTTTTGAGCTTAATTCTCACAAACCACATCGGAATCGGCCGTTGGACAGTGGACGCCAAATAAAAAGCAATTAAAAAAGCAGTTTGTATACGTAGCAACATCGGTATAACGGTACTGTTATCAGTGTCGCGGTGTTTGCTTGTCCGTTTGTGCGGCTGCCCCGGGTCAATGACCTAGGGCGCCTAAATCACCACTGTTACCGACAAGTTCCCTTCAAGGGATTTTTGGTAAAGCAAACTTAGTTATCATTTTGAGTAATTTGTGTAACATCGTCAACAAATGAAATATTTTGATGACCGATTTATCATCATTATAATCTTCACACACTATCTTTCTATCTCAATATCTATTCAGCCACAGGTAGTCTACTGCTGAACATAAGTCTCCCCCAAATCTTCACACATAAAGTATAATAATTCTACAGCAGCCTGTTGGATTTGTATGGACCCAGTGACGCAACGTTTGACCGTATAAACAACATACATATTTATTTTACACAAGCTTTCTGGACTCAGGGTTATCTTTAACTACTACTAGTCTATCAGCCCATATACGACCCACTGCAGGGCACGAGCCTACTCTACATTCGAGAGACTCGATTGAGAATGGTTAGGCCATATAGTCCACCACGCTGGCCTAGTGCGGGTGGACTTACATTTTAATATTAGGGTCCCTGCTCACTGAATAAAAAAGTAGCTAGTTAAAATTTACTACTCTGTCACAACAACGACTACAATGCACCTAATCGTAATGCAATTTAATCAGACTACGCTACAAAGCATTTGATAATACTATTACTAAAAAACTTTTTGCCCGATACGTTCATACAACATGTCTTGCATATTACGTTATATACAGTACTGCCTTTACAGCTACAATCAGGAACTATGGAAACAGTAATTAATCAGATTTAATAAGTTATGCAAGCCCGATGTTCACGGTTACTGACGTCGAAGCGCCGCGCCGCGTGTAATAACAGAGTACTGAATCACCGCCCAGTACCCACGTGAGAACAACCTTATGAAGCCTAATGTGAATTCACATTATCACATTATCTGTAGCTTGAAGCTTCATTCTTAGCGCTTAATGAAAAATGATCGCAACCTTCATTAGTTGGAGAAGCTCTACAAAAAGAAGAAGAAAGTGGTTGCACTGCATCAGATGGCGTATCTACAGTAGGTACCGTCTACATATTATAGTATCGATTAGCAACAGATTATTATATTCTGCTATCTAACAAAATAAAACTAGGTCTGCTTAAAATTACGAGCATAATATACGTCGAGATATTATTTGGGACACCCCAGTTTTGCTAAATAATAAGTCAATTCAATCGTAATTATCCTTAACAAACAAAAAAATAATTCAAAAGTAATGGATTCAAATGTATGTAGATGAAAGCACTCAAATCATGAAGTGAATACGAGCCTCCAATTTTTCAAACATTTCACCAAAAAGAAGGCGTATCGTCAGCATATAACTGATGATAAATGTTATAATCCAAGTGGCTGGGTAAAAAAGACAATACGACAAAAAGAAACCGAAATAAGTCTCAACCTGCGATCCCGTTGGTCGTGAGGTTGATAACATTTAGCCAAAAAGATTACTTACATTTTTTGTTCCTACTCGGCATAACCGCCGGCGTTTTACATCCTATATAAAAACGTGTGACAACGTTTATCTTATCTATTGAACTATCGTTTCGCAAATCTCTACATACCTTAATATCTTGTTCTAGATTATTCCATTTCACCTAGTTTTGTTTCATTTTATTTAACTATGAACTTGTTTACAAAGAGTTTCATGCAAATGTAAGCTTTTTATAGTTTCAGTATCTGGAGCAAAGAAAATGTAATAAAGATTACAAGCATTATAGTTTATTATAATGTTACCAAGTGTGAATTTCTTTAATTGAAGTAATTCCTTGCTGTATTTCCTGGTCTCTTGCATATTGTAAAAATATTCTGTACTTCAGCAAGTTAATATTGCGATTAACTAACAGGTGAATATGAGTACCTATACGTAGATTCAGTGGTGGCAATGGTTGCAAGAAAACAATTTACTTTCCATCGTTTTCCATTCCATCTTTTCAATTACACGGAAATCAATTACTACAGACATAAGCTAAAGTATAATATGTTGATAACTTTTTCTAGAATAGATGGAGACAGCTATACAACTCGTGAGAGTATTTTAATGGAGTTAAATAGCATTATAAAAATATCATTGCTATCTAAACGATCCACATTTGCCTACGAAAGCTTCTATTAAGCGCCATCACTTAAAAACAGGTTACGGCTATCAAGACATGAGACATGGCCTGCTGACACCAACAAAGTTATTTACGATTCTAATAATTTATATCTCTGTAACGGTAAACACTAATCAAATGCTAAAAACCTGACATATGTATGTTTGTCTCTGGGCCACTGGTGCATAAATTACAATACATGTTTTTAAATTACAATAATTATTTTTGGGAATTCTTTGTCACCGGTTATGGAGGTGCGTTGACCACATAAGTTAACATTTCTTATTTACCTGTTATAAACGTAACAGGTTAAGGTTGAGAAAGGAATTTGTTTATGGAGCTAAAGAAAGGCTCTTATATTTTTACATTATTTCAACATATAATGAATTCGCCTTAGATAATGTGGAAACTGTATTGCAAAAATAAGTTCGTTAAAATTATCATTAAATACTTTAATAGTTATTAAAATATAGCAACAGAAGTTAATGGTTTCTTAGATTTACGCGAATGTTACCCATTAATAAAACTAATTTTACGGATTTTATCGCGGAATTTGTTTAATTTCTACATTTTACATCATAACAAACGTCGGCAAGTTAAAAAATGTAAAACTGAAGTTACAATTCGATTTGTGATTGCATCATGCATTCATCTTAAAGTTTCAGTGACTATTAAGTCAATATTCATAATTTGAGGCAATAAATATGAAAATAGTTTGTGTAAAGTATCACTACTTTTCTAAAAAAAAGTAACCCATTGTTTACGAAAATTATTTGACAAAAAACGTGTTGAGGTCAAACACCAAATGAAAGTGCGTTAAGTGGATACATTTCACTTAGAAATACGTGTTTTAAAAACACTACAACATCAATGCCATACATACAAAGTCAACAGCAAAATACCTACATATGGAAAATACAACTAATTACTATTGAAAATAAGATGTACTCAATGCAACTCAAGAATATATTAAGCATTGAGCAATCGGTATAGTTAATTGACAATAAAATTAAAATAAAACAGTAGAATGCAGTCATTTAAAACTATTTATCTTTTAAAAAGTTCCACGGCATCGACCAGGTGTTTTCTTATTATCGTTTTAATCTTCCATCTCGTAACTCTACATAGCAGAAATAGACGCATCAAAAAATAGGGCGTCTTTTAAAGACTTGACTAAGGGGCTTAGGAAGAATAACGTAGAATTTGACGCTACATGACTTCTTTTAGTCTTAATGCGAGGCTTTGTCTCAGAATTCATTAATCTCGAGTCCGGTTAACAAGGAAAGGAGTAAGAAATGCCTAGGTCCGAAAGTTTATGGATTGATCAGAATGTTATACACGTAAAGTTTTACCGACCAATATCGAAGAGCAACGCAGTAAAGTAGGAACTCTATCAAAAATATTGATAGGCAAGGAGCTGTTAACTACATGAGCCAATCAATTGTAAGGAAAAGTACTTATCAGTTCCCCTTCTTTGCTACCTAATTAATCATCGCATTAGTGTATTATGTAAAATGTTACATGGGAAAGTAACAGATTAAAACGGAAAGTAAGACGATGTTTACTAGTAGTTATTTCTGCAATAGTCACTATCACAGATGAACTAGCTACAGTCGTGACTGGATCGTACGTGATCACTTCACTATCCTAGTTGGAGATAATTGCAACAATTGAGTACATCTAGTGATATTTTTGATAACTGAATTACTAGAAAATGTCGTTAACTAAATATAATTAAAGTTAGCTCCATCGCTGTTGGAGTATCGCGCGAAACCATGTAGATAGATTGCAATATTTGTCTGGTTCGGTAAAGTTACTGCGTTGCTTCTGGTGGTTGAACCAATAGAACATCGATTGACAACAATAATTATATTAATTCTTCATTTGACACCGTAATATTAGCCTAAATAATTGTGTCTTCACATTAAAGAGTAAAGCGGACGAACCCAGGATTATAGGAACATGAGAAAACGTGGGATGGCAAACCGATACAGTTCATAATGGTTTCTTAGATTTACGCGAATGTTACACATTGAAATAAAACTATTTTTTACGGATTTTATCGCGGAATCCGTAAAAATAGTTTTATCTCTTAGTTCAGTTCGAGATGGACTAAACCATGAAGATGCGACTCAAAGGAGAGGCTTATGTCTTATGTGTAGCAATAGACTAGCGTCTCCTGTAGTTTCATGATGATGACAAAAATTACGATTATTTGAATTACTGTATTTTATCAGCCCATACTTTATTATGGCCTAACCACACAATCGTACTTCGAAAGTACGATTGAGTGGTTAGGCCATATAGTTCACATAATCCATATTATTTGTATGTTGGTAAATATTCATAATGTTTCCTCTTCTTTTAAACTCTTAATTATATTTACCGTTGCAATATATTAATAATCTCGTTAGTTTCTAACGAAACAGCAGAAGCGTAATAATTTCAAGGCACGCCTCGACCACCTCAAAACAGGATTTTTAGTATTACTTATTAATATATTTTAAAACCGAGCGGGGTCAAATAGCATGCAGGCCAACAAGAAAGGCGCCGCACCACTTCCGAATATCAGTTGAAAAAATCTTTAAGCGAAGTTACAAGTGGGTTGTCATACTTTTAATATTGGAGAAAGGATGTGAGAAATAAGTGGATAGTTACAAGTTTTTTTTGCTTTAAGATTATAGGATTCCAACAAACTTGTGAAAGATAGTAATTTTTTTGTATGTATATTCCAATGCATCTCATGGTAACTACTGAGTAACTACAATGCAATCCACTTGGTATAGCCAAAGGCGAAAGACGATTATCATTTATGTTTTTGTCAACAATTTGATGCTGCTTAGTGCCTACTAATTACTATAAACTGGACATATTATGTACAAAGGCTGGTCCCGGCGCGTTACGCAATAGCAGGCCTATAATTAGACCTTTATGTTTTCAATACCACATACAGCTCTATACTTTACCAGAGGTGCCACTAGTGGCATCAATCCTCCGAGATGTGACAGCGGACGCAATGCCGGGCAAAAATTCCAATATCAGATTATTTTTTTTGTACTGGCTCGACTATGCACCTGATGGTAAGCACAGGGTAGTGACACAGACATCTCTCACCGGTCGACACAATGTTGTCAGCTTACTCTAAAGTTCTAAACCCACATGATAGAGACAGGGATGCAGTGGTCGCTATACATATAGCGGATAGGAATATCCCACTAGCAAAATAAAAAGTCTCGCACAATATATTTGTTTACTTACTACCTACTACTGCTATTATTTATTGTATATTGTTGTTTTATTATATTTGTGTGCAATAAAGACTTCTGTAAATATATCGGCAGAGTGTAGAGCATGCAGATAGCCTGCTTGTGTTGTATCTAGTTCAGTGGATCGAGCCTCGACCGTGCTGACCTCCTTGCACAGGTGCCTTAGCCATCTAGAAACAATACTAGCCAAGCGAATACACCAAAACGTGATTTTCCAATTTCTTTCAGAAAGGTGCTTTCTTTCGATCCCATTTTTTTATATTATTTAAATTCTCATAAAAGTAGAAATACTGTAAGTAGTGGCAGGTCATTTTTATAAACCCTGAAAATTTGTAAGTATAGGAAACTTCAGTATGCGATGGTGGAAAACCCGTCAAAATGAACCACATAAGTGGCTCTTATTTCTGGTTCAGCCTGTGCTTTCGTGTAGGCCGACCTAGTTATATTGACTGACGAGAGATAACCATATTATCACAATAGCCGCATCGAATCTACTAGACCCTTCGGAATCACGAAACCTGCACCAGGAATGTATGATTAAGAAGAATAATACTAATAAACTAGCAAGTTTGATAAATTGTTTTGATAATAAATTACAATTAAGTATGTATACTTACCTAATAAGTGGACAGGCGATCTAGCTAAGTTTGCAGAAAATCGCTGGATGTAGCCAGCTCCCATCCAGTTGCTATGAAAATTCTTGGAGGATACCTATGTTCAGTTCAGCATTGGTGTGTTCTTCTTGTGGCTAAAAACACACAGAGAGATTTAATTATGAACTTAAAAAGGAATGCAGGAGTAATAAATGGTATACATACGTTGAGACTTTTAAGCTCGAGTAACGCAAGTCCATATTACATTATTATTGAGTAATCCAAGTTCAAGAGCAGCGTCATAAAGCCACTGGCTAAAAGTAACGTACAGTAGACGCCATGCTACCGAACAAATACATATTACTCGGTCACAATATCTCTGCACCTCGCAGGAATGCGATGCCGCTCCCCCCGCCCCTTTCTCCTTCCCGCGCTCGTCCGATCACGACAGTACGGTTAGCCCTTTCGTTGCCGATACGACATGACGTCATCAACGCCGGGTGCACAGATATTTTGACCGAGTTATACAGTTAAAAACATTGCGTCACAGCTAGGAACTGTGGAAATATAAATCTCACTGCATTATGTTTGTTTATATATATTTTTACCACCCAACAGTCACATACATAGTCCTGACCCCACACTAAGATCGAGTCTTGTGTCGTGGGTATCAGGAAATAGGAGAGATTTTTCGGTCTCACAAACACCCAAACCAGAAACAAATATCTGTGGTTCACACAAACATTTGTCTCGGTGCGGGGATCGAACCCGCGGCCCTCGCTTCACAGCCGGAGTCTAACCAACTGCGCCACGAAGGCTGTCAGATGCTCACAATTAATCCGCTTACATGACATTTAGTGCGGGCATCGAACTTACAACTTCTGCAGCAGAAAGGCTACCCTTTGGCCGCTGCGGGATTTGGTTAACACTGAGGTAAATGAAATGAAATGAAATGAAATTCGTTTATTGGTCATGTAGGCAATTAAATAGCTCTTATGACAAGTCAATACACATAGTACTTATTTTCTATTTACAAGGTTTGTTATAATATTTATATTAATTTTATTATATTAAGCTTTATAGTACCTCTTACGTAAGGCCTAAACCCTTGCAATCGTACTATTTATTGGTTGTAGAAGATTCCTGTGCCCAACAGTGGGTGTTATGGAATGATATAGTACAGTACACTAATACCTTTATTAATATGTAGAGTTATAGGTGTGTTAAATATAGAGGCACCTTTCGAAATTATTTGAACTATGTTATGTACTAGGAAAACCTCCAAGAAGTCACATTATCGTCGTGCTATGGACTCTCCTATATTAATAAGTAGAAAATAATTTTAAAGCTGATTATAACATACCGCTAATCCAATTTCTTTTGAATTTCTTTTAAATCTTGTAAAACGGACGGAATATTTTGCTTCTCAAGGAAAAAGTAGATCTAACCGGCTTTTTTGGATTTAGTTTAACAGACCTCCATTTATTTTATGAACGCGTTTTGGTTTCGAAATGGTGGGGCAGCAAAGTTCATACAAACACAAAAATATAGCATTTCCTCAAAGTGTAATTCCTCAAATAAAGAGGTGTGCTCGGCTATTTAAAGAGAGTATTGGCCGAGTCAATGTTAACAAAGTAAGTACATAAGTTAAAGGAAATTTTCGTGTGGTGCATTATGTTTCGTACTTTAAACAGTACAAAAAAACTTGTAGGGCCGGCCGGGCCCTGTCCGCCGGCGCTTATCCCCGACGAAACGGGTTTGGTTTGTTTTAATTTTATATTCACGTAATTCTTCGTAACTGAGACCAAATAACATATGAAATATTTTTTATTACGCCCGCTTTCGACATCGATGTCCAAAGCTAATGCTAATTATATATTTTAAATAGTCCCATAAAATATATTTTTAATAGTCGGTACATGTCTGTACGAAAGAATTCCTCACTAACTGTTTTACGTCTTTTCCTCAATGTCATGGAAAATAACAAAACATAAACATTAAAATAATCGGCCAAGCTAACTTTCAATAATCTCAAGTAGACTTTAGTGTGTCACTTCACAATAAATCAATCGCACCTCAAAATAAAACTGTGATTCGACGACGGCAAGTAACAGTGCAGCGGAGACACCTAGACGATGCTGTACAAGCAATTTGAACACAAATAATGACAAAAACATTTAGCGCGGTCCAAACTCACGGAAAGCGTAAACATGGATGTGCGGCGGCGGGCACCGTTAGCCACTTCGTATAAATGTGGAACCCCACCCGAAGGCCTTAGTGTGCCGCGCAACTACCATGAGACTGTACGCGCCCTTGCTACTCACGCTGCTCGCGGCCAGCGCGCGCGCCGCCTCCATTCCCGACAAAATACTACCTGAATTAGAAAAGAAACTCGTCAGGGAAGAAGTACCGCCGGCGGAGAACGTCTCCCAGGAGACTCTCGTCTTAGAACTCGTCGACCCAGCGAACACTGTCATCGATGTTGAAAACAATCTCAGAAACAATGCGAAACCTGAAGACATTCCCGTCAAAGTCATAGTTGAAGATGCGCTGCCGACAGTGAAAAGCGCCGAAATTGAAGCTGTCAACGAAGTTATCGAAGACGACGGCATCAAGAGACCAATAGCAGATTTAAGAAATCCTGGACCACCGCAGCATCAGGAACATGAGACCCAAAACGCTGAACATTATGAAGATGTGGAGCGCACAGTTTCCACCGTAAAAGATGAATTACAAGGAGCCCAAGTAATTTTGAGACAAGGTTTCCAAGGCGTTACCAACAATATTCAAAACTGGTATGCCAATAATGAGCAGATAAATAACCTTCAAAATAGCATCAATACCTTGCAGCAAAATTTTGCTTCTCAGATCCAAAAACTGAATGAGACTTTACAGAATTTTTTAAATCCCGACATCTCCAAGCCGCTTAATCCTGAACTAGATCAGGAGACTAGAAAGAATTTCGAAAACATAGAATCCGGCCTCAAAAATCTCGAAAGCAATTTTAAAACTGGAGTACAGAGTTTGTCGGAAGGTGTGCAGGTTGTCGCAACACTCAGGGAAGAAGGTGGAAGTGAGCATGCTAGCACGAGTTCCACATCTACAACTGCCGCACCAGCTGGTTTTCCAAACCCCTTCAATTACCTCGTTCAATTAGTGGGCAACCTGCAAACCTCAATGACAGCGGGCTTGAGCGACGTATCCAACGCTGTCAACAACTTTGTTACACAAAATCAACCGAACATTGTTCTGCCGAACCTATCAAATATTTTCCCAATCCAGACGACTTCAGGGACTCCGCTTGCAGACGAGGCTGTAAGTGGTTCAACAACCACCACAACACAACGCCCGTCACCGTGGCAAAATATCCAGACGTCTTTCAACAATCTGTTTAACCCAAATCAAACTCCGCAAGGAGCGCAAAATGACGCGACTTCACAGACTCCTACTGGCCCATTCGGTATCCCACCCTTCCCGATTCTTACAAGCATTGTAAACTTGATACAGAGGCCAGGGGCACAGTCCACTGAGAAACCCACTGAGAAACCTACGGCAGCACCCCCAGCGAGCACTGTCCCCGCAGCCAGTAACGCCGATCCACCCGTAAAACCAGAAGAAATTGTAACCGATGTGCAAAAAAAGCCTGAACCAGAAGTTAAGGATCCCATCCAAAAGATACTTGAAAATAACCCAGTCATTAAAGGAATTAATGTAGCCGTACAAAGAATACAGGCGATCGGCAATCCAGTGAAACCTAGAGACGAGGCTGAAAAGGCTGATGATGTTCAAGCTGAAAAAATAGAAGGTGAAAAAACCGAGAACGTAAATGCAGAGGCTGAAAAACAAGATGAAGCAAAACCAGAGATTGTAATAGAGGAAGAAATAAAAGATGAACCTGAAAAAATAGAAGATGTAAAAAAAGAAGCCGAACAAGAAGCAGCCGCACAAGTAAAGGGTGGTCATCGACCTGGTACTGCTGGTGAGTAAATAAACTATGTACACTCCATCGTAATATTATTCCCAACGTATGACATAAAAACAATGTCATTTAACTTTGATGTAAGTAAAAACTTAAAGCCCATTAGCATTAAGATTAATCGTTCAATGGTTATCAACTACTCGTTTTTTAACGTCAAAGTAAAACATACCTATTAATTTTAACGTAAAATCAGTACTTCTCAAATCCAAACCAAAAAAAGCAAATAATGGTAAGTTCACTTATAACAAAGTACCAATATTTTAAATTATCAATAGGAGACATGAATTTACTGTATAATGTTTATTATTAGTATTTAAGTGAATTTTTTAAAAGTTATTTAAACAACAGCACTCATGAACTCTGTAAAAAGGGGCTATTTTATTTACATTATAAATAAAAGCAAAAAAAAAAATTCTTATACGCATTACAAGCGATTTATAAATCCTCGAATTGTTTAATCCACTTCTAATTAGGACTAAATTAAAAACACATAAATCTGAATTTTTATTTGTAACATGTATGTAAGATATTAATGTATTTTATCCATTCTAAAATATTAGCTGCGTGGGCTGTGTTTGTGTCGACGCTAATCGGCAATATAGGAGCGGTGGTAAACGGTAGCATTTTGACTTCATCTACTGCAGTGAACGCAGCTATAAACACACTTGGCACCAACATTCAGGTATCAATGCAACGATGGCAAATTGTGTTGTCCGTAACATGAAAGGAATGGTCTATGGAGGAGTTTTTGTTCGGTGTTGAATTGGGCTCTATGTTTGTTTTTACTAAAATTAGAGTAGATTTATTAATAGCTACAAATTGTCGGTCATGTTATTTAGGTTCGATAGCCTCCGTGGTGCAGTTAGTTAGTCGCCGGCTGTGAAACGAGAGGCTGCGGGTTCGATTCCCGCATCGAGACAAATCTTTGTGTGATTCACAGGCATTTGTTTCGGGTCTGGTTTGTGAGATCGAAAAGTCTCTCGTAGTTTCTGATACCCATGACACAATACTCGATCTTAGTGTGGGGTCACGACTATGTATGTGACCGTTGGGTGTATTTATTTATTAAGACTTGTCCCGTGCAGCATTTAAGTCGGGACTCGGGCCTCTTCGGTTTCTAGTCATTTATGGTTTTCAGTACCTTTCGACATAGAAGATTTTTTTGGTGCCTATACACATTAATACGGTATAAAAATTAAAAACACGTATTGCAAAATATTTAATTTGTATACAAAACATTTCAATTCGTATGTGCTTAACTTTCTTTACCAACTATACAAGTTGGCCGAGACTTTACTAAGGTCAATAACATCATTAAACTTGTCAAACTTTGCCGTTAAGTTATTTTTAAGCAAATATTTGTCTTTGAACAGATATTTCTCGCGTTGGTCTCCAAGACATATATCACAAAGATTATCCATTGTTTAAGTAATCATTGTCTTATTGATCTAGTGAGTACCTCAATTCAAAAATCAATGAAAAAAAATATTAATTTAGATTCAAGCTATATAGTAATTTATATCAAGCTTATTTCAAAGCTATAATCAAGACGGCAATTTAAATTGCAGTTTATACTTGCAACTTTTTAGTATAGGTAATTGATATCATCATCCTTAGCCAGAGAAAGTGTAATGCTTCCTGAATGATTTCCACAGCGACGCGTTAGAAGCAATCTACATAATATGTACCTAATCTTGTATGTTGTAATATGTGTAGTACAATGTAAAGACACTTGTAGTTTGTACACGGTGTGTCTTAGTTACAAATAGATTAATTTTACAAATAAGTGTTGTAATCCACTAACCCATTCGTGCGTGTGATTTTCGCGAATTACACTAGTTATACTTTGTATTACGTGCTTAACACATTAACTTGTTCAGTGTTCGTAACATAACTCGTATGTGGTTAAAGTTACCACATTATTAATTAGATATTATTGCCTTATTAGGACCCCATTTTTAAATTATTTAAATGTTTCTTGATTATTAAATCGCATCAGTGCTATGAGATATTTCTTATAGATTAAATTAATAGGCACAAAAACTAAGTCAAAGGTTCTTAAATTATTAATTTACATGATTGGAGCACTTAGTGAAACGATACAGATGATGCTAGTTATTCAAATGTTATCCGTTATGTACCAGTATCATAAATATATTTTTCTGTGTACTAATACGAATTTGCACTAATAATATATTTTTATTCCTAGGGGATAATAGCGACAGCGGTGAGCGGGTGATCCCTAAGGAACAAGAGAAGGCGCCAATCACAGAAGAGGTGAAGGAAGAAATTAAAGAAACAGAAGTTTCCGATAAGACTGAATAAGTCGCTAGTGTGATACGACAATTAGATAATTTATTTTAAGATTCTGTATGTAAATAAGCGAACGTGATGACATGACTTGATGAAATAAATGTTTTTTTTTATAATGACTGTATTATTATTAAGTTTAAGTAAGCATTGCAAACTATACAAATAATACCTACGTAGGGATATAAAAGGCTCGAGAAAGAATAAAAATAACTATTTTCGATAGTTACCACAGGGCACAATTATGTTTTGTGTAACTAAATATGTATTAACTATTAGTAATTATAATTTTCCTCATTGTCGTGCTAAATTCAGCAATGATTCGGTAAGCTATGTGTTCTCCAATTTACCTAGTCGTGGCTCTAGTGGGCACAAGTGTATTGTAGGGGATATAGGAGGTCAATTTATAGTGCATATTCAATGTAAAACTTGTTGTATTGTTATCTTGCCTACTTTAATTGATGTCGGGCATTTCTTTTTGTTATTTATGTATGACCTATTTCTTTACTGTGCTATATCAATTCATTATATATCAATATTTACAAAGCATATAAATCTGTTTAATACAATTATTATATTTTCTATATTATCGTTAATTGCCAATATTTACTTCAATATAATTATTGTTCTAATTGCTATCTAAATGCCACGTAATCATCACTTTAAATTTGGACTATTGAATTCTGGTTCACTTTCTACAAATCACGACGAATTCATAATTGCTATGAGTCACCATTTAGTCGATATAATGGCGATTAATGAGACGTGGCTTCGTGCGGGAGAGGAGGGCAGGGCGCCTGTAGTTTCGGGATATGTATTGCGTCATATACCGCGACCGGCCTCCATCCGCGGCGGACGTGGGGGAGGAGTCGCTTTTTATATTAAACAAGGAACTAATGCTCGTATAAGACCTCACCCTTACCATCCCCAGGTCGAACAATTGTGGATGAGTGTAACAGCAAATTCAAAGAAGTTGTTGTTTGGAACTGCATATCGCCCCCCATGGCTAAGTGTTGATATTTTTCTAGATGCAATCACGGACAGTGCATGTGCATTGGCCCCATATGACAACGTAGTTCTCTTGGGGGATTTTAACATCAATATGCTCGATATGAATGACGCGAAAACTAAGACGATAACGGAGTTCTTTAACTATTTTAATATGGTTCAAGTTGTAAATGAACCTACCCATTTTGTGGGGGACAGTGCCACATTGATTGATTTAATCTGCACAGACGCGCTGTTCAGGGGCGTCCATGTGGATCACATAACGGAACTCGGACACCACTCGTTTATTACATGCGAGATCATCTCTAAAAAAGAGAAGCCGATTCGCAGACTTGTGTCATACCGTCCGTTTAAAGGGATGTCGATGGATAACTTCACAAGGGACCTAGTGGCTATTCCGTGGAGTTCAATTGTTCAGAGCGAAGATGTAGATGTTATGCTACATTTGTTTAACTACTTCGTTATGCAGCTTTTTGATACTCATGCGCCAAAGAAAACTAGAATTTTTAAGACCCAACCAACACCTTGGATAACAGATAACATCAAATTGATGTTTAAACTTAGGGATCAGGCAAGACATCGTTATTCTCGTACTAAAATAGAATCACATAAACAGTATTACCTAGATCTAAAACATGTGGCTATAGCTGCATTGTATAATGAAAAAAAAACCTTTTTTAATAAATATATAAATGATAATATCCATAATTCAAAATTACTTTGGTCTAATCTAAAAAAACATATTTTACCGGTAAATAATATTGATATTTCAGAACAATTTAATGACCCTGATAGTATGAATTCGGCATTCCTTCAAGTTCCAGGGGACACTAATGTGACGATCTCCCAATTAACTTTTTTTCAATATAACCGTTATGGCGCAAATGTATTCTCACTGAAACCAACGGACTCACAAACTATCTTGAAAGCTATAAAGAAAATATCGACTAACGCCACAGGTATTGACGGCATTTCAAAGGAAATGTTGGACCTCACCTTGCCTCACTCTTTAAGTTGCATTACCAAAATTATAAACCAATCAATTACGTCAAATAAATTCCCAGCCTTGTGGCGGGAAGCAATAGTCCGTCCACTGCCAAAAAATAATAATCCGCAAAATATTAAGGATCTCCGGCCTGTTAGTATACTGCCCTGTTTGTCCAAGGTGTTGGAAAGGATCGTCTATTTGCAGGTGATCGACTTTCTCGAAAGTAACAATATATTGCCAGATTTACAGTCGGGATTTAGAAGGGGTCGAGGGACAGCAACAGCATTAGCGGATGTTGTAGGGAACATTCTGGAAGCCAGGGATCGTGGGGAGGGGACAATATTGACACTACTCGATTATTCGCGGGCCTTTGATTCTATCAACATCTCCCTACTTTTATCAAAACTGTCATATTACGGGTTCGAAAATAACACAATTAAATGGTTTGAGAGCTATCTCACTGGGAGGTCGCAGCGAGTAGAAATCGTAAAAAAAGATGGGTCAATACTGTCTTCCCCCTCCCGATCCGTAGGCCGTGGAGTCCCTCAGGGGTCGTTGTTAGGACCTATACTGTATATTTTATACAGCGCCGATATGCCAAGACACGTTAAGGAATGTAAGTACCACATATATGCGGATGATACCCAAATATATGTTTCTTTTAACGCTAATAACACCTCACTCGCAGTAGATACCCTAAATGTGGAACTCAACGGAGTTGCCGAATGGTCCGCGAGTAATTCACTAGTGCTCAATCCCGAAAAATCCAAATTCATGGTGCTGGGAACTAAAAAACAAATAATTGTAAAACGGACGGAATATTTTGCTTCTCAAGGAAAAAGTAGATCTAACCGGCTTTTTTGGATTTAGTTTAACAGACCTCCATTTATTTTATGAACGCGTTTTGGTTTCGAAATGGTGGGGCAGCAAAGTTCATACAAACACAAAAATATAGCATTTCCTCAAAGTGTAATTCCTCAAATAAAGAGGTGTGCTCGGCTATTTAAAGAGAGTATTGGCCGAGTCAATGTTAACAAAGTAAGTACATAAGTTAAAGGAAATTTTCGTGTGGTGCATTATGTTTCGTACTTTAAACAGTACAAAAAAACTTGTAGGGCCGGCCGGGCCCTGTCCGCCGGCGCTTATCCCCGACGAAACGGGTTTGGTTTGTTTTAATTTTATATTCACGTAATTCTTCGTAACTGAGACCAAATAACATATGAAATATTTTTTATTACGCCCGCTTTCGACATCGATGTCCAAAGCTAATGCTAATTATATATTTTAAATAGTCCCATAAAATATATTTTTAATAGTCGGTACATGTCTGTACGAAAGAATTCCTCACTAACTGTTTTACGTCTTTTCCTCAATGTCATGGAAAATAACAAAACATAAACATTAAAATAATCGGCCAAGCTAACTTTCAATAATCTCAAGTAGACTTTAGTGTGTCACTTCACAATAAATCAATCGCACCTCAAAATAAAACTGTGATTCGACGACGGCAAGTAACAGTGCAGCGGAGACACCTAGACGATGCTGTACAAGCAATTTGAACACAAATAATGACAAAAACATTTAGCGCGGTCCAAACTCACGGAAAGCGTAAACATGGATGTGCGGCGGCGGGCACCGTTAGCCACTTCGTATAAATGTGGAACCCCACCCGAAGGCCTTAGTGTGCCGCGCAACTACCATGAGACTGTACGCGCCCTTGCTACTCACGCTGCTCGCGGCCAGCGCGCGCGCCGCCTCCATTCCCGACAAAATACTACCTGAATTAGAAAAGAAACTCGTCAGGGAAGAAGTACCGCCGGCGGAGAACGTCTCCCAGGAGACTCTCGTCTTAGAACTCGTCGACCCAGCGAACACTGTCATCGATGTTGAAAACAATCTCAGAAACAATGCGAAACCTGAAGACATTCCCGTCAAAGTCATAGTTGAAGATGCGCTGCCGACAGTGAAAAGCGCCGAAATTGAAGCTGTCAACGAAGTTATCGAAGACGACGGCATCAAGAGACCAATAGCAGATTTAAGAAATCCTGGACCACCGCAGCATCAGGAACATGAGACCCAAAACGCTGAACATTATGAAGATGTGGAGCGCACAGTTTCCACCGTAAAAGATGAATTACAAGGAGCCCAAGTAATTTTGAGACAAGGTTTCCAAGGCGTTACCAACAATATTCAAAACTGGTATGCCAATAATGAGCAGATAAATAACCTTCAAAATAGCATCAATACCTTGCAGCAAAATTTTGCTTCTCAGATCCAAAAACTGAATGAGACTTTACAGAATTTTTTAAATCCCGACATCTCCAAGCCGCTTAATCCTGAACTAGATCAGGAGACTAGAAAGAATTTCGAAAACATAGAATCCGGCCTCAAAAATCTCGAAAGCAATTTTAAAACTGGAGTACAGAGTTTGTCGGAAGGTGTGCAGGTTGTCGCAACACTCAGGGAAGAAGGTGGAAGTGAGCATGCTAGCACGAGTTCCACATCTACAACTGCCGCACCAGCTGGTTTTCCAAACCCCTTCAATTACCTCGTTCAATTAGTGGGCAACCTGCAAACCTCAATGACAGCGGGCTTGAGCGACGTATCCAACGCTGTCAACAACTTTGTTACACAAAATCAACCGAACATTGTTCTGCCGAACCTATCAAATATTTTCCCAATCCAGACGACTTCAGGGACTCCGCTTGCAGACGAGGCTGTAAGTGGTTCAACAACCACCACAACACAACGCCCGTCACCGTGGCAAAATATCCAGACGTCTTTCAACAATCTGTTTAACCCAAATCAAACTCCGCAAGGAGCGCAAAATGACGCGACTTCACAGACTCCTACTGGCCCATTCGGTATCCCACCCTTCCCGATTCTTACAAGCATTGTAAACTTGATACAGAGGCCAGGGGCACAGTCCACTGAGAAACCCACTGAGAAACCTACGGCAGCACCCCCAGCGAGCACTGTCCCCGCAGCCAGTAACGCCGATCCACCCGTAAAACCAGAAGAAATTGTAACCGATGTGCAAAAAAAGCCTGAACCAGAAGTTAAGGATCCCATCCAAAAGATACTTGAAAATAACCCAGTCATTAAAGGAATTAATGTAGCCGTACAAAGAATACAGGCGATCGGCAATCCAGTGAAACCTAGAGACGAGGCTGAAAAGGCTGATGATGTTCAAGCTGAAAAAATAGAAGGTGAAAAAACCGAGAACGTAAATGCAGAGGCTGAAAAACAAGATGAAGCAAAACCAGAGATTGTAATAGAGGAAGAAATAAAAGATGAACCTGAAAAAATAGAAGATGTAAAAAAAGAAGCCGAACAAGAAGCAGCCGCACAAGTAAAGGGTGGTCATCGACCTGGTACTGCTGGTGAGTAAATAAACTATGTACACTCCATCGTAATATTATTCCCAACGTATGACATAAAAACAATGTCATTTAACTTTGATGTAAGTAAAAACTTAAAGCCCATTAGCATTAAGATTAATCGTTCAATGGTTATCAACTACTCGTTTTTTAACGTCAAAGTAAAACATACCTATTAATTTTAACGTAAAATCAGTACTTCTCAAATCCAAACCAAAAAAAGCAAATAATGGTAAGTTCACTTATAACAAAGTACCAATATTTTAAATTATCAATAGGAGACATGAATTTACTGTATAATGTTTATTATTAGTATTTAAGTGAATTTTTTAAAAGTTATTTAAACAACAGCACTCATGAACTCTGTAAAAAGGGGCTATTTTATTTACATTATAAATAAAAGCAAAAAAAAAAATTCTTATACGCATTACAAGCGATTTATAAATCCTCGAATTGTTTAATCCACTTCTAATTAGGACTAAATTAAAAACACATAAATCTGAATTTTTATTTGTAACATGTATGTAAGATATTAATGTATTTTATCCATTCTAAAATATTAGCTGCGTGGGCTGTGTTTGTGTCGACGCTAATCGGCAATATAGGAGCGGTGGTAAACGGTAGCATTTTGACTTCATCTACTGCAGTGAACGCAGCTATAAACACACTTGGCACCAACATTCAGGTATCAATGCAACGATGGCAAATTGTGTTGTCCGTAACATGAAAGGAATGGTCTATGGAGGAGTTTTTGTTCGGTGTTGAATTGGGCTCTATGTTTGTTTTTACTAAAATTAGAGTAGATTTATTAATAGCTACAAATTGTCGGTCATGTTATTTAGGTTCGATAGCCTCCGTGGTGCAGTTAGTTAGTCGCCGGCTGTGAAACGAGAGGCTGCGGGTTCGATTCCCGCATCGAGACAAATCTTTGTGTGATTCACAGGCATTTGTTTCGGGTCTGGTTTGTGAGATCGAAAAGTCTCTCGTAGTTTCTGATACCCATGACACAATACTCGATCTTAGTGTGGGGTCACGACTATGTATGTGACCGTTGGGTGTATTTATTTATTAAGACTTGTCCCGTGCAGCATTTAAGTCGGGACTCGGGCCTCTTCGGTTTCTAGTCATTTATGGTTTTCAGTACCTTTCGACATAGAAGATTTTTTTGGTGCCTATACACATTAATACGGTATAAAAATTAAAAACACGTATTGCAAAATATTTAATTTGTATACAAAACATTTCAATTCGTATGTGCTTAACTTTCTTTACCAACTATACAAGTTGGCCGAGACTTTACTAAGGTCAATAACATCATTAAACTTGTCAAACTTTGCCGTTAAGTTATTTTTAAGCAAATATTTGTCTTTGAACAGATATTTCTCGCGTTGGTCTCCAAGACATATATCACAAAGATTATCCATTGTTTAAGTAATCATTGTCTTATTGATCTAGTGAGTACCTCAATTCAAAAATCAATGAAAAAAAATATTAATTTAGATTCAAGCTATATAGTAATTTATATCAAGCTTATTTCAAAGCTATAATCAAGACGGCAATTTAAATTGCAGTTTATACTTGCAACTTTTTAGTATAGGTAATTGATATCATCATCCTTAGCCAGAGAAAGTGTAATGCTTCCTGAATGATTTCCACAGCGACGCGTTAGAAGCAATCTACATAATATGTACCTAATCTTGTATGTTGTAATATGTGTAGTACAATGTAAAGACACTTGTAGTTTGTACACGGTGTGTCTTAGTTACAAATAGATTAATTTTACAAATAAGTGTTGTAATCCACTAACCCATTCGTGCGTGTGATTTTCGCGAATTACACTAGTTATACTTTGTATTACGTGCTTAACACATTAACTTGTTCAGTGTTCGTAACATAACTCGTATGTGGTTAAAGTTACCACATTATTAATTAGATATTATTGCCTTATTAGGACCCCATTTTTAAATTATTTAAATGTTTCTTGATTATTAAATCGCATCAGTGCTATGAGATATTTCTTATAGATTAAATTAATAGGCACAAAAACTAAGTCAAAGGTTCTTAAATTATTAATTTACATGATTGGAGCACTTAGTGAAACGATACAGATGATGCTAGTTATTCAAATGTTATCCGTTATGTACCAGTATCATAAATATATTTTTCTGTGTACTAATACGAATTTGCACTAATAATATATTTTTATTCCTAGGGGATAATAGCGACAGCGGTGAGCGGGTGATCCCTAAGGAACAAGAGAAGGCGCCAATCACAGAAGAGGTGAAGGAAGAAATTAAAGAAACAGAAGTTTCCGATAAGACTGAATAAGTCGCTAGTGTGATACGACAATTAGATAATTTATTTTAAGATTCTGTATGTAAATAAGCGAACGTGATGACATGACTTGATGAAATAAATGTTTTTTTTTATAATGACTGTATTATTATTAAGTTTAAGTAAGCATTGCAAACTATACAAATAATACCTACGTAGGGATATAAAAGGCTCGAGAAAGAATAAAAATAACTATTTTCGATAGTTACCACAGGGCACAATTATGTTTTGTGTAACTAAATATGTATTAACTATTAGTAATTATAATTTTCCTCATTGTCGTGCTAAATTCAGCAATGATTCGGTAAGCTATGTGTTCTCCAATTTACCTAGTCGTGGCTCTAGTGGGCACAAGTGTATTGTAGGGGATATAGGAGGTCAATTTATAGTGCATATTCAATGTAAAACTTGTTGTATTGTTATCTTGCCTACTTTAATTGATGTCGGGCATTTCTTTTTGTTATTTATGTATGACCTATTTCTTTACTGTGCTATATCAATTCATTATATATCAATATTTACAAAGCATATAAATCTGTTTAATACAATTATTATATTTTCTATATTATCGTTAATTGCCAATATTTACTTCAATATAATTATTGTTCTAATTGCTATCTAAATGCCACGTAATCATCACTTTAAATTTGGACTATTGAATTCTGGTTCACTTTCTACAAATCACGACGAATTCATAATTGCTATGAGTCACCATTTAGTCGATATAATGGCGATTAATGAGACGTGGCTTCGTGCGGGAGAGGAGGGCAGGGCGCCTGTAGTTTCGGGATATGTATTGCGTCATATACCGCGACCGGCCTCCATCCGCGGCGGACGTGGGGGAGGAGTCGCTTTTTATATTAAACAAGGAACTAATGCTCGTATAAGACCTCACCCTTACCATCCCCAGGTCGAACAATTGTGGATGAGTGTAACAGCAAATTCAAAGAAGTTGTTGTTTGGAACTGCATATCGCCCCCCATGGCTAAGTGTTGATATTTTTCTAGATGCAATCACGGACAGTGCATGTGCATTGGCCCCATATGACAACGTAGTTCTCTTGGGGGATTTTAACATCAATATGCTCGATATGAATGACGCGAAAACTAAGACGATAACGGAGTTCTTTAACTATTTTAATATGGTTCAAGTTGTAAATGAACCTACCCATTTTGTGGGGGACAGTGCCACATTGATTGATTTAATCTGCACAGACGCGCTGTTCAGGGGCGTCCATGTGGATCACATAACGGAACTCGGACACCACTCGTTTATTACATGCGAGATCATCTCTAAAAAAGAGAAGCCGATTCGCAGACTTGTGTCATACCGTCCGTTTAAAGGGATGTCGATGGATAACTTCACAAGGGACCTAGTGGCTATTCCGTGGAGTTCAATTGTTCAGAGCGAAGATGTAGATGTTATGCTACATTTGTTTAACTACTTCGTTATGCAGCTTTTTGATACTCATGCGCCAAAGAAAACTAGAATTTTTAAGACCCAACCAACACCTTGGATAACAGATAACATCAAATTGATGTTTAAACTTAGGGATCAGGCAAGACATCGTTATTCTCGTACTAAAATAGAATCACATAAACAGTATTACCTAGATCTAAAACATGTGGCTATAGCTGCATTGTATAATGAAAAAAAAACCTTTTTTAATAAATATATAAATGATAATATCCATAATTCAAAATTACTTTGGTCTAATCTAAAAAAACATATTTTACCGGTAAATAATATTGATATTTCAGAACAATTTAATGACCCTGATAGTATGAATTCGGCATTCCTTCAAGTTCCAGGGGACACTAATGTGACGATCTCCCAATTAACTTTTTTTCAATATAACCGTTATGGCGCAAATGTATTCTCACTGAAACCAACGGACTCACAAACTATCTTGAAAGCTATAAAGAAAATATCGACTAACGCCACAGGTATTGACGGCATTTCAAAGGAAATGTTGGACCTCACCTTGCCTCACTCTTTAAGTTGCATTACCAAAATTATAAACCAATCAATTACGTCAAATAAATTCCCAGCCTTGTGGCGGGAAGCAATAGTCCGTCCACTGCCAAAAAATAATAATCCGCAAAATATTAAGGATCTCCGGCCTGTTAGTATACTGCCCTGTTTGTCCAAGGTGTTGGAAAGGATCGTCTATTTGCAGGTGATCGACTTTCTCGAAAGTAACAATATATTGCCAGATTTACAGTCGGGATTTAGAAGGGGTCGAGGGACAGCAACAGCATTAGCGGATGTTGTAGGGAACATTCTGGAAGCCAGGGATCGTGGGGAGGGGACAATATTGACACTACTCGATTATTCGCGGGCCTTTGATTCTATCAACATCTCCCTACTTTTATCAAAACTGTCATATTACGGGTTCGAAAATAACACAATTAAATGGTTTGAGAGCTATCTCACTGGGAGGTCGCAGCGAGTAGAAATCGTAAAAAAAGATGGGTCAATACTGTCTTCCCCCTCCCGATCCGTAGGCCGTGGAGTCCCTCAGGGGTCGTTGTTAGGACCTATACTGTATATTTTATACAGCGCCGATATGCCAAGACACGTTAAGGAATGTAAGTACCACATATATGCGGATGATACCCAAATATATGTTTCTTTTAACGCTAATAACACCTCACTCGCAGTAGATACCCTAAATGTGGAACTCAACGGAGTTGCCGAATGGTCCGCGAGTAATTCACTAGTGCTCAATCCCGAAAAATCCAAATTCATGGTGCTGGGAACTAAAAAACAAATACATGCAATTAAATCGGCATTACCCGATGTTAGAATATTGGGTCAGTCTGTACAGATGGTAGATTCTGCGCGTAATCTGGGGCTGGTGTTCGACCCGGGGCTGCGGTTTGAGAGTCATGTCAATGGTGTTGTAAAATCCTGTTTCTATAGGTTGAAGATTCTGTATCGAGTAAGAGACTATCTTAGTGTTACGTTGAGGAAGAGATTAGTGGATTCCTTGATTCTATCTAAATTTAATTACTGCGATACTGTCTACGGACCTTGTCTCCTATCCCGTACGGAACACTTAATACAACGTGTCCAAAATGCCTGTGCACGGTTTTGTTTTGGAATTCCCCGAAGAAACCATGTTACGCCATACTTAAATTGCAACAACATATTGAAAATGGCGGCACGCAGGAAAATGCATTTAGCGACATTAATGTTCGGAATTGTAAAGTCACACACACCGAGATACCTGTATAGTAAACTATCGTGGCGACAAGAGCATTACAATTACCCCACTCGTTCCACGTCGAGGCCACTGTCGATGCCCCGCTTTAAAACTACCGCCTTTAGAGGATGTTTCAGATTTGCGGCCACCCGCTGCTGGAACGATCTTCCGCCGCCATTGAGATTCCTAAAAACAAAAAATACATTTAAATTACATATTAGAAAACATTTATTATACGAGCAAAAGCACTTCCAACAAAACTAAGTAATTACATAAAATATGGTATTATTAATACATTTGTATGCACATCTATGTCATCTATATTTACCTATTGTTTGTGAATCATCGGCGAGGCGTGATAGTGTCCTCGCGGCGGGTGGCAGCGCTCCTCCAGGACGGATAGTTAGTCTTTTTTACGTTATTAGTTACCAAATTGTCCCTTTCACGTCGTTTTCACCTTTAAAATATTTTCATTATCTTATGAATATTATTGTTTATTATTGTTTGTATTTTTATTTTATTTTTCCTCGAGACAATTACTAAAGCTAATTAATTAGATATTTCATATCAATGCCATATCTTTATTACGCAAGTTGCACTTACCGGAGACAGTCATTTAATGCTATACAGTTTGGTGGTACTTTTGACTCGCCAGGACAATTATGTCATCATACAGTCATGCTTTCTGCATTCCATGTTTGCGACGCGTCGCACTAGCCGCACGGCTCAGGTCTTACGCATTGTAATTGGCAAAGAACGTCCTCTCACGTCCCCGTCGTCGGACGAATGCAGACTGCAGAGAGCATTTTGCACTATTTATTATTATTGTGCAATGCTAAGGCTCGCGTGGCCTGGGCGCGGGCGGCGCGGCACGGGTTCACTGTGTTGAGCGAGCGGAAGCGGGACAGAGCATTATGCAAAGGCTTGTTTTGTATAAACTATATTAGGTATTATTTTTTGCGTTTTCTTTGTATGTGTGGTACTGTTTGTGTAGTAGGTTTTTATTTTACTTTTTATTTTTTACTTCTTTCATTGGTTATTATTCCTTATTATGACTTGTATTTCTTATTATTGTTTTTTTTTTAGCATTAATTATACAATATGTTTTAATTTATTTTTAAGTTAGTATGTAGGCTGGCGTTCGCATGTCACTCAAGGTGACCACTGAAAACCAGCGTTGCGCTGTGGCTCGCGTCGCAGTGCAACAATAAGCTGAGTGGTCACCTACGTGTCACATTTATGCGACGTACAAACTCCTGTTTTGTTTTCTTTTTGTTGTAAGTTATATATTATATAAATTTATGTTAAACGAGTGTGTGCGTCATATTATTTGTGACTAATAAATGAGTTTTTCTTTCTTTTTCTTTCTTTCTTTCTTTCACAGTATAAAAGGTAATAACAGATTTAATAGCTTGAAAATTATTTATTCATCTTCACGTAGAAGATATTTCTTGTAGCTTCATCTGTTTGATAACGCGTATGAATAGTTACTTACTGGAGATGAAAACATATGTTTAGTGTCTATGTCCTTTCATTATCACTGTCTATGTGTGATAATTATTAAGGTATATAAGTGAATGGACACGAGAAAAAAACCACGACACCTGCCTATTTTCTGAAGACCGCGAGTCGCGACTTGACTATGCCTATGGGAGGCGGTGGCTGTTAAACATCAGGCGGGCTGCTGGTCGTCGGTCTAATGCACAAGCAATAAAAAATAGCTCGCGATTCTAGCCCTTATTACGGATATGCAAATTCAAAATACAGTTAACAATCCATCTGCTCCGCTAATTACTCACACATATAAATTATAATCAAAAAATCTGTAACTTGTTCGACATCAACGCCATCTAGTTAGAGGGATCAAAACGAATACTGTACAAAATATTCTGATCACAGTAATTATCATAAAGCAGAATGATTTATCTGAATAATTGAATCAATCTCCTGATCTAGGTGTGCAGACTGTATCGATGACAGTAGGCTTTTATCTTTATCTATTTTAAACGCTGCGGATTCAATCACCGCACGTAAAATATTTTTTTAGCGTACCCATTGCGAAACTGGCTATCTGTAAGAATACCCATAGGCGAAAGATGGTTATCTCTCGTTGGTCCATACGATTATTCCAGCCCTAATCCTAACTGGATATGGATTTTGTACTCTTTGATGTTGAACATGAAACCGCGAAACGCTTGCCTGTCGGTGGTGTGACTTTCCACCATCGTGTGCGTGGGGGTGCTATTCAGGCGAAAAAGAATATTTTACAAGTAGTTTTTGGGGCTTCAACAATAAATTTTCGTATTGAAGATCAAATAGTGCAGAAGCGAAGCGAATAGTATATTACCTACTCTCTATTGAGATTTGAAAGGTATTAATTTATCTGTAGCGATGAGGTGGTCAGCCGTTTACAATGGCCTGTAAAACGAATTCAGTATGTACAATAAAAAAAAAACTTACTTCTTCGTCACTTCGTATCCATTTCATTTCCAGCTTTACATTAACTTGTTAACTTCATAATCAATTTCGTTCAATATAAAACATGATTAATTAAAAATTAATATTCACCAGAAGTTCTTTTTTATGTTCGTTCCGTAAAGGCTAAGGTTAGTGATTATGCTGCCAATTGATAAATAAAAGTGGAATGGACATGTCAAATTGACAGTTCCATGTGTTTACAATTTACGTGTTGTTGTGTGGGGTTATGTTATTGTTGCTTTGATTGAATTTTGAATAAAAACCATATTATTTTTTAAAAATGAATGGATTAACTTTGAGAATAACGGGTGGAGGAAACAAAAAAGCCAAAACATCTATTGGTTTTGCACCTGTTGCTGTGGATATCTGTGACAAAAGTTCCGGTAAGTAAATATAATTTATCAGATATTGAGCGTAATTACTAGCTCGTACCTTGAAACTAGACCCAGATCTTCTTTTGTCTTGTATTATGATATAAAATATTTTAATATCCTTTTTAGGTGAAAAAAATAAATTTATCGAAGAGTTAAACGGATCACCAAGTTCTGATGACCAGTTGGCACTGTTAAAAAAGGTTTTCAGTGAAACAGAACCTACGACGCCTGAAGATGTAATCAGATTCCTAGTGAAAGTGTTCTTTCAAGCTGAATCAAAGCATCCGGTTAAGTGTTTTATAACCAGGTAACTCCATGGCATACTGTATCATCCCATTACATACATCCCCCTGCACGACACGAGTCTCCTCTACAATTGAGAGTAAAATTGAGAGGGGTTAGGCCATATAGTCCACCACATTGGCTTAGTACAAGTTAGTGGGTTTTACATCACCATTAGTGCAAATTGCTATGGTATGTAGGTTTCTAATCAATACACACATGGCTCTGAAAAGGCAAAGTTATGCCCTGGGATTTGAACCTGCAACCATCATGAATGTTTTGGCAGCGGGGTCTAGTCTGTTTACCAAGAGGTCAACAAACATTTCCATGGCTTAGCTTAATAGTAATTATGTAAAATATCAGCAAATTTAACTCATGCATTCATTCAGAACTTAGTATTTGTATATAACTGTTTCATCATATGGGAATATCTCTATTTAATTGTATAATTTCTTATTTGATTTTTACATTATTTTGTAATTTGTACCCTACTAACTACTTTAGATTTTGGATAATCTAATATATTTATTTAAAATACAAAATCAAAATAGCTTATAAATTGCAGAAAAATAACAAAGAAACCTCACCTCCAAGATATATTTGCAAGCATACTAACTGAGGAAATAAAACAAAATATAAAAAAACATCATGAAGACTACAAAACATATGTAGATGTAGTAACAAAGGTGTCGGCTTGTGTCGAGAACTTCCCGGCAGGAGCAGCTTCTGTCAAGAATGCAGAAATACATCTGGCTACATACTTCAAAGATTGTTTAGAGTGTTGTGTTACTACATTGAGGTATTTTTACATTTTACCACCCATATGAAACCAAAATCCTAATGGTTTCTTTAAAATTTATTTAAATTTTATAACTTGAGATTACATATGGAAGAAAATATTCACTTAACATTAAAGTTACTTATAGACTAGTTAATAATACCTATGTATTCTTTGATCATAAATTATTTGGTCATGCAGATTTCATGAGTAGTGGCAGTCACTGATAAATTATAATTAGATAACATTCTTGCCTATTCACCATTGATACAATATGTATACTAATTAAAATGATGTTTTAGAGAAAACACATCACTCTCACCTACAGAAAAGAACGAGATATTTAACTTGGCACACTTAGCTGCAAGGTTACTATTGTACATAGTGCAAAAAGTGGACACTAATGAAACAAACCAATTAACAAAACTATTTAATGTAATAAGGATGTATATAAGAGACCTTCTCTATGATGAAGATGTTCCCATGGACACTAAGTCTGTGTGTGGCATACTGTATTTGTCAATGCATTTGTTGGAGCATGGTCCTGATTCATGGGTAGATGTAAGTAAGAACTATTTTTTTATACATTTTATGTGAATCTTCTCACAGTACCAAAAAAAATAACTTAGTTAAGAACACTTACTCAAAGTGACTACAATCCACTGATGGTATTATCAAGTCCATTTTAGTGACATTGTAATTCAAAAAAATTAGGTCTCAACTTGCAGCCTCTTCTTTATGTAACATTGGCTCCTCCTCACTATGGAACCATCAAATCCTAAAACTAAAGAGATCTTTGTAAATAAATTTTCCAGATCTTACAGCCAGAGGAAGCAGACACAGACATAACTAACTTAGTGAAAGATGGAGCAGCACAATTAACTTTATACTCAGCAGTAATTACTGTGGTGCCGGTGGATAAACTACAAACACAGATCATTCAAGGATCACCAACTTGTCTGGTTTTTACAAAGTTGTTACTGGATATAGGTGAAAGGTGTGGTTTGTATATTTATATTTTATAGTGTTTGTACATAGATTACAACTGTATTTAATTCAGAACTTCTACTGTACTGTTAAAGGCCAGTTGAGTATAGCATACCCTCATATTGAGACTACCTATAACATGATTTTGAAAGACCCCAAAAAAAAACTAAATCCACGCAAGATAAAAAAACAGGAAAAATCCAGAAGTAATCGGTTATAATTTCTTTCATGTCAATGAGCTTGTTTCACTTGACGGAAGAATCACTGAAGGTCGATTGGCTGATGTGATTAGTCGCAATAATTTGACATCTCTCATAACCTATAATATTTTTTCAGGAGTTCATCAGAATCAGTGTTCATACTGGGAGTGACCCGCACACTGCTACAGATTTGTAAGGCACTAGATAAGGTGTCGGACCAAGTTGTGGGTTTAAGGATGGTGGACTCTATGCTAGTGTTCATATGGTCGCATTTAGAACACTACATGGACAGCGTGAGACACCTCACTGCGCAGATGTTGGGCTGTGTTGTTAAATACTGCAGCTATTTGAAGAAACAAGGTATTTACATATTTTTATTAAAAAAATGGTAAGAATTATCAAAAGTTTTAAAATGTGCCATCAGATGTAGTATTTTAGCACAATAAAGAGTATTTACTTGTTAAATGTATACCCATAATTATGTGGGTAAAAAACACACATGACCTGTGATAACCACATAAGCAATGCGCATAAAAAACACAATTTGCGTGTGCGCCCGTAAATGTCGCTCGTACCTTATGATTGGCTAAAATATGGCGTATGAATGTTATCTGTTTATAACATATTTAAATAGCAATAAAGTAACATTATGTTGGTAATTGAAACTGTTACAAATATACTGTAGAAATATTACTTTAATCAAGTAAACAAAATTTGAATACACACATACTTAGTTGTACTATTTTGTACTATTGCAGGTAACGACAAAGCCCTGAACGAGTTATTCTCAGCGCTGATGTGTTTGGACAAGGCTCGTAAGAGTTACTATTTAAGTATCAGTTCCCTGACCACCGAGCTGGGAGCTTTAAGTGTTATGGAAAAACTGCCAGATGTCATCCAACAGTTGCTACAAGCGTTGAATGTACAGGCCGTGCAAGCTAGCGTGAGTCTCTTTGTTGTCATTTGGTTTTATTCCGCGGTACCTACTTTATTTTTATTTTTTTTTTTTTTTTTTTTTTTTTTTTATTTTTTTTTTTTTAAACTTTATATACATTTGTATACAGGCGGACTTAATGCCATAGGATAGATGCCAAACTTTAGATCTGGCTTCTGAAAATGTATATCGTTATATTAAAGGATAAATAAATTAATGATAAATAAATACATTCAACAGTCACATAGTACTAATCAGACGCTAGTTTTGTGTCGTGGGTATCAGAAACTATGAGAAACCTTTCGGTCTCACAAACACTCAGACTCAATACTTTATCACCAGCTTTGCTGTGTGTATGTGTCTTAAATCTGTTACAAAAACCCATTTGCTTAAAACTATAAGTAAAATTTCAAATTTCTAAATATTTTATGGTCATTATACTTAATTTAGAGTCCAAACTGTTTAAGTAATTATTGTATATATTTATTTCCAATATTTGTAGGCCACCACAGCGCTAGAGACAATGTTACAGAAGCACATAAAGGAATGCTCCGCTGTGAGTATACACACGCATTGGGTCGAGCCCATCATATCGCTCGTCACCAACAATGTTCTAGACTCCACCGTGCTCAATATACTGGAGAGCCTGTTGGTAAAAGCTGTGAAATGGGACGAGAATATCATGAGTTTTGTGTAAGTATTTTTTACTATTCGTGTAAATAAAATGAAATCTTTTTGAAATGAAAATGAAATCTTTGAAAAGTAATGAAGGCGAAAAGTATTATATTGAAAACTTAACATAATATTTTCAATCAGGGCTAAATATTAAATAAAAGAGACCTTGCTACATTTTCGCTTAATTTATTATTATTCTGTCTGTCTTTATCTCGAAGAGCATGAATTCTCACCCTTATTGCAAGAAGATTTGTGTTACCATAATCAAAAATAAAAGAATTGTTCCAATCTAATTTTACAGTTTGCCATACATCAAACAATCAGATATTAGTACGAAGAATCAAGATCTGAAGTGTGTATTAATGTTGCTGAGCGTGGTTCGCAAGTCGGGCGTGAGCAACAAACTGTCCACGGAACATCACGACAAGTGGAAAGGACTTATTAGCTATGAGGTGCTGAAAATGGCCGCTGTGGATGCTGTTGATGAGGTAAGTTATTATGGAGATAACAGAAGGAAATATAAAGTAAAGCTATATTAAGATCTAGGCATTTAATTAAGTTATTGTCAATTAAGAAGGCTTGATTTGTGTGGCGTTCGTTGAAGTAGATGAGGAAAATGAGATGTCTTTTGTTTTTAAGTTATGTCTTTTAAGAAAAGAAAGGTAGATCTACTATACACGATTTCAGTAAATTTGCACGAAGTTTCTGAATACAGGACCTTTGCTATGATCCTTTGCGAAGTAGGCTTGTGTTCAGTAGTGGACTTTCTGCTGAAGATAATAATGTTAATGTTAAACATATTTTACTTAGATTCCTAAGTATTTTTTACCTCACCTTTGCAATAATGTTGGATGTACTTACCTTCTACCCCTAGAAATATTGAAAGCTTTTATAGCGTATTCCATTGTCCTCAGACAAGGATATTATCG
This sequence comes from Deilephila porcellus, assembly GCA_905220455.2. Taxonomy (NCBI): domain Eukaryota; kingdom Metazoa; phylum Arthropoda; class Insecta; order Lepidoptera; family Sphingidae; genus Deilephila; species Deilephila porcellus. The sequence goes on along the minus strand of LR999984.1, from coordinate 721,405 downwards.
TTATCTCTAATAGTGGAGTCTCCGAAATCGACAGAGTCGTTTACAGCCGGAGATCTATCCTTCATATTGTGGTACCTGCGCTACAATATCAACGCGCAGGCGCCCAACTTCAGGCAACTCACGCTCTCCATACTCAAAAAGGTATTAAAAAAATAATATTTGTTTAATATGGAAAAGAGCTTACCTAATAAATAAATAAACAACACACCAGGCACATACATAGTCCTGATCCCACATTAAGATCAATTAAGTTGTGTGTCATGGATATTAGAAACTAAGCAAGACTTTTCGGTCTCACAAACCAAATTATTACAATTGGTATATGTAGTTATTCACTTAAGTTATTTCGAAAGAATAAATATCCATATTTCCTGCCTATGAATACAAAAAGCAATGTAGATTAAATGGTAGTTGAATATTGAAAGATTGCTTTGAATATCTTTCATCAAATTAATTCTTCAAACTTTATATGGTCCTTCGAGCCCTTATAGGAAGTTTATATTCATTGTCATCATAATATCGGTTTTCCCAAAGACAGGCTTACGTAAGAAATTTCTAGCAATGTTTTGAAGTTTTTTCCTTGATTTGTCAGTTCGTAAAGCGTCTTGAAGACAGCAGTAAAGTGCTACAAAGGAACAAACAAGCGGAATACAAAGAATACATACGTTTTATGGAAGAAGTTCGTGAACTATGTTACGATAGTTTGTTAGTAGGAGCTAATTACAGCAGGCGTTGTGTTGCACTGCAGATGCTGGCATGGTGTGAAAACATGCACTTTGAACAATATGAAAGGTAATTATAACTAATAAATGATCATTAATTATTATTATTTTACAACTACCCTATATTAACTACGCTAATTGATTTAAAAGTGTATTTTTAAATTGTGTAATTTTCTCTATAAGTGATTATTGTAATCTTTTGAGAAAATAAAATATCTTTAACCGTAATTAGAGTAACAAAAAGTTGAAGTTATTAGAGAGGCTGTGATGAAGTAATACTAGGATTGAGTTAAAAGTAATTCATGTTAATGCTGCTAGAGATCATTATATTGAAGTAAATGGTAAAAATATTAGTGATACATTCGTACATAAATCTAAACTTAGTTATCATAAAGTTCTGCGATTGATTTTTAGAAATAAATGGTCTTAAGATTAACGCTGAACTATTTTCATTTCCAAAGCACCTATTTTAAATTACTTACTATTTTAGAACGTGGAAACGTGAATATGTGGACAAATTATTATTGCATTTAGAAGATAGTTACGAGAACAACAAAGTGCTTGCGCTGGAAATACTTGAAAAATGCCCAGAGGAACTATTTAAGGTGATACTCTTATATACAAACTCTTTCGTTCTTTATTATTGTTATTGCTTCTCCAACAAATGAGCAAACTACTCATCCGGATAGTAGGTAAGTGATTACCGCCTTCCATGAACACCAATAACACTATTTTTAACAAATTACCTGAAAAAGCGAGGGAAAAGTGACAGGAGGAGGAAAATGATATTAACGCCCGAATACTCAAACGCCATTCAAACATTAAGATGCACTTAACTACGCACGTGCCACATAGTCAGCACATTTAAGTGGGACTTGCGTAGTTAAGTGCAACTTAATATTTAAGTGGCGTTTGAGTATTCGGATAAAAGCCTCCAACAATCTCACTCAACGAACGAAGCACGTCAAGGGAAGCCATCTTTGTACTTCATTTTCCCAATTATCTTAAAGGTATATTTCTACAGTCCAAGATAACAGTATCTGTCTACCACCTTTAAATTAGTTTTATATTTCTAGGACAATACTTACACAATAAGCATAAAGTTGTGTGACATTCTGAAGCAAGCGTCTTCACTGAAGCCGACCGCTTGTACCTCTGCTGCTTATAAACTCGACTTTTTGAGAAGGAAACTGCCGCACACTATTACACAAGGAAGTCAATGGTATGCTATCATCATAAGTGGAAGCTTTATTATGTGCATTAATAAGGGTCTTGAGGTCCTAGGTTTTGGTGTTGATGCCCCTGATTATATTATTTCTTCGTATATTTTTCGTGTTGCGTAATGTCTTGTCTATGTTAATGACGATGTATGTCACCGAGGGGTTTTTAGTGAGTAGGGGTGGCATAGGTTTTAAAACAAACACCTAAATTAACGAGTTTAGGTGGCAGTTTTTATGGTCCGTCATGGATTCGAATCCCGGGTCTGGCCCTCCGTTTTATATGAAACTTTTATTTTGAAAAAAAATGAAATCTCCTATCAAATATCTGGGAATAGAATGGGTCCAGCATTCTTGTATACTCGACATTTATCAACAACATGTTGAGACGGTAATAAACTCTGCTAACTATGGCTATTTCAATATAGTTTTCATAAGCTCTATTATTCGCAGTTCAGCAACAGAGCCAGTGCTATTCGCGCTACTGCAAGGCCTGCACAGCAAGTTGTTGTGCGAGCTGGAGACTTGCGAGCACGACGTCGTGCGCGGCGCCCGGGACAAGCCCATGTACGGACTCCTGCATTGCATCGCACATCTCATACTATATGTCGATGCTGAGTAAGCATATCATAAATACATACTGGTATTGTATATAGAAGTTTTTGATAGATTGAGCATCTAATTGGGGTAAACATCGATAATTTATTTTTAAATAGAAAAAATTATATATTTCTTTCTTTCTCTGTGGCATACCTTTGGAAAGGCCCATGACCAGCAGTGGATTGCGACGGGCTGATATCGATGGTGATGATTGTGCTTAACAAATTGTAAGTTTCTAGTAATTTTTTGGGGTGTTCGAGTACACGAGCAAATATTAACGTCTTTCTGCGCAGCTTAGCTCGTAAAACATTCGAGAGAAAATGATATTTAAACGTATGACGTTTAATGATTTCTAAACTCTTATTACGTACCATAAACCATTAAATCTATGTATAATTTGAGGTAACATTACACAAGGTATTGAAGCTCCACATCTTTTGTGACAAAACTACCATACAAATATCACATAACAAGAGAAAACAACAAATAATATTGTTTAAGCGGTAGCTTTAATTTTAATAAAAAAAAAATAACTCGTAACACACAAAGATTATTACAATTTAATAATTTTTCAATAAAATACATAGAAGCTTATAATGATTACATAAAAATATATAGCAACCTATGCACAAACCAAGATATACAAAATACCAATGATGTGAACACTATGAAATCTCGAGCGAAAGTGAACGGCTCGGGTGGATTGCACTGTTTTTATACAGTTGTTGACGTTTAAAATTTAAACATGGCGGCTTCATGATAATAATTGCATTTTCCAGAGCGATCCGCGAGGATGCGCGCTGGTCGCAGCTGGTAGCGGAGCTGGTGGCGAGCAGCGCGCGCGTGTCGGCGAGCGTGGCGTGCGTCGTCAACAACTCCTCGCCCGAGGGACACCTGCCCATGGACGCGTGCGGCGTCAGCGTCAGCGATCATGGCAACTCGGGGTGAGCGTACCTCGTCATCCGTACACTACTATACACTTTCTTGCATCAAAAGACGGAAATACTATCCAAAAACAATAACCATGGTGTTCAATGAGCGGTCTTATCGCTTATAGAGATTTCTGCCAGATAGTCGTGTCATTCATGTCAATATCTATTACTTACTACTTATTGTTCACTACTGTTTTTCACACAAGCCATATCACTTTTATAATAATTAATTTATGTGTTCTAACAAGTTCAATTTAGGAGTGCAAAAAATATATTCACGTTTTTTTTACATATTATTCTTCTTGTGTGTTCACTCACAATATAAACCTTATAGGCTTATATTGTAAGTTAACACTTACCCGGTTTGTCGTTTATTTACACTGCTGAAATAAAATATTGAAATAATTCACTATCAACTATGGATTGTAAATATATGGCGCAGATTTTTCAAATTAAGTGTAGTATTCTCTCGCTCCCTCTTTCTCTTTCCTTCTCTTATCTCCATCCCATGGTAGTCGGTAAGAGATTGCGTCGGACGATACCACCATTTGTACTATTATGTTAAATATTCATTTAGTTGTTAAGATTTATTTGCTGTATAAAAACATAAGTAAATATTTAAATTTATTTATGTTTTTATACGCCTACAGCCCCCGTGGCGCAGTTGGTTAGGCGCCGGCTGTGAAACGAGAAGCCGCGGGTTCGATCCCCGCACCGAGACAAATATTTGTGTGATCCACAGGTATTTGTTTCGGGCCTGGGTGTTTGTGAGACCGAAAAGTCTCTCGTAGTTCTTGATACCCACGACACAAGAATCGATCTTAGCGTGGGGTCAGGACTATGTATGTGACTGTTGGGTTCATTTATTTATTAAATAAGTTGCAGTAATGTTTGCATGATTTGTGATGTGTAGCGGAGTATCATTATCGGATGGTCGTCCGGTGACGGCGCAGATGGTGTTGCTGTGTGCGTGGAGATCTGTTAAGGAGGTACTTATTCCTATATTGTCTGTTAACTTTAATTTATCTATATTGAAAAGAAGAGAATGTATGAAGAATTATGGGAATATGTAAGAATATTTATGGGGTGGATGTGGATGCATTTTATTTTTATTAAGTAATAGAAAAAAGGTGCAGGTACAATATGGATTGTGACGTAACCGTGTCATTGCGAATGTGCGAAATAGGTGAAAGAAAACATCGTGAGGAATCCTGCATACCGTAGCGATTTGTAAGAATTTCTATGGTATGTAAAGTTCGCCCGCACTAGGCCAACGTGGTGGACTTGTGGCCTTACTGTTCTCAATCGTACCGTCGATTGTAGAGTAGGCCAGTGCCGGGCAGTGGGACGTATATGGGTTGAGACAATACTTTATACAATCTATTTTGTCTCACTAGTGATGTAGATACACATGAACTTATGTTATTTGTCCAGGTGTCCTTGCTCCTGGGCAGTATATCATCCCGGCTGAGTATTAAAAACGAGGGTCATCCCGCGGGAACCCTGAACGCATCACAACTGGCCGCCATGGGAGAACACTTCACTCGTCTCCTGGCCGAGACCAAGCATAGAGGCGCCTTCGAACAGGCGTATGTGGGGTTCACCAAACTGTTGGATAGGTTCGTTGATACGATTTTAAAATCACTTGTTTGCATTGATACTTAACTTAAGGTTTCATAAATATTCAAGCAACATTCATCACATTATAAAGTAAAAGTAGACTGCCTCGGTGGCGTAGTTGTATTACGGTACGGTTACAAAGCTGAGGTCTCGGGTTCGAATCCCGCGTCGGGCAAAGTGATATTGGATTTTTCTATTCATTATCAGTCCGGAGTTAGGAATTTGTGCCCGATATGGCGATAGGCTCGCCCCCTATCACATCGTGGGACGGAACATACAAGGCGAAATGTGGGTGCCCTGGTAGCGCCTCTGCCTACCCCTTCGGGGATAAAGGCGTGAGTTTATGTATGTATGTAAAATGTCCTCTGAGACGACTTAAATGATGCAGTGCGGGTGATGTTCCCTCCATTAATAGTGACGAAGCGTTGGGCCTTGTATTTGTCCATAATATCTCACGTAATGGTTTCTTAGATTTACGCGAATGTTACACATTGAAATAAAACTATTTTATACGGATTTTATCGCGATTTGGTTTAATTTTTACATTTTTTAACTTCCCGACGTTTCGATTACTTTACAGCTTTCGTGGTCACGGGCGGACTGAGGTATAAGTCATCCGCTCAGTGACTGTAACAGTCATCGAAACTTCGGGAAGTTAAAAAATGTAAAAATTAAACCAAATCGCGATAAAATCCGTATAAAATAGTTTTATTTCAATATGTCACATTCTATTAAGTAATTGAATTTTCTTTAAACGATAAATGGTATGTGTTGTTCAGGTTGTGGCGTTGTCGCAGTGCCGAGCTGCACGAGTTGCCGCGCGCGTGGCTGTCGCGACTCATGGCCAGCATCGTGTCGGGCGACAACTCGCTGTGCGCGACCAGACGAAGTGCCGGCGTGCCTTTCATGATACAGGTATGTAGGTACTTGTGTTGTCGGACTTTTGAAGGGTTGTTGTAAACTTGAACGAGTATAGGAATAGATATATACTAAATACACCCAACAGTCACATAGTATTAACCCCACACTAAGATCGAGTCTTGTGTCGTGGGTATCAGAAACTATGAAAAACTTTTCTATCTCGCAAACACCCAGACCCGAGACAAATAGGTGCTTGTGGTTCACACAAACATTTGCCCTGGTGCGGGGATCAAACCCGCAGCCTCTCGCTTCACAGCCGGCGTCTTACCAATTGCGCCACGAAGGTTGTCGTGGAAATGTGGTGCTGTTGAATTTTGTTAAGTGCCTGAGATGGACTCTACGAGACACTAAGTTCTGAGTAGATCCAGAGAGTTTAAACACTGTCGGCCTGTATTTTGTTCAGGTACTAAAGTTAATGGACTTGAAATAATTTTAAGAATTACCTAGGTACCATCATTTGATTTGATTTGATTTTATGATTGGTCTTCATAACTCATTAGACTATTGACTCACAGAAATTAATTAAGTTTAAAAGACCACTGCTAAACATAGTCCTCCCCAAAGCATTATGTTAGAAATGGTCTGCTTTCAGCAACTTCCTGTTATTTAATTTTTTTTTATTGTAGTGAAAGTCGAGGCAAGTATGCTATTCGCCTGATGGTAAGCGATACGACCGCTCATGGACAGTAGCAAAACCAAAGAACACGTGAATTACAAAGTAATGCTTGGCATTCCACTGCGCTCGCTATCCTGAGACATAAGATGATAAGTCTCTTGTCCAGTAGTTGTTCTGGCTACAATGTCCTTCAAACCGGAATCCAATAGCGCATTTACACTGTTGTTTGGTGGACGAAATAGACATTGCGGTGGTACTTACCCAGGCGGCCGCTCTACGCGGCGTACCCGCAACCGGAGAGACGATCTCCGACCTCCATAAGCTAGAATAAAGAGTCGCTATCATGTTACGCGCGATATTTGACACGTTTTCGTCATAAACGTGCAGGTCGGTAGAGGTAACAAAACCTCAAAATATAGCAGGTCCTCTTAGGACCAACTCCTAGAGGGTTGTGGTTGCATGCTCACGCGCATCCCACGCCCCCTGTTTTAAAGGAGATAGCGGTATATCACGGGGTTTTAGTCGGTAGGACTTTCTAATTTGTATTAGAACGGTGAGCCCGACATACCTATATGGATCCGTAAAGGGATTTTCTCGTGTAAGAAAAAAAAAAGGCGGCCTCTCACATATTATGAGAGACCTACCAGCAGTATTCATTCTGATAGTAAATAGTGTTTCCAATGCCGCCATATATTTTTTTTTATTGCAATGAATGGCGAGACGAGCATGCCATTCGCCTGATGGTAAGCGATACGACCGCTCATGGACAGTAGCAAAACCAAACAACACCATGAATTATAAGGCAATGCTTGGAATTCCACTGCGCTCGCCATCCTGAGACAAAAGATGTTAAATCTCAATATGTCCAGTAGTTATTTGACGTGACATGTTGTACATCGCAGGCGCTAGTGACGAGCGAGATGCAGGCGCTGGGCAGCGCGCGCGGCTTCCACGCGTGCGTGGCGCAGCTGCTGCGCGGCGGCGCGCGCGCGGCGAGCGTGGGCAGCAACGTGCTGCGCGCGCTCGTGCGCGGGTCCGCGCTGCACGCGGCCGCCGCGCCGCACGTGCAGGACGCCCTGCTGGCCGCGCTGCACGGGTACACACGGAACTCCTGGACTGTACGTGCAAAAATTACACTAATATAATCATCTTTATCTCACGTGGTAGTCACAGTAGACAGCACAGTACAGTAGTACTGTGTTGTTCACAGTGGTCGCGGATTTAAATCCCAGGGCACACCTGACTTTTCGGAGTCTTGTGTGTATTGACAAATAACCACCATGCACTATAACGCTGAAGGAAAACATCGTGAGGAAACCTGCATACCACAGCAATTTGTAGTAATTTCTATAGTATGTAAAATCCGCCAACACGCACTAGGCCAGCGAGGCGAGGCTCGTGCCCTGCAGTAGGCCGTATATGGGCTGATACAATACAATACAGTTGCGTTATCTTTGTGTTTCTCAATATGCTAACGTCGAATTATTTAAAGTGACGGGATATTGCGAAAAAAAAAATGCATTTTACAATTACCAACCAGGACCGCGGGAAAGGAATGAAGTAAAATGGAGTGAAAGGTGAAAGAGGCTGTGTAAGAGTCACAGAGGCAAACCCAGAAAGAGCAGGGACAGACTTCAAGGTCGACGCCGACGACAACTCATGGTACACTTGCTAACCATTTGTTGGTTAGCAAGTACAACGTCTGAAGCACAAAATCAGTCGTAGTTATAAATCGTGACTTGCTCAGTTTCAGTTCTTGGTGTGAGGGTTAAATCATCTAAACATGGTGCCATATTGTTGTTCCAGGAGCGCAACTCGTCGACACTATTATTCTCAGCTCTGATGGTGCGCACGTTCGGCGTGACTCGAACCCGCGACCACGAGGCCCTGTGCGTGCGCAACAAGATGACCGGCCGGATCTTCTTCCTGCGATACCCCAAGCTCTACGACTACATGCTCGTGAGTACTAGTTTTATCGATGTTAAATACGCTATAAGAATCATATTAAAAAAAAAAAACAATCTACTACATGAAGAAATTATGTGAAAAAAAATTTACAGGAATAAAATAATAATGTACCTGTACTAATTTAGTGCTGATTCAGCGATTTTTAGTAAATTAAAAATATAGACATCTGTTCGATTTATTAATTTCATTTGATCTGAATATGACTATACATAGGCTAAGGTTTTTTTTTAATAAGGTATTCTTAAAATGAAAACATTGTATTTACAGGAGCAGCTGCAAGAAGTGAGCCGCAGTGAGGATGAACAAACAATACATCCCTGTCTATACCCGATACTGCTACTGCTCGCACGGCTGTACCCTTCGTCGCTGGAAGGAACCGTCTCCAACCTGAAGGTTTGCAACTATTTATCTCTATAATAAAACATTAATGTTGATTTGAATTAATTATAACAATATAAAGATTACATTACCACAATGTCTCATATCGTGTCTTTAATTTTGCCCCTCATCATTTTATTTTGTGGTAGTTGCAACATTCCTATGTTAGAGGTATCAAAAATCATGACGACCCAGTTCTTGAAGACATACCTCATGAAATTTCATTATAATTTTACCATATTTTGTTGCCAACAATATTGATGTTAACATGGTTTTGAAGTGAAATGCCCGTGTGATAATCAATATACAGGGTGTACAAGAGAATGGCGCACCTGCTAATATACATTTTAGTAAATCGTGATTACGTCTAGATTATGATGCATTTTCGTAGCCGACTCTGATAATAACAAAGATGCCGAGAAATGAAGAATTAACATCACACGTGCTTCCCCTTAACATATTACGCCAAAGTGATTGAACCTTACAACTGAACGGGTCGCTCCACAACAGATAAGTAGGAATACTTCTCCATAATAGGTGATTAACTACATAATTGCCACACCACTTAGTGTACATAGCTAGACAATAGGAATTTAACATTGAACGAACCGTAGAATATGGTATGTAGAGAACATGGGCAGAAGACCTACACTAATTCAAGCGTACTGCTTAAGTGCCACTAATGATCACAAAATAAATAATAACTGACCCTATAATTTAAGCCGTAAATAGGTACCTTAGGTAAGGAGGTAAGTGCTGGAACTGCCAAAATCCCGCACGAAAGCACTGCCACAATTTGATAACATTCAACAGTTGTACGTTCATAATTCACTTCATTAGACACGTTAAATGTACTATGTGTACATAGAGCCGTCGCTCGGTCTTCCGATGCAACGAGTTTGATTCAAATTCGCGTAATTTTGCACAACTCACTAAAGTATTCTACCGTTTTTAGCCACAAACCCATCATCATTGCAATGGCCAAAATACACTTAGATATTAATCTAACACTTCACTAAAAATACCATGGGATATTCCATGCGTCAAAATTCATAAAATTCAATCAAAATAACTGAAAACGAGTTCATAATAATAATGTATACGACAAATACATCTACACGCGAACGTAGTCCGAATTCAACTAATAATAGATAAATGATTTTTTCGAAAACAGAAAGATAAAGGCTTGTTCACATTAGACACATTTACACGTATTTCATTTCATAATATTTTTTTTAATTTTTACACGTGTTTACTGTTTTCACTAATTTAATATCATAATATGCTATTTCTTAAGTAAATACCATTTACTTGGCTACAATGATTGTTTAAATTTCGTTTCTATTATAAGATTTCAGTACATTTTTTACCATTTTAAAGCAACATCATTAATAATATTCATTAAATAATAAGCAAAGGCAGTCTTGTAACTGTCTGGATCAAATTATGTAACACATTTAAACAAGATTAATATCTCTGGGGAGAGTAACGATCACTTTATCAATCCATTATGATCTTTCGTTTTTACGTAACTCTTATTATCAAGTACCTAACCAAATTAAGTTGTACTAAGTGTAAAGTGTGAACACATCCTAACATGGCGGTCATCTTTTGAAAAATGCACACAAAACACCGCCAATGGTATTAGTGTCACTCAAGCTCGGAAGCGGCGAGCTCAAAGGAAGAATAATCGAGCCGTGCTAGTTCCGACAAAGTTCCGACGAGTACACAGTGACCTTCGGCTTCCTTTGAGAAATGGGCCGAATTCTGCAATCATTTTAATATCATATTTTTTATTTATCAGTGTAATTGCGTAAAAAGAAATGTTTATGAATATGAATTACTTAGATAATTTAAATGTTATGTATTACTAAAACATTTGTAATTAATAAATTTGCAACCTAACACGGTTTAACCGAGGACCAGCGTGATTTCTTGGTATCTTACAGTTTGGATTTGTGACACCTTAAGGAAAAAAATGACAATACAGTCGATCCATGCACAATGCAACTATACCAAAAGTTATTATGTTGTTAATTTGTTGACACTATAAATCTAAGTACGCTCCTGCTTAGCTGTTTTATTTATGTGAAATGAAACAAAAAATACCTTTCTGTAAAATTAGAGAAGGACAAAGTGTACAGCTGAGAGTTCATGACCTGGCCTATATGTAAAAAATGTTAAGGCGAAGTCAATGAAAATTTTGTTGCTGTTAAAAATGGTTTTCGTGGTATATTTCATTAACCATTTAATTAACGACGAAACGACAAAATACGTATATGTTAAAATCTTGTTCTTTACCCATTCCAGTTGGATTTTTGCGAAAATGTGATGGTAATACTTGAAACTTTAAACGGTCATAACTCAAAAACGGATAAATATTTTCCAAATATTATATTTTTATAATCATATTAATATTATGCCCTTGCATCCAACTTAGCAGGTGTTCCATTGTCTTGTACACCCTGTATAACATTACTACTTATAATGACAGCTTCTGTGGCGCAGTTGGTTAGACGCCGCCTGTGAAAGGAGAGGCCGCGAGTTCGATCCCCACAAAGAAACAAATGTTTGTGTGTTCCATAGTTATTTGTTTCAGGTCTGGGTGTTTGTGAGACCGAAAAGTCTCTCGTAGTTCTGATACCCACGACACGGCTCGATCTTAGTGTGGGGTCAGGACTATGTATGTGATCGTTGGGTGTATTTATTTATTTCCTTGCAGCTGGTGGCGTATATTCCACATGTATTGTCATGTGCTAAGAGCAGCGTGCTCAAGACCAGGCAACTAGCTGCCAAAGCCATGGTGCCGCTCATATCGCCGGAGCAGTAAGTTTATACCTTCATAATTGTATATCTTACCATATTATCTTTCTTTCTTCTGTCTACCTGTCATCATCTACACCCTCCGTGGCCTGGTTGTTTAAACGCCGGCTGCGGAACAAGTGCGAGCAGATTCGATCTCAGCGCCAAAACAAATGTTTGTATGGCCCACGAATATTGATTCCGGGTCTGTGTGTTGTATCATCAAAATTTCTCTTGTAGTTTCTGATATTCACAACATAACACTTAGTATCTTACCGTGAGATCCAGACTGAGTATTTATTTGCCTTCCCAGTCAATTTAAGGGTTTACCAATCTCAATTTGCTCGGCTTCATTAGCTTCGGTATCTGCAAACGTAACCCAAGCACCTTAGCACTTATAATTGGACAAACAATTTAAAATAACAATCATTATTACAGGTTCTACCCGCATATAGAATCAATGTTCAACATACTCAACAACCCAAGTATAAAGCGCAACTATTGCCATGGCATACTACTGCAGTTAATAAGGCTACTAGACTCGAAACCTGATGTCGCTATCGACAAGGAAATGCTCGATAAATTGTCTCACAGTTTCGATGGAACTTTGTGGATCATAGAACAAGTAGTAGGAGATATTATGCCCTGCTATGTTATAGCTGATGAATATGTCAAAGTGCTCAATTTGCTCTTGTGGAGGTAAGGAATGTATAGTCAAACTTTATATTCGCATCAGCTTGTAACTATATAAACAGATATTTTTTATTTTTTATTCATTTCTTGCCTCGTGAGAAGTACTAACGAGGCCAATTTGACATGTCGCCTTATAAGGGTGGATATTTTGTATAACTTTATTGCTTTTTAAATTATATTTCCTTTTAATTTAGGTTTGAAAATGGATTGTGTACTAAGTCAATTTATTTCTTATTTCAGGTTACCAAATCTACTTAACGAAGATACTATAGCCAGAATCCTTACTTTGCTACCTATATTAATTTTCAACCAAAACGCACCTAAAATCACACCTGGAAGGGATATCTGTCTCGCGAATTCTCTTTATTTACACATCATAATATTGACGAAATTAAATCGAATAGATGAAATATGCCACCTGATACTAAAGGCACTTCAACACAAATCTTATGACGTTGTGTTAGCAACATTAAATTATCTGTTAATCCTACATAAAGATTTCGATGCAGACAACAAGTTTCAAGAACATTTACGCTCAATCAGGGATGAGAATGTATTAAATGCACTAAAAAATAATGATACATACATTAAAATCTTATGTGAAGTAATGAAAACTGCCAAATATTTGGAATGTAAACAGAAATGTCTGAAAGTACTAACGATAGAAGGTGATACTCAGCAAGCAATTATCGATATCGATAATGAAGATGGAGAAATTAGTATTGATTATATTGTTAAAAAATTGTTCGATGTCATAAACGATTCCCATGAGAATCTGACACATATTTATTTGGAGAGCTTATCAAAATTTGTTACAAAAAATTTAACGCAATTAAGTTTGGATGTCTTAGTGGATGTGTTAAGTATCATATTCATATGTAGCACTTCAGATAACAAGGACGAGAATCGAAGTGTAGTTGTCGGTTTTCTAGAAAATAATGCAGCACGGTTAATGAACATGGATTTGACTGGTTTGAGCAAGGAAAAGCAATGTGAGTTTCTTTCGGTCTTTTTATGTTTAGTTCCATTAGTTGTATCAGCATTAATCACGGTGTATTGCCAACTTCGTTAGTCGGCATAGCAATTTGTATGTATCTAGATTTTGATAAAAGTTCTTCACTTGGTCTTTGCGACCCTTGCTATTAGAATTAATTGGAATAGATTTCAATAAAAACAATGGTCTTATTAAGATTTCCCACTCCTAAACCACAAAAAAATATTTTTAATCTTTTTATCTTTTCTGTTGACAGTTGAATATAAAGCGACTCTTCTAGCAACGCTCATTACAACTCTAGAAGACGATAGCGACAAATTACGACAAAGAACAGCTTACACCATCCTGTCCCTACTGCAAGACAGCTCACATCTCATACCGAGCAAGTGTGGGGAAATGCTCAGAGAATATATCGAAAAGTATGAAGATAATATGGCTCTGTTCGTGATGGTGGCATTACTGGACTTTCGATCTGAAGTGTGTCTCACTGACGAAATTAATGATGAGGTAAATTCTATGATTAATTAGAAATTATAATTTTAATCGGAGTAGCAGCAAATAACCAAACCGGTAGAGATTTGATGAAAAGTGATCAAATCTGAACAGATGTTTGTGAACGTAAGCTGTCGTAATAACTACAGAGGATCACAAATACTTTCCAATATGTAAGAAAGGACAGTGAAGGAACGGGGATTATCAGGCTGATATAGTGAAGTTACTGCTTGAACAAAATACCACAATTCACTTATAATTTATATTATGATTTTGTAAAAAAATCAGTAATAATATTAACTAATAGTATGTTTTCTTTTTAATATTTTCAGTGTCGCGTTTTCGATCAAAACGAGCGGTACAACATATTTTTAGAAGAAACTGTATGGACAAGCGAGTTTGCTAAGAAAATACTTAATACATGCAAAAACACAGAATCAAAAGTTATCGATAAAGTTCTATCGACTATCGACAATCCCGTGTACGCTACAACTTTCGACAAACTGTGCAATAATAACGTTATATTATTTAAGAAGATGGTGGCGGGAAACAATGAACAGAAGAGTGACGTGATAAATCCTAAGATACAGCTATTTATTAACATGTTGAGATAGATAACACTTTACTGTATTAAATCATTTAAGCAATATTTTAGATAATTTCCTAGTTTTACTACATTCATACAATGATATGTATTGATTTGATAATATTTGTTAAATATCACATATGACAAAGAAATAAGGCAACATTGATCGAGAGACATAAAAACATCAAATGATACTTTTTGATTTATTTTTTCAAGGCAATACTATATACAGAACCAAATACATACATACTAATCATACAATCTTATCTCGTCTTATCCTATACACTTCACTCGCAACATGACTGTTTTTGAACTTTATTTTCTGTTCTTTACCCTTGCCCGTTGCTTGTGACATCGATTCTTTAATTTCCTTCACATTTTCTTCTACTTCACTATCATTCTTCTGCGTCAGTCTGGCCATTTTACTCTTCAAACCGTTCTCTTCACTGCCGTCTTCCTCTTTGAACAAGTCTTTGACTGAGACGAGTCGATGTGAGTTCCCAACTCTGAGCAGTCTTTTAAGGCTCCTGGCTGCTTTCTTCTCGAGGAGAGCGACTAGGCCCCAATCGTCATTTTTCTGTCGTTCGTAGCTAGAGTCCAGTTGCCACGCCGCATTCCTCACTTCCAACTTCAGCTTTTCGCATTCTTCGTAGCTGACATTTCTACTAACATTCATAGCCTGTTCTAAAGGATTGACAATGTATAAGGGCAAGTTGTTGGGCTTCCTCACCGGCGCGCCTTCCACCACGGATATCGCCTTGTCTTGGAAGTCGAACTGTGCGTAAAACTCGAAGAACTGGAGCAGTAACGCCTCAAGGCTCATTTCGTTCTGTCCGTAAGATTCAGGCGGCAGTTTGTTCATGTCACGAAGGAATGTACAGTTGAGATTCTCCTCGGCCAACCGCATGTCTTCTTTGGCTAAAACACAGCAACAATTTACAAATTATCATTAAAATATATTAACAGCACTTCTTTCTAATGTCTATTTATAATATGTAGATTCTAGAGAATAGAAACTTCTATCTAAAATTATTAATAGAATCTGAGTACACATATTGACATATTTACTATATATATTCTATGCTTACTTGCTTTCCGAACCAGCGTCCTAAACGACGGCAGGATACTCCCATCCTTAGTCTTCTGCTGTAGGAAGAACAGCACCATCAAGGTGAGGGGGAAGTTAGTGATCCATCGTCCGGGGTGCGGGTTGGTGAGCCCCACGGTCTGCGCCCAGCGACGCACCACGAACGTCAGCGGCCGCACGCGAGGGTCCAGCGAACCGTAAAGCCATAATAGCTCTGACATGTATACACCGGAGCTACAAAACAATAAGGAACATTAAACACCTACTTACTTCATTTCGTCTTTTAAACCATCAACTTGGTGCTCCGCCACAAAAAGACCACTGATGAATGTATGCCTCCCCAAAGAACTTCCAAAGAAATCTGTTAGAAATAGCCTGCTTCGAGCTGCTTCCTGCAATCTTATTTTGTTGTTCATTCACCATATGGGTAGATATCTGATATTACGCATGCCTATTTGTGAGAACATGGCCATTCAAGAACCTTTTAATCTAGACAATTACACCAAGTTATTTTTGAAATAGGTCATTCCACTATATCTTATAATTTCTTTATTAATAAATCACATCCTTAATTCATATTTCGTAACAGAAAATAATGAAATTTATTAGAACTTACATATTATTATAACATAGATCACAGTCAATATCGGTGAAGAGGTGAGTGTATTTGACTATAGGGACTCTGGCGTGCAGTATTCGTTGGACCCTAGAGGCGCCAGGTACCCTCAACTCCAGTATTTCCGCGACTAGCTCCATGTGTCGTTGCCATTGACTGCGCCCACCCTCGCATTTTTTCTCTTGAAACACAAGGCGTTTGGAAGATTCACTCTAGAATTTTCATGTAAACATATTCCACATTAATATGAGCAGAACACAAAACATTAACATGTGTGACAAAAATACTTTACATCATTATGGCTTTTAACACAGACATTTGCTGTTACCTTGTATTTTCAAATGAAAATTTGGTGTCATAATTTGTAGACATACTTTATTCATCTGTATTAATTTAGCTACAATATATTTATATAGACTGCCTCGGTGGCGTAGTTGTACTACGGTACGACTACAAAGTTGAGGTCTCGGGTTCGAGTCCCGGGTCGGGCAAAGTGATATTGAATTTTTCTATTCATTATCAGCCCGGAGTCAGGAATTTGTGCCCGATATGGCGATAGGCTCGCCCCCTATCACATCGTGGGACGGAACATACAAGGCGAAATGTGGGTGTCCTGGTGGCGCCTCTGCCTACCCCTTCGGGGATAAAGGCGTGAGTTTATGTATGTATGTATGTACAATATATTTCAGAGAATTCATAGCCATTACTAAAGATGTTGATGTGCTGATTAACCTATTAATTTTCTGATCATAAAATTTCAAGACAATTAGGATAAAGTAATATTGTTCCTATCATTTTGAATTGAATGACATTTTCGATATATACCAATTTGCTCTATTGATAGATCTTTTCATATTTGCATAATTTCCAACAGCTAAATAAGTAATTGAATACTAACCTGTTCATCAGGCACAACATTGGTAAGGACCAGATCTAAATCACAGCCCATCTTCCCAAATCCATTCACAGAAGATCCAAAGGGCCTCACTGCTACATTGGCATACATACTTTCAAATATATTTTCTAGCTGAAAAGCACACAATATTGTATCAGTTTCTTATTTATATTATAATTAAACAAAATGCAAAATATTTAATAAATTTTATTAAAATTAAAAGTATCAATTTATCTCAAAAGAAATGATGTCAAACAGGCAGTAGGTTCTATAATTACAAGACAAATGCTGCAACAAGGCTTGGGTTATGTTGTGATCAAACCATATACTTAAGTGTATGACAAGAGCAGGTGAAAGAGGTGAATAAATTGATGGTATCCAATATTTAAGGTTTATAATCCATTAGAATGACATGGACTAAATGATGTAGCACCAACCACACATAAGTTTGGGAATAGAGCAAGGTAGAAGAAGAAAAGATAAGAAGAAATGTACAGGTTGATGACCATACCTTTAGTTGTGCTAAATTATTTCTTGTCTTATCTGGCCAATGGCCATAGATAAATTTTATTAACTTATATGAAACTTACTTGTCGAGCGACCATGTATCTCAATCTCACACCCAAATCATTCAATGCAGTCTTATCGTACAGTGTTTGTATCTGATGGGACACATTCTTGCAGTTCATCAACTCCTCAAACAACACATCCTCGTTAACTTCATCTGAACCATTCTTACTCGATAGTGTTGATATGGGTTCTATTGTAGTCCCTTTTTTGCCCGTCAGGGCTCGGAACCAGACAAATGGGGACTGCAAGGCCATGACATCAATATCTTTTTGGTGTGCACTGCAGGACCGTATGATCTCCTTAAGATTATCTTCCGATGCTAGCTCGACGAGCATAAAATGCTAAAAAGTAATTTTAATTGGTGGTTTATTACACATAAATGTCTGATTTTGTGGTAGTCTTGACCAGTTTTATAGGGTATTTAACCAATATCAAATTAATAGTAAATGATAACAGGTTATTAATTATCCTGGATACGAAATTACCTCTCCGCCGGAGTTTTTATAGTGGTGAACACCATTGATGGCAGCATATTTTGAACAGTACCCGTAAAGTTCATTGAAGGACGCTTCAGAATTGACTTGAACCACAAAACTGCGACGTGCTTCAGCTCTTCTCTGAGCAACAACTTCATCGAAAGACACAAATTTCTTTTCAACATCTAAAATAAAAACATAACCTACAAATCAGCTTCGTAATATTTTGTATACATATGGCAAAAAAAAGTACCTGAACGCTTTCTTACAAACAAACAATTACATGTCTTAAAAGAGGTGTTTAATAATTTTCTAAATGAATGTAATTTTCCTGTATTTATTGCTTTTTGAAATAACACAGACATTTCGCCTTGGCCCAATTGTCAAATAGAAGATTTTTAGTTAACATTTACGGAAAAATAATCTTATTCTCTAAATTGAAATACTCTTACTACAACGTTATAATAATAAATACAGTATATTTTAAATGCTGATAATTAATTAATTCTACTTTTGAAGTGTTTAATTTTATAAAAGCAATGTGAATTATGAACTTAATCACGATTTAGAACGAACAATCCATTAAATGCGTTTTGTTCATTAGATTTTAAGGCTTAGTTGCTTAAACAAACTAATATTCTATTTAGTGAATTTTGATTTGCTATGCAATAAAACTCAACAAGTTAAATAAATGATTACACAAAATATATATATTACAATTATTGACTATGTAATTTTTAAAAATAATGCAACTAAAATAAAAGAAAACTGTGAGCACGTTTGATAACTAAACGTTATCGTATAAATTCCGCTCCATAGTCTGATCTGAACTACCTATAAAGTTGATTTTAATTTTCTGAGGTTATTTTGTAGTCAAATATTTGTAAGTAAATTGTATAAATATTTCCCATAATGGGTACACGAATATTACAACGGCTAATTGTTCCTGTATTTGTTAATTCATTAAAACGTCATCCGCATACAATAAGATTGAATGAGAGAACTGTTTGTCCATATAATCTATCCATAAGCTCTATTCGTAATTATGCAAAAAGTAAAAACAAAGGAAAAGATAAAAAGAGCAAAGGAAAAGTGGAAATTAATACTGCGATGATATCAGAACTTGTACCAGTGGAAAAACTTAAAGAGAGAAGTGTCGCTGCTATTGATAAAATGAAGGACGATTTTGCGAAAAACTTATCCCTTCGGTCTACAACAGGTTCTATAGAAACACTGGCAGTTAAATTCGAAGGAAAGGATTACGAACTTCAAGAGCTAGCACAAATTGTACGCAAAAATCCAAAAACGATTGTAATCAACTTTGCATCGTTCCCCCAAGCTATTCCCGACGTCCTTAAATCTATAAATAGCTCAGGACTTAATTTAAATCCTCAACAAGATGGCACTACGCTTTATGTTCCTGTACCTAAAGTTACAAAAGAGCATAGGGAGGCACTGGCAAAGAATGCTAAAGCCTTGTATGTCAAATGTAGAGATGCTTTAAAAGATATAGAAAATGATTACATTAAGAAGGTGAAGAAACAAACTGGAGTGTCTGAAGACACTATTTTTAGTGTAACTAAACAGATCAATGCAATGTGTGAGAAATATCGTGTGGAAGCAAGAGTCATTTTTGATGCAAAACATGTAGAACTTGTTGGCAAATAAAATATATTTCATTTTATGAACTGAATTAGAAATTAGAAAATTATGTAAATATACCTGATTAAATGACATATTGTAGTGTCTTATTTTACTCATAATCAATAATAAATTTAATGGTTTATTGCAGCTGATAAGTAAGTCAACAGTTTTATAAAAATAACTCAGATCACTGCATAATTTAAAATAGCTCATTTGTGCAATATATTTACAGATTATATCAATGGTATAGTATGGTTTTTAAGTAAGTATTTTTTAATTATTTAGAGCCCAAATAAGAATAAATATACTAAATTAACCAATTCGTAATTTGAAAATTGTACTAAATGCAAACAAAGTAGTCAAGTATGGTAAATACTATTTACCTCTCAACTGGTTTCTTAAATAACTAGAAATAATCAATCTAGTTTCAGGTGCAGTAACATCATAGCCATAGCCTGTAACATAACATTTGCAATACATGATCATCTAAGAAAAAAATCCTACCA
Organism: Deilephila porcellus; assembly: GCA_905220455.2. Lineage (NCBI taxonomy): Eukaryota > Metazoa > Arthropoda > Insecta > Lepidoptera > Sphingidae > Deilephila > Deilephila porcellus. The sequence goes on along the minus strand of LR999984.1, from coordinate 701,070 downwards.
AAAGGCCATCATACATCAGTTAATGAAATAAGAAATGAATGACGACTAGGAATAAGGAATCTTTTGTCTGGCTAAAGAAAGTTGATCATTAATTGTAAAAATTGTATATGGCCACACTTTGGTGTTATAACTATAACAATTTTGATATGATAATATAAGTAGAGGTTTTGGATTCCGAATTTTTATTATTATTTATTATTAAATATTTATTTCAGAATAAAATTCCATATAATTGTTAGTTACAATGATTACTTAAAAACTACGTTAGTATAATACAGGAATATATTTGATTTGTCACTAGTCAATACAATCGGTTATTCAATGTGCCGCTGAATGCACCTTTGTAACAATTGAATACTCCAGCGGTCCGAAAAAATCTGCAGGATGCTGTTGGTGCTAGCGCGGAGACGTGAAAGAAGCGAAGCACACCTTTTTCTCATGATGGCCATGAAACCATCAGTGTGCATCTGTGTAAACATGTTAGAAGCACTACATCTCCACGGTAGCCCCAACAACGTCCTAAAAGCATTATTATATTGAACGCGCAGATCGCTGAATGCCCGCTGCACGTAAGTAACCCATAGGCCACACGTGTAAAAAGACTGACAGTAAGCTTTAAAAAGAGCTATTTTTACGGGTATAGTGCAACGTGCAAACCTACGAGCCAACATATTACAGCGGACAGCCAGCGACCTACGCTCTCTCTCAATATCACAATTATCGCTTAAATCCTCGGTGACACAGTGACCCAAATACTTAAAGCTTTTAACCCTATGGAGAGTTTTGCCATAAAGCTTAACTTCAGGTATATCGGAATAGGTTCTTTTATCCGACTTAAAAATCATTATCTCACTCTTGTTCACATTGTATTTGAGCCCGTGTGCCAACGCATAGGACTCACAAATTAATAAAAGCCGCCGGAGGGCACAAATCGATGGGCTAAGCAACACCATATCATCAGCATAACTTATATTATTAACAGCGACACCGTCAATATGACATCCAATACCTGTGGCCCTTAACTCAATTATGAGTTGATTCATATACAGATTAAAAAGTAGTGGCGAGCTTAAACCACCTTGTCTAACTCCACAATCCAACCTGTACTCATCGGAAAAAGCACCTGACCATCTAATCCTATTCCTTTGGTTAAGATACCAATATCTAAAAATTGATATGACTTCCGAGGGTAAATTCGTTTCACTCTTTAGTTTTTTCCATAAATAATCATAATTAACAAGATCGAAGGCCTTTGATAAATCCAAAAAACAGGCAAAAATGGGCGTTTTACGTGTGGTATAGTACCGAACAGTTTCCTTGAAACATAAGACGGCACTTTCCGTAGACAGACCCGGCCTAAAGCCGAATTGAGCATCGTCAAGTTTAATGTGTTCATGTAGTAGCTTGTCAAGCAAACCGTCCAGCACTTTAGCCACGATATTTGCCAGCGATATTGGTCTATAATTGGAAATATCAGAAGCATCCCCAGTTTTGTTTTTTAAGACTGGCACCACAACTGTCTGTAACAGGTCAGCCGGTAAGTAACGATGAATCATACACAAATTAAAAAATAAAGCCAGCACCCTTGGCAGGTGAATTCCAGCGTTTCTCAGGTGCTCAACGCTAAGCCCATCGTAACCGGGGGATTTCCCACGTTTCATTTTTCGGATAATCGAATCAACTTGTTTAGCATGAAAGAGAACAGTAGTCCCTACGGAATCGAACCCGCCCCATGTATCGGTCAACTGAGACGATTCATTGAGCGGTGATTCTACCTTAAAATGTTGCCTGAAAGCATTCGCTATTTTTTCCGCACCATGCTCGCCCGCCACGCTCATGGGAGGTTTAGGCTTGGAGTTTAAATTATTTGTCAATTTCCAAAATTTACCAAACTTCTTATCAGAGTGACTTTTGGCTATAATGTCCATTTTAATTTGTTCCTGATTGTCAAGACAATACTTTAGTTTTATTTTAAAAAGTTTTCTTGAAGCGCACATACTTTCATACGTACGTCCTATTTTGGGTTTGCCACATAATAACCATGATTGATAACACCGTCGAGCCTCCTTATGAGCGTCGCGAACGTGCATGTTCCAGCCCAGTATGTATTTTCTTTTTCGTTGAGCCCTACTAGTACTGCTCTCTCTCCCACTATAAGTACAGACAGCACCACACTTAAGAATATCTATTATGTCATTATACATTTTGTCCAACAATAAATTATGATTACAATTATTACAACATGAATTAAATGAACATTTATAAAATTCCATACAAAAATCAATTTGTTTCAAATTAATATTACAATAATTTCTATATTCTTCTATCTGTTTGTCATCCCTTTCACCCCAAATTACTTTATTAGAGAAAGAATATTGTTCTGTAGTCTTAGGAATAATCAATTTAATATTACATTCAATTAACAATGGAATATGGTCCGATGAATAAACATCATATAAAACTGAAGCATTTAAAACTATTTTTTTAGCTGCACTACTTACCACACAGTGGTCAAGCCAGCGCAATGCACCATTAGCAGTGCTCTCAAAAGTATGTGTATCTTTAGGTAACAAATCCATATCAATACATGTCCATAATTGTTGTGAACAAAATGCACGTAATTCGTTTGCGAAACACTCACCAGGATGGGCATTAAAGTCTCCTAATATAAAAACACATTCGACACCGCTATCCTCAGCGACAGCAACAATCTCGCTTAAACAATTAGTAAACTCTATAAGATTTTCACTGGAATTAGTTGGCATATATACTAGGATAGAATAAATAATATTTATAGTAATATATTTTTTATTTTTTGTTCATGTTTCCATACAAACATAAACTTTTTTTATCCAACAGCCCAAAGAATTTTAACTTGGTAAGTAAAGGAATGTGGCATGTAGTAAGTAAGCTAAATGGCATATCCGGAAATGTTTTGTACTGTGGGTAGTGAGTAGTCTTGGTATGTCACAATGTGGGAATAGTAACTTTCTGCTAATATAATCATAAAATAAATTAAGAAAGTTTGTAATGACGGATAATTGTCCCTTCTTCGCGCAAAAGCTTTTGCACCGATTTTACATAAATATACATACATAAACTCACGCCTTTATCCCAGAAGGGGTAGGCAGAGGCGCCACCAGGACACCCACATTTCGCCTTGTATGTTTCGTCCCATGATGCGATAGGGGGCGACCCTATCGCGAGCCTATTTTACATTTAAACATAAATAATACTCAAGTATCAAATTTGGTTGTTCTAAGTAAAATTCTAATTATGGTGTTGCAATTAATTCGTTAGCCAGCTTCGATCAACAGTATTAGTTGTCAGTTGATCGAAGTTAGCCAGACATTAAACTACATATTACGCGTCGGAAATATCTGTGGACCTGAATTACCCAGTGTATTACTATACTCAATGACCTGAATAATTAACGTCATTGGAACTTAAGTGCAAGGCTCTGAAACCGGTTTAATTCCCAAACCGGTTTCGGTCATTGACCCCAAATAAAAATCAATTTCGGTTAAGGGTTTTGCTTAACCGGTTAATGTTGAATACCGGTTTTTCACGAATTTAGGTTTTGGGAGTGTTATGCTTGTTTGCATGGATTTATATGTTGATGTCCAGTTTAATAAAACACGAGTCCAGTCACGTAGCCATTTATTTTTAATCTGACAGTTCAGTGTTGACCTCCAAATATTATAATATAAAACTAATATAATGTTGCCATTATAACATCTCCCTTTTTCCAAGTACAATAATTTTAAACTTAACTAATTTTTATATAATCAAAATCTTCTTAATTTACTTTTACAGAATAACAAATCTTAATACACTGAACTGATTTTTATATAATCCAAATCTAACTTAATAACTGCTTCTTAATTTACTTTTACAGAAATACAAATCTTAATATACTAAACTAATCATTATACAATCAAAATCCAACTTAACTGCTTCTTAATTTACTTTTTCACAATTACAAATCTTATAACTTACATGCACCTAAACATTATTACATTCTAACTCAATCTTAATCGAATACAACATAATCTTTATAAATTGCAGGCTTCCTACTAACTCTGCCTGACTTAGTTATATAATTACTATTATCATCAATTTTAAATCTTACTTTCTTTGTTTTACTTTCATTTCTCTTGTTATTATTATTATTACTTAATTCATTCCTATCCTGGTTTTCTATTTCCAAAGTACCTGGTTTTTCACACGTTTCATTTCCTATGTTTCTGTCATTCTCATTATCATCCCATTCTTCTATATAATTATTCACTTTATACTTTCCTCCTCGTATCAATGCTCTTCTATTTCTAACTATTACCTCACCATTTTCATTTTTTACTTTATAAGACCTTGGTCCATCACCATAACCTATCACCACACCACTTTCATAAGGTTTTACTCCACTATCGCTTTGTATTTTAACTACATCTCCTTTAATTAAATCATGTAACTTTCTAGATCCCTGATCATAGTTAAACTTTTGTTGCTTTTGTTTTCTGATAAGACTCTTTTGATAATCTTTTTCATCTATTTTTTTCCATTGTTTTTCTAAACTAGGTATAATATTCCTAACATTCCTATTAAACATTAATTCTGCTGGTGTTTTTAGATCATTATTAATTGGTGTATTTCTATGTAACAGAAGACCCATATAAATATCTTTATTATCATATATTAGTTTTTTCAATGTATTTTTTATTGTTTGTATGTGTCTTTCTGCTAACCCGTTTCCCTGATGGTGTTTTGGACTAACAATTTTATGTTCAAAATTCCATGTTCTAGAATAATTTCTGAATTCCTTACTAGTAAACTGAGTTCCTGAGTCTGAATATACTATTTTAGGTATACCATAGCGAGAAAATATTTGTTTCAAAGTATTAATGGTGTCTTGTGCTGATAAACTACTTAATTTTTCCACTTCTACAAATTTACTGTATGCATCTACTACTAATATGTATGCCTTCTTATAAAGAAAAAATATATCAGTCGCTACAATTTCCCATGGAACCTTAGGTATTTCTTTTTCTATCATTTCCTCTTTCCTATTCTTGTTCTGAAAACTTTTACATGTGTCACAATTTTGTATCAAATCTTCTATTTCTTTAGACATATTAGGCCAAAATAGAGTTTTTCTTGCTAATTGTTTACATTTCTCAATTCCTAAGTGAGCATAGTGAATTTTTTCTAAGACTTCTTTTCTCATACTTTTTGGTATCAGTATTTGATTTCCTTTCACTATTAAACCTTCCCATTCTCCTAACTCATCTTTATAACTATGGTAAATCTTTAATTCACTATCTACTTGACACTTATTTTGTGGCCATCCTTCCCTTATGTATTTTATCAATTTTATTAATATACTATCTTTTGCTGTCTCATTAATAATTTCTTGTAACTTTTGATCTGTTATATTATAATTTCTTATCACCATAGCAACATGTGCATAACATTTGCTATCTAACTCATAATTTTTATCTGTGTCATTTATAAAAGACCTACTTAAGTGATCAGCTATTAGCAACTCTTTTCCTGGCTTATAAATTAATTCAAATGTATACAGTTGTAGTGCTAGTCTTATTCTTTGTAGTCTAAGTGGACATTTATTTAAAGGTTTAGAAAATATTGCAACTAATGGTTTATGGTCTGTTTCAACAATAAATTTTTGTCCATATAAATACTGATTGAATTTTTTGCATCCATAAAGAATAGCGAGACATTCCTTTTCAATTTGACTATACATTCTTTCTGTGTTTGTTAATGCTCTTGACCCATATGCTACCGGTTGACCTTCTTGTAAAAGCACTGATCCTAAACCATCCTTAGATGCATCTACGCTCAAAACTATTAATTGATCAATTTGGAAATATTTTAGAACTGGTGGTTCAGTAATTAATTTCTTTAATAAGTTAAATGATTCTTTTTGTCTGTTTCCCCATATAAAAGGTATGTCTTTTTTAATTAATTCTCTTAAAGGTGCTGTTGCTTTTGACACATTTGGTATAAATCTAGATATGTATGTAATCATTCCTAAAAATCTATGTAATTCTTTCTGATCTTTTGGTTCATTCATTTCTGTAATAGCTTTAACCCTATCTTTATCCAATTTCACTCCTTCACTACATAAAATATGCCCCAAATACTTAACTTCTTTTTGTTTAAACTGACATTTATTCAAATTAAATTTTATTCCACTTTCTTTTGCTCTTATTAAAACCTTTTCTAATATCCTATCATGCATCTCTTGATTCCTTGAATGTATCAGTACATCATCAATATAAATTTCTACTCCTTCAATATCTTTGAATATGTTTTTGTATACTCTATGAAAAACTTCAGGGCTGGATGACAAACCAAAAGGTAACCTATTATAATAATATCTTCCATATGGTGTGTTAAATGTGGTTAACTCTTTACTATCATTTGTTAGATTCAACATGAAGAAAGCTTTACTGGCATCTAATGTGCTAAACACTGTACTACCACTTAATTTTGAGGTTATTTCTTCTAAAGTCGGAAGCATTAAATGTTCTCTTTTGATTTGACTATTTAAATACTGTGGATCCAAGCAAATCCTAATAGACCCATCTTGTTTTGAAGTAATAACAAGACTACTCACAAAATCTGCTGGTTTCTCAATTTTTGAAATTACTCCTATTGTCTCTAAATGATCCAATTCCTGTTTTAATTTTGTTAATAATTTGAATGGAACATGTCTACAAGGTTCAATTTTCCCTTGCCAATCATTCTTTAAAACTATTTTATATTCATAGTCTTTAATCTTTCCTAGCCCCTCAAAAACTTCTTTATATTTATTAATTAATGTCATTTTACTATCCTTGTCTTGTATTTGTAAAACATTTCTTTTTTCTTTACATGAACTAGAAACCCTATTAATCAAATTGAATTTATTTAATGTTTCCAACCCCAATATAGGCAAATAATTTCCTTCACAGACTTGAAATGTAATTAACTGATTTTCTTTCCCAATTTTACAGTTTAAAGATACTTGTCCTAATGTATGTATAGGATCTCCATTGTAATTTGATAATTTCAAACTAGATTTATTAAATCTGTGAATTCCTATTTTATGACAAAGTGACTTAGGCAAAACATTACACTGTGCTCCTGTGTCTAACTTAAATTCTATACTTTCATCGAAATCAATAAAGTATACATTTTCTGACCAATCTAACTTTGACGCTGTTACATTATGTATATGCACATTATTCAACTGAATTTCATCACTATTAACTTTTTTATCTGTGCCGCAATCTGTATATACTTGTTTTACATATCTTCCGGACCTACATTGCCTTGCAAAGTGACCTATTTTTTTACATTTTAAACATACTTTATTAAATGCTGGGCAGTTTCTTTTTTCATGTACTTTTCCACACCGTTGACATTGAATTGTACTTACTTTTGAGTGAGAACTTTCCATTGACCTTTTATGTGATGGTATGTATTTTCTGTCTCTTGAGATTGATCGTGACCTTGAATTCCTTATTCCCATGTTCTTGTTTATTTTGTTTATCTGCTCCTTCATATTTTCTGCTTTATGCAAGTGTTCTGATGCTGCTTCTGCTGCTTTACATATATTTACAGCTTTTTGTAATGATAAATCCGGCTCCCTTAATAGCCTGTCCTTAATTTTCCTATCTAATAATCCTGTTATTAGCTTATCTTTTATTAAGCGTTCTTGCTGTTCTCCAAATTGGCATTGTATTGCTAATTTACGTAACACCGTTAAATATTCGTCAAAGGATTCGCCCTCGTGTTGATTCCGCATGAAAAATAAGTGTGAATTTACGCTTAAATTTTCTCTAGGCACAAAATAGGCATAAAATCTTTTCATTACAGCATCATAAGTTGCAGTTTCTTCATCCATTTCAAACGTTGAGTATATCTCGATGCATTGTTCACCCATGCAATGTAAAAGTAATGCTACCTGGACATCCTCTGGTTTTAGGTCTCCACCTGTCGCTTTTCTGTATATTTCGAATCTTTTCTTCCATATTTTGAACCCTTCAGCATTGTGGTTCGTGAATTCTGGGGGTTTTAAGCCCGTTATTACGTCTTTTTCCATTCTTGAATCTTTCCTTAAGATTTACAAAAATATATACGTATTTTATTTTTCCAACCTTTTCTTGATTTTCCTTATAATTTTTAGATTTTCCGCAGCGCCATGTTATGCTTGTTTGCATGGATTTATATGTTGATGTCCAGTTTAATAAAACACGAGTCCAGTCACGTAGCCATTTATTTTTAATCTGACAGTTCAGTGTTGACCTCCAAATATTATAATATAAAACTAATATAATGTTGCCATTATAACAGGGAGTGATAATTAACCGGTTAAAACCAAGTATTGTAATAATACCTTCCGCTGTCCCGTATTTTCACCTTAGCGCGGTATCGACATAAACACGTCACAACACGAATCCACCCGAACCGTACAAGTCTGATTTTGCGTTGCGTATTATTATGGAATTAACCGGTTAATTTGGGTGCTAAAACGTTCTTGCGTAAGTAACCTGTAACCCTTATCGTTTGGGTTATTTTGAAACCGTTCATTGGTTTAACCGGTAAACGCAGGAGCGATATAATTTACCGGTATTTTATCAAAATTAACCGCTCCCTTTAAACCGGTTCCGAGCCTTGCTTAAGTGCAGCAAATTCATAACATAGGTTAAACAAATTGAATTAAAATAGAAAAAAGAATAAAAAATAGAATTCGCATCCATCTCAAAACGTTTTTAATGTAAAATAACTAAGTAGATAGGAGAACACAAAAAATTGAAATGTGAACCGCATTCCAGCTAGGTTCACAGATATTTCCGATGGGTTATACATAAACTCCTTTGTCTCAGAAGGGATAGTAGAAGGAATATGGTTATTAAAATAAAATATGCCGAGTGCCCTATAACAATAGAGTTTCATAAATTATTTAAATATAAAAAGAGAAAATTATATATAGAGATTTTTTTATTTTATTGAAAATAGTTGCTGTTCCACAGATTACTAATTTGAAAAAATCGTTGTGTTGACAAATACAGAAGCGTGACTGACATTTTATGTCATTGTTGATTTCAAAACATTACATTACTAAAATGGAAATGTACGCTAAAAATATTAATAAAAAGTACGATAGAGTCATGCCTCGGATAACTAACCGTTCTCGATCCAGCTTAAAATCGTCATCGACGGTAACTCGGCATGAGATACCGAGCACCAGCAGAATTGGCGGCAAACCTTCTGTTTCAAACATTGGATCTAGTGTTTTTAGCGAACTTCCTGTGGTTCTGAATGATTATATGCCTGAATCTGGTCGAGAGAAAAGTGTTAAACGAACATTAGTGGTGAAGCCTCGTAAAACTGTGAAATCTTTGGATCCCGCACTTTCGCCGCATCGGAGCGTAAAAACCAGTGAGCCGAAAAAAAGAGATCCTAGGTTAAGAGCTCAAAACTCGGCGCCTTCTATGACGTTACATGAGAGACAGAAATGGTGTGATAATTATGGGCAGTGTTTAACTAGCAGGTCACATTCTAAACTAAAAGAGTTAAAGGTAAGTGTAATTGCAACATATAAACATTGTTCAATTGTGTTGGTGTTGTTTCAAGGCCAATGGAGAACACAAATTATAGTTCAATAACTTTATTTAGTTGAGAAAATCAAGATTTATTCCTATTGCAAACATGATGGTTTACTTAGCTTCAACAGCAAACAATTTTAGGATTGAATATGTATATTAATTATGAAAGATTGCAAACAATAAAGCCTATTCCCGACACTGGTAATATTAAGCCAGAATCTATAGTAATAAGATACATCATATGCAAAGTGGATAAAGTCATATTGTACTGACCCCAGTATGTGTGGAAATTACTGGGATGTCAAGTATATTGTGTAGGATGTAGCCATGTTGTATCTTGCAGGATGAAATCAAAGCATACCACAATACAGATAAGCTGATGAGGCTCCGGAGTCAGTTATTCAAGAGTTGTGGTGTGGTGCTAGATGATGTGGGAGGGGTGGCTGCTGACAAGGCAGTCCAGGTCGAAGACTTGGAGTCAGGTATAGCATACTACCCTAATTCACATCCAATAGTAATTAATTAAAATCATCATTTTGTGAAATTTGTTTAAGGTAGTCTGGTGTCATATTAAAACAACACAATTCATACGTTTTATTTTTTAAGAAGATTCAAGGTAAAAGGGAATGTAAAGTTTTTTCTTCAAGTTATTTAGACATTTGTATATTGCTCCATCTGTGTAAAACATATAAAAACTAAGTGAAATACCCTTGCTAACAAATTCCTTATAATAGGTTGTCTTAAAAAAGTTGCAGGCTACCACACATAGATGGCGCTTTAAACTTTATTAAGTTTGTTTTTTTTTCATTTTCAGATAAAGGACACACTGACTCAAGGTAAGAACAATAAACTATTTTATGAGAATTAAAATGGTATAAATAATTTTACTTTAATCTTAGAGAGATGGTAGTTTTTTGTAAATTTACAATATCTGATGCAATAATTGTTTGCATGTTGTGGCACATCAATTTACAATCATTATTGGGTCTCATTCTGGTAGTTTCTTTAAGTATGTACATGCTTTTAATCATTGCAAATAAGTAGAATAGTAGAAAAAATAGGTAGAATATAAATTATAACAATTTGTTACAACTTTATAATTGACTACCACTTAATTTTTGAATAGTATGAATAATAGCATATATTTAACAAAGACATATTCATTGGGAATCGAATATTTTTCAGGCCAATTTTATTATGTAAATACGCGATTTTTTTCCCATTTTTAAAGGAGTTTCGATGCGTTAGGTATTGTATTAAAACCAAAAAAGTTTTAATTAGAATAATAATGTTCTTCAAAAATTATCCATTCTCGAAATTTAAAAATCATAGATATATTATAAAATGAGGCATAATAATCATATTACACATTACGGTATTAATACTAATAATTTAAATAACAAAAAAGGTAATATCATATAGGTTTATACAATATAATTATTGGTTATTCATTTGTTTAAATTTAAAATATACCTCTGTGAAAAAGTAAGTAAAAGAAAAAGGCAACATGCTTTAAAGAAACATTCACAATATTATCCTTGGAATAGGTATGCGTATTTCGCAACATCTCTCATGGCCTCTTTAGCTCAGTGGTAGAGCACTGGTCTCGTAAACCAGGGGTCGTGAGTTCAATCCTCACAGGAGGCAGCGCAATTTTATGAACTTTATTTTGTATTTTTTTAAATATTTTATATATGTCTATGTTTAGATGCATCTGAAAAATCTTTTATAAGATATTTTCGTACTAGGAAAATGTAGGAATTATTTTCTATACGCGTTCGAAGTGACGAATATTAGACTGGTGATAATGTTGATAAATTAAAATAGGTATCTTACTATCATTTCTTATACTAGCAGTAATAGAGCAAGTTTAATTTATTTCTGCTTTTTCTTCCACCCCAGGAAATCCATTGTTTAACTCAGGCATCTCTTTAGGAATTCCTCACAGCAATGTTGAAGACAAGTCCAAGTTATTTTTATCTTGGGATGTTTTTCTTGAATACTCGTTCGATTAGGCGGTATATCCTGTCATCTCTGTTTTGTCCCTCGGGACTATGGCACTTTTAGGTTAATCTCTTATGATCAAACGGATGCCCGCGATGTGTTCTGCATGGCTTAAGTACTAGATTTACATTTTCTTTCATCTCTCATCATACACTTAAACGGAGTCGATGTAACATGAGTTTTAGGCTATGACGCCGTAATAGTTCGTAGGTCTTTTAGCGTACCATGGCCTGAAGCGATCAGTAGATAATAAATTACACATATTTTGAATATTCCTTGTGAAAAATCCTCAGGTAAATAGGTTTTCTCATGTTCTCATGTTTTCCTTCATCGTCATAGTAAGCAGTAATTTATAAGCAATATAAAGTAAATAAATAAAATAAGTAAATGAAACTTAGAGAATATAGTATATACTATACCGAGTATAGCCGTTAAAAGATATTGCTGTCGTTAAGGTATTTTAAACAAGCTTTGTAATGAATTAAGAAGAGATATCGTGGTGTAATTAATTACGCGATGACCAATCGTCTGAGGAATAAAACAGTAAAGTTCAACGATCTCTACAATATTTTTTCACCTAAATAGTTTTGATTTGGTGATTTGTTGATCTACATTCATTACGAAGGAATCCAAATCAATATTTTTTTCTTTATTGGATACCTTTTTGAATCATGAAAATAGTAGGTACCTAATAAAATGAATTAGTGAAACAAATAATTATTTCATACATACATACATAAACTCACGCCTTTATCCCCGAAGGGGTAGGCAGAGGCGCCACCAGGACACCCACATTTCGCCTTGTATGCTGCGTCCCATGATGTGATAGGGGGCGAGCCTATCGCCATATCGGGCACAAATTCCTGACTCCGGGCTGATAATGAATAGAAAAATCCAATATCACTTTGCCCGACCCGGGACTCGAACCCGAGACCTCAGCTTTGTAACCGTACCGTAATACAACTACGCCACCGAGGCAGTCAGTCAGGCAGATAATTATTTCAATTAAACTTTATAATAATAATTAAAATCCACAAGTGATTGTATAAAAATTCATAGCATTGCTAAGTGGCGTATTTATCAACATTGACCCAGTTTGTACACTGCACTCAGACTGACCAAAACAACTTACAATAAAAAAAATACTTAATGATGTCAAATAAAATAAATAGTTTCAACTGTAGGAAACTTGAAGTATTTGCTTAAAATCTCGAAAGGCTCTCTCATTACCACATTTTGAGAAGGAACTAATTAGGGCAAAATGTAGATAGCACTGTCTCTATACAGGGTATATCAAGACTGCGACCGAAAACGAAGCCTGGTGGTAGTATTAGTGACCTCAGACACAATGCAACTAAAAATTTCGCAAAAACATCGTCTAACTTTTTTTTGGTAATTTTTTACTTGTCGTCGTATATGGGTGATAAATACATAGTTTTCCTAAAATAATGATGTATACCTTTTTACTTTTTAAGATGCAATGGTACGATAAGGTTTAAATTACTATTTTCGCAATTACTAGGTATTTACCACCCAAACACAATGATTTTTAAAAAATTGCAAAAAAAAATCTGTCGCTTATTTTGCGAAATTTTTATTTCCATTGTATATGTAACCACTAAAACTACCACCCGGCTTCGTTTTCGGTCGCAGTCTTGATATACCCGGTATACCCCTGTGGGGGCAAAGGCTTATGTTCCTCTTAATTTTAAATAAAATATTTTTTACTTGTAGTATCGCCTATCAGTTCTCAGTTTAATGCTCACGGGTCGCCAGGGATTTGATCAAAGCACTTGTTTTGTACAATTATTCGCAATCACTCAGTTGTTTTTCTGATGATTCTACGAGATGCTTCTATAAACGGTCGGAACATTGTTTTGCTTTTAAAATCTGTTTTAAACTGAACAAACCGTGGGAAAATGCAAATGTGTTGGTATTGTCTGCAGTGCAAACATCACATTTTCAGATGATTAATTGCCGTCTCATATTTATTGCCGGAAAATTTTGAACTTTATCCGTAGGTGTTTAAATTTTTGGTGGTGATGTAAGTCAATTTGTTTATAAACATACAAGTATACCATATGCGTTTATAAGACCTTTATAATATGTTGTCTATTGGGAACTCGGAATATTTGGTATTGCAAGCGTAATTTAATAATTGTTTAATAGAAGTTCATGAAACACTGTTTTATATTCCTATTAGTAATCGCGTTCATTTATCCCTCTAATATCGAGGGATTAAAATCACATCTGGGAATTAAAAATGATTAACTAATTTGGTGGCGATAGTAGCACCCTCCTTTTTCAAGTATACAAGCGGGACCTTTTACATACATATAAACTATGTACCTATTAGAAATGAAGAATTTACAAGTTTACAGAATTATTTAATCACATTAAATAACTTTAAAATGCAAGCGATCATCATAGAACGATTGTAAGTGGATAGTACCAAGATTTTAATAGGAGCAAGAATTTCAGACCGCTATTAGAAAGTAACCAGTTTAAGCTCAGGTATTGTCGGGTAGCAGTACTTAGTAATATATTGATATATCATAAAATAGTAGTTCTGTTTCGTTTGCTCCTCAATAAAACGCGATAAAGGTGTCTTGATCAAGTGCCTTTCTCGTGTACACCAAAAGCAGGCTCAATTACCTGTAGTAGATTGTGTATTTGGAAAGAAAATAAGGAAAAAATATTAGTAAGCGCAGGTGGTATATTGCAGGTATCTTATCTTTGTTAAGGATAGATAGTTGAGTCGTGTTATATTAACTGCTGTTATTACGCCTGATGGTACTAGCTGAGCAACCTATAACATTGCGACAGTTATCGGGGAAGTAAGCTTTTAAGTGAAAATCTTTCTTATTTTATTATGTTAAGAAATGATAGAGCCACTTTGTGAATATCTTGCACTGTAGGAGGAATATGCTGGTTCGACTAGAGTTGAGAAAGCCTATGTTAAATCCAGACTTTACTGTATTTCGTTCAATGAGTTAGATTGCTGAAGTTCCGATAATCCTAAAGTCGTCCGATTGCATTTTCTTCCTTTGCTATTATGAGAGGCCAGCAGTGCACCCATATCCAAGTACCATATTCAATTGTTCTGTGATCCAAGTGCTGTACATTGACGGAGGTAATCTGTTACTATCAAGCAATGACCTGTTTTCCCGTTTGTTCGACACATGGGACAAAAATAGTATTTTAGTGTTGATTGTTCCTTAATTTGTTTCGGAGCGTAATTCCCCGCTTTTTCACGTGATTAAGATCCATACATATATTCTTTATCTATTTATAATTTACAGAGTAATCTTTGATGGATCTCGTGATTTATGTGCGGAATAATCGGACTGACTCAGTGGCGCCGCCCCGCGTCCCACGTTCCGTCATGGTCGATGGCTTGCAAACAAAAGCCCTCCCGCGCGGCTTAATTAAAAACGGAGATTGTAGCTCTTTTAGCTCGTTTTATGCTGCCTTGTCTGACGGATTACTGACTTACCGACGAACTATAGTACCATCGATTTGTATTCTGTGATGTTGAGGATATTTGGAGGACTTCCTTGCTTAGAGATTTGCTGTTGCTGAAACGTTTCTAAAGGAACACATAATGTATTTCTGTATGTGTATATTCCGAGACATACAACAGCCTTTATAGCATTGTTGGTGCAAAACGAGAGTCCGGGGATTCGAACACACCAAGACACATGTGTTTGAGATACGCCAGCATTTGTTACAAGTAATTTGGAGGACCAAAAAGTCTTCTTATATCCCCGCGATAACACTTGTTTCCTATATCTTGGTATCGGGACTATGTGTGACTCTTGGAGTATATAAAAAAACACAATTTGTACCTACGCACTTCAAATAAACTTTAGAAATCATTTTTTGTTCCTCCAAAACGGAAATGAATATTTTTCGATCACACATAGAACTTTTTTGTCTCATTTCTCACATTCGGCAGTTGGTATACAAAATAAATGATTGTTATTGACGAGTACTAGTGTAACGTGTCTTCCTGCCGTCTCCCTGGAATACAGTTACAGTGGGCCCGTTAGTCTACCTGGCGTCCCGTTATGCCGGCCCACACGGAACCGCTTCTGACGTAGCTCTCACAACAGGATTACTACGCTCTTTGTATTGTTATGGAATTGTTGTGTGTTTTTAATGCAATAGACGAGCGAATGCAGAGGCTTAACAATTTGGGTTGTAGTGAGGGACGAATGAGGGTTCAATCCTCGCCTTGAGCACTTTGTGTTATACATGTATGTCTTTTCATGTTTATCGTTGATGTGGGTTTTGTGTTCGTCAAACGTTTCCAAGATACAGAAGAAATCTTAGTGTAGTACAAAAAGAAAAATACGGATTGGAGTCTGCGTTATAAATCAATTACAGTTCATACCATCGTTATTAATAATTATATCGGAAGTAATTTAATGTAATAAACTAAAAAGCATAATCTAAAAATTGCATTAAGTATGATAGAGGATAGTGGCAATCATGCATGCTGTGTCTGAACAGGCACTTTATCGTAGCAGTATACAAAACAATTTATTCTAAACACACCAACACGTATGAAAAGTGAGTGGAGTATGTGAGAATGACGCGTCGCCGTCGTCACTTCCGTTTACCGCCGGCGCGCCTGGCACCGCTCCAGGCTATTCCTGTGTGTGCGATGCGCCAGCCACCAATTATTCAGTTTCACGCTTTGATTGCTACGTTTCCGATCGTCAGCCTGCTGTTAAGCTGAATCTCAGTGATGCGTTAGAAATCTAGACAGCAGACTGTGTCTGTTGTTTGTTATGAATTATTTCAACCATAAGACGGTTTGCAAAACCCATTCACAGCCACCATCTGTAAAGTCTTAAATATGTAAATTCGTGTTACATTGTCTCCATTTATGCAAAATTCTTGTACACATAGAGCGCGTGTTCCTTAATTAAGGTTCCTCCTTCCGTGTTTCTAACATATTGATGATTTGTACATGAATAAGGAACGACCATTGATTCGTAAATTAATTACTACTCTTCCATGAGATTTAAGAAATTTTCGTTTTCTTACTCTTGCAATCAGTGAACAAAACGCGTTCGAAATTCAAGTCTCATCTAGCTACATCAAAGCGTTTCCATTTTCGAATTATTTTCTTCAAGTGAGTCTTTCCTTACATCCTTCAGGGGTATGCTAGTGAGAGGCGAGTGGCGCGTCACTTCCGTTTCCCGTGGCGCAACACTGGCACGGCTCCAGTCTATTCCCGGCGAGTGCCGATGCACCGGCGCGTGGTTCACATTACTGCATTGATTGCTGCATTACCGATGTTGAGCGGTGTTATGAGAGACGGACACGTGTTTGTGGACACGTAGACAAGAAGACAGGGTTGATAGAAGAGGATTTTTAAATTTAACACCGCTGTTGAAGTTGCATGGCGCAGTTGGTTTGATGCCGGCTGTGAGACGAGACTCACGAGGGACCGCGAGTTCTATCCCTGCAAGAATATAAATCGTTATGTGATTCAGAAATATTAGAATATTATTAAATAAGGTCCAGAAGACATTTATAGCTCTGTTAGGTATACGCAACTTAGTGACGTTGCTCCAAACTCAGCGCGGTACCGATAGCATTTTGGTAGAAGAACCCACCACCCAGGGTGACTTAAGTTGACGAGACGTGTTGTCAATATTGTTTGTTTATATTTTAATTCGTCTGTAATCTACGACTATAGATATGATATTTATGTAGAATGTTCCATATTATTATCTCGTCAGAATATCAGTTGTTTCAATAACAGATGCAAAGGTATCGTGATCAAAACATATTAGAACACGGCCCTACGGCCACACTATTACTTGCACCTCGCAAGAGGCGGCTTGAAGGGATTATCTGGTGCACAAAAAAATGGTATTGCTTTCAAAGGGTGACCTAGATATTCCTAAAGTGATGAAGTATATTATCATTAATAACTTATCTCAAATTCCTATTTGAGTCACCATTTGACTCTTTTAGTAGCGGGTTAAACACAACTTAAAATTACACGTTCCTTGAGAGTCGCCAAGCTTCTATACTCAATGTTAAGAAAATGTGTACCATTATCCATCTTGGCCTACAGGAGTTGAAGTGGTGGGCGTGAAGACACGACAGTCAACTAATCCATCGCTTTAATAGTATATAACACAGTCACGTATTCGTTTTTTTATCAACAACACATTAAATCAATATTGTATTCTATGAAGGGCACAAGCGTCATTTGCATACCTTTACCACCGATGATTTGTCTATATAAATATCGTAGTGCGTTTCAGGGCACAATGGACGCGTCGCGAATACAAAGAGCTCATCAATATCAACGCATAAATATGTGTGACGTAGTGAACATCGGTGGGCGCATCTCTAGCGAACTTGACCGTATTAGGGTGGTGGCGGTATCGTGTTACTGGCGCGTGACGTCACGCCGCGTGCTGTGACGTCACGTGCCATGCACCGCGCTCGCCACTCACCTGCGTGCTGCCAACACGTACTTTATAATAGATATCATAACGATAAGGGATTATTAATTACACGACTCATTATTGCATGCGTTGAAGTCATTTGTTTTGTGTTAAAGTGCGGTCCAATGATGTTTGAATTAATAGAGATGACCGATCCATTAAATGAATCGTTTTCCTTCAGAAATATTATTTATTTTCCTGGCCTCTTCCTAAATCTCCATATTATAGAGTCATAGCTGCTTGACCTGCTGCTGTTTTCAGTAAATGTTCAGTTTACTTATGCGCCATCCTTCCTCAACCGTATTTCCGTTCCTTTTTTGTCCAATATCGCTACTGATGCTTTTCTCTAACAAAAATAAAGCTCTTTAGATCCCCTTTGAAAGAAATATGCCAGTATTCCCGACCTTTCAGCCTGGCAGACTTGCGTAGGTTACGACCGGGCTGGCTCTTTCAAATTTCAACGCATGCCACTAACAATTCATCCAGTAACACGTAATATCGTACTGGATATAGTATATAATATATCGTAAATACTGTGAAGTGGAGTCAGCCGCGAGATTCCCAGATTGCGCAAGTGAAATTGGCCGTGGCGGTGAGCCGACGCTTGGAAGAAGATGCATTATGTACAATTGGCACGTTACACGCCGTGTATTTTCGGCGACGTGATTCATTGATGCAACCCGCTGTGTGTGTGAGTTGAATTTGCCATTATGAATTTAGTATTTTCAGAAGCGGCGAAGTGGTTGTGAAACGGATAGAGGGTTCGATCCTCATAACAAGAGATTTTAGCATCTCAACTAGAGTTTATACGTTTTAATTATCATTCAAAGCACCTGCTTAGGTGGCGTTAGCGTAATGTGGCTGTTGCGTCTATTGTAGTCTACTTGGGTTTAGAATAAAAGGTAGAGCTGAGTAGGGATCTTGGTTGCAAGGTATCCGCCCCAATGAATAACACCTTATACGATGGCAGTTAAGTCATTCGTATCAGCTTGGATTGGGAACACTGAATACGGTGGTAGAAAACCCTTTATAGTTGATCCTCGCAGGTCTGGCATTGTTGGGATTCAGCCTATTTATAACCGATTTCACAGAAAGCCGATGTGAAGCGACGGCTTGGTTGCCTTGTTTCATTTTGTAAGTGAGATTCTCGAGGTTTCAGAAACCCCATACTTCCTCCAGTATTTTTTCGATTTCCTCTCCCATTTTGAGATGAACAATCCTTGTCCGGGAAAATTGCGTGGCCTATTTGGACATTGAATTCCGGCTTTGGCGCTATCAATGTGTATTTGCATGCAAAACACCGTATATACTATCTTCATAAATACGAGTTCGTACTATGTATAAGACTTACTACAAATACATAGCCATACATTTACTCTCCCGTCCAGCTACACAGTGGCTATATAAGGAGCAGCCGAGGCATGTACATTGCGATCACCGAGCACGTACGCGGTCGACGGTACGTTGCACAAGACGCCGGCCCACCAGTCACGATCTCCACCGATACCTGCGAATGCTTTATGTACAAGTTTCCTAAGGGCACGATACGGTCAATACTACGGACCCGTATTGGTGTATTCAAGTTTGTATAGGTTTAAGATTGGTTGGGATGATTCGTGTGAAAGCTGCGTTCAATTTTCGATCTAGATTCTGGATCTAATATTTGCGTCAGAACAAAACATTTAGTGAAACTGTGGGTTATTTGATAGATGAAGCTTTTGTTAAATCAAAACATTAACCCTTCTCAAGGATTTTTAAAGCAACCAGTATCTATGCCGCTGCAACTTTATAATCCATACTGATCCTATAAATACAGAAGTAATTTGTCACGACAATGACACGACATGACATGAACTCTATATTCCGTTGCATTTGATATAAATCCAAGTTTCCAATTATCTTCAGTTCGTCGATCTGTTTATTTGTACTCAACTTTCTTGATGTTGCACGGGTTAGTGCCAAGTAAATGCCAGAGCATTTTACCTCATTATAAATATTACGGTAGGTCAACATCTTACGGTACAACCTGATGTGACGATAGCTGACATTTGCAATCAGAATTTATCCATTGTATTAAATCTACCGCTTGTTTCTTGATTTGATGTAACTTTCTAAAAGGCTGAGCCAAATCTACATACAATCTTGAAGCAATAAATAATTGATTTTGTGAGAAAATGTCATTAAGCTCATTAATTTTACTGTCAAAATAATCATCGACAGGTAGGATTATCACGGTTTCAATCGGTATGTAGCGACGCGACAGCTGACTATGCAACTCAGGATACCATTGGATCGTGAGAAGGCGTCCCACGTAACGCACAATATAATAACTTACATCCACATGTTTACGTTCATAACGGTTTATTTTCTGTTACCGTGTAAAGACATGGGAATTCGTGTGGGCGTGCTTTGTATTTTTTCGAGTACTTTCTAATCGGGTCCTGGGTTACAATGGGCCGGCGCGAAGGGCACGCCCTGCGGTCGGCGACCGGGTCGACGGCCTGCGCCCGCGCAGCTTCCCAGACACCCCCTTACCCCTCCGCCCCTGCCTCCCGCCAGCTACCTTCACGCTCCTCGTAATGCCTTAGGCGTCTCACCTTGATCGTGGCGCGAGGTTTCCTTGTTTATGAACTACGATGCCATCGTCGTGAAGGTTGCAAAATTGTTTTAAGTTCTTTTAAGTGGACTACAATTAAAGATAATTTAGGTGGATGCTGAAGTCGAACTTTTAACTTTACCTGAAGGGCATATTGGGATATGTTATTATTGTGACTTACGTTATGGACAAGAAATACACATAAAATATTGAAAAAAACAGTAACATTCTCTAATTGTCCCTACTTAACTTCACCTTGTCCCCAATTTAATAGTTTATATGTTTTTTTGATTTTCATGATAGCTAAATAGTAACTAAAATAAAAAATACCGATAGTTTAAAATATTTAACATCGGCATTCAACAGTATTGTTTCACATATAAAAGGCATCAATCGTCAAATTGAAATTCAAATACATTAAATTTATTCGCGAGCCGAGCGATCAAATTTAATATGTATCGTAAAAACAAAATAAACCTTGAACAATACAACGACACGGGAGTTTTTAAAAATCACCGCACGACTGTAAAACTTTCTCGGAGTTTGTCACGTTTGTTTAATTCTACTTATGGATTATGCACGAGCACGAGTCGCAGAAGGCGGGTGCTTTGGGCCTCAGAACCGCCGCCAAACAAACGTCCGGGAGAATTGACCTCCCTGCCGACTATGTGTTAATTTCTTGAGCCAATACCTATGTAGTTATATTGGAAAATTTTGATAAAAACACTTGAATGAACATTGATAGCATGACAGGTAATTTGATAACATGAATTTTAAAGAATCTCGTGTTATTGTTCTTGCACCAATCTCATTTGGAATAGCTGTTTATCAACAAAGCTTACGCAGAATTATATTTCAGTTTGGGGAAATAGATAAGGTATTTTGTTTGATTGAACATTTCCAGGTAAGATTGGAGTGCAATAATGAACAGCATGTTATTTTTTAATATCAACTAAATCTAATTCCAAGTCTGTTGTCCCCAATTGGAGTTTAATAATTTTTCACATTGCTCCCTCGTGAGATTTTTAAGGAGTTTCACTCAAAACTTTTCCAGTCACGTCGAGTGTTCACGTGCTCAGAAAACTTCGCAAAATGTTCACAAAGAAATTGGGAAGATTCAACGTGAGGTGCCTTTGTGAAGGACCATCACGTGCTCATAATATAAATGAACATCTTGTGGTGGCTGCGGCATTTATTACTGCCATTACCACCATTTTTCTTGGGGTAAAAGCCAATAAAGTACACGTAAAGTTACATAATTGTATGATATACTATATCCCTTACAATTGCTCTTTAGATATGTCGCTACTTATTTTATGCGTAGGAGTTGGCAGAACATTACTTTGGTTCTTATGTGTGTGTAAAAACAAGCACGTATAAATCGCAAATGTTATCTTCAGTGGATTCCTGTTTTTGCGATCAGGTTAAGTGCGGATCCAACCTGTTTGCTGCCGGCGAAGAGGCTGTAAAATGCCAACTGGTCTTAACAGTCCCAAAAAGGAAATAAATTCTTTGTAAATCTTCTTGGCGGCTCGTTATAAATAAAGATGTAACGGATAGCAAAAAATAACACTACTGGTATTAAGAATTCAAATTGGACAGGACATATTTTAACAGAAATGATTCAATCTATTGCGTTGGTATAGTCTACGGGGCAGGGGTATTTCTTTTATATGAAAGATTAAAAGCATTTAAGTGGCACGAATGACGAATTGAAACAGATATTATTCAATAAAGTGACCATACCTGTTAGCTACCTTTTTGATAACCTTAATCAGAATTAATTTAATGTCTCATGTTACAAATTATAGCTACCTTTAGATTAACTTTATAATTGAAAACAGCTTCTAGGAAGTTATTTATCTTTAGGTACTTAGGGGTATCAATAAATTCCGTTTTATAGATTTATCTTTTGTATTTAACACATCTTTATCGTTCATTCAGTTAATTTTAATGATCAATTATCATGCCTTCCGCACTTATCATATCACACTGATATCAAGTATCCTTGGTATGTTACATAGATATGTTGACATTATGCCTTTCACCTATTTTTAGTTAAAATATATCTCGTGTTTTTTTTTGTTTTTCTTCAATAATTTTAAGTCTAGATAGAAATAGTGATTACTGATTATGCTAGACCTGTCGCAATAGCTCACAGTGACTGTCAATAAGATAGGCGCCGGAGGTAGGCCATGTGCATACCAATGGAACTCTGCAGACACACTGCAATAACATACCTGGACAGGAAAACCGTATGACGTAAGATAACAGCAACATTTTCATGGAAAAATATATAAACATTCGGCTTATTGGTGAAATATTTTTTTTCAGTATAATTTTTCATCTAATTAGG
The DNA here is from genome assembly GCA_905220455.2 of Deilephila porcellus. NCBI lineage: Eukaryota > Metazoa > Arthropoda > Insecta > Lepidoptera > Sphingidae > Deilephila > Deilephila porcellus. The sequence continues at coordinate 678,024 of LR999984.1, read as the reverse complement.
ACGTTACTTTAAACGCTCTTATTGATAAGAAATTTCATAGAGTTACAAAAGTATGTGAATTTCATTTCAATTATCAATATTAGCGCATTTTTTGCCATTCCCTATTTACAAGCTTTAAGATTTCGCCACCTATCTCTGTATTCGAAGGATTGGCGACACATGGTGTTTCATTGCTTCACATATATTTCTTTGTTTGTTTATTCATCCATTATATGCGCTTCTTTAATCACTATATACAAATTCACAGACAGTTTGAGGGTCAGTTGTTTTACTGTAATCAGTCCTGCAGATTTTTGCTATAATTCTAAAAAAATGTCGAAAGGTATTTATTAGTGTGTATAATATATATGTAAAAATTATGTATGCTAGCGCGTAGTAAAAACCGCGGTGATAGCACGCGACCTTGATCGGATCAGATGTACGCGAATATCGACACGTGCCGCCCCGCGCGCCGCGCCCGCGCACCTCGCGCCCTCGGAAACACTTGTCATCAACCATTTATGTAAAACATATATTACACATTTCCTGTCACAGGATTAGGGCATGTCCCTTAACCGTATATTGGATTACTTAATTATCGAATTTTAGTATGAAACTTAATATCTGTTAGTGGTTTTATATACCGCTCCACATGTGTTGATAAGCGAGTTCGGAGAATTCTTCGCGTATTAATGTTTATAATTTTGGGGTACTAAATGGAAACACATATTGTTTGTATTATTATGTTGGTAAGTTACGGAATCCTCATATTACTATTATCTTTTTATAAAATAATAAAATAATAAATAAATAAATACACCCAACAGTCACATACATAGTCCTGACCCCACACTAAGATCGAGTCTTGTGTCGTGGGTATCAGGAACTACGAGAGACTTTTTGGTCTCACAAACACCTAGACCAGAAACAAATACCCGTGGATCACACAAATATTTGTTTCGGTGCGGGGATCGAACCCGCGGCCTCTCGTTTCACAGGCGGCGTCTAACCAACTGCGCCATTATTTATAAATTTGAATTTCAGGTATTATCGTTTACATTATAATCAAATCTTTAAATTGTTTTAAAGATAACAACGTATTAGTATCGAGGAATAAGAATCAGATAAAAGTGAAATTTATTTATTATATTCCGATTGGATCAATATTGACTTTGGATGTATGTATGTACATTGCATACTAGATGTTCCTTAGGGCTAAGTTCTCGTTGCGGAGTCAATCTGTTATACTTTGGGAGCTGATCATTTATTCTGGACGAATGCTGCTCTACATACTTCTATAAACGTCAAATTAGCTTGTAGGTAAATAGACCGTACTCCTGCATCTATTCGTTTATTTATTACAGCTGCCAGAAAATGCTTCCACTACATGCCAATATTTTGGATACATTTTGATGGTATCCCTGACAATAGATAACTTTAGTGCGTCGCGTCTTATCCATGACATTATATTATTATATCAGAATGTGTAATGGCCGTTAGATGTAGCTTAGTTCAGCAGATCGCTATTCAAATGATTGAGGGAGGCTTATTGGATGACGTATTCTTCTGTTTTCCGCATTTGTAACTACTATAGAAACCAATTGTATGGATACACTTCTAAAATCTTCTTTATTTATTAGATGTGACTGTAATTAAATTATCGAGCCTGATCCTCTTCACGGAGTTGGTATAATTAGAGTGCGCAGAGTGATCCCATGGAGCTTACCCTGAACACGTTCTCCGTCGAATTGATATTCCGCGGGCGGCAGGGCGAGGCGGCGCGGCGGGGTGGCGTGGTCCGGCTCGAGGACGGACACCGCAACTTGATTTAGTTTCGCACTGCCAATGTACACGAGATGCATAGCAGTTATCTTAATTACGATTGAGCATCGCACATGCCTTGGCTTTATATTCGCAAGTTATTTTTAGTTTGGAAATTACGTAATATTGTTTGCTTGACTAGTAGTAATATCCTCTTTTATTTTTCAAGAACCTCGTGGTGATATTGTGTCCTAAATGAAAGACTCATAAAATCACAATATGTGAGTTTGTAAGTATTGCCGTCGAGTTTAAAATTCTACTACCAGATAACAATCGCTTCTCGTTGGATTACAGCGTAATACGAGTTTACCGGGAATGTTTGTAAAAGCGTTCCGTGTGCAACCTCCCTACATTTCCAATGATAATGGCTGCGCAGTGCCGGTGGGGGAATACCAATGGTACATTCTCTAATGTGTTCACGTATGCGCCGGCTGATGGCGTGCCGCACGATTCATAATTGCACACCGTGTGATCCTCGCTAAGTGATTCGTTGTGTGTCTTATCTAGTACAATAACGTCTTGGCTCTGAGGAACGTAGCTACCAAAAAAATCTTAAAACTCTCACAATAAATGCTGGAACATTTTTAATACGTTTAATATTTGGAGATACCTACAGTGTTTTTCTGCAGATGTGCATTGATTTATATTTTATTTGAAAATTTAGTTTATTCGGTATTCCAGTGGTAATGAGAATGTCAGAAAGTACGCTAAATTGAGAGATGGATTAAGAAAGAGGTTGATCTGAGAGGACAGTGGGTAGAACTCCTAAAAAGTCAATGGAATGCTTTTGGAAATGAGAACGGATTGATGATAAAAGAGCCATGATTGAGAGTTAAATCTTATGAAGTTATTTCTGATTTTTTATTCCTTACCAACGCTTAGCAAATTTGCTTTTATGAATTAGAAAAAGAAGTGGCTTATGACAACTTGGTGAGATAAAATCAACTATATCAATATAGTTGCCTAAAAGATCAAGCAAATTCTATGCCTTCTCAATACAATCGTAAAATAACAAGCTTTTTAAATATTGCTAAGTGAAGCCAAACTATAGATTTCTTTGGATTATTATCACGTCAATTATAATTACTGGTTGTGCTGAAAACCTGCTGAACTCGTAGCTGGCCACCCGTTTATCTTGAATATTATGATTATAACTAAACTGGTATATGCATAATAACCTCATACTTATATATGAATAATATCCTCATATTTTGCGTGTAAAATTTACTATTTTCGTATGTCTATGTTTGTCAGGCTAGGGTAGCAGATGATACAAACGTGCGTGTGTTCATGCCTCATGGACCTCGCAACCCGGAAGGGATAAAGACACGTTCAAGAGTGCAATCAACTTTCCCATTTGCATATCAAGATTTAAAAAAATGCGAAGCGGAACTCAATATATTGAAATTTATCTTTAGCGAAACAATAGCATTGGCAAAAGAACTGTAAAAAATCAAAAACATTGATTTGTAATCAACGTTGGTTAAGTTAGAAAAGCCTATTGCACTCTCTCCATCTTTGCTATTCTTCCTCCATTATAAGCCGGTTACTTACCAACAATATTACTAGGTTGTAGTCATAAATGTTGTTAACGACAGAAGTGACTTCTCTCTGTTATAAAAATAAAATCATTTTACGTATTGCAGCATTTGTAAAAGTATTACTTTACACGCACGAATCATCTTGTTGAAACAAGGCCTTCGCTTCCACTGCTACCATATGTACATAATTAATTAAATAATGGAAAATTTCTTAGTTGAGGTCATCCACTTTTTCGCGTCTCAACCAATCACGCGGGATACCAAATGTATGTGTTATTTACGCACCTATATTATTGACTCGACACGACTCTTCGGTGTGTTTGCTTACTTATAGAATGGAATAAAATTATACTACTCATTGCGAAGGTCAGTTAAGTGTCGCTTTACGTCTTAACACGTATTAGATAAAAAACATGATTTGTGGAACAATATTTACTCATGGTGACCATATTGTATTTCTAAGTATTTAGTATGGTTTTTGGTTGTTTGAAATACGTCGTTTTGTTTGTTTTGTAGATTCTTAAAGTTGTTATGCTGGAGGGCAAAGTCCGAATAGCTTGTACGAATTATTTGCAGTAGGAACAACTTGAATTCTGATCACGCTATTTATTGTGTGATGTCCATCAATATTTTAAGAGATGCAAACAAGTTGATGACTGATTGATAAGTTATCGACGTCTTTAGTTATTGATTGATGATACATGTCTTCAGAAAATATTACTTTGGTTTTGTTCGATCCTCACTATCTTCAAATTTTAACAAAAATAAAAATCCAAATCAATCTATTCTTCAGTGTCTATATCAAGTATCAAAGAAGTCTGTAATCCATTCATAATATTTAGAAACAAAGCTTCAGCAGTGATTCACAGTGCACTAGATACGAACGTAATTTGATTACAGATTCGGCGCAGCTTCCAAATTGGATAATAAACAGATCGTGAGCGGCTGACTCACGACGCGTAAACACTAATGTCGAACAATGTTGCCTTACTATAGCGCTTGTGCAGTAATTGCACGATAATCAATACCGAACAGAGGTGTTTGCGTCCCAAATTATACTCGTTTTGATAATTATTAAACAGAAGTGCGTGGTGGCCTGTTGCCAGACGTGGCTGCCAACATGTTCACGGTTGTCGCGGGTTCAAATCCTAGGGCACACCTCTGACATTTCGGAGTCATGCGTGTATTGATAGTCAATCACCATGCACTATAACAGTGAAAGAAAACATCGTGAGGAAACCTGTAATTTGTATGAATTTAGATTATATGTCGAGTCCGCCATACCCGCACTAGGCCAGTGCAGCGTGGTGGACTATATGGCCTGACTTCTCCCAACCTTACTCTTGATTTTTGAGAAGGCTCGTGCCCTGCAGTGGGAGGTTTATGAGCTGATACAATACTATAAACTGAAATTAATATAAAAGACTGCCTCGGTGGCGTAGTTGCACTACAGTACGATTACAAAACTGAGGTCTTGGGTTAAAGGTGATATTGGATTTTTCTATGCAAATTATCAGCACGTAGTCAGGAATTTGTTCCCGATATGGCGATATGGCGTCTCCTATCACATCGTGGGAAGGAACATACAAGGCGAAATGTGGGTGTCCTGGTAGCACCTCTGCCTACCCCTTCTTGGAAAAAGGCGTGAAGTTATGTATGTAAATATAAAAAATTTGGAAGTTAAAGGTAGTGACAATCAAGCGTTGTATCTATTGAAGTAAGTTTTTTCACTCTTCACAATAAATTGAATAAGTATGCTATGTATAGCTCCATATAATGTGTTAAATGCAGCAGATTTTAGTTCTTATTTATAATATTCAGCAGCCTAAATCCTTGGCACTAAATCCTCACTCACTCAATGCATACTTGACTTACCAACAAGATACACCGACATACAATTATTAAATCGTTTCATCCTATGACAATATCACGTGATCACTAGCTTTCATCACTATAGCCTGGGGGCTACTTTATGGCTCGAAACGAAGTTCGAATATTCAAACGTCGCACGTAAAACTGTACGATTATGCCTAGGTACTCCACAAAATGTTCCAATCCTCTATCGAACGACGTGACTATTGGTTAAGTTCAGAGTGAATGATAGGTGTCATAGAGAGTAGTATTGATTTTTAGTAGTGAAAAACTTATAACTTACTTCGGAAGTCGAACATTCGAACTTCGTGTCGTATCATAGAGTAACCCTCCTGATGTTAAAGTTGGCTGCGGTCCCAAATCTCGCAGTTGAAAGTGCGGTTGTGGTTTCCCCGTTATTGTCTCGACGGCAGGCTAGGAAACCCAAGATTAGCATTTTTTAAAAGGCGCACAATAAAATGTCTGCAAAGCTTTGCATATCTTAACATATCCTTGTATAGTAATGACGGGAAGATACGGTGACACAGACATTGTCTGAGGAAAATATTTAACAATACCATTTTTATACTTTTAAAATATCTGTACTATTTCTCAAATAATCAAGAAAATTGAATCCAAGACACACTTGCGCTTACCAGTAACGTCTATGCCCTGAAAGATTATACTAAAAATATATTTGCCCTGAAAAGAAAAAACAGAAAAAGCTTTCCAATAGAAAAATATTGTGACAATAATTAATTAATTGTTACTTGAAACAATATTTTCACTTGATCCTTTTACACAGAACTACAAAACTCGTCGATATCTTTTGAATTTCACGTCTTTTTCATGACCAAAATATTAATACGAAGTGCTTAGCACACTATTTAGAATATACTGTTATTACTGCGATTCATTACTCTATTCATTTATTTCTGATTTATGGTGTAAGGTTTTTTTTAAATTCTGCAATTACCAAAGTCACACACACCTATAAAATAAATTGATGATAGATTGATGACATAGACTAATAGTCAGTTCCTCGTGTGCTGTAGAATTGATTATTGTGAAATTCAATATTATAGAAAACATTTTTATGTATTGGAAGTTAGATGAGTGGTTACAGCATTAATTTTCTCACTGAAAATACAAGAGTAATGAAGTGTTAATTCATGTAGAAGCTATAAGGCAGTAACGGATGCGTTATGTATGCCGTGCGTTGAGCAACACTGCAGCGCTCGTTGAAAAATTCCTTGCAGCCCCCAAGAGCATTCGCAGCGACAGCGAGCGCGCTGCATGTAAATGTGACCCATTTCTCAATTAATTATTCACTGGTCGATGTCATGAAGGTTGCGTAAACCTGATTGCTAGTCAGAGGCAGTACCCCAACTACTTCCACCTAACGATCTGACTTCCGAGATGATTCGTCAATAGCGCCTTATGACTCCGCTCACGATCCCGCCAACACTACAAAACGGCCTAGCGCGTCTCACGTTTGATTTCAATTTCAATTCTCATTTTAACTAATGAGCATTTTGTATTCACGCGACGGCTGGAGCTGGCGTCGATAGCGACACCTTTTGGATGTGCTGCTAGAAGGCTACGTGAATTTAAACGCTGATGGCGTTGGCAATATAATAATGTAATTATAATGAATTGGGAAGATTTTTTAGTGTTAATTGGTGTTGCTATTTCAAATCTGTAATATTTATTTGGCGTATGATACATTGCAATTACTTATTATTCGCGCCGTGTGAAATTTCTCAGCACAAAATGTTATCATATCATATCAAAATGTTATCATACAGGAAATCCATTCGGGGAATACAGTGACTATTGAGCAATTCGTTCAGAGTTGCATGTTGCATCCACTCAGGTATTTACATTACTCAGGTATTTTTCGCCGCCATTGATTGTGAGCCGTGAGGCCCTGATTTGGGTTTCATGTTAAGCACCTACTAGTATGTTTTTGGGTAAGGAAAATATGATGTGGTTAGGAAAGATCAAATCAAAACGTAAACGCAGAATGCTAACGCTTGCGCCAATCGGTTGTCAAGTCTCATCAACTAGTTAAAGTCTTTCTCAAACACGTCAATCGCAGTGTAATGATGTGCAATGCACATCAATGTATTAAAGTCAAGTCGTCTGCTGGGATTGTCAAGTGGCTCTCCGTCAAGACGTTTAGCCCAAACCTACATTCCGTTTGCGAAACACACGTACGTTTCCTGGTAATAATACACTACATTGTTATGCATAACCATATCATATGGTTATGGGTTATCGCGCGGAATGCGTGCTGAATGGCTGACATAACGCCTGCGCTTTGTAATCTGAAGGTGACTTTCAGCGTACATTACAGTTTTATGAGTTTTTCTTGTAATGTAGGAAATATATGCATGGTGTCTCGGTGCGATTAGTTCCCCTTAATTTTAACGACATCCCAACTTCAATATTTTGGTAACAATTATACATACACGTATAGACATGATTAGATAATAAACTGTAAAGGCATCGATGCAATATGAGTGCCCGAATTTTCCGGGTTTTTTATCCTTTAATCCCAATCAATTTTTGAGCTTCCAACTATCCTGAATTAAGTAGAGTGTCAAATCTGTGACTGCCTTTTGTTAATTTCACCTCAGTAGAATACACTTTACTAACCACAGCCAGTTCTTAATAAAAGGCTTTTAAATTATATCTGTAAGTTTTTTTGTCAATTAACGCAGGTGGTATTCAAATAGTCATTAGCAAGGTGATGTAGCTCGTAGCTGCATTATAGTCATTTTATTGGCTCGTGCCCATAAATTGATCACTTTGCTTTCAGTAATACACCAGTATTATAATGTTTCATATCTGTAATTCTTTGCATACGATTTAGTTTTACAATAAATATACTCAGAAAATATGTTCGACATCACTGCGTCGTAACTCAGGATATCGTTTCATCGACCATAGTCGCCTTGTAATCTTCCTCTGCATATAGAGACAATAACGTGTTAAGGAAATAAAATCCATAGAAACAGCGTGTGTGTGTGATTAAGTTGTCAAACGTGGTGGAGGATAATCGCCGGCGGAGTCGTTTCGTAAATTCTCGAACGTTGGAGCGGTGCAGTGCGTCGCTAATGGACATGCATTGTTATGAGTGCTGTATAAATATTAATTGCTCCGTCTCGAGATTCAGAAAGGTATATTTACTTATTTATTAGTTGGAAGATCTCCATGAGCGAAAATACAATAATCGTATTTATTAGATAATTTTGCAGGTAGAATCAATATTGGATCCTCTTACTGCAATTGGCGAATAGGCCTTGTTGTGGTTTGTCTTTATGCATAGTTGAGGAAAATGAAATAAAACTCTTTAAAACAAGAAGGTCAGTAGGTAATAGAAAACAGTAATAGACATTGTGCACGCATATTAAAACATCTGATGCAAGGGAAAAGTAAGCAGGAAAGATATGGAGGTGGAGTTAAATGTTGTAGGTAGCATTTCTTACTTCCAGTCTGATTAACCGAACTAAACATAACCGCATTACTTCACGTCGGTTTCTTGTAAGTGATGCCATGTTACAGCTGCATAGCTCACATTGTGTTCTAATCTGGTCACAGTTAAACCTTATTCACAAAAAATGAAGTTGACACTATGAACCATAATAAGAATCTTAAAGTTAGCCGTTATTTATGATTAATTAGATTTTGTAGATCAAGTCTCATTGAGTAATGACACTTAATCGACAAAAATCATTTGTGATAAAAGACTTCAAACTTGGTGCGTTTCAAGCTTCACCAAATAGACCTGCTAAAACCAAACCGGTCTATATGAGCACATTTAAAAACAACGCTATACTTAGCATGTCGAAAACGAATCAAAGTAAACAACGTAACTGGCTGTCGGGTGGCTGGTGTCGGCGATAAAGGTAAGCATTTCGCCTTGATCACGTTGCGCTGATGCAACAGCCGCCGCGATATCGCTGGAATGCAATTAAACGTGTCGCGCTGTGACGAATGCGTTATCGCTGAGACCTTGGCACTGACATTGCAAGAGCGAGTGTACGCGGCCACGCCGGCAGTCGTGGTGACGTCGACATTGTTCACCCACTGCAAAAATACGGACGTGTCTAATACCCTGCCTTGTACATCAAGTGCTCTTTATGTCACTGCTTGTATAGAACTGGTATTAGGAATATAGATCCGTATTAGCCCAGTACCAACTTTATAAGCCTGTGAAGTTTTCATGGAGTTTCATAAACATTTGCCAGAAACAATTCAATTCCACATCGGACTGTCGCTGAATTCTCAATTATCATCAAGATGGATGAGCTTCAGTACCATACAAGCAACATTCTGGGTTGATATAGTTTCAAAAATAGCCAATTTATTCAGACAACTGAAGCACTTTGCAGTAGCTACACGTAACGCATTTATGAACTGAAAGCAATATCGGCATACAGATAATAACTGACAAGGCCCGATACACAGCTAGACATCGATCAATTATACACTAGATACAACATGAGCGCTTGAAAAATGGCACCGAAAAAGAGTGCTTAAATCACGAGTAAGCACTCTTTCGCCTTCAGTCGCGCGCCGACCGTTGCTTGTGACAATGCCTAAATGCTCCGTAAAAAAGTGCAAAAACAACACGCTTACAAAGCTTAAAACTCATGGGATTTCGTATTTTCGGTAAGTAAAATTAATTTACTTGCTTTCTACTTTAATCAATATGTGAAATTGAGTACCAATAATTAAATATAAATTAATTTAGCAACCTAAAATCAACAAGCGCTGCTTCGCAGTTGTCTCTTTCGACACGCTTAAATAGACAAGGATGAGTAGCGTCATGATTTGGAACAGAATATACATGGAGTAGTTTTATTTTGTATTTTTTAGTTACTAATTTTAAATAATTTAAACTTATTATATATTAAAAATTAACATCAGAAATATTTATTACAGATTACAGAATTGATTATATTATGTACAGACTATGTTAAAATATATTAAAAGGAGACATTGTGAAGTAAATATAAAAAAGTAGTTGTGTGTCAACGATTTTTGTTTCATTTGTTCATGATTTTGCCATATTCGTACAACATTTAACATAATGTAAAAGAAAAAAAAACTTAAGTATATTTATTAATTTAAATATTTATTGTACACAGAAAAATAACATACAGAAACAGAAAACCAAAAAAAATAATTATTTTATTATTTTTTTTGATTTATCATTTTTACAAAATAATCACATTTTACATATCATATTTCATTATTACAATACAATAGGTAATAACTTTACCTATTATATTGTAGATTTTTATGTTCATGTTAATTCATAGAAAAAATATGTAACAATTCGACTCCATTGCGCCCTTTATTCCGCTGTCCAACTAAAGTCATAAAATTTTATTACTTTCGAGGACGTCTCATTCAAAAAGGGACTTTATGCCCCAGGAATAAGGTGAAATTTGTGTTAATTTGTGATCTTCTTGTTCAGTTTTTTGTTTCAATGCATCGGTGCCACTTTTTAAAGGAACATTTACAGGGAACTGTGTATCTAGTGTTTAATTGATCGATGCAGCTAGATCCCATTATTCGATGCAAAATACGCGAATGCACGCGTGATAGGCTTTGAAATTCCTCGTATGTGTAGATTTTGATACAAAATCTGCCCTATTGTTTAGATTTGCAATCTGAATTTATTTACTCCCTTGACACAGTATTGTAAAGCATGTTAAGTCCAGCGATCAATAATCTTCAATACATCGATTACTATTGAGTTTGGTCGATCACTAAATTCAATTTCTATTCATTTCAACAAAGATAAAAGCACATTATTTTTCGTATCGGCTCAATTATTATACAGTAAAGCAGAAAACGAACATCAACACATTCCATTTTCTTTAACTAGACAACGTTTTTACGATCTCCCAACATTCTGATTAGGTATGACGATAATTTAGTTTCACAGATTTAGTTCCATCTGTGTCGGCACTAGTTTGTTTTCTCTTCTTTGAAACAAAATACTTATGCACATTATGTAACTTTTCTATTTATACGTCCTACATTTAATAGTAATTCACAAGTAATATAGCTTCGCAGATATGTTATCTCCACGTGTTGCATCATCGTAAACACGAGTGATTTCACGCACTGTGGGGAAATGTGGTGTTTATTATTTCATAACATCGTGTCAAGTCGCACGAAGATACTCACACATTGCCTTCACTAAGTGATTGTCTATAACTCTATAAGATTCTAGTACAATTCGCCTATTTACGTCTTGTGTGTCAATAGCTTGATAACTTGGAAAGGCAGGTATAATATGTTCTCAAGATAAGGTGGAATGATTTGTTCTTATCAGTTTCGCCATTCGAACAGCTGTTGACAGATTGAATCGTATAATCGTGTTTAATTACATTAATTTAGAAAAGGGGCTTATTTATCCGTCGGTGGTAAGCAATTTTGCGTGAATCTCTGTGTAAAGCGAACTTAAGCCACTATTTCTAATTTAGAATCCAGGGAGTTGCACGTTTGGGAAAGTCTTTCTGCTTTGATGTATTGAGCAGTTAGTTTCAGTTGATGTTATTTAGCAATAGCATGAAGACCTAAGCAGTTGAATTCGAAACCCTTTATAAATTATAAGTATGTATCTTGATTCTCGTATAGCATTTAATGAAAGGATTATGTACGGCATTTCCATATGTAATTCTTTTCTCTGCGGCTCTGCTCTCTGTTCTGCAGAGGGGCTCATTACGTGTATATAGGTTAGTCAAAAAACGTATGGTAAAAAAAATAAGTTTTAGTTTTTTTTTTCAATTAAAATTGTATTACAGTATTGATTTTAAATTAGTGCTAAAACTTGCACTATTGTTTCTATATTCTTAAATATATTATAACTGCATACTAACGGTATAGTAAAAGCACAAAATACTAACAGAAGTCAAGCTCCATACAAAGCGCGCTAAATCAACGCACACATAGACAGCGTTCACCGACACGATATTTCATGCCGGTTCAAATCAGTGCGAGCGCGAGTGAAATCGTGAAATAAATGAATAAAAGTTATTACACTTGTATATAAAATTCCAGATTATAATAATTAAATATAAATTTCTTTAAAAAAGCACATAATATGATACAAAAAAATGAAAAAAATCTTCGAATAATGACATACATATTATCAACGACTATATAAATAAAATTAAAATTTATTTATTTTATTATTGCTTTTTATATATTTTATTTATTATTCATGTTTTACTCTCAACAATCAGTCAAACGATACGAGTGCTATTACTACGATACTTGTTTCCGCCTAAGCCAGAGTTAACAACCCTAGCGCGACCGCCGAGCGTAGTGTGGGTGTAGCAACAAAAGTGAAGTACATACACAAGCTTGACTTCTGTTAAAGTATTCTGTGGTAAAAGGCTGTTCAATATGAACCAGCAACACTACAAGCCAGTGGTGTACAGGTGTGGGCAGAGTAAGTGTTTACACGTCTAATCAAGGCGCTTCTCAGAAAATATTGGTACAAATGGCCTCATTCGCACAATGGACTCTTGGTAACGTTGCGGAACTTAATTATGAACAACACACACCGATTCGTAGCGTTTTTATAGTAACTTCTACAAAAATATCCACAGAATGTCTAAAGAACCCAAGTAAATAAATCTTTATGAACTTGTAAATGTAAGTAGAGGTCCTGTTAAAAATAATAAGAATTGTTGAATATAGAAAAGTCACCATTTAAGTAGCATGACACGAGGCATCATATTCGCAGTTGCTTTAGCGTCCTAAATGAGGTGCGTAATTTAACAAATTAGGAACATAAACACATTTAACATAGTTTAAGTGGTGTAATTTGCCTATTTTAACCAGTTTTGAATACTGTGCAGTTTTGGCTGTTAACTGTAATATTTCATCAATGTATTATAATCTGCACCATCCCTGATGCTACGGTAACGAAACGGGAAAGGTTACAATGTGAATAAATGTATAATTTGCAATTTTTGATTTTATTAGCCACAATTGGCGCCCACTCTATAAGTGCCAATAAATAAAAGTCATCACATCGTATGATGTGATGACACGCATTAAACACCATATTTTCGGGATTCACAAAACAGTGCAGGCAAAGCCAGGGCTTTATATGACTGCGATCTGAATTTTTAAATACCACAAAGCAATAAAACCCTGTGTTCATGGCTCTCCTAGACCGAGGGGTGCGGGCACGCATGCGCCTTCACCAGACCCTGCGGCAGGTGGACTCCCTGCCAACCCTCCGACGGTATAAGCACCTACGCTGCTAAAATCAAATTGATCACGAATGGCTGGGTATGGCGATGTGATCTCGTTGCAAAATTACGAAATCATTAATTCGCAAAATGGTATTTCGGATTGAAATTTTAGGTAGCGCAATACATGACAGCCTCCGTGGCGCTGTTGGTTAGACGCCACCTGTAAAACGAGAGGCCGCGGGTTCGATCCCCGCACCGAAACAAATATTTGTGTGATCCACAGGTATTTGTTTCGGGTCTGGGTGTATGTGAGACTGAAAAGTCTCTCGTAGTTTCTGGTACCCACGACACAAGACTCGATCTTAGTGTGGGTTCAGGACTATGTATGTGACTGTTGGGTGTATTTATTATTTATTTATTTATTTATTACATTTTCAAAGAGTGATGTAGAATCATGGGTAGCAGCGATCACGTTCCTTCAAATGAGACGTTCGCTTTGCCGATACTAAGCAGCCATATTGAATTAGTCAGATGCATGCTCACGAGGGATGACGGCGATCGCTCTTCCTTCATTAATTCGAGCGATAATTAATTGATGTATGGTACATGCAAATACAATTATAATTCCGGTGGCGCACGTTGTCACGTTGCTACCTGTTTAGGTGCGCTTTTATCGCCATTACATTACTGTTTATAGCGGCGGCGTATGAAACAACGTGTTCTTTGTGTTTCTCAAGGTCGGACGGATGTGACTCACTTCTTGTGACTACTTTTATAATTGAATACTTATTTTAAATACGTCGTTGTCGTCGCTTGTGTTTTCATTAAATGCTACTTAGATCATAGTTTTGTTAGGCTTCGTCACACGCTTTATAAACTTTCCTTTGTAGGTAAGGACACGTTCGTAGAGACACGCTGCAGTCTTTTCAACTTCGTGTTCTGCTATAAAGCGCAATATCAGCAAAAACTTATGCTTAAACTTAAAGCTTATGCTTTAGTGATATTGTTCTAGCAGCCTTTCACTAGGTACAGTTCAATCAATTTGTTATTGCGTTTTAGATTCTCGAAACGGTTTATTAACGGGTGTAAGAAAACATTTTATTCATACATACATAATCTCACTTTTATTTCCAGAAGGGGTAAGTAGACGTGCTACCAGAATACCCATGTTTCGCCTTTTGTGAAACACTCAATTCATAAAACTTAATTCGGTGTTCTATTTCTTGTAAGTTTATATCATTGTTCTTCATAGAGTTCATGATGCTACTAACTTTAGACCCCCGAAAAATTATGAAGGTACTACTACATAAAGAAACCTTAAAGGAGCTTTAAGCCCCTTAACAGATTCTGGTTCTCCACTTTTTGCCCATACTTTTCACAACGGACCAAGGAATATATCTTTACGAGAGTAAAACACTTATTTGATCATATTTTAGCAGCTGGCAATAAATGACGCAAACAAAAGTAGCACCTTTTTGCTATTTACTTATAAATGTCATTTTGCTTAATAATTTGCGAAAATATTCCCAACAACAGTATTTACGCACACAACAGCGCCGTTGATTACGCAACGGTCCGGTGGTACAGAACGGTTGGTTCTTTTGTCATCGCTTAGCTAACCGTTACATGCATCTCGTTTGCATGTTGCGCAACACGTTGTGTAACATCCTGTCCGGTGCCTGATGCCACGGCGAACTACACACCATCTCCAGAGGCAAATGTTGACAAGGCTTATTTGGCTGCTGCTAGTTTCTTTGGACAAATTTTATATTATCTTGATGATGTTTGGTTACTGAAAGGTTTATTGTATGCCGACGGGATTCACGAAGATATCGTCAATGTTAAGTTAATTGTCAATAGAATATTTTGGTAACATACTTCATAGAAAATAATAATATTATGTTTAATAATTATATGACAAAGGCTATATTATTTTTTTCGGAATTGGTAGAGCCACGCTGTCCGGGGCGGTACCACTGCCTAACAGAAAATCGACGTGAAGCAACAGCTTTGCTGTCGCGTTTCGTTCGGTGAGTGATATTGCTGGATGCCCAATATCCTTTTTCTCTTCCCATCCTTTGACCTTCCCGCTCTCTTCCCAATTCGATGGGCTGGCAGCACACCCATGCTCCAGCGTTGTAGATGTTCATGGACGGCAGTGATAACTTACCATCAGATGACCTGTATGCTCTTTTGTCGGAACAATGGAATAAAAAGGTATCATTGAGGAGATGACTTGTAAATTTTAATATGAGCAATTTACATAAAAGACATAACCGTCAACACAAATTTTAAAACTTATTACTAATGTACTAATTCAACAGTCCTCTGGAACTGAAATATAATTTAATGTTATGATTTTTGCTACTTACTGCATACATTAGTTTCCACTATGCAAACATTAACTGAATTAGTCCAAATTCCCAAGGCAACAATCACCGGATAGCATTCGCACGAGAGGCATGCAGCGCCTCCCACGTCGGTGACAAAACACGAGTTCACACAGCCTGCATGACAGATTCCATTGAATTGCAAGCATTTCGAGCGCTGAGAACATTCTTAGGCGGCGCGCAGTAGCCACGCGACGAGGGGCGGCGCGACGCGCGCGCGGGGGGAATCATCGAGGCCCCTTCACGTCACTAAAGCGGGCTAAGGCCGGCCGTCGAACTGACACGACAGAAATGGAGGCACAATTCATTTCCACATTTGTGTGTCGATGTTAAATCAGCCTGTAATGTGTGTGTTATTACCGCTAAAGTAATAATTCCTTGATTTGCTTCTATGTGTATATGTTTCTCCACAGCGATGTTTGTGTGGCGATTAGCAAGTAAATGGTAAAATCTTCTATTACAATTTGATGTTATTCAGCGGAATTCGTATTGAAACCCTGTGATGTGTACATAATTTTAAGTTTTATTTCAATTTTACTGCTACACCTTGTTGCTAACCGAAGACATACACTCTAAAACAAATAATTATGTCACTGAATATCAATATATGATAAAAATTTACTACACAATTGATCAAATATTGTCAACCCGACATATATGTATGTAGAATCATTCCCAACCATGCATGTTCCATGGGCCTCAGCAGTAAGGTCATGTGCTGACGTGTATCTAGACAGCCAGTGAGGGAGGCAGCTATTATCGAAAAGAATTGTTAAAAGAGAAAGGTTTCCACATTATGTATACCAGTGGAGCTGGTTTCGATCAGGTTTGATCTTAGAACTGGAATAATTAGAGCCGGTTAGGATATTGATTCGGAGGCTTCTAGTTAGGAGTGGTTTCATTTAGGTTTTTTGTTGTTGCTGCAAATTTTACTGAATACCTATGGACGAGCTTGCAGATCAATTTGAAGAACATATTTTTTGAACAGAAATGCATTAGTGCTGTTAATCAGTTAATAACCGAATATTTTTCATCAATGTTTAAAAATCTACCAAATTGTTGTGAGAAGTGATGCCAAGAGTATTTGGTGGGGTGTAAAGTAGTATGAACTCTCAGTACACAAAATATTAAAAGCCTTGAAATTAGAATCAGCAAAAACATAACATTATACGACGGATATCAATTGAATGGAAATACAATTCAAATTGAATGCGACATTTAAGATTACCATAGTTTTTTACTTGTTTTGAAGAGTTCAATGACTAGTCACTTTCTGATCTCAGGGCCTCGGTTCGTCGTGCTAAAGGAGATGTTTCATTTTGGGCCGTATTGTGTACGTCTAGTACAAATACTAGAAAAAAATGTGGAATTCAAATAAAATACATTTAGATTTCTTGGACAACGGGGGGCTTTATACAAAAATGTGATTGTTTTAGTACAGAAGCAATATTTTCTTCGATAATCTGTCCTCCATGATGCCTAATTGTCATTTCGTTCAAAAATTCGCAAACCCAATACCTTTAACTTGAATATATTATGTCTTATTTTTAAAAACCCGCTACTAATTATAATTGTTTTCTATATATTTATCTGTTGATACTATAGTCCATAAGTTGTCAAAAGTTGATATACATTGTTAAAAGCGTCACTTTTTATTATTATATTTATATTTCATGATTTCAGTTAAAGAACGAAAATGTTTGACATGCTGCATTTCCAAAACAATATGGCCGTTATTGTCGCCATATTGCTTGTAATGTTGCTGTTCTTGGCTTGATATTTATTTTTGTATAAAGTTAATAAGCAACGCATAACAGTAATTAATACGGAAATCGAAAGCCAATTTCACGAACTATATTTCATGTACTGTACAGCACTATGGCCCAAGGTCCATACATTTCTGGACCATCTCCTTTATCGTCCAACGTTTAGATCAGCTTCTGACCATCTTATCTTTCTAGGTGTTTATATCTACAAATAAAGTATCAAATCTGATAATAGCTATCACTCCAGTAGATCGGTATCTGTCTTGAATATTATCGTTGACGTGCGAATGTACGTCCGAAGCGGGGTGTTTAGAATAATAAAATAAATACACCCAACAGTCACATACATAGTCCTGACCCCACACTAAGATCGAGTCTTGTGTCGTGGGTATCAGGAACTACGAGAGACTTTTTTTTTCGGTCTCACAAGCACCCAGACCCGAAACAAATACTTCAAGTTCTCACAAACATTTGTCTCGGTTCGGGGATCGAACCCACGGCCTCTCGTTTCACAGGCGGCGTCTAAGCAACTGCGCCACGGAGGCTGTCAAATAATGCGGTTAGTAACCAGGGAGATTGTTTAAGCATTTACAAAAGCGGTGTGTCCGCGTTCTGTGTAGTTTTATTGATAATATCTACGTGTTATTTTGAGCGTATCAATGCTGTCATGAAAAGAGATAAAATATTTTCCGCCGGTATGATTTCATAATGGGAGCGTTTGTTACCACACCAATTGAATCACGATACGTTAGTCCATCTTCACTCTGTTTTATAAAGAACGTTGGAGGAAATCATACAGATAAATAAAATAAAAATGTCATAGTTAATTTTCTACTAATAGTGTTTTTAATGTGTATTTTTAATCACTACGAGTATTCCAAGCTCGATGATTGAAGCCAATGTACACAAACGTATTGATGCTTGAACAATGCTTGAACTATTTAATTAATTAAATTTGATGAATTTGCAGCATATATTTTAATTAAATATTAGGTTTCTGCACTTCTTCTCTTTATAATCTTCAACTGTGCCACATTTCATCGGCCGCGCAATTTCCTTAAAAATGCATATTAATATTTTTGTTCACGTATTTATATTATATAGACGATGTTCAAGACTTAATATAGGCATAGGCCTTCTAGTTTCCACTACGAGGACTTTTCTACGATTGTAAGTGTATGCCGTCTATAATTCGATTTAGTTGAAGCACCTTCGATTTTTTGCAGATAAGATGTTCGCCAGCATGTTATTCTTCATCGTTGATATGTGACTGTGATGATGAATTAAGAATAATTACATTATCTAAAAATGTTAGATTTTTCGTTGGGCTTGAAACTGCGACCTCAGTTTCGCCTTGCCGAACCGGCACTAACAAAGTTGCTCGTATTGCATTCGTTGTTTAGGTTGATGATTTCCTTGTTCACCTGCACAGCACCTATGGTATACCTATAGGTAATGTAATCAGGACGGTAAACTGCGGTTGCGAGCTCCTAAGAGCATGTCGCTTTGTGTTCCATTACGGTATCGAAATGCAATTTCGACAAACGAGCTTATCTGCTGTTATTAAATGAACACGGATAGCTGCCGATGTGTTTGCTAAACGCATTTTCTATGAAATGGGACACATTGTGCCACAAGGAAGATTGTATTTGTAAGTAAATGTTCACAAATGTGGAATGTAGTCGTGACTTCAGCATGAATGGGCCAGCTCGACTGGATTGCTGCAACTGTCTCGCAGTTATGAACTAACAGGTTTGTCGTGAAGTTTGAATGGGTCCCTACGTATGTCAACGACTTATTAGGAACAAAATACAATTCCTTAATATCCCTCTAATGTAGGCAACGCACTTAAGACCTTTTCAGTTCTGCGAGTGTTCATTGGTCGGGATAAAATTTCGATTTCGATTCAATTTGATTTCGTGTCGTATTCATTGTAATGTTCTCATTCAAAACTTCAATTTCTTTATCTACTAGCACAACAAAGTGAATATCATAAATCTTATACACCTTATCATAAATTCAGAGGCATAGCGTCAAAAATGGACATCCTACAGCTGATGAATGAATGTTTTAATTAATGCCAGTTATCCCTTGTAAATGTTCTCTCTTTATTTGTGGTAAATAATAAAATACATCTGCATAAAGCGATAAAATCCATCTATCTAGTATGATGCTGGTAAAGTAGGCGAAGTAAATGAATCAGATAATGTTGTGGTGTAGGTTGACACGGAGGAACAGTTAGCGGCGTCTCCGGTGAGATCGTCAGCGGTGTTACGTCGCCGCGTTCGCGTCTGCGACTCAACGAGGTCGCGCCGAGATGCTACCTCACGACGACAGGGTTGACAACAAGCTTACAGTAAATATTTCTATTGTCGCTCCCTAGCCAGGCTAGCAGGACAGGCAATCCGACGTCAGTTTTTTTTACTATACACTATGTCACAAATAAGCAAAAAGACCTCAACATGGTGTGAAGTGGTGGTAGGTCTCTCATATGTGAGAGGCCGCCTGGGTATGTACCACCGCAATGTCTATTTCGCCCGCCAAACAGCAGTGTAAATGCACTGTTGTGCATGTCCAATGTCCGGTTTGAAGGACATTGAAGCCAGAGTAACTACTGGACATATTGAGACTTGACATCTGATGTCTCAGGTTGGCGAGCGCAGTGGAGTGTCAAGCAATGCTTTGTAATTCATGGTTTTGTTTTGTTTTTTACTGTCCATGAGCGGTCGTATCGCTTACCATCAGGCGAATGGCATGCATGTGTTGCATTTGGCACATATACGTAAACGAACTGTATTGCTGTTGTAAAAATGAAGACTTGGAGATTAACGCTTTCCAAAAGTAAATGACGCGGGGTTCGTACAGATTCGTTGCAATCGCTTTGCTGACATTAAATAATTAAATTTATAGTATTCTCATCACGTTTTCTTTATCATTCTATCTTCGAGGAGTTTAACGCTTTCCAAAAGTAAATGACGCGGGGTTCGTACAGATTCGTTGCAATCGCTTTGCTGACATTAAATAATTAAATTTATAGTATTCTCATCACGTTTTCTTTATCATTCTATCTTCGAGGAGTTTAACGCTTTCCAAAAGTAAATGACGCGGGGTTCGTACAGATTCGTTGCAATCGCTTTGCTGACATGAAATAATTAAATGTATAGTATTCTCATCACGTTTTCTTTATCATTCTATCTTCGAGGAGTTTAACGCTTTCCAAAAGTAAATGACGCGGGGTTCGTACAGATTCGTTGCAATCGCTTTGCTGACATTAAATAATTAAATTTATAGTATTCTCATCACGTTTTCTTTATCATTCTATCTTCGAGGAGTTTAACGCTTTCCAAAAGTAAATGACGCGGGGTTCGTACAGATTCGTTGCAATCGCTTTGCTGACATGAAATAATTAAATGTATAGTATTCTCATCACGTTTTCTTTATCATTCTATCTTCGAGGAGTTTAACGCTTTCCAAAAGTAAATGACGCGGGGTTCGTACAGATTCGTTGCAATCGCTTTGCTGACATTAAATAATTAAATTTATAGTATTCTCATCACGTTTTCTTTATCATTCTATCTTCGAGGAGTTTAACGCTTTCCAAAAGTAAATGACGCGGGGTTCGTACAGATTCGTTGCAATCGCTTTGCTGACATGAAATAATTAAATGTATTGTATTCTCATCACGTTTTCTTTATCATTCTATCTTCGATTTATAACACAAACTGTCGGCTTGCGATGAGTCAATATCATGTAAAGGGAAACTAGGTCTATTAGGGCTTATGTTATGCTTAATAATTAGGTTATGCATCATATTGTGTAAATAAGTAGATGCGTTTAGGTCTGTTGTTCTTTGTGAGAGTTGCTTTAACTCTTCGAGCTGTTCATAATCTGTTTAAAATAGCAAAAACAATTTTGGTTTGCGTGGTAATAAGGCACAATAGACAAAAGCGTATCTGATTGTTGCGAATCCGTGTGTTAACTCATATTGTTTCAAAACAAAAATGATGAGCAATATCGTGGTGAATAGCAGCCCTGGCAGAGGCGGCGGGTCGTCGACCGCGATGCGTCGTGACGCAAGCACGGCAACTTTCTAACAGACGACGTCACCGCACCGACATTTTGGTTAAGGACGGTCGCCGGCGCACCTTCACTTCTGCCGAAGGTGGCTCAGCCCGCCGCGGCCGTTGATCCCGGCTTTTGGCGTGTATTTTTAACTATGGCTTCTCCGTTGCAGGTGTTCGCTTATTGTCTCGCAGCCGACCTACTTGTTACACTAATAAACATTGCTCACTGTTTGTTACCAATTTGTGAGAATACTTAGTGGTGTAATTTGCTTGTTAGATTCACTTCAGTGTTGCTCTTTATTTCTCTAAATAACTGTATTTTACGTCTAATGAGACGTTTGTCGTGGATTGTTTCTGAAACAGAATAAATGATGTCTTATAACAGTTATGAAATATCGTGCAGAAACTACTAACTGTTTCGACTGCTCGTAATCTTTCTGAGCTAATTCAGTTACAATATGCTGGATAATACTTCGGAGCATTGCCGGTGAGCCGCACTTCAAACTAGACATTAAAATACACGAGAAAACAGCTCCAAGCCGAAGGTATATGGTATCGTTTAATTACATCCATTGAATTCAAGTGGATCGACCTGAATTGCTATTTACGGATCTAAGTTAGTATAGACGCATTGGTGTTTTTAACAGCCACGCCTCGCCACTCTCACGGACATCTGGAGATTGCTGCATGGGAAGTCGATTTGTTTTCATTGATAAGTCTATTATTAAACTAGTACAATTGTTACTATTAAGAACTGTTTTATTTTGGTTGGTGTGTATTTATCGACGTTCTGTATGTTTAAAATTAAGGACTAGATGTTAGTTGGACTTGTTTGCTCGTTGTGATTGGCATGAAGTGTATTTAAGCCTGCAATACTTCCAATGAATTCTAATCTACGTAATTTCGAGAAAAATATTGACCACATCGAATAACAGTAATAGTAATTAATATTAATATTGTTGCGCTTTGTACCATGTTGCTATCAGGGAACATGTATTAGTGACCGTTACTGGAAGATTACCAAATCATGTCATTAATATGCCACACGACAGTTATGTAATAGTAATAGTTGGATGTGTCCTTGTACTTTAGAAAATATTTCTTAGAGATTATAGGTAAAGATTTAACTGTAAAAATTGCAATGGTTTTACTCTCTTTCGATTCTCAGGTCTAATCGATACCATCATGTAAGTTATTCGGGAAGCTCTGATCCGTTTCAACGCGTAAAATGTTTGCTTTAGTGTTTTTAATTACCATTATTGGCCCATGTGTCGATTCAGATTTTGGTTTTACATTCTAATTGTATAGAAATTCGTCAATTAATGTCGACTTGCATTCAGAGCAGTACGAACACTTTTGATACGAAATAATGTAACTGAGAACTGTGTTCAAACGCTGGCTTCTGCCCTTTGTGAAGCCAATACCAGTGTATATCGCACATCCATCAGCTAGCACTGGCTTTGTCGCTCAAAGGGTGCTCGAAGCTTTTGTCCCACACACGCCGAAATTAAATTCACTCTCGCATTCCGGGCGTATTTCGGGAAGCGCCGAACAGTTTCGTAGTAACACGGCGGTCATCAGAATTCATATGGTGGCGTTTCCCCGTAGTGAGTTACGTTGCGAGTTGGCGCCCGAGTCACGTACTCCGGCCCCTCCTCGCCGCCACACCATGTGGGTCGCGCAACGGTACCGCGGGACTTTCTTTTTTAAAGCTCCACATAGTACTTACATTTTCTGTTTAACACGTCGCCGTCACTCGTGACTATTCCATGTGTGTATCGCGAACATGTATTGGAGCACCATGCCTGAGCGCATATCGATATCTTCCACGTAATTACTGTCTATTGTGCTTTATTCTAATTTATTGGCTTTGCTCAACATGAATGCTGATTTTTGCTTCAAAACACGGATATTTTATATAATTAGTCGAACAGGAAGCCGATGAATGCTAGCCGCTTGCAATAGCTCGCTGAGCGAATCCTTAAAAGAGACTTTTGTATGTTCATCGGTAATTTCATTGTGGTTGGAGGCGAATATTTTAGATATAAGGATTTAACGAAGTTTTTAAATAGTGATAGGTACTTTGGAAGACTAACTTAAGATGAATAGACCGTGAGTTGGCAAACTTTTGAAACGGACCAAGCGGAGCAAGGATTTATTGGTTGCTCAGTGATCTCACTGTTCGAATGAAATCTGTTATCTGGACTACGCGATTTTTATTATTTATTTATTTTACTTCAATTAACACGTCATGTATTTATTACATTACTATATTTTTTATACAGTTGTACTACTCAGTAAAGCTCGTATACGCTGGCTGGTTGCAGCGTTGAGACCTAAAATGAAACAGTACATCATTACAATATGTTTCTGTTTAAGCAGACAATCAAGAATTAACATTTAAATATAATATGTTGCCACTTTTTTTTATGAATAAAAGGGAAATTACTCCTTATAAGCCTCACTTCAAAAAAGCAATTATTTTAACAATTAAAGTAAGAGTAAACAATGGTGGCGAGTTATCTGAATAAGCACATAATCAGAGATTACGCGTTATCAGTGCGTTGCATCCTTTGTCTCCGCGCCACGGCCGCCGCACCGCGCCGCACCGCCACCAGATAGTCGGCGTTTCGTGATTAGATTGCGTTTCTCGACCTCGTTTCACATTTCTTTGTAATAGATAATATAAATATAAGGAAAAACTTTAATCATGACGCGCCTCTATATTTGGTAATGCGTGGTGAACACGTGATAGCGAAAACGGAAATAGTCAATATTTATTGACTTGATTTAATAATTTTTATGATGAAGTCCTTCGTAATGCAGTATTTGAACACAAACAGAGCGGGGAATCCCGTACCAAGAAGTACTATGATTGCACCCACCGGCTAGATATTTTTGAAATGAAATGAAAATATTTATTGAACCCATGAAATGTCATACATTATTTAGATTCAGTCACTTTTTTCCATTACTACCCGGTTCACAAGGCTGTTTTCGCCAGAGAAGAACGGGCAAGAAACTCTAGCGATATTACTTGAAGATTCGCCAAATTGTTCTCGTCGTTTCTGGATTCAGTTTATCAATATTAAAATGATGACGATAATGTAAACAATTACCGATTGTGCTTTATTTATGCCTTAATACAGAATAACTTCTCTAGGGAATTCTCCAACAATTTACAGCAGCCATTTATTGATTTTGGAGGAATTACTTGTTATCTAGGTTGCCTTTCTCGTATACCAATTACCAATGATAAATCTAGTCATGATATAAAAATTATTTTACCCCTAACTTTGGTCGATATGTCTTCTTTTCCCATAGTAGTGTAGCGTCAGCGCAACCCGATTTTCCTTCATGTTGCAGATAGATTTAGGTAATGATTTTACGAACACACTCGTTTCTGACGCCAACGTTGTCGAAGAATAAGGAATAACGTCTTGGCTAACCACGCTAGTCTGTTTTGGGGTAGAACATTGCACACATCTTCTATGTACATATATAGTCGTGTATTATCCCGTTAAAAAGTTATTGCGCCAGGATACGTCCTCAACAGTATTGTGTCCACACATTATGTGCCATCTATTAACACGCTGCTCCAATGCGATGTGCCATGCCGGGCGGATTTATTGTAGTTTCTTTAAATAAAGAAAGTATTTGTACGTTTTTTTTAATAGCAGACGAAACAGATTATGATCATCGTGCAATTCAATTAATTATTTATTTGTCATAGCCATTGTTTCTGATGAACAGAAATTTCCACAAACTCAACAGATACGCAGATTAAACGGCATTGGTATTTAATTTCGCCGCGAAATATTAATCCGTGGAATGACGCATGGTCATGTGATAGGAGCGTTTATTACATGGCGCGTTATCAACGCAAATTGTCGACGTAATCTCACTGATAGCGTATCTGAAGCCATTTCGGCAGTGTTTGCTCTTCGAATTCCAGCGCTTTTGTACATTTCACTAATTATATCACCGACGTGTTTATTATTCTTGTTTTTAACGCAGTAATATATTTGCTATTCGTGTGTATAATGATTACTTAAAGAGCTTTAAGTCAATTGATTGGATGATTGTTTTATTAGTTTATTCTGAATACGTATTTGGTAATTTATGTTATTGAATCGTAAAAATAATCATATTTTTTTATTGTAATGAATGGCGAGCATGACATTCGCCTGATGATAAGCGATGCGACCGCTCATGGACAGAAGAAAACACTTGCCACACTATGAATTGAGCAATGTTTTGTGCTCCACTGCGCTCGCCATCCTGAGAATTAAGATGTTAAGTCTCATTATGTCCAGTAGTTAGTCTGGCTACAATGTCCTTCAAACCGGAACACAACAGTGCATTTACACTGCTGTTTAACGACAGAAATAGAAATTACGGTGGTACCTACCCAGACGGCCTCTCACATATTGAAAGACCTACCACCAGTAAAAATATACAGTAAATTGCTGATAAAAATGTACGCACATAAATACACTGGGGATGAAACCGGCCAGAAGTATTGAAGGGTAGAATCTATCTACCGAGGATTACCAGGACCAATAAAGAAAGAAATGTTTAAGAACAACGTTGCTAAAAAAAACAATATTAGTATAAAAAGTAGAAGCTGAAGATAATTGTCTCTTTTCTCTAAAATAATTACATAACAGAAATTATTAATTAGGAAATTGTATTATTTATTAATTTTCTGAATTTGTGGCTGATCCATAAGGTTAAAGTCGCTCAAGCCAGCCATAGCACTTTCCGTAGAAAAAAAGAGCTATGGTCAGAGTTTTTCTGAAGAACAAAATTCGGAACGAAGTGATCCGCCAGAGAACCATGGTGGCCGACATAGCTCTGAAAGTTAGTAGGTTGAAGTGGCAATGGGCTGGCAAAGTATGTCGCAGAATAGATAACCGCTGGAGTAAGCGTGTTCTGGAGTGAAGTCCGCATCTTGGCAAACGTAGCGTGGGACGTCATCTGGCCAGATGGCGAGACAACTTGCACAGGAGGGCCGGCAGCGACTGGATGCGTAAAGCAGCAGACCGGGCTCTGTGACGTACCTTGGGAGAGGCCTACATCCAGCAGTGGACTGCAACGGGCTGAAGATGATGATGAATTATTAATTTCTTTACGTAAATCTACCTTAGCATACTAATAATTAACATATCTTGTTAAGATGTACAAAATCTTTCAAGCGAATATGTGTGTAAGAGCAATTTACTGTTAGCAGCTACATTTTAAATATCTCTACTAAACTGAACTACACAATAAACTAGTTCTTCTAACTTGCTGCTTCTCCTCGCACCGGTTTGGATAAAATTGCCACTATCAGCTTAAATGAAAATTTATAAAAATTGTGTTTACAATAGATGTTACATAATATATTACTGCGAAATTCGGTAATATCGGTCTTTTAAAATGTTGCTATGACACAAGACGGTCGTCATTTTGATAACAGCAACGTCAACAAAGAACTGATATGATGATATAATTTGTGCTTATTCAATGCTGGCTTGCACATTATAATCGTTTTATATTTGCCACTTTTATCTATGTACATTATACATATATTATTAAATCAGTAGGTTTACACATGGAAGAGTAAGACATAAGAAACTATCTTTTCAGATAGTTATTTAATTTAGTTTGTTAATATGATAGAAGTAAGGAATGGCAGATAGTACATTTAGTTTTCTGGATGATTAACACTATTTGAAATTATACAAATGCAGAGCGATATACAGTATTATTAAACGTGACCGAGACGGGGACTATCAATTACAGACGAAAAAATAACCGCCAATCAAGAGATCAACCTTTGCAAATATAAAGGCTCGTTCACACAGGGGCGCGCGCGGCGGAGCGTGTCAGGCGCGGGTGCGTGACGAACGCGGCTCGCGGCCGTCCGCCGCCCTCCCCCCCGCGCCACTCACCGCGAGAGCGTCACATCCCGTGACGCCACGCTTGGCCGCCGCGCGTGACCGTTCCGTACGACGGACGGCCCGATGACTTGCATTTAATTCATTTTATTTATTAGACGCTACTTTTTGTGTAGCGGCTGGAAACTCGCTTTTAAACCGGTAACCTCTACAATTATACACACGTAATTGTACACATACCGTAGCTTTCTCTCTTAGTGTTGGCGTTGTTCATATGAAGCTTCGATCTTTCTTAAACTCGCTAGACCAACTGTTGTAATTTACTCATAGCGGTGCAAGATACACATATTTAGGAAATTGTGGTTGCGTCCTCGCTTTTGTAAGTATAACAATATATGTAATAATTATTATATTTTCTGTATGGATATTAAATATTGGCATATCAAAACTAATTATGGAAATTCGTAAAACCTTATAAAGTAATATACATGAATAATACATTTAGATTATATTAATTAAATGCAGCTTGAGGAACTAAGAAATCTTGACAATACATTAAAAAGTTGACCGACAGAAACAGTGCGTTAATTGCCTTTTTTTATTACTCCCTAATTATATCATACAATCTCTCTTTAAATATATCCGCAGTACTTGAAGCGTTTTATACATTCTGTGTATTGTTAAATCTTTGCTGCTATTTACATGTGAGCAATAAATTGTTATCTGTATACGAAAACGCAACTAATTGGCTCCGATACTTGGAGCGTGACCTCACCCGCGTTGTCAGGTCCGCGACTACGGCGCGTAACGCCGACTCTTCAATACATTATGTTAAGAAACCATGATCGTGTAAAAATGTTTATATTTTACGCACAAACGTGTGAATTTTGAAAGGCGACGACTTGGCTGTATAATCTACGAAACATATTATGCGGGCTCGGTGGTGATGTAATTATCAACACAACTTGTAATGTTACACGTTAGGATATGTAAATATGTACATACAAAGGAACAAGGAATCGTACGTTTTAATACATAGATGACTAGAATATAATGTTCTGCATTGAAATTTACCATAATATTTTATCAACTAGTATTTATGAAGAACTCAAAGCATGTACTGTGCATTTCTAATAGGAAAAGTTCCTTCCCAGTAAAATGCCATATGCATTGTCTAGTATCAAATTTATTGGTCGTCACGTAGTCTCACGGGCTGCTTACGTGACAGTTGCTATTACACGCCAGGCGTAAAACAATTATCGTTCACGTCGAATGGGATCGGACGTTAGAAAGCGCGTCGGCCGCCGACCGTGTCGCGGCGTGCGGCGAGCGGCGTGCGAGCGACTGTCACGCCACTGACCGACAATCAGTTGCGCGTGACCGCCGCGCAGTGTGGAAACGCCTTTACCATGCTGCTTGTACGTGCGGGATTTTGCGCGATATATTTTATTCCATGTCTTCTAATTACTGGTTCGCTGATTAGAATAATTTTAGTGCAGTTTTAATGATCAGAAAACATTATACTGGGTATATCAAGACTGCGACCGAAAATGAAGCCGAGTGGTAGTTTTAGTGGTTACAGACACAATGCAAATAAAAATTCGCAAAAAAAAATCATTGTTTTTGGGTAGTAACCACCTAGTTATTGCGAAAATAGTCATTTAAACCCTAATGTACCATTGCGTCTTAAAAAATAAAAAGATGTACATCATTATTTTACGAAAACTATGTATTTATCACCCAAATACGACGATAAGTATAATGTTACCAAAAAAAAGTTGATGGTTTTTTTTTTCGAAATTTTTACTTGCATTGTGTCTGAAGTTTAAAATACTACCACCTGGCTTCGTTTTCGGTCGCAGTCTTGATATACCCTGTACCTATATTAACTATCAATCATTTTTATTTATGTTAAGTGTGTAGTAAATTGAAAGCAGTCTGTTTACTGTTCAGATTACAATCCCGTCTGAATTATTAACACAAAATTATTGTCAAACTGCTTAGTTTTTAAAATGTTTACTGTCATGCTGGATGTAACCAAATCAGTGTGATTTTATCCTACGAAGTGTATTGAAGAACATGTTATATTTTTCACACATCCCCGCTTTATATCCGCACCACCACTCCGGTTTCACTAGCTAAATATCACAATAATGTGCGACTCATTTCAATTCAGCACGTCGGCATGCTTTCCTTCTTACCATGTGTTACTATTATGTCGGCACAATACACTGGGCGCCATTGTGGAAGGAGGGGAGTGAGGCTGGCGAGGGAACGATTTCGGATCACGGTTCACTCGGGCGCATCTGTACAGTGGAGCGTCCTTCGACTCTACGCGCTGTGAATATGGCATCAGAAGAAGCGAGGTACGGACTTGGAAACGCAGTATTTAAGAATACTTGCAGAATTAATATTGGGTTAATTAAACCCGGCAAGAACAGAAAAAGGCTGCCTGAAGCTTAGAAGGATGAAAGTGATGGCTTGAACATTGTCCTGGATAACTTGCGGAGGAATTATTCTGCTTGCCCTTATGCCACACCAATATGAAGACTTAGTAACATTATTTTTATCACCATTATAATCGTATTTGTGAAGTGAACAGCAAATACTTGGTCTAATTTTTTTTACGGTTGACTCTCAAGCAACGCTAGTTATAAACAGGAGCCAACAAATCATTGCAATGAAATATTAAGATAAATAAAATAGTAGTCAATATCGGTTATTTGTTGAATCACTAGATAATATGCTTTAATATAACATAATCAATTCTTGGTAACGTGTTGTCGAGTAAATGAGATGATTCATGGAGCTACCACAATATACAGTTTTATGTAACGATCAAGACACTGATGCAATCCAAAAGTCATTTTATAATTACGACATATTATATTATCTCAAGATTTTACACAAATATTGTAATGTTGGGATAATGGTTGAATAACTTAGATATATCCTTTGAAAAATAAACTGAAGCGGATGTCCAATTAGAAATAATTAATGAAGTATACAATATGCTACGTTACAAAATCTGTTGTTAATGATTATTATAAAGGCACAAGGAAAAATACAACTAATCATTTTGAAATGTTTAAAAACAAAACTGACACAATTTCAAGAACGTAAATAGAAGCGGATGATGAAGCAACAAAAACTACAGTCATTAATAAATGTATTGCCAGGAGTGAAGAAACACGTGGGAGGTACGAAGAATTTGCCAAAACTATAAAACCAACATAATTAACCACAATTGACGCTCAGAAGACAACTGCTCCAACAAATTCGTTTTATCGCCGGATCAATGAATGGGCTGCTGTTTGTAGGTTAGGTTTACGCCACGAATAAAATTAGCTACAACAATGGATACATTAAATGTAGAGCTGGCTCTGAAAATACATCGATGTTGATTTACAGCTTGTTTACTCAAGTTCAGTTACCGAAGGTGTTCGCGGATTAATTACTAAGTGAGAATTGCTTGTGAATATTTGTACAATAAATTTGAACTATTTGTCAAGTTCGAGAAGCACTCAGAGGCAGATGGCGTAAGTGCTTAAAATATTTGCTACCGCGTTTGAACTATTTATCTAGTGTGCAACCTTGGCAGAAGAGGACGATAAACAATACTTTTCAAGTAAATTAAAAGCGCGTGAACTTCCAGCTGTAGGTTCAGTTTGCGCTTAGATAGTTTAGATTCGTGGGCATGTTGCTTAGCTGATTTGAGTTAATAGTTACATTGTGCTCAGTCGTAAGGACATCAAACGTTTGCAGACAAAACTTCTGGCAGTCATATTTCTTTAATAAAAAATATGTCTAATATTTTCTATGTAAAGTTTCGAAGAACTAGAGTGAATAATCTTATGATTCTTAAGATATTAATAAAGATAGTAAACACTGAGACGCTGAAACTAAAGTACAGTGGAGTTGGGTAAGGAATGCGGGCGATGACCGAGATAATATTGATGTCAGATGTTAGGATTAGTGTAATCTTATTTCAGTGTCCTGATAACACGTTGATGTAGTACTAGTCACTAGTGTTTGCATAGTTAGGAATTTCATACAGTTATCAGCTGAAGCTACTTATAGTGACAAGATACACGACGATGTAATAAAAGTTAAATGTAAATATGTTTGTGAGCGACAGTCAGAACCTGTCAACTTGTTGCAAGATATGGATCTGTTATGGTCAAGGATCAAGTGGTACTATACGTTGGCTCTGAGCTATAAGATCCTAATTTTAATAACCACACTAGGTGTTTGGCCCAGAGTTAGAATATTGTCATCAATATTGGTACATCCCCGTTGCATACTGACATGGTTGCATTACACTGCCCTCGCCATCCTGGGACATAAGATGTTAAGTCTTATTATGCCTAGTAGTTTGGGTACAATGTCCTTCCAACCAGAACACAGTACTTACACTGCTGTATAGCGGGAGAAATATACATTGCGGTGGTACCTACCCAGGCGGCCTCTCACATATGAGATACCTACCACCAGTAAAAAGATTAAAAAATAATTAATTATGCATCATACATATGTGTATTAAAACACGTTGCTACACATAGGTGTCAGATAATTGAAGGTTACGTCTATTGAAATGAGCAATGCATTTAAATAAAAACAAAAATAATTACTATGTGTATATAAAGCTTGTTAGGTAACAAAATATATAGGTGAAGCGGAAGTGTATCGAAGGCGAGCAGTAGCGGCGCATCACATGACCGCCGGTGGGTAAATAACCCCGGCACAGTATTTTGATAAGGCGGTGACACGAGGAAAATGTGTGCAAACGTGAACCATTTGCGTCAATACGTGTGTGCATACAGTTTAGCGGGCGCGCGCGAAACAACGCCCGCCATTTTTCGCCACTCTGAAACGAGCGCCTTGCGTCAATCTTATTAATACACTTAACGCTTGTTCGTGTTAATTTTCAATTACTGCTTCACGATTTTTCTTAGTCACGTCTTAAACTTGTGAATGTATCGCAGGATTTTCGTGTTGTGGAAATTTCGCGTGCTCATGTCGGTAAAGTTGTTGATTAAAAGAAATGAATGTGGCAATGAAACACTAACTTAATTAATATACAACACATGACACAAAAATTAACTCTTAGCAACGCCTGATGCTCAGTACTAGTTATATTTATTTCATCCATTTCGGATTGAAATTATTCTATTCTAGATTTTTGTACATATACAATTGGTAAAGTTCTTACTTAACTTACTTTTACTACTTCCAATTCGTCTTTTGAGTAACTTTCCGGTTACCGCTAGTTTCTTCGACAGAATTAGAAAAATATCTCTGTTACTGATCGTAATCCATCCTCCAGGAAACATCGTAGACTGCGTGTTACCCTTTAAGCTTCCCTCGACGTCATTTGTTACACGAAAGACATCAAAGTTTTTATAAACCTCTAATATAGCACATGACTTTGTAGATTTAAAATAATGGTAAGTCAACTTTCCAGCTTTAAAAACATTCTCACACGTAGCTCCAAGTTCGTCCCTGCGGCGAACACATCCACACACCTTGACTGAACCATGACGTAGTGTTGGTACGTTTCGCGAATGCCAAAGCTGGTTGGCGCGGCTCGGAATACTGATTTCGCTTGAGGACTGAATGCGAATGGAACTGCCTACACGGGTCCTTGGGGCGACGCGTGTGGACTGCCAAATGGCGGCTAATGCGAGCCCGATGGATTTATTGTCTCGCGCTCCTTTGCGGTGATTTCGACCATTTACCTCTTATACTGTTGTGCTTTTCCGATGCTAAGGAAAATGGTTTGATTTTTTGGGTTTTACTGTGGTCAGTCTGGTTTTTCAAGATACTGCAGTTATCTGTGTTACATTGGTACAAGGAAAATTATTGTAATGTCATTTTAAATAAACATAATGCCTGATTGCTTTTATAAGAGTCTGTTCTCTCGTTAAGATCTTGTAAACTTGACTCATGTGTAAAGGGCAATGACTCATTTGATAAACTGTGATGTTCCTCAGATGTGTTGCACACCACGGCGATTAATTATTTTATCAGCCGAGCTCTGTCATGCGTGATTATGATAACAGATCGCACAGAACGAGACGCTTGCGAAATCTCCTTTGTGCATTAGATATATTTTAAAGTTGATTGTATTTTGGTACAATTATTTATCTCATAAATTTTACCGATGAAACAGATAACACCTTAGATGATCGGTTTGACATGACGGATGGACAAATTGAGGGTGGTGGAGATCCGATTAAAAAATGATATGTTGATTTAGAAACTGGAACTAACTTATTTGAATAATACACTACACATTTATTACATATGTAAGTACATATAGTAGCAAATGTTATTCACGGATCTGCTAAACTTAAAAAAAGATTGCGATCGGAGATTAATGTGTTATCACGATTTGGCTTATCACGATTCACTAAAATTTATTTCCTATGGCACATCCTGGTGGCATGAAAAATATTTACTTGATAATAAACGAATTAATTGTCGATAGATTAAATTATATTATAGTGATCAAGCCAATTGGAAGTACGGAAAATCTGTTACCTAACAAAGTGTTAAACAGCTTCATCATGATTTCCACCTCGTGATTAATGACAGCTTTTATATTTATCAGTTGTAGCTCACTATAGAAACACGTGAAGTCGTAAGTTCAATATTAGGCTAAAGCTAATGATGATGTATGTATTATTAAGTAATTGCGTAAGTTTTATTTTTCCCATCCGCTCGGATAGTGAACACAATCCATTGTGGCCTGAAACCCATCATGCTTACCTCACCAAGTGTGTTTAGTGTCGATTACAGATAGTGTTTATGTGATTGTGGGCAGACCATCATAACTGTATAGACAAGCGAGAAATAATTATATCTTACCGTTAGATACCCTATCTAAACTGCACTGCAATTACGATCATGTGCTGTGGAGTCACTTTTTCTAGCCTGTGCAAAATAAGTCTTTGATTTTACGCATCATTATCCCCGACTGTGCTACGACGATATGTTTTTACTTCAACTTATATACGTACACCGCTTACAAATAATCCAACATTTAAACGCACAAAGACCAGTCAAAAGAAGGTCACAAAACATTTAAAAAAGGAATAATTTACAAGGAATCCTTGCAGCCCTTCCAATCAGATAGTGTCGGCAAGGCTGCGCACTTAACCTTGATCACAGCTGCGGCGGCAGATGTGCGCGATGGCGTCACCACGCTACCACCACACCGCCAGGATAATACCGCCAGCGATAAACATCGTCATTACCTACATGTATTTGTACAATGGACATAATATGACGTTAAACTCCTACACTAGAGTCCATCAAAATATAATAATTTTGATGTAACACTTCTAATGCGATATCCTTTGTGTAACTATATTAATGTTATTATGTCTGATGGACACTATGCGGAACCTAGTCATAAATATATTTTATATGTCATTGTTTGTTAGTCGGAGACAGACGCAGGAAGTAAGGATTTTACAGTGACAGTTATTTTAAGTTTTAGGAAAAATGCGTTCTGCTATCATTATATTTGATTATAGCTTGATACGTTTCGCAAATAATATCACGATAAATTGTGTTCTGTAGAGCAATTTTCACACAGATATTTATTAGGTCTTTCCGGAAGCGGGGTTAAAATTACGCGATATCCTAAAGAATCTCCGGTATACAGGGTATCTCAAGACCGCGACTGAAAACGAAGCCAGGTGGTAGTATTAGTGACATCAGACACAATGCAACTAAAAATTTCGCTAAAAATATAACATCATTTCTTTTGGATTTTTTTTTCTTATCGTAGTTTTTGGGTGATAAATACATATTTTTTCCAAAATAATGATGTTCACAATTTTTATTTTTAAAAACGCAATGGTACGTAAGGATTTAAATTACTATTTTCGCAAAAAATTAAGGATTTACCACCAAAAAACGATAATTTAAAAAAAAGCAAAAACAAAACTTTCGCTTTTTTAGTTGCATTGTGTCTGTAACCACTAAAACTACCACCCGGCTTCGTTTTCGGTCGCGGTCTTGATATACCCGGTATGATTACTCGGTGTTTTTTGACTGTTATTATGTAGCGTTTAGGTGTATTTTAGATGTGCTCAATTCACTTACGACACGAAATCGGGCTCAGCCGAAAAACTTCAAGAAACTACAAGTGAAAAATAAAACAAATTATATATTTACTTTGATGCGCCGAACCCATTATATTCATTTTAATGAAGCCGCTCCTTAATGTCCATTACATGCATTTTTTAACATTGCGTCATCCTTTGTTTTGCAAATTTGTATCAGAATATTTGCCCAGTCATAGATGATATTGATTACGATTAATATCAAAACAAAGAGGTATATTAGGTATAAGTAATATATGTATACTAATTATGTATTGATATGTCAAAAGATGATGCAAAGCTCTATTTTAATCAAAAAATCATATTATTATGATCTGGAAAGAATACAGTTTTTGTATATGTATATGACTAATCATTTTACTTGGTCTTAAAAAAACGCGCTTTCTTTTAGGGCGAACTTCATGTATTCTCGAAGCCCTAGGTATTTAGATGGTTTTGACCCATTCGTCAGTTCTTTTCATTTTACCACCTTTTTTTCCTTGTACTTAGCGAGTGTCGCTCTTTATAGAAACCACAAAATTACTTCACCAGCCTAATATTTCAACCAAAATATAACGTCATCGACCTAAAATGTCACCTTTGACTCGAGCGCTGATCTCAGTGCTAAGCTCATCAGTGGTGACATAATGGCAGTGTCATGGTTGTGTCAATAGGTGTGATGTTGCGCCGTCAGCGAGCTAGATGAGATGACGTGGTCCAAAGTGACTGCATCGCTACGTGCTCTCAGTGCAACTGATACGGATCTGCCGGTGACAATGAACTGAACTGATCTGCGTGAGATGTTTGTAATTGTAAGAAATAAGGCTGCGAAGTGCGAGCTAATGCACCCAAGTGAGTGTTAAATTTTATCTGCATGGAAAACCTCACGACTGTATCCTTATTTATTTATTTATTAAAACAAATGTAATGCACCAGTTCGTCCAGATTACTTCTGACTCAAGATGTGAAAGGGGTTGAGCCTATTGGCCAATTAGCCATGCCAGCCACATACTTCAATAACGGTCAAGTCGAATGTGAATATTTTCAATCTGAAAACATAGACAAAGTGGTTATTTTGGCCTAGGAATCAAACCTAAGAACTCATGGTTTATGAGGGTGTCACAAGTATAATTTAATTAATAGTAAAGTCGGTTAGCCTTATAGCAAGTTGGACTAGTCATTTACCAGTAGCAACGAGCATTGAAACCTCATCGATTACTTTGTGAGCCACATGTGACCTAATTCATGTGGCAATGTGTTTCAAAGGGTTCCTTTGTGCGGCATCGCCGCGGACAAAAAATGCGGGCCCCACTTATAAGAAGACACCTGCTCGTGTGCACATGTGCCGGAACATGTCAATTTTGCATTTGGCGACACATTGCACGAAAGGGTAATGGTTAAACCTAGTGACCCTGCCTGCTGCCACCACATGTATACTTAGCCTATCGTCAACCACTGTTCGACGTAGGCCTTTCCAAGTAAATGCTAATGATTGCGGCATTGAATAGCCCGTATCTGTCTGCTACCCGCCACCTTTTCGAAGTCGTCGGACTATCGTGCAGCAAGACGTCCTACACAACGTTTACTTAAACGTATAGCCGGGTTTAGTCGTCGCCTGGTAATTTTATCTTCACACTCCCACGAATACAACAAGATATACATATTATATCCTTACTAATATTAATATTGTGTAAGTTTGTATGTATGTTTATTACTCTTTTCCACAAAAACGGCTAGACCGATTTTGATAAAACTGATATAGGGATAGCTGACACCCTAGATTAACACATAGGCACATACTTTTTATCCCGAAAATAAATTAGTGTTCCCGTGAGATGAGTCAGGAATTATAAAGGAAATATACATATTTGC
Source organism: Deilephila porcellus (assembly GCA_905220455.2). Classification (NCBI taxonomy): domain Eukaryota; kingdom Metazoa; phylum Arthropoda; class Insecta; order Lepidoptera; family Sphingidae; genus Deilephila; species Deilephila porcellus. The sequence continues at coordinate 640,510 of LR999984.1, read as the reverse complement.
TACTCTCTCGAATGGATGGCACGGCACAGGAGTGGACAGGATTGCATGCTTCGCGTGAGTGGACAGAATGAGACGGAACAGAACGGGGTATAACTGGACGGGATGGGGCGGACAGGAAAAGCAATATAGTCGACGGCAGTCACATTAAGTTTAAGTATAAAGAGTTAGTACGCGAAATAATAAGTTGTTGATGTGGACTGGACTCAAAAAGTATGTGCAACCGGACGAAGCCGGACCCGACTGCCAGTTTACTATAAACGCTAGAGAAATAGCTGGTTTCCTTGATCTGCCCAGACTTTACGAGCTCGTATATCTTTCGATTTTAGCGACGGGTGTGTTACTTATTTCCTCTCAGTTAAATAATGATGCAATATTTGTTCCCCGAATGAAAACAGCTTTATTACATGTGATGCGAGATTGTTATTTATATTAACGGTCTGATGAGTGCGCACTTGAAAAGAAAATAGATCGTTTATAAAGAAATAAAAAATAATACGATCCTACATATTTTGTCTCATAATGTGATGCTTGCCAATGTAGTTTTCAGTTTGATATACGGTAGTTTAATTGTTCGTTTTATTTGAATAGTGAAAATACTTGTTTCTTCGGTGAATCGCGTGTTCTATTGCGGGATAATTCGAAGTGGAGCTTGGTAGCAAAATTGTTAGCCCCCTCGAATTGAACATCTTAAGCTGATCAGTTCCGTTGTTACCACTTAGAAATATTAGTGGCAGTTTCTAACAGTTTCTAAACAGCTTCAAAAATCCGCAAGGTAGGAATATTATCATAGTTCACAATATAATGGTATATTTACAAATGTAGTTCTAGGTATTTTTTCTAAATATGTACATCAATTAGCATCTTATCCGGATGTGGGATTAAGTACGCGCTGTAACGAAGTAAATCTTTGTTGTGGTAGACCAGCATTAATTTTTAAAATTTTCCTTATTATTTTATCTGATTGTTCTTTCATCTTCTTCTTATCCTTGTTTCAAACTTACATGTTTATCCTTCTTCCTGCCTTTCTGCAGAATAATGTAGCATTAAGTTGCAGCCACCCACCTACCGGACATCAACTCTTTCAAGAATAGACTTTTTAGTCTACCGTGTTAACGTTTTGAGTAGTTATTATTCTGGCAATATGTTTTTCTTTTTTCCGCGACACATAAGTATGGTCCTAGATATCCTAGAGATCGTCGGAGAACCTTAAATTGAGAATGCCCGTGCACTCTACGACCTTTATGGACAAGTCATTTACTGTCTAAGCGGTCCGATTATGGAACGCACTCTCCGATACTGTGAGGAGGGCACGAACGCTGGCGTCTTCAACTTGTCCCATTAAAAGTTCAATTAGCTGACGGATCGTTTATGCCAGATGTACATAATATGTCTATGCACTAGTATATTTACATAAATGTATGTTTATGTTATTTTTTTCTATTTGTTTACATAATATATATTTGTAACGGTATTATATATCAAGATAAATATTTTCTTTTATTACTTATTTTTATCAATTATGGTTTGTTCTCTAGTACACTATAGACTGCCCTATCTTTTCCTCCTCTTACCTCAATCCCATGGTAGTCGGTAAGAGATTGCCTTGATCGATACGGTCTCCATTTGTACTCTGATTTAACTCCATTTGTATTGTTTAATATTTAAGATTTATTGGTGTACAAAAAATAATAAAACAAATAAATACGTAATAGTCGACCACGTGACACATTGAAATATCCTCAGATCGGCAGCGGGTTGCGCAACCTAGGATGTTGGGTCAGGTGGCGCGCGGCTTGCGTAACACGCGTATTATAGCCGCGCTATCTGGTACGCTCCGAGCCGCTTGTTGTATCAGCCGCTCTGACTCATCTGTGGAACTGACCTCATTTACACTAATGTTATATTTTACATGCATACATTCACGCCTGTATATCGAAGGGAAATGGGTGCCAATAATCTCACCCGCATTTGGTAGAGCGTAATTTTATTCAGAGATTCTATAGGGGTAAGACTATCGCTATACCATGCTTATATTCCATTCTCAAGCAATGTTTTACGTTTTATAACATTGTAATTGAACTGTTCCACTGAACATTATAAACTGGACATTACCATGATTAACCACACCGTGTCCTCTGCTAAACAAAGATCTCCCTCAAAGGTGTACAAAACTATCCGATAATAAAAATACAACTGTTTTATAAGTTTCTTTTGTTGTTATGCAGATTGTTCTTTTAGAGAGCCATAAAGCAATAAAGCACTTAAATTCATTTGCTGTTTCAACCAAAGTAAAAGTAATATTAGTTAATTTCAACTTATGAAAAGGATGATGGATGAAAACGAAAGCCCGAGGTTGTCCATATTGTACATTTTTTTATTCACAAAATTAACGGCCGTCCAGTTAAAAGACAATGAAACAATATAACAACCGTTTGACGGTAAAAGTGAGTTGTCAAATATTTGTATTACGAGTATATTCTTTGACAATCTGTTATCTTTTAAAATTGTATTGTTAGGAGCTATCAGATTAAATTTATTTGGTTGGAAACCTCTTTTGTCAGTCGTCGCGCTATGTGATAGGCACTCCATACTCGTGACGTAGCTCGGTTGATTTTTAAGAAAAAGGATTACCTGGGTAACGCTTTGGGAGTGTAGAAAAATTGCAGATATTTGTTAATTGATTGTTTCTTTTTAAATTCACAAGTAAATTAGATAGATTTCATAAGTTTGTTAATTTAGTTTGTTTGCTATTTAATTTGTGTAATTTTATGTTAAAATATACGAAGGATATTTATGATTTTGTTCTTTTCCCACCTCTGGTCTCTAAAATCAGAAGTGGGATAGGACCCTGTGCCCACAACTGTTTGTGAGGAAACAATCAGCTATCAAATATGATGCCCCGAACTTCGCGGTCAGGTGGTAAGTCTTCGGAAATAAATTACCGTGGTAGTAAACGTATGCGTGTAGAACGTTCTCGAAAAGATGGCAGCTTGCGTCAGCGATCGCATAGTCGGTCTAGGTATTACGCACCTGAGAAATCTCGGTTTAGGTCTCGAAACCTTTCGCGTGAGCAAGTTCGTTCTTGTTCTCGGGGTTACACACCTGAGGTACCAACGCACTGTTCTCGTGGACATTCGCGACGTCGCAACCGAAACCGCACTCGCTCACATTTGCATGACTCGCGTTCGCGGTCACGGAGGTCACATTCGCGTTGCCATGTTTCGGTGAAACAAGTCTTGAGTTCCATAGTCTCATGTCTTAATGCTATCGAAGGAAGTTCTTTGGACGAATCGCGAAAGTCATTGGGTACCGTTCCACAAAATACTAGTCAACAAAATTTGAATGCGTCTTTCGTGGATAGTGCATTAGTTGAACTTCTGGGTACTGCGATAAATCTGACGTATGCAGAATACGCTCGACGTTCGCTACTGCGATTACGAATAATTTAAGGGTTGAGTAATGATCTTATGGTCCAAATTGTTATTAGTGGAATAATGGTCCCGCACGTACGAGCAGAGGCCTCAAACGCTGAGCTATCTGTTGAAAATTTAGTCTCGTTTTTAGCCATCCATGTTAAGCCTGTCCGAACAAAATTAGATTCTCGTCTGCCTTCACATTATACGAAATCGCGTAGAGTTGACAAGCCGGATTCAAAATGTTTCTCTTGTGGTCGGACTGGACATAAAAGTTATAATTGTCTAAAGAATCAATACGCGTTGGACAATTCTAGACAATCGGGAAATGCAACCAAACCGTCAACGTTACCAACTTGTAGGTACATTCTGTAAAAAGATAGGACATGTAAAAAGTGGCTGTTTTTCTAAGGAACGATCAGAGGCCCGTAATAATAATCAAAATCATTATTAATCATTAATAAGGCCATTATGAATATTTTAAAATGCCATTCAGTTTATATAATTCACCAACGGTCTATCAAATAATCATCAACACAACTCTTCGGTGATTGATTGAATCTGGCAAAGTACATCTATATCGATGACGTATTGTTGATGAATGAGACTATTGCGGACGGGATTACGTTGCTCCGTGAGGTTTTAAAAACATTAACAGAGGCTGAATTTTCAGTCAATCTCCAAAAGTGTTCGTTTCTGACACAACAGGTGGAATATCTTGGCCGCGTAATTTATTACGGTCAGGTTAGGCCGAGTCCGGGTAAAGTGACAGCTTTGATAAACTCGCTAAAATTACACAGGGGGCAGAGTGTAAATATCACTCCTATGAGGTTTCTGGCAGTCGTTAGTGCGTTGCAATATCTAAGACACTATCTCATTGGTATTGAATTTAAGATTATCACTGACTGTAACGCCTTGAAGGCTACCGAACGAAAAAAAAGACTTACTCCCCAGAGTGGCGCGCTGGTGGATTTATTTACAGGACTTTAACTTCACCATTGAATATCGAAAGGGTGTTTTAATGCCGCATGCTGACTATCTGAGAGGATATCCACCAGCAAAACAAGTTAATCATATTGACAGACCTCGAAACTGGGCCCAAATTGCTGAAAATGCAGACAATGAAACTCAGGAATGAATTGAGAAGTTAAGTGAAGGTAACTTGGATCCTCAGAGGTACGTCTATCAAAATGACTTGCTTTATTACCGCTACATTCGCGTCGGAGAGGGTCTTCGCCTTTTATGTTATATCCCCAAAGGCTATAGACTGAGTCTATTAAGGATATTTCATGATGAACATCAACATATCAGGGTTGAAAAGACATTACATTTGATTTTGAAACATTTTTGGTTCCCTGGGCTTAGTAGTTTTGTAAATTAAGTATGTGTCTCACTGTCTTGCTTGTATATCAAAAAAACGTGTCCCCAGAGCTTCCCAACAACCAAATACATCATGGGAAAAGCCAGCCTTTAAAACTATTCACGTAGATGCCTTAGGTCCTTTACCTGAATCTAACGGCTATAAATTTATACTTGTAATTGTTGATTCTTTTACAAAATTTACATTATTGTATCCAATGTATAGGCAAGACGCAGATGATTTGAAACATGTTTTTAACAACGCGATAGCTTTGTTTGGTGGTCCAAAAAATATTTGTTTGTGATCGCGGATGTTTGTTCGAAGCTTCTAGCTTTGTAAATTTAATTAACGATGTGGGCTGTGATACGCGTTATATCACGCCTGAGATGCATCATGCGAATGGTCAGGCGGAACATTTTATGCGTACTGTCCTAAACATGATTCGTATAGAAGTAAGCAATAAAAATATTCGTTGATCCGATTACTTATGGAAGCTTCAATTAGTCTTAAATATAACGAAGCAAAAAAACTACCAAATATTCCGCTTTAAATTTATTGATTGTTACTGATGCGACCACTCCTGCACTACGTGTCCTGGTTCGAGACGTCGCAGTTGAGGACGCTCATCCTTGTCGTCTGGCGTGGCGCGGGCTATACAGAGCTCGAGCCAGCGAGATGTTAAGAAATAACCAAACGGAGCAAGACTTTCGTGTCAACCGGCACCGAAAATCTCCAAGGGTTTTCAAGCTTCGAGACGTGGTATTTGTGATAAAGTATTCCCAGAACACGTGGGCTCGAGGGAAATCAACACAGGCGGCAGCCCAATATATGGTTCCCTGGAAGGGAGAATGGTGCCCGGACACGTGTGCATCTTTCTTTGAAAGTGAGTAATTGTTTAACTTTGTGTTACAGTTACTGTTGTGAATAAGCGACGAACCTCGCTGGTGTGGTGGATGTGCAGCTTTGCTGTGCATGAGTGGGGTACCCCAAAGAAGTTGCTGTTTTGGAGAGACACATCAAGATACATTTTGCAATGCTTGTTGAGATGTGTGGTACTGGGTATGCGCTGCGGTGACATACCCAGGTTTTGGCGCTGCGGTGACCAATGGTACTGGGCTCGAACTGCGGGGCGAGTCCAGGGAATGTGGTGAGACACTTGCTGCGGTATAGTTGTCCACACATTCACAAATGTGCTGCGGTACATTATTTATCAGGCATATTAATTGACATATTTAAAAGTATCTCAATTGATATGTAGGGGTTTTGTTTTGGCGCTGCGGTGACCAATGGTACTGGGCCCGAACTGCGGGGCGAGTCCAGGGAATGTGGCGAGACACTTGCTGCGGTATAGTTGTCCACACATTCACAAATGTACATTGTTTATCAGGCATATTAATTGACATATTTAAAAGTATCTCAATTGATATGTAGGGGTTTTAGTACGGCCGTACTGTGCGATGAATATAAGATGATGAAAGACTTAATTACGCTATGGCTGTGAAACTTTTGTTTTCAAAAGTACTTGGTGAATGAGGGCCTTAAAAGCGAGATGAATGTTTGAATAGGCAAATTTGCAAAGGAGACTCAAAACCAACGCAATCAATTGTTACATTCCTAGGTGATGACAATCGGGATGACGATTTTGCAGAGGCAGGACCTTCTATCCAGCCTTCAACCATTGCGACAAAGAACTTTGCTGCTGAAGGAGTGCCCGAGGACGGACACAGTCAGGAGAGGCCGTGTTAGGAGCTATCAGATTAAATTTATTTGGTTGGAAACCTCTTTTGTCAGTCGTCGCGCTATGTGATAGGCACTCCATACTCGTGACGTAGCTCGGTTGATTTTTAAGAAAAAGGATTACCTGGGTAACGCTTTGGGAGTGTAGAAAAATTGCAGATATTTGTTAATTGATTGTTTCTTTTTAAATTCACAAGTAAATTAGATAGATTTCATAAGTTTGTTAATTTAGTTTGTTTGCTATTTAATTTGTGTAATTTTATGTTAAAATATACGAAGGATATTTATGATTTTGTTCTTTTCCCACCTCTGGTCTCTAAAAGTATGATCAATGCCGCAAAAGAAACTAAAATGTAACTTTATAGTAGGTCTTCATTAAGTGTTAAACAATTTTATAGGTCCTACAAAATTTGTATTTTATTTTGTTTTCGGGTTTTTGAGTCTTCACTAGTTATTAATCATCGGTATTTAAGTGGTAGTATTAGCTGCATAAAGGCTGTATGTAGCTGTATTGGTCATAATAATGCTTTAGTTGTGTATAATATATTGTCGCCTATGGGATGTTCCTTCATACATATCTGGCTATTGAACTATCGAAGGCCACATCTTTTATTAGACTTTATAAGAGGAAAGGTTATTTATGCGCTTAACTTTAATTTTGTTACGCTCGTGCTTCGGCAAAAACTTAAGCGATTATAAATCTGCAGAGTGTGCGCTGTTGACGGATACGTTTGGATGAACCTCGATTCATAAAAACTGTTCCGTGTCTAATACGCATAGAATATATTTCGACCCTGAGACAACAATCTAAACAAAAGAACAAACAGTAAGCTAGTTGTAACAGGACTTGGTATAGAAACCATTGTTCGACAATTTCAACGGTCTCAACCATTCTGTTATGACCATTGTACATATTGTACTGACGTCATAAACTGTAAAAAGTTTTTTGGTGCTTTCACTACAATAAAAGCTCTCTATGTCCATTGTTTATTATAGTGCTAAAAGGGAAAGCTTGCACTGTTACGATTTCTTAGAATTAGTGTTTAGAAGAGTTTATGTAGTCTTACTCGGAAGAAAAACAGTTTTGGATGGCTCTATATTACATACATATTTATGAATATCAGAAAACTCCTCTAGCGTCGTAGGTCAAATTACGTTTTCGAAGCTCTGGATGAAATCTATATTAAGTCCTTAGAACTCCCTTTTACATGTGTATCCTCTTCCGGGGAAACCTATGTACTTTACAACAGATAGATATAAATTGAGGAAAGTTTTGCACTTCTACGAATATCCCATCAAATTCAGTGAATTCGTTGCGGAGAGCCAGTAAAATGGTTTGTTTAAGAGAACACATCGTCATTATTTATAGAAGGACTTTGAATTGCGATCAATAAATCCACGCGAGCGTGCAATATATTGCGGAATCGTTTAACGTCTCTCAACGCGTCGATTAGCCGCGTACAATTCCGTTACATGTGCATTGCGTCATCGCAATTTTTCACCCAAGTAATTCCTCCCTGTGCGATTGGCGTATCGGTTTGTTTGCGGCGAGCCGGGCGGCCGGTGTTTACGTTCGGGAGCCTTGGCAGTGGACGGCTGACGCCGACGCCGCTTGACGTCACGGCGCCACAGTGCAGCGCCATCAGAAGGTCGGCCCCACTCATGGCTGCTCGCTATTATACTTTGATTAAGGTTCTTGACCTGGTTCAGTTTGCTATTACGTGTGTGATATTGCTAGATTAAGCAGAGAATGTACCCTTCACCTATATACATGTGTCATCGCGTTCTCACAGCCTGATATTTACATTATTATGGCTCATTTACTGTGTTATCGTCCAAGAGGAGACTATCAACTTTATTAGTCTGCACCAAGTGGATACTGCATTCTTTATTTCTGTCCCAAGCATTTTAACATTTATACATACTCGTAGTATGATACTGGGTAGGTACCTAGAGACACCAAAATACCATGATTTCCTGTAATCGCCAAAGTAGGAAAAAATATCAATATATTGACCAAAATTGGGAAAGGTTGTACTGTGCGTAAAGGTTATATGCTTTACTCAACCCGATTATGTTCAACCCTAGTTCAATTAATTACGTTGGTAAATTTTTTTAAACATAAATTTTTCTTTTCTAAAACACGTTTTTCCCTAGAGTGGGTTTGCAGAAGATTGATGTGGTAAGCGATCGGACGAAAATCGTAAACAAATTCTCGTTGGAAATTTTAAAACAATATATATATCATTGCAGAAGTACAATTTGGGCTGGTAGCAAAAGAAGAACCCAAGCATAATATTGTTTATTGAATAAATACAGTAAAAGAATAAGTTACTACATGTAAGTAATCACTGCCAATCTTAAAAATCCTAACATTTTTCAAAACATCAATATTTTCCAATCTTTGTATACAAAGGGTGAAAGACAGCTTGTTTGTCACTATGTCAAAAAAGCACAACGGTAAGTAAAAGCTCATAAGAGGTTTTTAGAATATTTGTATCCATCCATTGCAAAACTTCAATTAAAATAATAAATTATGGATGTCACTGATCACAATGCTATAAAGTGTTGGCCGAAGGAGATTTTTTTGAATATTTACTAGAATGGCTGCTTCTTGAAAACTATCAGATATAGGGTTATATGTTTTTTGTTACTATGTCGTCATAGTTTGCTCTATCTCTCGTTACTAGTTTATCGTTTAGATCTGGGATACTCTGTATATTATCGTATTTTACATACTTGCCATTAGGAACATTAAAATCACTGTCATCCCAGTGGGGGTATGAAAGGGGTGCAGTAAAGAATGTATATAGGGCTAGTTAACGCTATAACCACGGTGTATCTCAAGTGATTCATCTAGAACAAAATATATTGACAGTTTCCATATAAATATTGCGCATCAATGAGCACGTTCGCGTTAATATTGTACATACATTACCAACTTCCACGAACCGATAGTTACTGCGTATCGTAACAAATTTAACGAATTCTAGGTAGTATGTCAGCTGGGCGATGATGAACGGAGTGAACTGCTTCAAACACTTGTAATACGCTGTAATGGCTGTTTAAGTATAACAAACTAATTATAATTGGAGATATTCATTTGTTGGCTCTCCAAAAGGTTATTTTTAGGCCCGTTGGTAAATACTGAATAGTGGCTGATATAGGGATATAAGCTCTATTTAGTATTTACTTCATATTCCATCCTAGGTTTTTTTATTCAATAGGTCCGGCAAACGAGCAAACAGGTCTCCTGATGGTAAGTGATCACTGCCGCCCATGAACATCCACAACGCTTGGACCATGAATATGTTGCCGGCCCATCAATTTGGGATGGGAGCAGGAAGGAAAAAGGATAGGAAGAGGAAAGGGAACTTGGGTATCCGGCAATTGCGCTCACCGAACGAAACGCAACAGCAAAACTGACACTTCACGTCGGTCTCCTGTGAGACAGTGGTACCGCCCCGGACAAGCCTGCCCATTCATGCTGAGTCATGACTGACAACAGCGTGGCTCTACCACTTCCCGAAATAATTTTGAGCAGACACAGTACACACAAATAAGGTTTATTAATAGTTAAAATGTGGTATATGCTGTGAAATGTTGACACTTCTAGAGCTATAATTGAATTCATCATAGTGCAAGAAATGTTAGTTACACATTTGCAAACAAAAACAATGATACACATTTGAAAAAAATTAGGCAAATTGTTACATAAACAACTACAAAATTTAGCCAAATTCATCGTGTCGTAATCACTATTTCCTTGAATGCTTATATTAGCGTATAAGTAGATGTTTTCACGCTGATAATTTTGTCGTAACTACCATTTTTCTAACCAATGTGTGTTTGCGAATTAGGTACATTAATATTGCTAATAAGTCCAGCTAGAGAGAGGCTCGGCGTTGCCAACGGAATTATATTAGCAACGTTGTCAATTTGGTTCCCGGATGTAGAATGACGTACGTAAAATTTCATATCTGTGTAGTCATTCGGTTAGCCGTTAATGTTCTGTCCTCGGCAATTGAGATTTTTTTATATGAGAATTTTTCAATATTCTGGGAACAGATTGATCGATGGAGCGTTCAACCCACGCTGAAGCCAGTATTAAAATTACGCGAACTGTTTACATGACCCAAATATCGCTAAATATTCTCGGGAGGACTTAAAAGCCTACTAATAGGATTATGTGAAATGAGGGTAGAATTTTAGATGATGGCCTATTGTTAACGAACCTAATATGAACCATGATGGTTGACGCAGATTCGAGTGCACATTTCTGCTTAAAGGAATCGTTTGTGGAATACGAGTCAATTACCACGCAATTCAGTATTGAAAGAAAACAGCATGAGGAAACTTGAAGAACTGTCGATCGTACACGGGTGTAGTGGTAAGAATAGAACATCTTACCCTAATTGAACCGGTATATATGGTAATGTCTGATGAAGTTTTTAATATAGTTATACCTGTATTAATAAAGTCCTCCACAGTTGCTATGTTAAATGTTATCAAAGCCATCTTCCTAGTCACTCGATACCGAATTATCTTCAAGCCGATATTCATCGTGGTTGTTATCTCGTCTCCACTATAACGGTCCGTGCGTAATGTCCTTGACAGTGGAGTCGGTGTGAGCCGTGACGTCAAACGCTGGCTATTTTTGCCGCCGCCTCATAAACATATGTATGTATTTCCTAGTCATACGGAACGATTCATCTCTAACCTCTGATACATGTTGTTGATGGACTCATTTGAATTTCACTCGTCAGATCATTCGTGATTGCGTGTTGCAGAGCTGTGAAGGGGTTGCGAACACGAGGACGGAGAGTGTACATCTTGGAGTGAATGATCTAATTTACGTATATGAATTGCAGGTTTCAAATTCATGGTTATTTTCCGTTGAGGGTTTTGGTCAGTTCTTTAGTAACCGGGGAATAAAAGCAAAAATAGTTTGTGATACCTCTTCTTAAGCAAATTTGGATAGATGTGTCATAATATTTGTTTGTTGCTATCTAGGATTTGAATCCACGTCTCCCCTGCCTATGGTATTAAGGTAATACCTTCTGTTAACTAGACTATGGACACCTTGTACTTGTTATAAAATAAATAAATATTTATTATAGTATGTAGAGTTTATAAAATAAATCAGAACTATCAAACTTCACTACATAATAAAATTACAGAGAACAAATTTATAGTTACGTAGGTAGATTATAGAAAATGATAAATAGCATATAAGTTTGTCCGTTCTATTCTTGTTTTACATATGTATCGTTGACTTCAGAGAATATTTCATAGTGGTCGACATTACTGGCTTATAATAGTTTATTAGCTGCCTAAATAGTTTAAGGGATATATAATTAAATGTCCAACAATAAATTTAAATAAACGTCGAACAGATATCCTTGCGATAAAAGAGACGCGTTTAAAATGAATGTAGAATCAATAAAACGACATTAAGTTATACGTCCTCGTGTGCTGGCTGTAAACATAGCAGAAGGTCAGGATAAAATAAGCACATCGCAAGGCAGTTTTCTTCAAACTACCCTTTTCCCTATCTGCATAACGATATAAATAGTTCATCTTATACATAAGATCAAATCGGTACTGATTCTTATGGTAAAAACATGGAACTTTGCCTTTTGCGAATTTTAAGAACAAACTTGAAGTAACTACTTATATTTCCATTTTAACCTATAGAGTAAATAGATTTAAACTCAAAATTCTCATGAAAAGCATTACACGCTTAATATGCACGCACTTACACTGATGACTAGCGTTAAATCGTACCTCAAAAAAATCGTTGTAAAATTTAATATTCGAAGGCAGTGAACCAGCCGTTTCGAGCAGAAACTCGGTGATATATCGACAGCATAGTAATAATACGGCGTGGGCCGGTTCTCAAACCGGTCGCGAGCTGGTTACGTGACCGCGTAAGTGTAATAACGTTGACTGCGCCGCCATGGTTTAGGAGCTAATCTCTAATAAACAACATGTATTTAATGGTTTGTTTGTTAAGTCTCAACTGGACTTATGGATGATGCAGTGTAGTGCGTAGGAGCTTTAAGGAAAAACTAGGATTTCAATTTTTTTCCTTCGCGACATATTTACTTAGTTTCGCATTCATGATGTTCATACAGTAGCAACAGTTTTCAGTATTTCTAATGGAACTTTTTTTAAGAATACTCGTAGCACTGATACTTCATTATCTATGTATCGCTTAGCATCAGGCGAATGACATGCTCGTCTCGCCGTTGAGTGAAATAAACAATATTATTAATCCACCAAACATAAATACGAGTATATGTATTTTCAGTCATAATTAAGCACTGCATCTTCTTGCACTTTCAAAACCACTCTTCTTACTCTAAATTTGAACGACAATTTTGAGTGTCTCAACTTATGCTTACACAACTGGTTTCATTTATAAAATAATAAGAATCTTATATTGAGATTTTTGATAAGAAAATATATTCGCCTGGCATTCAACGGCAGCCATGTATCAGTTTAAGAAACTTCGAAAGATTTTTTGTGTCACCAACAATTTTATATACCTGGTTAAATCAAACTAATTTCCATATATTTCACAGTAAAAATTATAAATATGACGGAGATCAACGGATCTGTTAGATGCGCCTAGGTTATTAAATATGATTATAAGACAGGAATGAATAATCGTCATATCAAACTAGTTTATCATTTAAGTTATGCAGGTGGGAGAAGTCGTTTATCCTAGCTCCATATCGGTGCGTAAGATTATTTTAATTCCGTTCCATTACAAATAGTTTTTGCTTTATAAGCTCGAGTGGATTTTGTACTGCACCTTGGTACTTACAATGTAAGAAATAGATTACTTTTTGTAAGTTCTATAACGCTTTATTAGTTTAATGGCTGCGTACTTATTAGTGCTCTTTTTTAAATTAAAGAATGTATAAATCTTTATGTGAAATATAATAAAGTACACATAACTAATACTAGAAGTAGTCGTAAGCTGCTGTTTGATGATTAATATTTTAAAAATGAGGAAAAAAAATCGTCACACATTACGTAGATAGTCGTAAAAATAACTGCAATCAGGATACCGTGAATCATAGTTAAAAATATAGCATAATATATGACTATACTCATAATATGTTTGTTTTATTCATCAGATAAACCGGTGCTTATCATTCAACAATCTACTCTATTATCTTATTAACACAATCACTCATAAATGTTAATATTGTTAGAAGGTGTGAACTCATGACTCAACATGAATGGGCAGGCTCGTCCGGGGCGGTAGTACTCTCACAGGAGACCGACGCGAATTGAAGCGACAGCTTTACTGATGCCATGTTCGCTCGTTTGGCGGACCAATGTAATAAAAAAGTATTTTAAAATCAAGCAGATTAATTTGCGTAACAATTTTCAATAGATAACATAATATGATTAAGTGGAATTCAACACAATCTTTACGTCTGTAGTTGATGTTCGTCTCATTCATGACATCATGTCAGACCTACACGCGTACGAACTGCCAAAAAATTATGAATCAAAGCTGTTTACTCACATACACAAGTAATTTCGAAAGTTTATTTATTTAAACCGTGTATTAAAATGTCATACATACTAGCACCATTTCCGGATATATCTAATATTATGTCTTTGTCTGTCACCTAGTCCTCGATCATATTTTAGTGTCAGCCACAGAAAGAACACTGCTGGACATGGGCATCACGCAAGGATCGCTCCGAATATCGGCTGTATTGAATATAATTGGTTACTGTAGAATACCTGTACTTTTTTAGTTTTAAAAGTTCAGATTTTAGTTTTATTATAGCCTTTTATTACGTCGCATGGTGCGACGTAGTGCGTGGTGGCCTGTTGGTAACGGACCAGACGCGGCTGCCTACATGGTCACGGTGGTCGCGGGTTCAAATCCCTGGGCACACCTCTGACTTTTCGGATTTATGTGTGTATTGATAGTCAATCACCACGCACTTTAACGGTGAAGGAAAACATCGTGAGGAAACCTGCATACGGTAGCGATTTTAAAGAATTTCTACGGTATGTAAGTCCGCCAACCCGCACTAGGCCAGCGTGGTGGACTATATGGCCTAAGCACTCTCAATCGATTCTCTCGATTGTAGAGTAGGCCCGTGCTCTGCAGTGGGACGTATGTATATAGGCTGATACAGATTACGTCGCAGTGATGTCTGTACATATGTATTATATGTATGTACATACAGAAACTTTAAAAATATCTAAAATGATACGAATCCTTGGCCGATGTTGACAAGCAGTCTGTTTTAAAAAGCAACCAAGCCATATTTATTTATTATAAAATGTATGTTCACTTGCTCGGCCACATTGGCACTATTCGCGGGCTCCATTAAACATTCCATCAACATAATGAATCCAACATATGGTCAGAAATACCACACATCGTCACAATTAAAACAAGAAACACCAAGTATCAAGTGGACTTCTGTTTATAAATAACGAGTTCGGTTTTAATGGCGCCGGAACGGGTTCTGTCGGCTCGGTTAAAACTCAGCTTGTAATTAGTTACATTCGTCAACAAGGACATGAGTATGAAACGTTTGGGCATTCGCTTATTCATGGCGCGTTCTATATTTAGTAGTAGCATTTGATCCGGTTGGACTAACGTGCGCCGGCAAAAAAGTCTCGTTTCCTTCATTTATCTCGCATAATGCGTGCCGACAATCTCTTTTCTGCGCGTGCATGCACCTGTCCGACACAGTTTTTGTTCAACTGAAGGCTGTTTGTGTTTTATTTAACGGCCTTTGTTGCTTCAGCATATCGACGTCTCGGTAGAAAAAAATGACGCCCGTCGTCTGATACATATGCCCCTGTCTTTTATGCTCACATTCATTGGTTTTCTATGCATAAATCAATTAGACATCGTCGATATATCTTGCTATTAAGTTCTTCTTTTAACTTAACTTGTTCTTTGCGTGCAATATCTTAAAAAACATTTCCACCAGCATTTACGCTGGTATAAGTTACTAATGATTCACTCGGCACTTCAGCAGAATGTCAGATATCCCAAAAATGTGCTGCACGGGGTACAGAAGGCAGCAGTGTTGGCGCACCGCCAGTGTTCAGTGAGATTCCTTGACATTGCGATACTCTTTCACTAACTTGCGTTACCATGACAGCTAGGTTGGTGACGACACTTGGCACCGGCGCGGCGCTATCACGTGCGAGACTAGCGCCTCCTTTACCATGATGAGTTTTCAATTTTTTATCACAAAAGTGATAGTTGGCGTGAATCTGTGTTACTACTGGCATACTCGTCAGTTTATTTTTTTTACAGGGAATGCTATTGGGAGCACTCTTAATTTAAAAGTTTTGTCCAAGGCTATGCTATTCCGGTACTAAAATTGATATTTAAGTTATATCTGCAACAAACAATGTATTTCGCATGCCTTATAAATACCAGTTGTTACCAAATGGTTTGGCTTAGAGGGAATTCGTTAATAAATACAATGCAAAACCTCACAAAATACACTTCGCATAGGAAATTATAATACCACGGATTTAATTGGACTGGGGGATTTCCTAACTGTCGTTACCTCCAGCGTGGGAATAAATTATATGGTTTATTCAATAAAACATTTAACTATACAGCTTTACCGCAATGCTGCCAAACATTTAATTATTGGTAAATGCAACAGTTATTTTTATACTACTTCATTTAGCTCTGTATGTATTTTATATACCAGATATATTAAACATTATTTATTTATTTATTTATTAATCCTTTATTGCACAAAAAGAAACATTTACAGGCAACCTTTGGATGGATATGTAAAAAGGAAAATGAGAGGGCAGTCTAAGGTATTTATAAACATATTTATACCTTGCATCTAAATGAACAAAAAAATAATTAAGACTCCATGATAAGACGAACAGTAACATTATAATCAGCAGAGAAAGCTAATTTTGGACAAATGAAAAAAAGACATCAGTCTGCATTCTGAAAGTTATAAATAAATAAAATACATACACCCAATACTGACTGCCTCGGTGGCGTAGTTGTACTACGGTACGGTTACAAAGCTTGGGTCTCGGGTTCGAGTCCCGGGTCGGGTAAAGTGATATTGGATTTGTCTATTCATTATCAGCCCGGAGTCAGGAATTTGTGCCCGATATGGCGATAGGCTCGCCCCCTATCACATCGTGGGACGGAACATACAAGGTGAAATGTGGGTGTCCTGGTGGCGACTCTGCCTACCCCTTCGGGGATAAAGGCGTGAGTTTATGTATGTACATACACCCAATAGTCACATACATATGAAAATGATATAATCCTATATAAAAAATCTAAATGTAATAGGGTGTCAATTACTTAACATAATACATTAATAACATTTGTTCGTCAAATAGATGATGATTCGCTGAAAAATCATTAACATAATAGTTGTGAAACAATACTGATGGAATAAACAGGCGTTTTATCCTCTGTGATTACAACATCTTGATAATTTCATTATTATTCCACATTAACATGTATTTTTCGCAAACGGGTTATTCTAGGTTTAAATTTAAATATGACCTTTGTAGCAGCCTCTCATACATAACCGATTCCGAACGGTTTCTTAAAACTAATGTTGATTTTTTGCTGTGATCAAGTTGTGATGATCATGTTGTTGGTCAGCTGAGATTTCAATATTACGACAGAATACGTCTGTGGTTACGTAATAAAATTGATTCCTACTTAATTTTGGGGAGTTCTACTCTCCCTTCCGAACATATTTATCAGATCTTCACCATTTTTTATGGGACCAAATGATAAACACCATCTTTCAATTAAACAAAGAATAATCAAAATTTGGTCACCCAGTTCAAAGTTATGAGGTAAGAAACATAATATATATTTTTAAAAGAAACATATTTGAATTGAAATTCTCCTCCTTTTTTTAAAGTCGGTTAAAATAGCTTCTGTTAATTTTTCCAATCCGATTTTTGATGTTGCTAGATATACAGAAAAGGTAAACAATGATAAATATTTGGCAACGTAGCATCAAATAGAAAAATGAGTTTTTTCGGTAATGTGTTCCAAGTGTAGATTTAATGTTCTATGTAGCTATAAAATTTAAATCATGTATAATGATAGTGGATTCGAATAATTTATTTCTTTAATTAACATAAGATTGGTTAGCTGTCTTAAAATATTCAAGACAGCTAAACAATTTGGTCTTTTGTCGACAATCTGCTGGCACAAATCACATAACACGAGCTGGCTGTGACTAGAAAGAGCTAAAATCTGGTTTAGTCCCAAATCATTGATGGTATGGACCAAATTTTAAGCATAGAATCTAAATGCCAATATCATACATCGATAGATACACAAATGTTGTTAGATGCAAATTCGTTGTGAACTTAGAAATACGCATATATTTCTGTTATATTTAATGTTCTGATTTTAACCTCCATTTATGGTCCAAGCTACTGAGCACGAATAAATGTACCAAGGCAATATGATTTTAATATTATTTAATAATGTAGTTTGAATACGTCGTGTATTGCCGTAGGACAACAAACGAGGTCGACAAATCAAACTGACAAGCGTGTTGTTCAACATCTCGTTCCTTAATGTCATGTATTCATGTTGGTTATTCAGGTCTTCGTCGTTATTATTGCTAAATCGTTACCATGCTCAATGCTCATGTATCTTCAATATTATTATGGTCAAATTGTGTTTTGCGTATAAATAAAGAACAGCTACGGACCTGTATTAAAATTGTAACTGTCGCGATAATTCCGCGGGTATATAAATCCAGTTGAAAAACTTGCTAAAGAAGATTAATCTCGTTTCAGTGCAATTTCTTTTGGGAAAATTACTTATTTGCAAATAGTAGTTTGTGTGGTTAAATTAATAGTGTAATCAACAAGTGAATAATTTTTACTCTTGTCTATGGATTCATAAATTCAGATGACCTAACCTGAATCGTGTCACTAAAGCCAATTAAAAGAAGAATGAATCGAAAAACCAGTAGGATTCACACGAGCACCTTGTCCTCGCAAGAACTACAGCGTCGTGAGTTACGTCACAAGTTGCCAGAACTGTTGACCTCAGTTTATAAACAGAATTTTAATTAACGAGCCAAAAGTCAGTGGATAGATGAACCCACGCTCACGAACGCTTAATAACGTAACAGCCAAGAGCTCGAGTTGATTGAATTTGCGACATTTTGCTATTGGCCCTTGAATGTTTTCAAAATTGATTCTCGAGATGTGAGGTAATTGGACTTGTGTTGTGTAAATTAATTGGTTTGCCGTTGGTTGTGAATTTGTTGTATATTAATGATTTATGGCGCCGGCGCAATCTCGTAACAGTTTCATAACTATTGTGTGAAGTGTTTATACAAGTCTGTCAGATCATTTCTCACGAGATATGTTAGCATTAGGAAACACAACCATGTGGTTAGGTTGTTGGATGAACGGATAAACAAGCAACACGCGTTGACGTACACGAATCGAGACGAATTTGATTCACGTCTAATGTATTACTACATGTTGCGTAAACAGAATTATAGCACGATTAAATTAATCTGTAAACGACCAACAATTCTACTGTGCTATGCAGATAAATAAAACTGACAAGCAGACCACACATGAAGTAGTAATTCATGGAAAAATAAAACTCATACTTCCTCAAACAAAGAAAAAATACATTTACTTATACTATGTAAATAGACAATATCCATAAAACATGTGTAATAAAATAAACATAACAATCAACCGCAGAAATAGTTACGATATTACGCGCTCCGCCGCGCCACATGCACTGCGTAGTTATCCAAGTACAATAACTTCTGTTCTAACCGCAAGCAAATATAATTGAACGATAGTCTGACGTTGCGCAGAGCAATCTTGCCTGTTCCAGCGATAATCTGCTAGTGGTAGTGAAAAATATTGCTCATGCTAAGCGTTCATCAACATTTCATCTGTTAATCCTTTTCTAAAATCCATCCCATGGTTGTCTGTAAGATATTGCCTTTGAGCGATAAGACCGCCAATTGTACTTTTTATGTATGTGATTTTCCTTTTAATTGTATTTTTTTTTGTGTGCAATAAAGTGTATATAAATAAATAAATAAATAAATAAACATTTATAAAAGTTTTAGACTTTGAATACAAGGAAAAGGCAAGAAATGTTAGGTTCCATTCTCTTAAATAGCTTTTCTTTCCCTTTACTATAGCTCTGTATGTTTAAACACATATCATAAGCTATCAAGTATCAAAACTACTTTAGCATTTATTTCTTTCTTTTCAATACCAATTTCTGAATGGAAAGTTTATCTACATTCTTCAAACTGAAAATTCACTGAGTGCATCAGCTGTGAAGTAATTACTGACGTTAATATTAGAAAGGAGTACCGCGATTGAGCGGCTGCTGGTTACATTTGCAGAATTCAGGGACGTGCAAGATTTGAATTTTGAATTTGCCCGTGATTTATAGTTTAGGCTATATCCTGAAATTGCACTAGATCGATAGTGGTTGTTATGAAAATTTTATAAATTTTAATGGCTTCGGCACGCCACAGCAGCCTGGCGCTGATGCTCGTTAGACACGAAATGTCAGGCGGTGTTGTGCCAACAGACTACAGTTATAGGTCAAACAGAACTCGGTTGCAACGCTTTATATTTATTACCTTAGTCTAATTCATCAGGTGAATTAGCCTCGGTTGCTCATTATGAAATTGGTTCCTTGGTTTGTTTTAATGTGCTAAATGCTTCAGTTATAATAAAATAATTAAACCATTACGAAATCATAACTATATTTGAGGCAGAAAATAGTTATGGTTAACAACGAATAAGAATATTGAAACATCAGGATAACTTCAAGTTATGAACATTACGATACGTATGCGTGTGCTCTTCATAACAGAATGTTATGAATCTACAACCATACAAAAGCGAAAATATCGTCTTTCAATCACGTTACAAACGTAAATGAGCTTTCAATACCTTCGTGAGCCCCTTGTGTACGTCACTGCTCGTCACGAAGGTCAAAGTTAGGGTTGGTGGGTGGATTGGGAATCGTCACGGGCATAATGCAAGCCCGTTAGAGGCGCCTCTGACGTAGCTCGCCCACGTGGCTTAAATGCCAATGTTTGTTAGCTTGACTGTGAAGTACTGTCCATATTTGATGGGTTGACTTTGTATCACATATTGATGTGATCATTCGACGTTATCGGCTATGGACATCATAAAAAATCTTCTAGATTCTAGAAGAATTTAATATAAAAGTTGAGCTAATAATATAACCTTATAGGATTAAATATTTTTGACGAAATAAACACATGCCATAATATTAAATTTTTTTGTGTACTTTGTACGGGTTATATCGTAATGTCATACAACCCAAACTTTCCTCTAGAATTGAGCTATCAAACGAATAAAGATTTTTATAAATCAGTATAATTTCCGAAATTAGCGCGTTCAAACAAATAAGTTTCCAGCTTCATTATGTCAGAATAAATCAAGAAACAAATTGCCACATCGTTAAAATACGAATATATTGTAAATAAAATAAATGTGTTATGGTTACTTTGCTGTAAAATAAATAAACGTAGAATTAGAGTAACGGTTTCGGTTCCTGATAAAATAGTATGTTACTCAATATTCTACATTGTAGTGATGCAATTCACACAATTATATCTTAATGAAACGTATAAATGTGTAGTGCAATGTTAATATCTAATGTACTCCGTACGTGACTACTCGCTGTAGATATATCTGTGTGTTGCCGTACTAATGGACATGTACTATTGATATATTATATATTAATATTGTGAAATTTACACAATAAAAAAGTATTATAATGCGTCTCTTAGTTCATGTAACCGTAAAATAATAGGTATGAATGTGATCAGCAAAAGCCTACATGTAATGGATTTATACCTAATGTTATATGCGTTTTTAAAGTTGCTTGCCCCCTAACTTGTTTCACTCAGTGGCGGCGTAAAGGGGGGGCGATGGGGGCGGTCCGCCCCGGGTACCAAGCACCAAGGGGTGACAACGACAACCCGACAAGCGACAACAAACGAAGAGCGTGGACCACGATCGTGGGCGAAACGATCCTGCTCGTCACCGCCTACAAAGAAGGACGACTTTTTTTTTTTTTTTTTTTCGCCACAGGAAAAAACCAAAAAAGTCTGATCTTATACGAGCACGAAAAGTCCGGAGTAAGCATGTATAGTATTTACTATTTGGTGTCATATTTTAGGTAGGGGTGCTCAATACGAAACCGCCCAGGGTGCCAACCTACCTTAAGAGTATTTACTATTTGGTGTCATATTTTAGGTAGGGGTGCTCAATACGAAACCGCCCAGGGTGCCTACCTACCTTACGCCGCCACTGGTTTCACTCCTTTAATATTTCTTGCTTTTAATCTTGAAAAAAGGTATTCTTATTCATTTGAACTGAAAAACAAAACAATTTAAGAAGAAACAAATGCAATCTGCTAGGTTAATTTAGATATACAGATACACGCAAAACACGCTAGAAAAAAGCGGATTTATTACATATTGCATTTAATATAAACTAGGTATAGTTGGAGCGCGTTCCTATCGCGACGTGTCTCAGATAATTATAAGACGGCCACGGTCCATTAGTCCACATTATCGGCATAGCGTATCCGCCATTACTGCGAGATATCCGCTCACTACACGCCACATATTAACCACCAACTAACAACCGATGACTGTGGACATTGTACACGTCTCGACTGCAGATTTATTAGCCGCAGGCCTCTAGGATGTTGTATCATTTATTAACTATCTGTAAATTGTGCTTAATACATTGCAAAGCAAGGAGTGTTGATGATTATTTATGTATATATTTAATACGTCTCAAGAAGCAACATTGAAATTTTGTCATATAGTAAGGTGACGACTATGATGGAAATTGAATTAAAAACATAATAAACACTACAATTTGTATAAATAATTAATATCACTAATGAACATTTCTAATACTCAATGTAATTAATGGACGTTGCCGGCTTATCGAAATTAACTAATCCGCTACCTTGTATTGGAAATGTAGGACAGGTGGACAAGAAGATTGATTACTTTGACTTTTTATGATAATAAGCACTCATCGCTGTTAGCGAACTTCCATTACACGACCACAATACATTTAAGTTCTGTCACCAAGTAAATCAAAATCTAAAAAAAATATAAATACGAATAAACTTTTCAAAGTACAAATTAAATGTGCTCTATTCTTCCAGACGCTTTTTTAACAAATAATGACTTAAGTTTAATATGAATTATTTTACACCTGCAGTATTTGAACAAAATCACCGACCAATATAATAGACCAGACAGCTTTAGAAAAAAACCACCCGTTAACGCTCTTAAAACATGAACCAAACCATTGAGGGCGGTGCGTGCGAGCCAGCTTTCTACCGCTCGCGTGCTTGATGGCTAATTTGCGTTAATACCAGCTCGCGTGGCCACAGTCTAACGTCTGTCCCGCACGACACTCCTGCATCAGCCGCTGCTCGTATGCTATCTGGAACGGCGTGATAAGGAACGTCCATTTAGTCACATTTAGTAGGTACAGGCACGGCATCAGTGTTTGGGGTTGGTTTTACAGTGTTTCGAATTACGTATTAAATGCATCATTCAATATTGTAAAGCTTAATTGTGTGAAGTAAATTGCAAAACAGCGTTACAGATTATTATAGAATATCCATTATAAAACAATAATAAGATGTCATTTCTTTGCTGTAGACGTGTATTCTTAGCAAATTATTACTGAGTTACACGGAGGAAAAACATATTATTCTCCGTTACTCCTACAACATTAATTATACATAGAAGATTCACATAATGATTCCTTATATATTATAACTGATAATACGTATGACCTCACAATGTCTCGATCTACAATATATACTATGATTTCATTAGTACAGTCACTTCATTTGTAAATTGAACGTAAATAACCATTCACCTACATTACATTGGCCTATTTTATCAGTCCCATAATAAACCTAAAACACGCATACCCTTAGTACTAGCAATCGTTGTTACAATCGTATAAAAATAGGTAATTATGTTCACTATGGTCTCATGAATAAGTCCATTTCACTTCCGTTGATTGGCACTAAGGGCGGACCTTCCATAGAGACAAATCTACACTATATACACTAACGAAGGCTATCAAATGCCATCTACCATGTGTATCTTCAAATTCAATATTCATGATACCTACCTAACTGTTATTTGTGAATGTACCTAATTGTTATTTGTGAATGTTTGGTTACGCCCGTCAGACAGTTTTAAATTATAGAATCCTTAAAATTATCGTACTCGTGGTTGGATATTCGTAATTCGTATCTTTATACAATGATGGGAAAGAATTGTCGGATTTGGAGTGAAGCCAGTTTAAATCCGATTTGGATCAATCTGTCATAATGTCAAAACTACTCCAAGTGGCTAATTTCAAATTTTTATTTCGTATATACTGATTGGTAATGACAAAACGCCACAAGCCGCATCACGATAGTGAAGTAGTTCGTGTCTAAGTCTATCAGGCGGTGGGTAGAAATGTCTGGGCGTTGGCGTGCGGCACGCGACACGCGGCGCGGAAACCGCTCGGTTGCGTGACCACACGACGCCGCGTCGCCACGCGAGCACTCAGCTCAGCACACACGGGCCTGGAGCTTCGATAGGGCTGTGCTGAACTAAAACATACTGATTTCAATTGTGTGAGGAATTAAAGATACAAGCACACATGGAGTAAGAGTTCAATAGGGCTATGCTGACCTCCTATAAGGAATTAGACTTAAATTTTCTTTAATCCTTAGCAGTGGAAAGTCTAAGAAAATTTGAAAATAATTATTGACATTTAAAATGCAAGAATTAGAAACTTAATTACCGACAGAAATTGATGATATTATCTAAATTACAAATAGGAACCGGCCTTAGGTCTAAGTGCAGCACTTAGCTGAATAATGAACGCACCTGCACTAGCCACGCTATCGACGATTGTCATTGATTAATCGCAAGCTCTGAGATTACTAATTTATTAGTACTACATTGCGGAGACCTTTAAGCACGTGCTTATTAACGTACTCTATTAATTAAGTTTTGAATATACCGTGTCGAGCTACTGAACTCAGATACATACAGGGTATATCAAGACTGCGACCGAAAACGAAGCCAGGTGGTAGTATTAGTGACTTCAGACACAATACAACTAAAAATTTCGCAATATAAAAACGTCATTTTTTTTGGAATTTTTTTACTTATTGTCGTATTTGGGTGATAAATACATATTTTTTCAAAAATAATGACGTACACCTTTTTATTTTTAAATACGCAACGGTACGTAAAGGTTTAAATTACTATTTTCGCAAAAACTAAGGATTTACCACCTAAAAACGATGATTTTTAAAAAATTCCAAAAAATAATCTGTCGCTTTTTTTTGCAAAATTTTTAGTTGCATTGTGTCTTTAACCACTAACACTACCACCCGGCTTCGTTTTCGGTCGCGGTCTTGATATACCCGGTATATCTGCAGTCTGAATTATTGTCTAATTCTGGTTCAGGGATATTTTTCTTTAAAAGGTAGTGAATCTAATCTTAGATATTTCATGAGATTAACAGCATTTATAAGATACTGGTCGTCTTATCAATTTAAAAATATTAATCTCACAATTTAATTATTTATCACATCTATGAATAAACAGGATGAAGCTAAAATTACGTACAACAGGATTCATGTGTCATAGTACATATTGTATAGAATTCACATTTTACAAATTTCCTTTGACTTTGACTCGACAGCAGGTGATAATTCACAGGTTACTTCCCCAACTATTACAAAAAAAGATTCCGTCAGCCCTTGCGTGAGTACTGTAGTTATATGTGTAGATATTGATAGTAGGGGGAACTTGAGTTGAATCATTGGGAATGCCCTCTCGTTACGTATTCTGCCCAACGTTAGGTTATTGATTTCTACATTGTTTGCTATGTCGACGAGAACCCTAACAATACTGGTATTTTGAAAATTCTCTGAAGAGCTATAAAAGCGTTAGTTCATTTGTGCCAAGGTAATGAAAGTAATATAAATATTACAATTAGGGCATGAACTCGTAGATTAATACTTTTGGAATGCTATCAATGTGCTTAGTGCTACGTTTTGATATGAAAATACAATTTAAATATTTAAAGGTTTTAAAAATAAAGCAAAACTCACTTACTACTTCAGTTGACATATTGTTTAAGATTATTCTAACTTCGGATGAGACTTTTTTATTAACTAACTCCCTTTCATAAAATGTATGTCTTGTCAACTATAATCTACGCCTACCGCCTATCTAATTACGTCCAGTAAAATTCATAATTAAGTACATAAAATAAATAAATAAAATAAGCAACATACACTACTCACAAAAATTAAAGGATATTTTTTTTATCAATTTTTTTTGGTGTTTTTTGAGAGTCTGTATCTTGGAGAAAATTGATTGTTAAGAAATTCGGAAACTATAACTTGGGAGCTTGAAATGTCTATTTTGCAGATCTGTGCTCTATTTCTTGATTCCTCGCTAAGCTGATAAGCAATCTTATGAAAACCAATGAGAAAAAAAATATCCAAAATTTTTCTGGTTTTCAAAACCCTGCATTTATTTAGGTAGTGTTTTTTTGGTGGCATCATTATAAAATTCCCGTAGATAATTTAATTGCCTTTAATTTGATATCCCAGAAACCTCCGTGACATGATTTGGAGCTGACTTGTGGTAAATCAAAGTAAAAATGGCCTATCACACTTTGACATTGGATTACTCCATGAATATCAATCATGGGGAAAACAAAATCAAAATTTTAGTAACTTCAAAACATGCTCTATAAGATGGTATTAAAGTCTTATGATAATAAACAGTATTTCTAAGTAAAATTGTTGACTGAAAAAAGGTAAAAGAACGGTTATTTATGGATATACGGAAAACACTGCATATCTTTGGATAAAAGAAACAAACGAAGGATATCGTCGGTAACTTTTCAACCTTAAAGTATTCTAAAGACACTCTGAAAATTTCAAACTGCTCCGATTTGATTATCTTAGTGTTCAGAAGGTTTCTCCAAGATACAGACTCTCAAAAAACACCAAAAAAAATTGATAAAAAAAAAATATCCTTTAATTTTTGTGCGTAGTATATAAAATTGTGAATAGTAAATCTTTCACGTAATTCGCTCTCGCAAAAATTACATACAGTGGCAAATCAAAATTATATTGCAAACACTGAGAAGACCTGTCGAAGTTCGTGTCAATAAAATAAAATTTATCTTCAGCAGACACAAGTATCAAACCATAAAACAAAAATATTCGCTATAAACAAAAGTGTATTTTGATAATTCCATTATCTATGAGCTGGTCGAATAAAGTGCACCTAATTGCGGATGTAATAAAACAGCCAGTTGTTAGTCAAATATCCTTCTGGGAATTTCTAGATTTTTGATAAGCTTTTATAGGTGTAACTAAATGAAGGAAACGAGATTTTTATACGTGCGAATGTCTAGAACGACTAACGTAACGCACGAATTTCCGGTATTTTTATAATTGCATTGAACTGTGCAAGAACTACGTACGCTGAAGGTAATAAGACAACCACACTAAATCATTATACCCAAAAGTTGCATACCTATTTCTGATTCCACACTAAGACGCTTATCCTGTATTTACTTTTGTCAGATGCATTAATGCGTTTTATGAAAGGAAAGCAAATATTAAAAATAAATGAACGGTGCGTCATGTATAAAAATAAGTTTGTTTTGATGTTTATTAACGGTACTCATTTTACTGCTTCATAAATGCAAAGCCCATCTACAAATACGTCTTCGATTATTTCTTTCATTGATTCATCCTAATCTCTTTTTATCCTAACAGTTGAAGCTCCACTAATTCCCGTTACGTGTTCTGGTATTATCCCATTGACCATTCTTATTTTATCTCGGGGCTTAGAATCATTTTTTACACACAGATATGTTTTATTGCTTTCACACTAACAATCTATTGTTGAACTTTTTGGTTCGTATTGTTTAGGTTTAATCTATGTGGCGCCTCTTATCTAATGTTAGTTTTCTTTGTTCGTTTACGTCATTTTAATACTGCGGTATATTGGGAAATTGAGGATCCTTGGATCATCTGAATTGTGTGTTGTTTTAAGTTTGTTTCATTGATCCGTTTTAACAAGTTTATCCGTATTATTGGTTATATTCTTTGTTAACATAAATAATTTAGCTGTTTTAGTCTTGGAATTTTTGGATAACAACAAAATAATCCAGACAACATTATCTCTTTTATAATAGAACAATAGAAATAGAATAATGAAAATAAATTAAAATAGATTTTCAAGAAAGGGCAGAGGTACGCAGCTATTGTTTATACAACCGTTCCACGTAAAATCTTAAAATAGAAGAGTAGGTAGGTGTATTGTCTGTTGAGAAATATCTTTAGTATCACTACATTCATTTACATTATTTGTGCTGACTTGTTATAGACAAGGATGTTTTTTACCCTGAATATCTAGATTTGTATTTATTATAGGTACTTAATTTAGTGCATGTTTACAAGAATCAGTTAAACTTTTTTCTTTAGACTGGGGTTTGTCTATTTGTCAAAATATGTTTTACATGTCCACAACCGCCGCTGACATCAGGTGGCAAAATATTGGATTGCGAACATTTACACGTTGTATAACATACAAACACACACATATAACATACATACAATGTTCATATTTAAAGACATACAGGCGGAGAACCGAAATGTAAAGCAGAAACGTGAAGTTTCCGCAATACAATTTATTAGAAGGATTAGGCCTGAGATTTTACGACTGGCCGCCTACATAACTTCGACCTTTTGATAAAATTATTCAATTTCGACCAATTAATGTTTACCAAAACAGCTGATATTGAGTGGATTGACCAAACTCGGGATCTGATACATTGAACGGCTAATGAGCTGATATATCCAAATTGAATGTTACATAAAATTTCTCACAGGAGCGCTAGATGCGGTTGCTATCATGACTGGCGAAACTGTAACAGTCACGAAATCATGACAACATCGTATGTGCATTTGAAAAATATGTAAATATCAGAATCCTATGATTAGGAGAATGAAGAATCAAGCAAAATATTCAAGCTAATAAAAAGGCTAATTTAAATTTTAAAACGCATGCATATTTTAATAAATCAGTTGTGTAATAGGTTGTGTAAATAATGTTATTATTAATAAGTGCACAAAGCCAAAACAATCGTCGCGGCGTGCGCAAATGCAAAAATATTAAAGGTATCGTATTACAATATTGACGTAAAGCTTTATCAAAGTGTTATCGGTAATTGGAATGTGCGACCTAATTTTGATTAATTTTAGACATTTAGCCATAAGTAAATATATTTGCCGGGAACAACACTTTTCCACAAAACAATTACTTAACAATTAAAATGTGATTTGTAATATCTGTTTTTTTTTAATAATAATATCCTGTCTCGAAACCGGTTCTTGTCACGTCACTGCGATGGCCATCGTAGTGTCTGGCAGAAGGTCTTAAATTATGTATTAATATAGGATAACTGTGTATCGTAGTATTTTCAAGATAACTATTACATACAAACATTAGACGTAAACAAAGTATTTAATCCTATGAACGGTAACCAACTATGTAAACTAATAAATCTTGCCATACAGAAACTAAGATGGTAACCTTTATCAATTATGCAAGCCGTAAACGTGAGTTAAAGATGTAAATGAGTAATAATACCACGTTCTGTTGCAGGTAAGAAAGGAAACCCTTTGTCTCGCGTCTCCTTGGAACCCGCCCTAACCCTCGGCCCGGTTTTTTGGTACGTTTTGAACTGCGTAGTATATTTTTTTTATTCGTGATCACGTGGCTCGGCAGATGTGAGTCGCCTTTGTTCACGCACAACGGAATACCGTGAGACGAAATTTATTTGGGGCTGCGTTTGATGGCGGGGAATTTATGGTTTTCAAAGGTAAGTCATGATTTTTTTGGGTTGTTTGGATGTGGGAATGCGTGCATGCTTGACCTATATTTATTTAATGGCATTCTTATAATATGATCATTATTGATTTACAGCATCAAATGATTGAAATTTGACGAAATGTAAGTAAGGAAAAGTATTTTGAAAGATAAAGACCAATTTTTATGATTTTGTGTTAATTAATCTATTACCTGTATTAATTTCAGCGGAGGCCGATGATTCTTTCACATCGCACATTGTATACAGTAAAGCAATAAGTTAAATCCGTTTTATAACATTAATAAAACTATCTCCACTTTATCCACAGGTGTGTGATAAGGCCCGGTAAAGTATTTATTTTACAAATATTAATAGACTTATCGTATTTTAGTAAGATATGCTGTAATCTTATTTTAATACATCTGTGCCATAATGTTATCTATAGTTTTATCATAAGGAAAATCGTGCAAAAAATCATCTCCTGACATTTATGTCCAGATAAGCAGTCGGTATCCTGATTACTAAATGTTTTCTGCATTGACAAACATATTATTTTTAATCTATTCTTTTTCATCTATTCTTTTTAATTCCATTACTTAAACACTATGCGCACACCGTCCATAATATAATGAGCTTGCATAAAATCACATGAACAATAAATATAAGTATGTTGATATCGCATTTTTCCCACACGTTCTGTTTAAAGGTAAACCACTAACGTGTGTGTCTATTAATACACATTTTCTGTTGGTGACGTAAAATTGTGTTGTTGACATTTTCGGAAGTCCTTCACCTTGAATAAGAATCTGTATGTGGAAGGTTGCGTTTTATTTATTTACGTGTTCTGTTATCACTTTAATAAAGGGTTTCATAATAATAATGAATACATCCAAGAATCAGATATATCACGACCGCACGTTTAGATTATGAAATGAATAAATACACATAATAGTTACATACATAGTCCTGCCTCCGTACTAAGATACAAGTTTTATGTCGTGGGTATCAGAAACTAAGAGAGACTCGAACAGACAAACACCAAAACCCGAATCAAATACCTACTTGTGGAGCACAAAAACATTTGTCTTGATTTGGGGATCGAATCCGCGGTTCTCGTTTCACAGCCGGCGTCTAACCAACTGTTTAGTATAAAGCTATTTTTATTTGTTTTTTTTCTATCGCAAACATTGATGGTCTCTTCAGTCCCACAACACAATCCAAGTTATTGATTACAATAACTTCCAGCCATGCAAAGATCGAACCCGTGTTCTCTCGCTTCACAGCTAAACTCTTGCCCATCCGTTAAAGCACAATACTACTAATACCTGTATGTTTTTTTCAATACGTCAATGCGAATTGATTTTAAGCGTTTCAAATCAGGATGAATTGTAAAAAACAAATCGATCAATCTACGCTGGCCGAATAAAAGAAGTAGCAAGTCACTATGACTATATCACCACCTGTCCGCTTGTTGCTATGTTATCTGGATAAAGTTGGTAATCCGTACTGCGCAGGATATAATGTACAGTCATGATTCACTGCTACGTGGCTGTTACTATCCAGAATGAGAGAAATATCAGAATCTGGATTATTTAACATCGTTAATCAATGGCACAGTCAGTGCTGTCTTACGAATTTTCTTTGTTGTAAATACTAAGATACTCACAAAGTACCTTATGTTACTAATCTTATTCCCAATGGGATTTTTTTATCAGCAACATCTTAGAGATTTCTATGTTACTTTTTTATATTCCTGTCTTAAATCATCGAAATGCTTTATAATCTATCAACACTTATTGAAACCCCTAAGGGATAAATCTCCTAAAATACTCGCTTAGTCTTTGTGTTATATAAAAATCCCTAACAAAAGATTTACTCTTTAAGGCCCACCGGATTAGGCTTTTGTGTAGTTATTATTCTAATAATAGATACAATATTAATAAAACAAATAAAATAACGGTAAAATAAGACGAATACATATGTAATGACGTAGATATACCGATTTCCGCTTACGAATAACGCAAAAATCGCGATAGTTAATACGAGTACTATACCTAAATATGTAGGTATACCTACAAAAACAATAACACAAGAATAATTTACATTTGGTACATAAAAACCACAGTCACGTATACATCGGTCACGTTTATCCTAGAGATGTGGCATCTGAAAATATGGCATTGGAATCGATCAACGAAAAACACAATCGATTTTTGGTTCACAATATCGCTAAAAGATCTATTTTAGGCTGCTCTTTTAAATTGCAAAAAGTCAACTTTGTCGTTAAAATGTCTAAACTAATATTTGTAAAGATTAAGTCGCATTCGTATAACAAATAAGTACGATAATTAAATTGTTTGTAGAAGAACCCAAAAATCGATAAAAATATATTTTATTGCGTATACCTATCGATTATTCGTTGACTTGATCTCAGGTACACGCGTCTAGTTGGTTTGCCAATTGTGGCGATGAGGCTATGAGCCGAAACTGGACTTTGAAGGTCGCCCGGCAGACCGGCTCGCGGCGTCTCCATTGTCATGTGGGAAATATTCGTGAAGCTCCCCCTGTTTGATGAACACGACTTAATAGAATGCGGAATTAAGCATTGTTATGGCATTACAAGTTTGGTTTGTTTGTCCTATTTAGGAGTGAAAAATATAATGTTATTATCATACTACGAGTAGAGATTGATCGTCGCATTTTTTGCTGCAGTAATTAATGTTGCTCATCCAGAAACCAATTAGGTGTATAAACCTTTTTATGTTTTTATTTACAACTAAAATAAACGAAACTGATATCATTAATTAATTAACCAATTTATTATACATGTAGACACTGATATTATAATCTGATGTGTATACGAGTATTATTGCATAATATCTGTGAGATCATATTTGGTTTTTTAAGGCTTATCTGCAGTAATGTAAAAAATGTCAAAATCCGTATTTTGTTAATTTCAACACTTTTGTAGATCCTAAATAGAAACATGAATTATAAAAGTAACCTAAAATGTAATATAATAGCACGCTCTTTACACATAATATTTTTGTTTCTATATCATCTATATTAGGTAGTTTAAATACAATATTATAACGAATTCCTTGTTTATTTCGATACACTTACCGGATAATCATTAAAAATATTGTGTAAAGTTACGCAATATCATGTGAACATTATTCAGAATGACGCATAAAAAAATATTTTTGTCAGTTTTTTACTTCGGAAAATTCATACATCGATACGTGTCGTGTTTTATAATCATTGAAGATATTACATTCTCATTTATATAACACGCAGATCCGGTCAAAAAATCAGCATTCGTGAGATGACATGGTTAATTTGAAATGACGGATTGCACGCACCACACAATACTTGCTGAACCGGTAGACGGTTGTCAGCCTACACAAAAAAGGACGTCCCTGAGAAAATAAACTGTGGGAATCTTCGCACGACCCTTCACGAAACGGTAGCACGGGAACTTTTAAACTACCAGTCAATTGACTTTTATTGGGATATAATTGGATTAGACATGTTCAAAATTATTTAACGTAACCTTTCCTTAATATGTGACTTGATTGTTTTTAAGAAGCAAAGCAATATAACCAGTTATAGTTTCAGTACCTATATATTAGTATTTTTATTGCCGGGTATTTTTTAACGTCCGTTTCGTCACTAATTACGGGTAAATCCCGTAACATGGAGCAAAAACTTGCGAAAATCAGCTGCTTGTAATGACGCAAAACGAAGATCAACTCTAGTGACGCGTTCTTAATTTATTTTCTTTAAAAAGCGAGCTGGGGTAAATCATCATGATGGTAAAACAAATAGGAATCAGAAGATAATCAAATTATACGGCGCCTGTGGGATGTCGATACTGAGAACACAATAGTATGTTTTACCTAGTCGCACAATTCCGAAGCGTGATCTACGAACACAGTACAGAAGTGGGAAGCTAGTGGTGCAATTGAGAATTAATTGACGCGGAAAGGATGGTGCAAACGCGTCTGGGAACCTACACTATTGTGAGCCGTAGAAAAATTCACTCGGCCCGTTTCGGTGGCTAATTGGTGGCGAGATTTTCCACTCGGCTCACCCGGCACAATGGTCTCGGGAACTGTTTAACATTTAACACAATCGGCACTCACGCAAGCGCCAACGCACGTGAGAAATGTACTCAGCCTAGCCGGCCACAGAACGGTTCGTTCAGTGAGTTATATTAAAGTATATTGCGTCTGTTAATTACTTATTACAAGTAGATGGTGAATAATAAAGGAAGGCAGAATTTGCTATAAATATCGTGAGACCCGAAGCTCTAATACAATACTATAACATTTAAATGACTCAATGTCAAGAGGGTCTTCGTGTTTCAATTTTTGTTGTAACCAGATTACAATCGGTGGCCAAATCTGCAGCCTTGTAGTCGGCTAAATCTTCAGATTGCACACAATATTATAAAAAAATCATATTATCGTTGGATATCACATGATTGATTGTCATTTACAAAGGAATATCTACATTCTAACGTAAATAATTTCTATGTCGTTTATACTATTTGTAATGAGTACCGTGAATAACTATTCTATCCATATACTACACTGGAACAGTGGGCTAGATAAAAATATTGGCTCTTTATATCTGACTCCACATGATTTTTTTTCATTTTTAAATACTGAAAAACACATGATTCTATATAGTAATGTTGTACTACCCCATAATTCTATATAGCAGGGTAGGCGAACCAATGGCACGCGTGCCATTGATGGCACGCGACACAATATTTTGGGCACGTCGCAGAATTAGGTATTTTAAGACGATCGAACGCGAAACAAGGAAAGAGTTGGAATTAATTGAAACTGAAAGATCGACAAGTAATTTAAGTAAAAATGCTAATAATAAAATTCTGGAAACATGGATATCTGCAGAATCGAAGGCAATACGTTCGATTAAGTGGGTTTGAGTCTGATGACTATTATACGAGGTCTGGAGTAAGTCAGGGTAGCACCCTTGGGCCAACTCAGTTCATCATAATGATCAACGACCTGCCCAAGGTGATAAGAGCTACTCGTTGTCTCTTGTTTGCAGACGATTTGAAATTATTTTCGTCGATAAAAGGACCTGATGATTGTATATCTATACAAAATGACATAGATGCTGTAGTTGAATGGAGTAAGGAAAATCGTCTGTATTTTAACATTTCAAAATGTAAAATAATTACATTTTCACGCGTACGCAAGCCACTTACATTCGATTATCGCATTGGCAAAACTTTAATCGACCGTGTAGATCAGATAAAGGACCTAGGACTTCTGATGGACTCGCGTTTGGACTTTAAGTCGCATATGCTAGCTACTTGTGAAAATGCTAGTAAAATTCTAGGATTTGTGATGAGGATTTGCTCAACATTTAAAACAATTAACGTTGCACTGACACTCTACAAAGCATACGTGCGTAGCAGGCTAGAATATAATGCCATAGTTTGGGACCCGTACCAAAGTACATATGCATTACTCATAGAAAGAGTACAAAAAAAATTTGCTCGGTATATGTACAAAAAAATATATGGGTATTATCCATATTTATATCCGTCCATGTTCGTAACAGGAATGGTTGGTTTGGACACATTAGAGTACAGGCGTAAGCTGCTACTTTTAGTCCACTACTACCATCTCTTAACGAATAAAGTAGACAATCAGACTGCGTTGGGAATGGTGGGTATCGCGTGCGTGCCACCCAGATTCTTGGTTGGAGGCGAGGGAGCGGAGGGTCCGCGTCGGCGCCGCAAGCTGTTTGCCTGCCCGCGAGGAGTGCGCACGCGGCATGCGGCTGCCGCGCCCACCGCGCGGGCGACTACGTTACTTAATTCCATGCTCACTCACCACTCAGATCCAGATATATTTTATGATAAGCCCAGTCAAATATATATTAAAATTAGGTTATTTTTAAATAGTTTATAACAATTTGTTTTATTATGGAAATTAATGTTACTAGTTTTATAAGAAATTTGTGATTTTATTTAGGATTTTATTTTTTGTTATTCTCCTTAGCAATTAGTCCTTTAATATTTAGAATGTAAGTACTTTGGATTAAGTCTGTAAACTTGCATTTTATTAATAAATAAATAAATAAATAAATGGAATGCGTTACCAGACACATTTAACTGTTTGAAGAAGCTGGCTCATGCTATTTTAACCATGTTTTCATCTACATATGCCTGCGAGTCATTATTTTCAGAGATGAATAACATTAAAAACTCGGTTAGAAACCGTTTGACAGATGAATCTAGTTCAGCATGCATTTTGCTAAAAGTAACATCTTACAACCCTAACATAAATTATTTGTCATCTAACCTGCAGCAACAGAAGTCACACTAATTTTACTGAAATTTAATATAAACATACCAAAATGTACCTCTTTTGCTTACTTTATTTAATAAAGAGTTTTGATAGTATTTATAATTATTATTTTCCAAATAATCAGAAAGTCAAAATTATTTGATGGCACGCGAATGACCCCATGAAACTTTTTTTTAGAAAAAATGGCACGTTGATGCATAAAGGTTCGCCTACCCTGCTATATAGTAATGATTTAATCCATCCAAAGGTTGCCTGGAAGAGATCGCAGTTAGCGATAAGGCCGCCAATTGTAACCATGACATTAGCTTTAAGTGATTTACTGTTACTGTGATAATCTCTTTTATTGTGGTGTACAATAAAGTTTGTAAATAAATAAATAAAATAAATAAAACACACCGAGAAAAGTACGCACAACATTTTGATCTTAATTAAATTTGTTGAACCAAACATAGAATTGTTACGAGTTAGTAGATAGTCCAGCTTTTATTTGTTCACAGCCATTGAGCAGTAAAATCGTTTGTTTAGTTCCGTGGAATCACTCTCTCGCCGACTGTTTCGCTAAATTATTTAAAGTGGTGTTTCATTACAGCTTCATCGATAATGGTCAGGTGTTGCGTCTGCTTTGCTTCTAGGTTAATTTATTTCTCCAATGACTCTTGTTTTATTTTATTAGTAATACTAGTTGTCGTTGTGTGGTATTGGAACTGATTGTCTGGTTAAAACTTGCACTGTTTAAACAAGACTGAATTGTACGCTATTGTAGTAAGTGGTGATCAAAAACAAATTGAAAGGAAGGTCATTTTATTTTATAGAAGATGCAATAGGACTTAAGAGTGCCAATTTATTGTTAAAATTTGTATAGGTATATCGATAGGGGCATATTGTCTCTATATAGCCTACAACTCAGTTTTAACTGCGTAATACTATTACGTATTGTAGATAAACTAGAGATTAATAGCTGTAAGACATGGTGTCGCATTGTTTCCCACTACAACAGTGCTTAGCACACAACAGACCGCGAACTTGGCCCCCACAATGACTCACGCTACATTTACGCCGGAAACAAAGGTCCAAGCTTGTGAGCCAATGCCAATTCATCTTGGAAACAAGGCCGTGAATATGATTCTCGTATTGTGGAGTTTTGCAGTAAATCTGTAATTGTAACAAACACATGCAAGGGTATTACTATATGCTCCGACACGACGTTCGAATGTTCTAACGTTTGCCGACCACCTATAAATTATAAGTTTTCTAATTCTTGAAATAAAACTATTTTGTTTTCTTTTTTTTTTCTAATTCTATCAATCAATACTAATCTCTCATCTCTCTTTATGACACTTATAATTCACTCCGAACTTAGTCTATGGTTACGAAGTACGATAGAGGATTCGAAAACTTTGCAGAGTAGGTACATTCGTATGGTTATGGACGTCACACGCTCGAACATATGAAAGTCGGGTTGGAGCATAGAGAGGCGCCCCAGGTCTGTGAGAGCGGTGAGCTGAGAGCTGAGAGGTGGTGCATAATACACCGTTAGAGCGCGACACACTTGCGGCGCGGACGTGATGTCGGCTCGCGTGACCGGATCGCTATCCATCACGCTGGACATCTGTCACGCTCTGTGCAAATTACGCTGAATTGTGTCACCGCCATTGTAGCATTACATGCAATGGACTATGCAAAATGAGCCGCAGATGGATTAAATGAAGCTGATGAGTAATAGAGATATCATTGTATAGAGATAATGTATTTATGAGAAGAACTGAAGCCGTTGTAATATACATAATACATAATTATATAAGTCTTTTGACATTGATGCACGAAGAAGCTGAACAAATCAATGAACCTTACACGAGTTGCTAAAAATAGAGAAAGAAAAACAAAGGAAAGCAATTCAAAGTTTCTATTTAACTTCGAGCAGCAATAAAACAAAGTACAGTAAAAATGTCACACAAAGGGTCCCCAATTAACTTTCTTTGTCGCGTGCCACCGAGGTTGAAGGGCATAAAAATAAATTAGTTATACTTTCACACTCAACACCTAATCAGTTTATTACTTGAATGAGTTATTCAGTTGACCTGAAAGAAGTTTTTTATAAAACCTTCGTCCTTGATGGTGATTCTTCCGTGTAGATTTCGTGTAGATGTTTTTGAAATGCTGTAATAAATTGTTTTTAGTATTACAATCAAGTATATTTATTTCTATTTCAGCCCATATACATCCCACTGCAGGGCACGGGCCTACTCTACAATCGAGAGAATCGATTGAGAGTGGTTAGGCCATATAGTCCACCACGCTGGCCTAGTGCGGGTTGGCGGACTTACATACCGTAGAAATTCTTTTAAAATCGCTACGGTATGCAGGTTTCCTCACGATGTTTTCCTTCACCGTTAAAGTGCGTGGTGATTGACTATCAATACACACATAACTCCGAAAAGTCAGTCAGTGTGCCCTGAGATTTGAACCCGCGACCACCGTGAACATGTAGGCAGCCGCGTCTGGTCCGTTACCAACAGGCCACCACGCACTTATCAAGTATATAGTGACACAATATTTCATTAGATCGACCGATAAACTCCTAAAGGTGGGAAAGTGGTACAAAACATGTAAGAGATTGCACCTGAACCAAATTCTAGTACTGTTTGTTATCTAAGAAGCATGATGGTACATAATGGTGTAAAACCTGTCGTAGACATTAGGGGGTTACTCAAGTGTACTGTATGTACTACGGGTTCAGCCTTTGTATATTGCGTTCCGAAGAAACCAGCACAATTGTGTCAAGTAATGAGAGATAACCAGCTCTTGAAAGTGGATACGCACTTTGCATCAGATGCACTTTATGATTTAAGATTATAAAAAAGAATGAAATACCATCTTTATTAACTTAAAGTTCTCGACAGCTTTCAAAATTTCAAGACTAAAATGATACTGAACTGGATATCCTAGTTAAAGTTGTAAGTTTATGGTATAAACTAGCACGTTATATCAAAGACAGTCTTTTAGGCTTTCAAATATGAAAGCAATCTTAGCTGTTGTTTTAAGTATTCTAGATATCCTATAAGTAATCAAAGTATAACCCTTATTAGATACCAAGGAATACAGGTTCTAATAACTAATGCCTCCACATGAGATACGAATGACAACACAGCTAATGCCGCGGGTTACGTGTGCGTCAATTAAAAGGCGTTGACGCTGCCAAGGCCGACCGTTCGTTTGTACACACTACTTGTTGCTTTTTGCAACCGCTGAATCACGCACATTTCAAGTGGTTAGTGGGGCTCAGAGAATTAAATATCACAAGATTTTGAGTAATCTAAATCTGAATATATCTTATTTTTCCAAGAAAAAGTTATTATAGAGGAGGCTAGATGACGGTGCACTGTGTGGGGACAAAGATCTCACACGTATCGAAGAAAAGCCTGGATCTAACGACGCTTCCCAAATTAAAACCCATGCGGATCTAAAGAATATTAGATGAAAGAAAGCGTATTGCACTGTGGATTCCTTGATCGTCTGTAACATATTAGGCATGCTATACGCTTTTTTTATAAATTTAGTAAGGTTGCATCATCATGGGACTAACTACATGAATAAGAAAAAAACATAAAATCATGTTTGAACGTATATACATACACGTGTCTGCAAAGTATGAGACACGTAAACAGTTCAAGTTTTATCGTAATTCTAATCTTCGGCGAGTTGAAGGACTTGTATATATTTATATACAAAGCTACACAGCGTGAAGATTGTATAATGCGTTCGTATATTTCTGATTTCCGTACAGCTAAGAAGACGTCATAATGAGTCCAGCCAACAGTAATTACTGGTGTACGCCAACTCCCACCCATTCAAACAGCTGTATCGTCCAAACGTCAACTATCGTCCCAAATATAAACTAGAGAGGCACCCGCTTAGTGGAGTGCGAGGGGCGCGGGGTGCGCGGCGGGACCGCGGCCAAAATGGCGGCCGTGACGTCACCGTGCGTTTCCTTTCGCGTCGCCTTCACCTTGACATTTGGATTGGATTGTCAAACGTGTGGCCGCTCATCCGCGACGCGCGTTGCATAATTACTTGTGTGCGTTACGCGCCGTACCTTTTTGGGTAGAAGCGTTAATTCACTTGTTATGGAATTACTTTCCAATTTCCGACCTACTACGTGTATTTGGCTCGGTTAACATGTTTTGTATGCGTTGTAAAACTGGTTATAATAGCTCTGTTACTTGGTAAACTATCGTTTTTTATCTGTATTTAACGTCACTATGTTACAATGTTACGATCATCGGATTAGACTTATAATTATTTAAATTTTCAGAAGAAAATCACAAAATCCGTTATTTATGCCTGTTGTTCGCTTTCGCTACTTACAAGTACAGAAAACCACATTATGGTGCAGGTTTAAAAAGTAGAAGTTCGTGCAAGTTTCTGTGTCATGAATATTTTCTCTAGCGACCCAGACTGTTGTTGTTTGGAGTGATGTAAGCTTACAAACTAACAACATACCTAGCTTGACGGAAAGTGAAGAGTGGACCGCTGTCCGCTACAAACTGCGCGCCTGGCGCCGCACACTCTCATCATAAATATTTGCCGAAAATATATAAGGTGTTCGTTATTGATAGGTTTGTAAAAACAAATTGGGTACTGCTATTTATCACTTTTGACATAAATGTGATAACATGTTATTTCCACGCGTAGTATTTTAAAATAAGTAGATAGTTGTTTTATTTTTACACTGATTGATGTAAAAATAAGTCGGTTTTAAATTTGAAGACATCTCGTCAAGCAAAAAGAGAAATATCGGTAAATCCCATATCGGCAAATAGAATATCAAGTTGAAACTGTGTAAATGATTACCTTACGTGTGTGCGGTTTTAAAACATTGTATGCTTTGTTTTCAGAAAAAGTAAGTGAAGATTTCCCAATTCCATACACTTTTGTAATTTATATTCTATATTTCTACGCCACTATGGCTAAACATGATTATCTCACAATCATTATGTAACATCTTGCGTGCCTATGTTTTATGTTTATACTCATTTTAGAGCTAAAAATATCTTTGTATTCTTTACACGTACATTAATTCAAGACGCAAGTTGCCCAACCAATTTTTGTGTTGTGCATATGTGTCATGAGCGTAAAGATAAATACGTATATCCATATAGAGGAACATCGCTTGGCGATGCCATACGCGGCGAGAAATAAAAATTTTACGTCTCCACCGCGCATACTCGAAGTTCTTGTTGTTGGAAAACACGCTGTTTGTTTTCCTCCTGTAGGTCTTACATAACGGTATATAATATAAGCCTGTGCGAGTCAATTTGCATAAGCATTTTTTCCTCTTTGCATCGGTTAGATAAGGTATTTACTAAAGTATAACTACAATCAGTAGAACTATGTTTTAACTCGCAAACTTATTTCACCTAGACGGAAATATATCAATCCATTCAAGATCGAGTACAGGATTTATGTTATGCGTATACCAAAATAATATTTAATGTACACAATAGAGTGGCGGACAGAATGTGATACATTTTTTAATTCTTCTTACATCTTGAGAAGAAAATCCTTGCTGAATGTGATTGAAATCGTAGTTTCAATATTAAACTGTCCTACTGCTGGGTTTGGCTCTTCTTTAT
The DNA here is from genome assembly GCA_905220455.2 of Deilephila porcellus. NCBI lineage: Eukaryota > Metazoa > Arthropoda > Insecta > Lepidoptera > Sphingidae > Deilephila > Deilephila porcellus. The sequence continues at coordinate 599,001 of LR999984.1, read as the reverse complement.
GATTATAAGAGGATCGGACTTTATCTGAAGATAAAGTGTGAACTAATTAAAAAAATAAATAATTGAACAAAGTAAGTCCCGGTTTGAAATGAAATGAAATTCGTTTATGAAATGAAATTAAAATCGTTTATTGGTCACGTAGGCAATTAAATAGCTCTTATGACAAGTCAATACACATAGTACTTATTTTCTATTAGCAAGATATTCGTTCAAATATTTATATTATTTTTTCTATTTACAAGATATTCGTTGTAATATTTGCAAAAAAGAAACTCTAAACATTGATTTATCATCTGTGATATTTATTATGATGTCACTTACGAGTATAAAAATGCTTTGGTTTAAGTTAATTGAAAAACATTATTGCGGTTGCATAATTATAATATGTAGACATTATATTAATACCACGAATCGTTGAAAGTTATAATAATTTATTAGTAATTTATACCTACAACGAAGTTAGATGATTTAATTAGCAGAATGTACGCAGTTTTACTTTTGTTGAAAAATATGATATACCGGGGTTATTTACGCATAAACACGTCAGACTCAAAGAATATGATCTCAAATCACTTCGTATTTGTACGCAATAGATTATCTCAAACGTTTGTGTACTTCGAGATGCGTTAAAAGTGATATCCGACAGATGTCACGTGAAATCATTACTCATGTTTACACCGAGCGTTTCATTTAAACCGTATCGATAAAAAATTACAGACGACGCAATAGTCGATGACCCGGTAACGTATCGTGAACTCAGACTAAAAATAATGTGGCACGCAACAAGCGGGCAGTGGCGGGCAGCGCGGGCGGCGATAATGCGGTATCGCTGTGGGCTGCTTGTAAACACATGTACTATGACCACGCGCCTGTGCTCTTACTCCGTGTGTTTACATATAAATCATCCATCTATACCTACTTCCGCTACACGCTTTTATACTTTTCAACCAGGAATACCAGGTTGGACAGAGCATACATGATATTGCCACGTGGTGTTCTAATAGTTGAAAACAGAAATCAGATTTTTGACCGACTTCAAAAGAGGAGGTAATCAATTCGACTGAATTTTTTTTTTGTATGTTTGTTACTCGATTACGCTGGTATTAGGGAACCGATTTCAAAAATTTCTTTTTTGTCGAAAAGCATGATATACTAGGTTGGTACCATAAAAAATTGGTGAAGACCTGATGAATATCTTCGGTCCTAAGGAACAGAACTCTTCAAAATAGAACGGTACAGCTATAATTCTTTTTGCACCTGGTTCAGTATAAGTGTATTACTACAAAGGGGGGCTTAAAAGGGGGAAGGGGTGTAGGGGGGGGGGGGGGGGGGAGAAAATAGATACTAATGTAAATACTCAATATCTCTGGCAGTACTTAAACGATTAAAAATAAACTATTTTGTCGACAAGTATGATATGTTAGATTGGTGTCATTAAATAATGGTGAAGACCTGATGAATATCTTCGGACCTGAAGAGCAGAACTCCTCAAAATTGAACGGTACAGCAATAATTCTTTTTGCACCTGGTTCGGTATAAGTGTGTTACTGCAAAGGGGGGGTTAAAAAGGGAAAAGCGTGTAGGGTGGGGGTTAGATAATAGATACAATTAATTTCAGTTTTCAATATAAAAGTTTTACTATAAACAGTAGGTGAAGAAGAGGGAGAGTGAGAGAAATAGATACGTAAATTACCGACGTAAACTAAGAGAATCCGACCTGGTCAGTGTCTAACAATAGTGGATATCATGATTTTAATGACTTACAATCGTCTCATAATTTCACAGCAATAATATCCTGTTTGGTCTGAAGAATTCGTAAATTTTAAAGACATCGTTTTGATTATATCATGATCACCTTTCTCATCATTACGATGCCTATCAAAACTAAAAAGGGGCTAATAAAATAATTTTTAATAAAAAAATAAAAACCGACTTCAAAGTGCCACTACAATGTAACAAATAATATATATTTCATCGTACTAGTACCCAATGATTAATGTTCTTATTGACTTGACTAGCTAACAAATCTTAAATACTTAATATTTTGAAGGCGGGTCGCTAAATATCAAACACGTATAAATTTAAGCAAATGTTACACCATTTGATATTACATGTAGATCCTGCAATGTTGGCTCAGAAAGGTACATAAGTAAATTAAACACAAATGAATATAATGTGCTAATCCTACGTGTAGATTTATTGAAGTTTTGATAGAATTTCTATGTGTCTTACATATGTGTAGCCTGTTGATAATTATCTAGATATGATCCACGAGACGGTTGACCAGCGTCTCGGTTATAATTCCAGGGTATACACCTCCGGAATTATCGGAGTCACTTGTGTGTTGATGATATTCAATTACCAAACTCTTTAACAGTGATATATTTCAATCATAGTCAGGAAACCTGCATGACATAAAGGCCTTTAAGTACAAGAAAGGGTATGTTGTGTCCCATGCTCAACAGTGGACGATTACGGCCTGATATATTAAGACAAATTAATATTCCGTGTAAATCTTGCGTGTTTTTCGCTATAATTACTTACACAAATTAATGTTAAGCTTAAGGCGTACATGTTCGGCACTTAGCGACCCGCCTTCAAAATATTACGTATTTAAGATTTGTTAGCTAGTCAAGTCAATAAGAACATTAATCATTGGGTACTAGTACGATGAAATATATATTATTTGTTACATTGTAGTGGCACTTTGAAGTCGGTTTTTATTTCTTTATTAAAAATTATTTTTTAAATTGTCTAATCACGTCGATGTGCATTTAGAACATGTAGTATCGTTCCTTTCTAAAGATTAATTTGAAGTAACACAATATATTGACAACAATAAAGTTATCACCATTAGTACCTAACGTCAATATAGATAATAACTTCTGGAAACTCGCCTAAAATATTTATAAATATATCGAATAAAAATTTGACTAAGTTATGAGAAAATTAAACAATTCAACATAACACGAGAACAAAGAAAATACTACTTTACCTGTAATGGAAACGCATTGATTCATTACGAATAAGTAACCGTTTGTTCCTAACCTAACCCATAAATCAATTGTAAATATTCTGGACTACCAAATAACGTTCGTCGACAATGAGTTTTAGGACAACTGAACAATAGACAAAAATTGCATAACATTAAGCCGAAACGTGAGTAAACTTATACTTCATAACAATTGCATAGTGGAGACATCCACATTCCACACCATACATTGACATTGGAAAAACGTGTTTGTGCTTGATACCCAAAATCAAATTACTTAGGATCGAGGAGTTCCTGCACACCACGTGGGGCGCCAATACTAAAGGCTCGTACATCATGGATATCGGATACCGGCATCAAAACGAAGGTACGTGACATCATCCCCGTGATAGCATCTGATAAGAGCGACAGCACAGTATTGACGCAAGTGGACCGCTGTTATCAGCACGATGTGTTTTAATCCGCCATCCGATGACAATGACTAGCGTGCTCACGCTTTATTTATCGGGTTTTATTATAGATTTGTTTCTGTTGTGAAGGTAATTGATAACATTAGCGTGGATTATGAACAATCTAACGGTCAAATAGCTGTTTATTGCGCAATTGGCAGTTTACACTGATTACTGGAGTGTCCCTGCGTAATACTCGTATCAAGGCAGTAAATGTCGAAGTTACGTAATTTAAAAGAAGACATAGATAAAAATTATATAAGTTTCTGGGATTATTTGTTCAAGGTCGTGAGAAACTCAAAGTTACAGGGAATTGCAGATTGCAGATAAATAAGGCGTGTATTTGTCCAGTGATTATTGTATCGGAAAAATATAAAAAAAATACAGATAAAGTATTAAGTTTTCTTTACAGCCAAACTGTAACGGAAACTACTGTACAACTTATTTCACATTCTTGAGCCTTATCCAATAATAAGGCTAAATATTTATGGGCACCTGCAATCTTATAAAATAAAAGTGTATCTCATAAAAGTTATTTTAATTTCCAAGAAAAATAATACGTTGACCAATAAGCAGAGAATGAACTCGAAGTTTCCCGTACCACTACCAGCTTCCTCAATTAGTATTCGTGTTCAATGTGAATCGTAATAACATATTTAAATACAGTTTTAATAAAAGTGCGTCGCCGGAGCGTGTGTTCGCTGTAGCTCAACAAACAACTGATAAGCTGATACGAGCGCTATCAGCGCGCCGATAACAGTTGACATCCATTTACGTGCGCGCTCCAATGTAACGGAATTTGTCGATAAATGCGGTTTATTAATATTTGTGTTTCATCATCTTTAAGGGCGTCTGAATCAGACACTATTAGAGCTGCGAGTCAGAATTTATCAGGTTATGTAATCGGCTACTTATTTATGTTTGCTATTGAATTTGTTTCTTTCCATTTTACGTAAAGGCTCATTATTATAGAACCTGGTTTTCTTTCTTTCTATGTTAACACGTTGTGCCTTCAATCTTTGCCTACGATAGATGCCTTCGTGTGCGCGTAGAAGGAATAGTTAAATAAATAAATAATAAACTCTAGAGAATTCCTCGTAACTTTAGCTAGCATAAGTTTATGAAATGAGTATTTCTTAAACTAAATGTATGAAGGAACTTGCCACACAGAACATGAGTCAACCAATTGTGATATGAACCAACGTGTTGGAAAACGACGATCTAAATCATTCACTCGCTCTCGATGAGGATGTTCCCAGTAGGCATGTATCAATTGTTGTTGATGATGATGAAAACCCAGTACGCCGTCATAGTTAAATATAAGAAAAGAAAAACACGTAATCTGACCAGATTATGATAAATATCAGTTCTTTAATAGCATACAGGCAGGGTAAAACTGGTATTGGCTTAGCAACACGTGTATAGGGTATTCTAAGATCTGATCAATACACGTGACTGTAAGTAATGACGCAAACCACATTTATAACATCAACATTTAGCTCGCTCCAATGGGCCAGTTGCAGCGGACTGATTGTTATGGCCTGTAAGCTCTTTGCTTCGACACCCAGGTCAAGTCATTCTTGGTGTTAAATAGCACGATTGGCGAAATATACGAGTACTATATGTTTCTTATACAGTACGGGCAGTAGGCATAGTATAGCTTGGAAGTGATTTTTACAAAAACGAGGCATTATAACAAGAACTTCTATCGATTTATCGTTATAGTGGTTTTTAAAGTTCAATTACTTGAATAGGTATTCTTGGGGATTCACCATTTTTTGTTACTGCTACGGTGAAAGATTGAACTAAACTATTAATTTTAGATTTATCGTAAAACTTATGTCATCACTCATATGAGGAAAAACGAATTCCTGAAATACCCAGTGACGATTTGATTCTACATAGAGAATATCAAAACATAACCAATGTCGAACATCACGATGGGATTAATTGACAGAATTTCCTTGTTACGACGGATACCTTGGCGGATGTACTGCAAGAGCGAATATAAATAATGCGGGATCTCCCGTACAGAATTCCCATAATAAATTCATAAAATATTGTTAGGACTATTATAAGGCAAAAAACCCTGTTTAGAAACAGATAGAGTGTTGATACGTAACGCGTTGCACACGCAAATTACGTGCTCACTAGTCTTATCGCAATGGCATAGGGGTTAACTAACCGAGTGTTTGTAGCCGCGTAATTATTGCCCTATGTATTTTTATTACTAGCAAGATGTAAACAGCCACGCCGCCTCGTAGTGGTTTGCGGTTACGAACCTTTTCAAAACATCTAGCTTTGTAGGCAACGCTATTTTTATTTTTTTGTACATTTCAATAAATTCTCGCATGGACTATGCACAGTAGGTTTTTCTTTGTTGCTGTTATTACAAATGCGAGAATCTATTGTTGTAAAACTTATGAGTTTAAAGGTTAGTTTTTCTTTGTTTCATTGCGTATTTGCGTTCACCATTAAAATATATAATTATTCATTCTTAAATGAAGATCTATACAAAGTAATAACAGGTAATAAAGCGATAAAGACTATGAAGCCTGATTTGAGTAAAAATAACAAGTAAAAGTTAAATCTACTAAAAAAACAGGTTGAAAAGATTACGCTAATAATAATGATGTTGGTTATATGATAATAATGTTTAAACAGCTATTTATATCAATTGTGGAACAACAATTAGCCAAAGCGCTTTACGGAGTGTCAGGTCATGCACGCCTAATTGTTTTAACTGATGATGATTGATGGCCTCTGTGACGTCACGCCATGTGACGAGTTTATGTAATATTGTCTAAAATTGTATGTGTAGGCCCATAAGCTCAATTAAGAACGAGAGACGAGTCATGGCATTTGAGTAATGTCTGTTTGCGCTTTCATGATTTACGCAAACCAGATGACAACTTTGGTGGTCTGTTGATCATTTATTGTGTAAAAAAATTTAAGAGGTACTAGACATGAGACGTTGCTGAACTCTTCATGGAACTTTTGGTATTAATTACTTGAAACCTTTCTTGGTTTGCAATAATATTTCACTTGTCGTTTTTTCCAGGAGGTGTCATTTTTAAAACCGTGTGGTAGGATTTCTTAGGAGGTAAAATTCATTTAACCGCCCCAGTTGAAGCCGCAAGTCCACAAGAAAATTGAGGTTAGGCAGTACCAGCGCAAGCTTAGGTTTGTAAATTAGTAAGAGAAAGCGTCAGAATGGACTGAAGTAGAAAGTACTATTATTGTAAGATAAGACTGACTTTAGGTCGCCGCATTAGGTTAATAGCATTAGTTGTGGTACAAACTGTAGGTCGTATAACAACTGATATATCAACGTCTCTGCTGACCACATTGTGTCGTCATTCAATTTACAAGTAGTAGTAAATTATACATCCTTTACTAAGTCCACGTCATACCAACCAAACAGCTACCAAAAACAAACGAGATAAAACGAAATCGTGAACATGCAATGTGTCAGTTAATTAGGTGACCTCGCGGTTCGGCCAGCCACCACGATAAAGTTCGCCATCCGCACAATTTAACTATGTATGTTATTGTTGCGATAATACAGACAAGTGTGTGTGTATAGTCACGTGAGTTGTCTGTGCGTCTGTGCTTAATGCCTGCAGACATGACATTAATTATTCCAGTACATATAGCAACTCACGCTGTTGGTGACTACAGAGTAACAAGTGGTATGGTCCAAACATAACCTCTTTTGATCCAAGAGTTAGGAAACGTGGCCATCATGAAAAAACTACGTGTGAGAAACAAGCGAAAGTGATGAATGTTTAAAAAAAAATGGGTCAGATACTCACAGGAGATCCTACAAAATCAAATAAATACATTGTTTACAAAATGCTTATTAAGAAGGAGTTGTAATCAATGAACATGCATCAAGCGAATTGTATTGTTTAACCGATTAGAAGAAAATACCATTTTCTGCGTACTCTTTATACAAATAAATACCAAAAAAATAAACTGGGTGGGTGGCCTGTCGCAAATACACTCTTTTTAATTGTGTATTTATTCTTAATCTATTATCACTATATGTGGTAGAGATGCAGTCTGTCAACCCGCAGTCGGCTAGCGTAGTGGACTGCGAACTAAACTTGAATCGTAGGAGAGGCGCATTTCCTGCAGGTATATGGGCTTATTTATTTTATTCATACAAATATTAAGGTTTAAGAAGAGAAACAATGTTTAAACTAAAATTAACATTATGAGCGCACAGAGGTAAGTATATACAAAGCAAACAAAACAAATAATTATAACAAGAATGTGGGTAACCAAATAAAATATCAATAACAAAGTCAATTTTAGCCAAATAGAACATGGATGTATTGATTTTTACTAGATGTGGCATTGATGATTTGTTCTCTTTTAACACTTTATATATATATATTATTTATTTTTTATTTTGTAGTATTTTGATGCGATATTAGATTTTTAATTCATATATATGTTTTAAGTATGTATGTATATGTTTATGAATCTTAACCATATTGGAAACAATTGTTTGTGCTTCATATGAAAAAATAACTAATGTGTATTTTTAATTTGGGAGTTATATACTTCAGCTATTGTAATATCTATAATCAATTTATGTGTACAATAGAAATGTGTTTTTTTTAATGTACTTATTTTTATTTTTATAATTTATTTACTTATTTGTATGTATTCATTGTATATATTTTGAGTAGCTTTTTGAATCGGACATAACTTTTTTGTTCTTTTATGACAGATGGTAATTTATTGTAAATTTTAACACCCTCAAAGTCTATGTTTTTATTGCCATAGTTAGTTCTAGGTGGGCGGGTAACTAAGTAACTAGCCCGCCTTAAATTAATCTTTAGTGTCTGTTGTTTTGATGCAAATTTTAAATTCGAATGGATTTCTTTATTTAATATTTTACGAATAAGAATACATGTGTAGTACATGTACGTTTGTTTTATATTCATTATTTTTGTATTCTCGTAGATCTTTTCAGTAAGTGTCCGAAATTTATAGTTAAATAATATTTTTAATAATCTATTCTGAACTCGTTGAAATTGATCTATATTAGTCATAGCTGCAGTACCCCAGATTTCAATAAGGTAGTCGATATTAGGTTGACAAAACCCCTAAACCAAATAAAATCAACACTTTTATCGAATAAAACTACCAAAGCAAATTGAGCGCGTGAGAGTCACACTCGCAATCAATGCAAAACACCTTGTTATTGCCGAATTCGTTAAAGAAGTTATCCGCAGTTATCTGACATGTAAACAAGCGGCTGGTATCGGTCCGCTCCGCTCGTGGAAAGTTTCCTCGGCTCGCTGCGGCGATAGCTTATCGAGCACGCGGGAGCGTCGTGCAGCGCTTGTTTACGTCGCTCCTTGTCATCGCTGCCACAATCGGTTATGATTTGACACCACGTCACAGGCGATCGAGCTTGCATTTCGCTACGTTTTATTTATGTCTCGGATGAATAATGAAGGGCCCACCGATGACCTTTGTTTATCTTGTGCGTTGTCGTTACGATTTTAATTGCCTTATGCATTTAAGGATGTTATTGTTGTGTCTGTTGTCTTTTCCACTAGTAGTCTTTCTGACTGGTAGATTTTATTTATTATATTAAACAAGATAAGAATCTACGTTTGTCTTTCTAAAACCTATGGAATGTGAACTTGCTTCATAAAATACGTCCACGTCCATTTTAATCGTTATCAGCCATTGTTAAAAAAACAGGATCAAAGCAGTTTACGTGACGTATCAATATGTATGTTTCTTAGCTTTTTGATGCCGGCTCTGTATGTACAATCTTTATTATATTAATTATATCCAACGGTAAAAAGAATCTACGCGTAAGTCGCTTGGAGTTATATCAACAAACAAAATCAGTATCGCGGTATCTAAAAGTACTCGGCGCAAAACTCGTTTTCCAGGTACCACTCCACACATGCCCTTGAGCAAGTCAAACAGACGGACAGATAACGGACGAGCTCCATAATGTTCTGTTATGTAACCGTAGTATTTGCGTTCGTCCAGATAACTTGTACTTGGATGCGCCGAAGTACTGATAATATACAGAATATGTTCACTTCTAGCCGTGTTAGATAACGCGTGATGGCCGCGTGGTGAACACCGCTTTACTTACGTCAATCTAGTAATCAAGTATTTGCTATCATTCCTCCTATCTGATTTGATTCTGATTCTCATTGCGGGTTAAAAACAAGCTTGCGCTCGGTGCCACTCATATCTCGATCAACAATACAACACAACGCAACAATACTGTTGTATTGTTGATCGAAGAAAAAATAAATATGAAATTCCTATAGCATTAGGGTTGCTGTGAAATGAAATGAAATGAAATGAAAAATATTTATTGAACCCATGAAATGTCATACATTATTTAGATTCAGTCACTTTTTTCCACTACCACCCGGTTCACAAGGCTGTTTTCGCCAGAGAAGAACGGGCAAGAAACTCTAGCGTTGCTCTTTTCAAAATGAGTTTACAATACAATAATTATACAGAGGTTGCAGCGCTGTTAAATTCAGAGCAGTTCATAGATAGTTTAGAATAATAATGATGGATAGTGTTATTGGTCAAGTGATTTTGTACGGCTGAGTTAGGTAAGTAAAGTCACCCAGAACGCGGAAACAGTGCACTGCTTCACCAAAGCAATGAATAGCAATAAAAGTCTTAAAGCAATTAAAAGTTATCATTATAAGCAAGTCGAGTAGACCAGTCCACACAAGCAGCACTCGTTCACGAGTATGACGCATGTGCCAGCCATCGGCCTCCTCAACCATGTTACAGGGAAGTGACCGACCCTGCACACGACGCCGCCGCAAGCACAGACGTTTTAGCGAGCATGACTTCCTCAAATTGCTTACAACTACGATGAAATTAAATGAACTAATAATTACATCACATCTATATCAAACAATGCACATCCGGTTAGGGGACTTATATTATGTTATGTTCCCAAGCCTTATTGTCCTCTAGGTAATCTGAAATTTTATAGTAAGCTTTATTACACAACTGTCGCTTAACAGTGGATTTAAATTTGTTTATACTTAAGGCTTTTATGTGAGTGGGAACTTTATTATAGAAGTGTGTACAGTAACCCTTAAAAGATTTGTTGATTTTGTGGAGCCTGGTCTTATGACTGACTAGATTATTTCTATTTCTAGTATTTTTGTCATGAACATCGCTTAACTTCTTAAATTTATCTATATTTTTATGGACATACATAAGATTAGTAAATATGAATTCAGATGCTACTGTCATTATGTTTATTTCTTTGAATTTTTCCCTCAGAGATTGTCTGGAGCTTAGCGAATAAATAGATCTTATGGCTCGCTTTTGGAGAACAAAGATTGCATTAATGTCAGCAGCACCACCCCACAGCAAAATTCCATAACTCATAAGGCTATGAAAGTAAGCAAAATAGACCAATCGAGCCGTATCAATGTCAGTCAATTGGCGAATCTTGCCCACCGCATAAACTGCAGCACTCAGCTTTTTTGCTAAGGCAGTTATGTGGGGACCCCATTGAAGTTTAGGATCCAATGTGATTCCCAAGAACTTAGTAGTCTCCACAAGGCTCAACACATCCCCATTCATAAATATGTTGGCATTAACTTTCTTTACATTAGGTGTCACAAACCGTATACATTTCGTTTTCTGACTATTTAATAATAAATTATTCACGCCAAACCAATGGACTATATTTGAGAGAGTGTGGTTTACATCGTCAAGGAATGGTTGATGTCGTTTTACTTTAAATATCAATGAAGTATCATCAGCAAACAACACTACCTCACATTTGTCCCTTATAAAATAAGGTAAGTCATTAATATAGATCAAAAATAGAAAGGGTCCAAGAATCGAGCCCTGCGGAACTCCCATAGTAACAACAGATCCAGGAGATCTTTTTCCGTTGACATCAACGCTCTGAACCCTATTACTTAAGTATGATTTACATAATTCAAGAGCTGGACCATTAATTCCATAGTGGCTCAATTTCCTGATAAGAATATCATGGTGAACACAATCAAATGCTTTGGATAGATCACAGAATACACCTAAAGCATCCTGAGAATTCTCCCAAGCATCAAAAATGTTATTTATAAGCTCCACACCAGCATCAGTAGTGGAGCGACCCCGAGTGAAACCAAATTGTTTACCATGAAGTATATTATTTGTTTTAAAATATGTTTGTAATTGTAATAGCATCAATTTTTCAAAAATTTTACTTAATGAAGGCAGTACTGAAATAGGTCTAAAATTTGAGGGGTCATCTGTACTACCAGATTTAAAAAGAGGTATGATCTTGCTAAGTTTCATTTTATCAGGAAATATGCCACTATTAATGCAAGTGTTGAAAACTATAGCTAGCTGGGGTGCTAATACAGGTATTACAGATTTGAGTATTCTAGTAGAGATTCCCCAGAGGTCACATGTATTTTTAATGTTTATTAATTTAAACGTTTTTATAATGTCCATACTGTCAACGAAATGGAATGCAAATGAATCCCCACACCCAGCCACACTTTCCTGCAGTAACTTATCAGCTAAGAAAAGAGATGAATTTAAGTTTTTTGTTATGGAAACTGGTATATCTGTGAAGAAGTTTTCAAAAGCCCTAGCTACTTCTACATCAGAGTTAATTATATTATTATTAATATTTAAGCTAAACTCGGTGTCACGAGGTTTAGCTCTCCCAGTTTCCTTATTAATTACACCTTGTGAAATACCTAGATCCCTTACTAGACCTATTTTCACGATCTAATGCACCGACAATTCCTCTCATAATTATGAGTGTCAGCAATAAAACATTTTAAAACTCGTAAACGACATTCAAGTTAGTTAACAAACTGACGGAAAACACAACGCGCAAGAGGAAGGATAAATGCAACAAAATATGAACAGCTACAAGTTCGGAATTTATGTCATCATACATCACCGTTGAATGCGTAATGCAAATATGGCGGTTTTTCATCAGTTAGTAATATGTAATTCATAAAACACGTGTAAAAGCTCCGGCGACGCCTAGCTGTCTACAAGGCTTTAATAAACCAATATTATAGTAGTAGATCCTTTCTCTTTCTATTTAGCCTGTGGAAAAGTATTATGCGGGAATACTTGTGTCACGAGGTTATCTGTAGTTAGTAGACTACATTATGAATGGACCAGCTCAATCGGATTGCCATTAGGTATTCATGGCGGGGAGTGTTGACGATTGTTAACGAGTTTTTACGCTTAAGAATTTGCTTCTTTGCAATACTGAAATTTTAATTATTTTTATGCATTCGAGACACAATCTGTCTGAAGAGGCTCTAAACGATGTTGATATCGGATAGGTTTAATTCTTAGTCGTACGTGTGAATTCATCAGTCACGGATTCGTATGCCTAAAATTATCCGTTGCAAAAATAATTGCCCACTGTGAAAACCCAAGATTTCGATGGATTTTTTCCACATACAATGTTAGTAAGTTATGAACATTAAATATTTCTTTGTTGTGAGTCAGTTCGCGGGTTATGTAACTTTATTTATTTTATATTGTTATTCTACATCGGAATGAGATAAGAATAATGAAATCATGCACATTTATACGCGAGAAACTACGCCGATAACATAATATTATGTGCTTATTGGTTGGGGGTTTATCCGTGTTTATATTGACCAGGATGCATGCTGTGTATTCCCAATGATCTGGTTCCAAATGTCGTTTTAAAATTTAGTACCTAATTTACCTTCAGTTTTTTTGTTTTATAAAATAAGAGCGACAATCAGCTCACTTGATGAAAATGACTGTTACCTATGATCAATGACGCCTGAATCATTGTAGGAGCGATGCCGGACGGTAAAAGAGGGAAATTAAATAAAGACTGATAAATGTAGAAATACTGTGTTGATTTCTTCATAATTTAATAATTGTACTTTCCGCAATGCAACCCATTAAAACTCACTTTTGAGTTGTTACAATGTGTTTTCTGCACCAGGTGAGTTAGATCATAGCATTGGCACTTAATAATTTACGTATTATTTAATGTTCATGCAAGGCTGTGCCAATTTTAAAACTTTCATTTGAGTGTGCAGTCTTGGAAAGTCTAAACAGTTGGTACTGCAGCTGTATTTATATAGCTGTGTTTGAACTGTATCTGCCCCTGTGCAGTCAGTCTACTTTTCAGATTATAAATACAGTTGTCGAATATTCGTATTATTCAGTATTTTTTAGCAATTAATGCAATTTAGCAACCTTGTCATACGATTTCTCTTTTTTAAAATCAATCTCTATTATCCCATGTGTAGCCTAGTTCAGAGGATTTAAGGTAACAGTCAACATACCAGTCTTGAAATTCCTAGGAACATAATTTGGGTATGCAGGCCTCTTCACGATGTTTTCCTTTACCGTTAAAGTAAGCAATAATATTTGTGAGTAATAATCGACGATATTACCTATATCAAGTTATTTCCAGTTCTAACTGGACAAACTGATAAACAAAGCATTCAAATGCGTTGTTCTTTTTTAGGGAAAACGAAGGACAATATATAATATTATTGTGTTTTCCAAAATTTCAACTACGACTTAATTAATCTACCTCATTGGTAATGCATTACTATTTAGTATAATTTTTTGTTAGTGACGTAAAATTATGCTGTTGACATTGTCGGAAGTCCTTCACCTTAATATTTTTCTTTATATACAAGTTTGTGATATATTTATTGACATGTTCCAGTATAAAATGAAACAAGTTTAATAGCAAAAATATATAAAACATACAAATGAAACCAAAGTGAAATATTATATTTCGTGTCGTATTTGAAAGGATGAAAGACTTTTCGATTGCATGTCAATTGATCGCATAAAGTTTTCTCTCTGTGCGGGAATTAGACCCGTAGACTTGTTTGATTTTGTAGCTTCCTCTTCTTTCATTTATCACGGACTAGCAGAGCAAATAAAGCCAGTAAAAAATAATTTAAGAACGTGTTAATTCTTATAACCGCTTCTGTATAAAAATAATTTCCAGCAGATAAAATGCGAATCGATATTGAGGCACAATTCACGCCTTATTCTCCATCGTGATGAGTGTGCGCCATCATCGTCAGATAATACCGTGCTATCAATATGTAACAGGAATGCATAAAAGCTGACGTATACAAGTGCACAGAGCGTACAGCACTATGCAGCGCGGGTGATTGCGGTGGTGCCGTGAGCTCATCAATCAGCCTTTGTTTGTCGCACTCGGCCGGGTTCGTTGACGCTGCGACAGCTTTGTGACCACGCTGCCAACTAATTACTCACTATACACGCATTCTGTGCCTGCATTGTTGGTTCAACGTAAACTCTGCTCTACTCGATACGGGATTTAATTAAAATTGTACGTAGCGAAAGTGAAAACGTTAGCTATAAGTAAAGTTTATTAAACATAGTATACATCAACATAAACTTAATCAGTTTTTTATATACCCTGGTCAGATTTGTTTTCGATGTTTATGCTTGATGGCGCTATGCTAGACAATACACAAAGCTCTGGCTACCGACTTATGGCGGAATAACCATCGCAGAGACGGCGTAATCAAATGACAGGCTGATGGCCAATAGCAACGTCATTAGCACGACATAACCTGCCTTGCGCTGTATTGTCGTTGGGAGAGGCCCATGTAAAGCGGTGGAATTTCTGGTGGTTGAAGCTTATGATGACGCTGATGACATAAGATTAAATTAGAAGAAAATTATAATCAACAACATCACACCGCTGGACACTCGATTCTGTTATTACATCTCATTTTTTCAACAATCCCCTAGCTAGATGTAACTTTGAGCCATTGCAAAAAGAGTTACTCTGCGATTATCGGTACTGATTGTTAAATTTAACCGGCCTGGCTGCTGGTAGGATATTCGCATCCGCCCGGAAAGCGACAGCTGCATAATATATACGTGTAATATCCGACTTGGTATCCTACGCAAACGTGGCGTGTTCCAGATTGTGCCTTTTTATCAGGCTTCGAATACTATTAAAAACTCTTCAGTAAAATTTGAACGTACTCGTTGTACTTCTGTTTACCCTTTTAAAAATATATGTATGATAATAATAGGTATTAAGAAACCCTTGACGTTTGTTATTAATTAAACACCAGTCATAGAGTAACTTAAGAACGTGTAAATTCTTCTTTCAAGGTTCATACCAAGGTAGTATTCAATTATAATTATGCTTACAAAATAAATGCCTAAATATAAGTGTAAAAGGTAAAACTGTTACGATTGACGTAACACATATCATAAACACAAACCATATTGAACATAATTTTATTATTAGTCATTGAATTACTTATCATTGACACAATTAGTCAATAGTGTCTATAAATGGAATTACCAGTAACTGAAGATATTATTCACACGGCCTAGTATTTCGGTTTATTGTACAAAATTGGTACCTTTCCGTTCATTTCCTTATTGTAGTGACCTTAGTGAACTCGTTTCGTACAATGCCGAAGCAACGTCATCCGATATTAAGTTGCTTGTTGTCTAAAATACATTGCATTGGACCTTGGCCATGGACCATGATCTATATTCGACCATTTAAATTCAATTGATACCGAGATAAGCATATTTTAAGACATTTAATTAGTCGCAAGCGGAAAAGATGTTCCCTGCCTTGATAAAAGATCACGGATAACCGCTCGAAAACATCAAACTCACTCGTAAAATTCCACGATTTAAATTTTGTTGGTTTATCGATGGATAATATTTATCAATGCAACTGGTATAAAACAATACATGAATATAAAAAGAAAATTCAATCGCAACAAAGCCATTTGCGAAGCTACATTTTGATGCGATTACTCCAGTACTAAATATGGCCATGTTATATGTTTGTGTAACAATACATGTTTGGTTTGAACGAATTATTGCAACATAATTTAAATGCAAATCTTTGTCCGAACCTGAAACACTGAATCTCACGGGTCAAAGATACGATACATCTAGAACAATGCGGCGATTAAAAACTAAATTCTCTAGTACATCAAAAATATTATTCACATTGCCTGTTCTCTTTTGTACATTTTTCGTAAACTTAAAATCATTGTATACAAATCTGTTTTAATTTGGTTTTTATGTAAATTGTATAATAACGTTCTTATTATTGTTACATAACTAAGTTTAAGTTCACTAATGTTTATTTGTCTGCATAATTATGGGTTTGCATAACTACCAAAAATTAAGACTTGTCATACGGAACGAAGTTATTAGTTTGCGCAATCGGCATAAAAAGTAGATAGCTGATATTGTTTACAGAAGTATATGTATAAGATCGACAACTCTTGTTGGGCAACAGAAAATCACAATTATATATGCTACTTCTTATATAATACATACATACATACTTTATTATACACTTATACAATGTGGAACTGCGGCTATTGAGTTGATATTTGCTGCTTAGTAAGCTGTAGTAGTTTACTTCGTCGTACATTCACTGTGACTGTATTAAAAAGGCAAAAAAAAATTTAAAACAATTTAAACAACTTTTTTGCGAGGACTTATATACGCCGGCACATCCGATTCGTTATCGATAAAACTTGAAAAACACACCAATATTCATATAATTCATAACCCGATTCTCATAAAAAATAAATCCCTTGATTTGCACACATATTCTGTTGGTATAGTCTCTGCCAATCACGTTTCCCGCTGTCAGAGGATGCGCATGTTTGTTCTGAGACGGACAGACGCTCTTCTTATCGCCTTATCAATGTTTATATTTCACTAGAACCTCCCCCCCCCCCCTCTCGCCTCCGTACTCCGCACTCCCTAGTCCCTGAGCTTCACACCGCATCGTGATTTCCACACAATATTTGCAAACAGATTAAATTCGACAGTTGCTGTCAATGCGGAGAATTTTGCTTGTGTACTAGTAGTGATGTTGATCTGATTTCGTGGACGTTTATTTGATGTGTAGATTCATCCCTTTTACCTCCTTTATCGAGTTATACTGCATTAACGCACATGTGCTGATCCTAATCCTAAATATATCATCTATTGATTGATTAGGATAACATAAGATATTAAAATCAAAACATTATTTAGCTATTTGTGTATTGTCGATGGCCCAGTTTGATCAGATATTGCGGGTTATGAATTGAGGCCTACAATTCTAAGTTAACACAGTTCTTGGATGACTGTGAAGGTGAACGATATAAGTACACTATATACAAATATAGTTACCGTGGTAGACTAGGTGTCTCTCGGTAATAAGGGTTGATGTTAATAATAATGAATAATATCTGACTAACAAACTGGACATTTGTTATATAGAGACACTGTAATCGTGGCTGGAGACCAAAATTACTGGTACAAAGAACTGGTAAAAAAATAAAATATCACGTAAGTTTTAATCTACATATACACAAAATTCTAACAAATAACACACATTTAACTGTCACTTGTAAATGGATACCTACTTCCATACATTGCAAAGCACCAAGCTAGGTGATTACCACATCGAGTATAAATTGCTATGGTTTAACGCGATTCGTCATTTAATTCTGTCATTTTCCTTACATCAATGTCCTTATAGCGTGTACCCAGGTGGTTGTCCACATTGTTAATATTTTAATTAGATATTAGATTAATTTAATGTTGTATTAACTCCAATTATTTTAGTGAATGATTCAATTTTGCGTACAGCTTGAATGGGCTTAATTAACCAGAAGAATATTTCACCACCTTCTAAAGTAGGCAACGCATCTACAATGAATATGAAGTTGATGGTTTGAGTTTGTTACTATAATACAATCTGCTTGCGACTTAAGTGTTCTGCTTACATACAACATACATACAGGGTATATCAAGACTGCGACCGAAAACGAAGCCAGGTGGTAGTATTAGTGACTTCAGACACAATGCAACTAAAAATTCCGCATATACCCGGTATATTTGCTTGTTCGTATAGAAAGAAATAGAAATAAATGTAGATTTAGTCTGCAAGAATATCCAAATAGCATCAAAAGCGTGCCTAATACAGGAAAGCTAATGCGATATTTTACGTTTTGACGTTAGCATTCATTGCAGACATAAACATAAAAAATATGTACGTCGCAAAAACCTGTTTTAATATATTATTCTAAGATAGATATAACACTAGGTATGCTAGTTAGAAGTAAATGGAGGAAAAATAACTGATAATGATACATTCGCATTTATGAGCGATTGACGTCATTTAGATAACACTGACCAACCTTCACGATACATCGATTTAGCAACAGCCATATTGAATGTGTTTAAAGATCAAAAACCGTAGATACATACATTTTTCAGTGATACGATCTGGCACAAAAACATTTTGTGGAAAAATATTATTTCTATCTATACCAACGTATGCATAATCTGTTGACATATTGACATAATTAAGGATATAATATGTACCTAAATAACATCGTTAGTTCCAAGCCACTTCCAAAAGATTTCTAAATAAATAATTACTGGAGTCCTATGTTCCGTCGTGGACTACTTATGACTGAAGATAGTCATAATGTCGATGAAATAAAAAATAATAATTGTATTTTAGCCCTTTATTAACTATTATTTATTAATTTTTGAACAGTTATCAATAGACCTAACCAGTTAAGCGTTGGATGGGCACATGAACGAGCGGCTCACTAAGTGAAATAATTTCCGCCGCCCATGACCACTTGAGATGTCGCGGAAATCGTCGGCTTGATGCCGAGCTTGGAGACTTAGGGTTCGTTGAAAAATGGGCAAGGATAATTGGACATCCGGCTTGATTCGTTAAAATTGTTTCTATGGGGATATATCAAGAGTAGGTTATATTAAGACGCTTTTTATATCAATATTATTCAGTACTGATATAATTAATTTATTCGACCGAAATTTGTATTGTAATTCGAGAATAGTAATTCGTAGCTAATTAGTATATCACTTGAGAGATGTTATTTCAGTGGCGCTGTCGACCTCGCGCGTCACTCTTCGCACTAAACCGAAGGACAGGCGACTAACCCAAGTCGATAAATCCATCGCCACCACGTAGAAGACGTATACGAACTGAGAAAAAAAAATGTTCACACATTTTATGTTCTCTAACACGTGTTACGTACGAAAGATACACACCTACCAAAATATTTACCTTCTACGCGTTGCCAAAGTAACATTTGGCTATTTAATTGGAACTGATTTGGGATCTCGTGCTTCGCCGCGCATTGAACCGAGAGAAGAAGAGGAAAATCAATAAAGATTTTTGGGAAAGCAGAGTTGTAAATAATAATTTATGTTACCCAGCACACCGATGCTATAAACACAGGCACATTTACATACGTAACGGTTGAAGTTACTTAAATAAAAAAAAAACATGTTTCATTATTATTAAGTTCCAATAGCTTGAACGCAGTTTCTGTAAATAATGAGCTAGGTACACAAAATACTCGGTACAATGAATCGGTAACCGCAATGGAAGTGGTCCCTGAAGTACGTTGATTAGAAGGAGTAAACAGGAAAAGTATAATGTTAAAATGTATTCAATCGAACGTGGATATTAGGTATTATTCTGGTGGGAGTTAATAAATGTGGTAAACACTGAGCTTATCCGAGGTGCCACGTCATCCAACACCGTTGAGTATTAAGGCGCGAAAAGCTGGACTTGCTGCTAGATTGGAGAATACCTAATTAAAAAATGAACGATATGATTGTGCTAAGATAATCTCATACTGTAACAAGCAGTATACAATCTGGAGAGAATGTTGTTGTACGGATTATTCATAGTCAAGGGTATGAAGAACTAGGCTTTTTTCTGCGATTCCACGGATTCGAATTCCACATAAAAAATCTTCCAAGTTAGATATGAATAATCCTGCATTGTTCAATACAAGGACAAAAGTGTTCCAGAACCAAATTTTGTACGATTCACAAACACATTAAATTGGAACATAGCTCTACATTATATACCTTAACGTCAATGTGCGTAACGTTATAATATTGTTACATTTTTCCCTTTTAGTCACTCCTGTTTATTCCGTCTTAGGGAAAAATCTATGTTTCCAGTAATATGTGCAAAACAGGCAAACCGCAACGTGGGCTAATGGCGGCGGGTGACGACGGAGAGCTTCATTGTGTTAAATATAAAATACATGTAATGGGCAGACTCACAGATTGCGGCTTTAGGCTTTATTGCGAGTGCATATGACCACATCTAGTCTACTGTTCCAAGTGCAGTTACTGTTAATTGCACTTCCTCATCAGTATTCTGTATTATTACTGTTTGCGTAAACTTTATAGGAACGCGTTTTGCAGAATTTGTATTTTTTATTGCAATGAATGGCGAGACGAGCATGCCATTCGCTTGATTGTCAGCGATACGGCCGCTCATGGACAGAAGCAACACCAAGAATTACGAAGCAATGCTGGGTATTCCACTGCGCTCGCCATCCTGAGACATAATATGTTAAGTCTCATTATGGCCAGTAGTTACTTTGGCTACAATGTCCTTCAAACCGGAACACAACAGTGCATTAAACTGCTGTTTGGCGAAAGAAATAGACATTTTGAGTGTACCTACCCACGCGACCTCTCACATATTAGAGACCTACTACTGGTAAATCTTGTATCTGAGATAGCATCTTCTTATTGCAAACACCATGATCGATATGGTATTTTCCAATTATGCTTGCATCGTGTAAGCCAGACAGTTTTCTTATGATTCACACCTCCTTCGTATGGATAACTCATTGTGTGGACAGTGCAGCGTCGTGCATACAAATATACATTTGCATAAATGATTTTTCAAAACATTTTATATGCAAATATGCATTTAACAAACAAAACGCATTGAAACTCTTGGCATTTTATATGGGTAGAATTTGTGGTTATTCCATTTATAATGGGAAAATAAAATTCATTGTATGCAGTGGAAACCTTTCTAAGATTTATTAATGTTAAATTTGAATTTTTCATGACAAATGTCTCTCCGATTGAACTCGTCTGTATGCAATTAATGAAAATACTGGCTATTATCAAAGTAGGTAACCATTGGAGAATATTCCACTGAAGTATCCAATGTACTCAGTTTATCTAAAACACTGTATGAAAACGTAAAAGCGCTCGTTCGCCAGTTCATAACATAGATTTTCAATGCTACGCCAACCATCAACTTCAGTAGACAACTTTCAAACGTTGAACTCAGCGTGCCAGCACAAAAACTTGCAACAACACAAGGTGCAGCGGCCGGCGGATCCAGGCCAAGGATCCCGCGACCCGGGTCGCCGGCTATTGATCCCGCCCGCTGCTGATGCTGCCCGGGTTCTAGCCAACTTTGAATGCCCCCGATAAACTTGCGAGGGTTGCGCTCGTTTCGCTTCGCGAGGGAGCCATGCGCACTTTAAATGCAAATTGCCTTTCAGTTTTATGTGCCGGTTCATTAGGGATTATGTGGGTTTTTCCGCGGACTCGTATCACACCTGTCTAATTGTGGCCGTAAAATAGGGCATGACAAGCATTAAAAAAATTAAGTACGACATATTTGTGATAAGCAACGAATTGTAATGTGTAAAGTATTATTTATGAAGGATAAGCTATCCGCTCAGCGACTGTTACAAAGGATAAGCTAAGTAAACACAGGCATTTAAATAACAAAGTGAAGATTACAAGCACATGAGCAAATGTTTATGACATCCATTGTCTACCAATTATAATTCCCCTTTTATAATGACTCTTAGGTAGATAAAACTATATAGATTGACCGGGGATTTCCAGCAAAGATAATGGACTACTATTTTGCTCTACTAATACAACATAAACCGATCCTATATTTAAAAACATAAGAACAGTAGCATCGCCTACAAATCGTTCCTATATAAACTATCTTAAACCTATACATAATTTATATGTGTACCGTTTTTATTGCCAAAAATAAAAAAGTAAAATATCATGTTGCTATTAATATTAATGTGATAAAACCCGACCATTAGCTGGTATGTCAACAGAGCCGTTCAACAGGTAAAGACCTTGGCGAAATAGGCAACCGGGCCAAGGATTTAGGCACCTGTGGCCCGATTCCGGGCTTCCCCTCGGTGCCTCTAACACCTCGCCGACCCGCCGCTCGTGTCATACTTTCACATTTATATTACAATTTTAGTTATACTTCCTGTGAACGCTTTCCAAGTTCGTAGAACGCAGGTTGTACCTTATCAATCGAAAATAACTCAAGTGTCGTTCATATAACAGACAGCGATAAACCATCTGCGTCTGATTCTATGCTATAATATTGTCATTCTTACGGGAATACGCTGCACTGCTTTCAAACATTCAAAACTATGGGAACTCTCTATGCGATCTGATCTGTCTTTGTTGAGAGCAAAGGTAAATTTAAGCTTCCTTATAAATTACCCTTCATTTTAGAGAAGACTTCTTCCAAGCATTCCATTCCAGCATTTAGTAAATGATACCCACTACAGTTTGGATGCTCTCAAGGGCTTTATAATCGAGATAACATCTATTGCTAGTCGGTACTTTATATGTACGGCAGGGCTAGCATTTACTTTGAGGTGCAGTAAAGACACTGCCGTATTACTGCTGAGGGAAGGACTGGCTACATATTGTATAATATTAGTACATGTTCCTGACTCATACAAACAAGAGTGCACAAATGCTTATATGGATACAGTGCGTCAACTAGATAACGAGGGCGTGCGCCTACCGCTGCTGATAGTCACTGTCAGTATGTATGATCGCACTGAGAGCTTGTTGTTGTTGTAAAAGCGCACAGTACACAATGATGCACTGCTATTTGCTTTTATCTTGTGTGGATAAGCATTACTCGTTTGCTAAGTAGTTGCATTGTCCGTTAGAGAGCTCAAAGCCGCATCACCCCTACAGAAGATGTAATTACCTTTCTTTCTTGACTGGATTCGCACTCCTTTGTACCTTATGACCACATAAGGGGAGGGATGAAAAGATCTTGACGCTACGCTACGATCACTTCACTAGGATATTTTAATCCAGGAAGAAATCCGGCTTAAAGCCTGTATATTTCCTACGAATAGACCAAAAAGCATAATACTCACAATAAATAAATTAGAACACAACATTCTCAACGAGCTATATTTAAAGTAGCGATGATTTTATTAATATTCATGAAACAAAGCTTTTCGGCCTTTTTTTTTTTAATTTTAGGTACCTTTTTGTTGGCTTCACTTATTTTTCATCAAGCCACTTGAAAAACTCTTAGGTTGTGGAAGTTTTATAGTCCTTCGTGGGCGGTCACGTGACGCTATTTTTACGAACTTAAATGAAAACACAAAACGTGACTGCCGATAAAAGTTACAAATATTTGTAAAACAATAACCAACATTAATATTGAAGTTATTTTGTTAGCAGGTTTATATTTATTCATAACGCATTGAATGATTTTACAATACCTATATTGCAAACATGAGTTAATTCCCGTTTTATTATTAAATGTTTTCCCCCTTAAACCGTAAAATCCTTTTATTGAATATTTAGTACGATGTGTTTTACAAGTAGGTACCAAGATGACGTTAATTTTGCGAAGTACTGCAATATTACGAATTGATGACTTAATAGCATCTCATAATATTTTCCTCTGAATATTGTCTCATTTAAAATATATTTCTAGTGAACTGATTTCCCACACAATACATAGTAACTTCCCGCTCTTCAGTTATGTACACGGCTTCTCGATTGGTGGAATCTGCGGAGCGCCTCACGGGCCGGAGGTTGAGAGGCCAAAGACCGGGTCACGCGGGAAACGGGGCCAAGGATCCAACCGGGCTGTCAAGCCTATTGATCCTCCGTGGAAGCTGTCATTGTCTCCCGGAACGTTCTAATAATACATTATTAGGTGTACATGAAAATTGGTTATGGTTGTTGAGTTTTCTTTTAAACTGTTGGGTATATTTTATTTTGTACTAGCGATAGGGCCCGGCTTCGCCCGCGTGCAGATAGTTTCTGAGTTCTTTAATTCGGGATGAAAAGTAGCCTAAGTCCGTCTCCATGGTCCTAAGTTCCTTAATATCTCTAAGTTATATTTTATCAAAATCGGTTCAGTATATTTTATTTTTATTTTAAATCATGGCAAACTTACAGCTAATAACAAAAGAAGTAAACAATATAATAAATAACATAAAGCCAATAAAAAGTTCTCACTTATAGTGACAAATTGAGAGAAAAAAAATCAAGTGTGAGCAAAAAAAAAAAATAAGCACCTTATTAACTAAAGAAACTGTGGCTCAAGCGCCTCCTCGCTACAGACACACTGGTTGAAAAAGTATCCAGATCATGTTGTTTGCATACATTGTTAAAGGTCTTACTCGCACGCACCAAATAACTATTCTGTCGATAGTTCGATGATGCCTTTGGTACATGTAAGGGTGGGTTAAAACGAATTAATCTAGTTGGAACATTAAGAAATATTTTCGCCAAAAGATCGGGGCTGTCAATATCATTCTTCTATATTTTTAAAAGAAATATGTAGTCGCTTATTTCTCTACGTTTACTGAGAGGCAATAAATGGAATTTTAACATACATATTATGTACATAGACTTTCGCATTTATAATATTTGTAGGGGTGTTTACGTTGTTCTATAGTTATTCATCCTATTGCAGGGCATGGATCTCCCCCGACACTATATAGGAAGCTTTGTCATAAAACACATAGTCCAATGTGGTATTAAACTAATTATCAGTCCACTTGAGTCACCTAAAGCCCAAAAGACCTAAAAAGTATGTCAACAACCGTATTTGGTCAAAATCTTTGATCCGTACCTGAATCTCGTCATCATAAACATGCATTCAACTAACTAATTTACATACATACAATCATAAGCTCCCGCCTTTTTTCTCGAAAGGGGTAGGCAGAGGTGTTACCAGGACATCCACGTTCCGTCTTGTGTAGGATGTGAGAGGGGAGGAGCCTAACAATTTTACCTTCTTCACAGTCCAAATCTTTTTTAATACAATCCAATTAAATAAATCAGTCTACTGACAGTCGGCTGTAGATCCCCAAAAATTTTGTGCACCGGTCTCTTTGTTCAACCTCGTTTACCAAGGCAAGGATCCAATTATAAAAAGTCATTAAAGTGTTCGAGGTTTCAGTAGTACTTAACAAAAGCCACGATTATATTACAATTACAAAAAAGAATGAAACAAAAATGTAAGATTTACGTGTATTAAATCATAGATGTTTGCAAAATTTGAAGTTAGTATTTGTCTCTCACGTGCATCATTACATACTCTTTTGTTTTTGCTCTTTGCTTGCATATTATGTGTTCTTATTTTATATTTGCGTGGGAAGTTCTTGAGACAATGGACTCCATTTTCTGTAGTATCATTAAAGTAAGGGAAGTAATAAAGTCAGCCGTGATCTTTGCAAATGGGATGCGAAACACTGATTGCAACTTTAACATGAATAATGATAAAATTACAATCATATATTACTTGGTATGTTAAGATTAATTACTTGTTATGTATACCGGTTGTTGAATTTATGTATTAACCTTTTTTAATAATACATATTGGGTCGATTATGCTTCATCATAAGTAACGGGTTACAAGATTCTTAACATCACTATCGTTTGGGTAAGCCAAACTATAGACGGACCCCTTTTTACCTACTTTTACTCCTTCGATTCATTATTTTTTCTATACGCTCATGATTCAGCACTCTCTAGATTTTACCCGTTTTAAAGATGTCGGTTATCAGCTAACTAACAAGGGTCAGTCAGTTGTCCATCTTTAATTTATACTGTTTTGGTGATATTTACCTACGTCTTTATCCTCCACGTTTGACAGCCTCCGTGGCGCAGTTGGTTAGACGCCGCCTGTGAAACGAGAGGCCGCGGGTTCGATCCCCGCACCGAGACAAATATTTGTGTGATCCACGGGTATTTGTTTCGGGTCTGGGTGTTTGTGAGACCGAAAAGTCTCTCGTAGCTTCTGATACCCACGACACAAGACTCGATCTTAATGTGGGGTCAGGACTATGTATGTGACTGTTGGGTGTATTTATTTATTTATTTATTTATCCATTATTACAGTACCTTGAATTCATTTCTCTACTCTAATTGTATTGAATGTCATAGGAAATGACAGGTAAAGACAGAAGACAGAAGTACTTGTTCGAACCTAAGCAAATAACCGCAATCCAGAGTAATTAACAAGCGTTTCAAGAAGATAATTGGAATTTAGGTTCATTTAGCAAACCAATTATACAGAATGTCATAATTTTGATCTATCTCAATAAACGTCCATTATTCTCGTTTATCTTATGTAGACTCATGTATTTACAAATGAAGTCCAGGTTTGTTACGCTATTGTTTAGTGTGTACTCTACGTATACTCTACGTGTACTCTACGTATACAAATAGATGACACATATAAGAAAAGATTCTGCCGGGTATATCATTGCATTCCAACACATACTAAACCGTTGATTAAGAAAGATGAAAAAATGCAAATGTATAAGACAAAAACATGTTAACGCCGTTGTAGTTTCATTCAAAATGTAAGAATATTGATATTTTTACATGATCGTAGACAGAGCTGTGCTAGGCGGAGCACATGTTTTCATAATTCATTGGCGTCGAATGCCAAAACAGCGTCCCGCGTCGACGCTGGCTGGTATTGATCGCGCGTGCACCAGACGCACGCTACACCCAACTCTACTACCGACTCCCTGCTCCCCACGCAACCGCGCCGCCGCCGTGATGTAACATCGCCTATTTACTAACTACAAGCCACCAGTTTTCATCATCATCCGCTATATCTAACGTAATCAAATGCGCAAGGACAAAGTATTATATTTACAGAACGATATCAGTATACATAATATTTAGTTTGTGACCCGAGCGCCCTGCACATGATGCGTCGGTTTGACCTAGTATTGACATTGATTGATACGGAATAACGATATCAATGAAAGACCTTTGCGAACAGCAAAGGTTTAAGAACATAACAGTGTAAGCAAAAATATATTTAAGAATGCAATTTACTCAGTCATATTTCCTGATGTAACCATCGGAACTTATTTTAAGTCATAATATGTTACTCCGTTCTTATGCGGACTTGTTTTTCAAGTGCAGATCCATTTCTGATTATGAGATACGCCTGTGGCTATCGTGGCGCAGATATAATGTCATAGCGAGCTTTATCCCCCTGGATGGGAGATGTTTTCGTTTGTTTCGTTTTTGGGAGTAATGGCGCGTAGCCTCCTACCCGGTTGATATATAATTTAGCGTGGCATCTGTCTAGTATCACGTACGGCGGTGGGCGGCGCGGCGTACTCGTCGATAGTCCCGAGCCTGCGCAGCGCCCGCCCTGCGGCAGATCGATACGCGTCGGCACGTCACCCCGCGTTGCATCCGAGGTAAACGACATCACCGACGTTATCATAGGTCTTTATGTTAATTCCGCATACCGTACGGCGAATGCGTACTCCTCATATTTTGTTGTTAATATGTGTTCATTTTTGCGTACATCTTTGCACTTAATACTGTAATACAAATACACATTAGGATAGGTCCTGGTCACGCCGTCCCCGGCACGGTAATGCAGAAATCTCGAACGATGACCGATAAATAGGCCTTATGGGTAACTTAGTAGAAAGATAACACCAATTTACTTGCTATACAGAACAATTTATTGCGTGTTTCTCTTATATCAAGCATAGGCTTTAAGCCCATGCTTACTAATATTATGAATGTGAATGTTTGTATGTATGGTTGTTTGTTGGTTGTATGGATGTTTGTTACTCTTTCCCGCAAAAATGCCTGGACCGATTTTGATGAAATTTGGTACAGGGGTAGCTGACACTCTGAAATAACACATAGGCTAATTTTTATGTCGAAAAATGTAGTGTTCCCGTGGGATGAGTAAGGAATCAAATATACGTATTTGCTACATTTTCAAGCTCTAATGGATGGCACGGGACGAGAGAGTACAGGATTGTATGCTTTTCGTCAAATGACAAAATGAGTCGGGACGGAAAGGGATATAACAAGACGAGACGGGAAAAGCAATATACTCGATGGCGGTCACATCGAGTTTAAATATAAAACAGTACGCGAAATAATATGCTGTTGATGTGGACTGGTCTCAATAACTATCTGCACCCGGGCGAAGCCGGGCCGGGCTGCTAGTGTAACTTTATTAAGAATTGACAAAATGAATCGATCTAAAGACTAGTATTAACTGTCACTAACAATTAAGACAAACATTTCATTTATGTACAGCCTCCCTAAATTATATTAATGGGGAAATCAAAATGCTTGACGAACTATGTACCATAATTTCTTAATACTTTCATAAGTAGTGACTGCACCTGTAACAAAGGAAATATTTTGTTTACAAAATTTCGCATTATGGCGGTAGGGCGTCGCTGTATCCAGCATCTGTACGTATAGGTACGCGTCCCCCTCCGGTAGACAGACCCCTTCGCATGGGAGGGGATGCGATGGTCACTGAGGAGTGCACCACGCCTGCTCAATGCGGTTCGGTGGATAAATTGATTTTCCGGCCAGCAGCGTCCAGCTCGCCAAAATGTCGACGCTATTGAAACAATACATCTCGGATTTTTTGTTGATGGATCATGGAGTAATGAACTCTTTTTAGGTTAGTCAATTTTATGACAGTAGATATAGATTTTTATTCAGGTCAACACAGAGTAACACACAAAAGTTGTTGGGTAGACAAATATCACATATAATCATAATGAAAGTGAATTGATAGTTTAAACTTAAATTTAAAAGAAGACAGTGATAAAATATCAAATGAAGATTGAAGAATCAAGCTGTAATTTTCATTAAAACTACATTACATTTTCTTTTAAAACTTATAATCATGTATTCGTTTTGACTCTATAAATAATAAGGTTGCAACATTTCATAGTAGGCTTGTACTCGTAGCCTCCCTGTCAACAACCACTCAAGGATATAATATGTATATATGTATGTATTTGTATAACTCGTATACATATTGTAAGTAAACAAGGCGCGGCTTATAATGAGTAGTCTTTTAGTGTCGGCGGGGGTGTAGGGGTGTGACGTCACGGGTCGATACCGCCACCCCGGCGGATGATGTAACGGCACATCGCGGGGTTGATGTAACCTGACTCACGTTATGTTTTCAAGGGTGGCGGAACATGTCGAATTACATTTATCAAGTGCGACATTGTTCCGTCATCATGGGTGGATTTGTATCTAACAGGTCTATCTACAATACACTAACAGGTACGAAGTATATTTTTTTAACAATTTTATGAGAACTGTTTGAAAACTCAACCCGTTTTTGAGTTATCAATGTTTTAAAACACTGATGTTTATAATTGTATCATAATTAGTCCAAAGGCGGGATATGATACACGTGATAACCCCAGGTAGAACGAAACACTTGATAGCAGTGTTTTATTGTATTATATTCAGAAGATATTTTTGGCGTCATACATATTGATCTCTAAATTATTCCGATTGATTGAGTTTATTTTAACTCTGTTTACTATTGAGTTTTTGCTTTGGAAACTAGAATGTATTCAAGTAGTAATAATAAATTATTGGTAATAAATATATCTTACACACGGTTTTTACATGTACAATGTACATACATTTGTTTACAAATTATATTATTGCCAAACCTTAGATAATAGGTACACCTATGTCTCATGTTCCCATACTATGCATTTAATTATTCGTGTAGGTACTCAACACAAGGGCCTGGAAAACAGTTAGCATCACGCAAGTTTTACTGAGTCGAAGTCGCTGGATGCAGGCCGCTTCCAACAGGTCTATATGGCGATCCATGGGGGAGGCATATGTTCAGCAGTGGACTTCCTGTGGCTGAAGAGAGAGAGAGAGAGAGAGAGAAGTTTTGCTATGATTCTCTTTGGGCCACATTTTTAACTTATCGTCTATGTCAAAAAGTGTTTCCATTAATCATTGGAAACTAACAACATAATAACTAATTATATACAATAATATATTTGTATCGATCTATTTACGTTCCGGTGTTGAGTACCTACCGTTAACCTCTGTAATGAAGCTGGCTTATGACTGTTTAGTGATTATTACATACTTTTAAATTTAATTTTTAGAAATATAAATTATCCAAATATTCTGTTTTTCTTCATTGTGATATTAATGTACTTTAAACATCTACGAAAACTCAGGTAAATAAAATAGTAAAATCGATCTTCAAAACAGAGTTAATTTTATCCGTATGCCCACCTTAACAGCCGCAAAATGCCATGGACTGCGTCACGCCGCGATATTTGTTTACAACATTGCAAGTAATCATGTGTAGATGTGTCTATTATTAGCGTTCCGAATTAGTGTTATGACGTCAATCTCATTTTATATGCTGGCAAGTCTTAAATTTGTATTTAGCTATGTTTGCTGCTCACCAAGCCGCACTCCAAAAATCTGCAAAAGACACTATTTAATTACTACAATTTGTCGTTTTCTCTTATTAATCTTGTAGAAACCTGAGTGGGCTATGGACTAGGGGACGCATTATCTTCATTCCCAGGCCAAGAAAATATTAACATTTTGTTTAATTCGAAACCTAATTACCCATAAATTTATTTTTAGTTGGATGATTTACTCAAAATGTTGAGGTTGAGGTGGCTGGTCGTAAGATTATTCGCCAAAATTTTAGTAACTTGCTTAAAATATCTCGTTGAGTTGAAGCTAGTTATTGTATACTATTTGTGGTAATAGCAGAGAGATGGGGAAGACAAATTAGTAAAAAGCATTTTTCTTCCTAATACTTAACTCTAGCGTCTTTTGTTTCACGGATCGTATTAGATATACATAAGTATAAATTACTGTAATGTGATATACAAGTTGGATAAGTTTTTTGGTAGATGGTCAGTGTAATAAGAGAGGTGGCGACTGGTGTGTGGTGTCCCCACGATTCGGCTGTTAATACGTGCGCTGAACGTAAATAAACATTGACACGTGTTTATGGGTGCGGGCCGACGCATGCGCACTGCCGGCAGACGCATCGATCCCTGCCGCCCCTCGGCACATTATACGTGATGCGAACAACCCTCGCAGGTCGCGGGAAACATCTAGAATCTCCATGTATGTTTTTTGATAACCGTTGTTGTTATGAGCCATTGAGCTAATAAATGTGATTCCTTACCACTCTCAGCACGTTTTTTTTTGTATTGCTATGAATGACGAGACGAGCCTGCCATTCGCCTGATGGTAAGCGATACGACCGCTCATGGACAGTAGCAAAACCAAACAACACTATGAGTTACAAGGCAATGCTTGGCATTCCACTGCGCTCGCCATCCTGAGACATAAGATGTTAAGTCTCGATATGTCCAGTAGTTACTCTGGCTACAATGTCCTTCAAACCGGAACACAACAGTGTATTTACACTGCTGTTTGGCGGGAGAAATAGACATTGCGGTGGTACTTACCCAGGCGGCCTCTCACATATGAGAGACCTACCACCACGTTTTATCATTTTGTTGTTGCTAAGCGCTGATTAGATTATTTGACAGCCTCTTGGCGCAATTTCTTAAAAAGCTGGCTATAAAATGAGAGGGCGCTGGTTCAATGCGAGGCTTATTTTTAATATCGACGAAAGATCCCCATTATATTTTTAACTGTAAGAAATGTTTCTTACCTTAATAGTGATGAAATACGTAGAAATTGTAGGGATTCTACAATTATTATTTTTTTCAGTAATAGAATGAGTAACTTTTTGAAGTCAATCTAGACAGTCTAGTCGGAGAGAATGCTTCTCGAAATGATGACTAACTGGAAATTACTAATCATGGGCGTACCAATAATTATTACTTTATAAATATATTCTAGTGGTGATATTATAAAGTAAAATTATGTTACAAAAGTGTACACTGGAAAGTACGTCATTTAAAACTATTTCTGTACCTTCTATTTACATAATAAAGCACGAAAACAGTTAAAACGCAATACTGACATCACAAAAGGCAGTTACTTCACGAAGCTATTTCGAACGAATCGACCTTCTAGCATGTAGATCAATGAAGGCTACAAACAAACGGGTAAATTTAACACCATTCAATTTGTGGTATAATGGGCACTTATATTTTGGTTACCTACCTGTTAAATTGATCTTCTGTTTACTAGTAGATTAAAGGCTAAACGGATCCATAAAAGTAGGAATAAATATTAATTCTCTTTGATAGTAGAAACATTTTAATTTTAGTTTCCAAAATCTACGTATTGGTTATCTATAATGATAGCACAGAGAGTATGTAGGTACGTATATTCAAATGCACGAATAAGTAATACTAAACACCTTAGTTGCTGTCCCGCTTATGAAATCTCATATCTTGAACAAATTACAACGCCGTAGCACAGCAGGCGAGACGCTGTATGTGTAACGAGATGCTACATTAATCCCAGAATCAAGACTAATATTTGCATAATTAATTAATATTTGTGTCGTGTTGGACCGGGAGTGACTATGTATTGTATGTTGCTTGAAAATTTCCTTTTAAATCTGATTATACGATTATTCGTGAAACATATATAAATAAAAGCCAGCCAAACATTCTGTAAGTCCAAACAAATCGCATTCCAGATAGAAATGTGTTATATTACAGTGTAATCTGTAGATCCGTGATGCGTGCGTCTGGTGCAGTTAGTTGGATGTAAATAAACAGAGGCGACCACGTGCTCACCTCGTGTACCTGCACGCCTTACAGCTCACTCAAGGAGATGTGCGATTCACTACGTCACAGTATAAACACATACGCAGATGCTTATCTTGAAGTGGTAACCAATTTGTTTTTTACTCAGTCTTAAATGAATTTATTATCTGTATGAGTAGTTCAATTTTTGATACTGATTCGGAAAGGAATTCATGCATGATGCAAAGCAACACACTCTCTCTCTTTCTTTCTTCAGCCACAGGAAGTCCACTGCTGAACATAGGCCTCCCCCATAGATCTGTTGGAAGCGGCTAGCATCTAGCAACTTCTTTCAATCTTAACCACGTCGTCCGTCCCCACCTTGTGGGTGGTTTTCAACTTATTGGTCGCGACCCCGTAGGGGTTTGCGAAGCCGTACTCAGAGGGTCGGCTTTCTTACAGAGTCTTAATAATAAATATAGGTATCAAAATTTAGAAAATCATAAACATAGTTTCCTAAAGTACTAATTGTGCAGAGTATCTTCCGTCGATTTCACAAGCGAAAATAAAGTAACGTGCTGGTTAAGTGAATGACATAAGAAATTGAACGAATCATTCATTTAATATTGCGTCAAATGCAATGATTATATAGAATATTATTATTTAATCATGGGCCAAATGTTCCCGCCGTGCTACCCGCTGAGATGATTCCGTGATTTTTCTTGAAACGGTGGTTGAGATTTTACCATTATTTTAACCATCAAGTAAATACGCTAATTGGCAGATGATGTAGCCAGTAAAGTACTGATAATAGTGTAATCATAGGATAAGTGTTACTGGAGCATCGTAAAATCGACACGTGATGTTACGGGTGACTTTAACTGATGACTAACCTAATCCAGTTTATTTGTACGAGTAGATGGTGAACAAGGCCCCAAGAGTGTCATTTGCAGGTGTCTAGATTTAGATGATCGGCTCTAACCACTTATTTTGCTACTTTAATAGTAATAGCTATCGATTTGCTTCTTCGTAAATTACAAAGATTTAATGCACGTATGGGACCCTTTTTATTCCTATTTTAATGTCTATAGCACGCTAATAACTTAAATGCTGTGCGTAAATATCGTTTGAACTTTCACGATTGTGGCATAATTGCAACATCAGGGGGGGTTACCCTATGATCCGAAACGAAGTTCGAACGTCGTACGTAAAACTGTAAGAATGTGCCTAGGTACTTCACAAAATGTTCGAATCATCTATGGTACGACGTAACCATGGACTAGGTTCAGAGTGAATGTCGTGTCATAGAGAATTCAGAATAGTATTGATTTTTTGAAGGTGGAAACTTCTTACTTACTTCGAATGAGATGTGTGGAGGTTCTTCTATATTGTCTCTTCTAAAATGTAAGTACATATCTTCTTAAATATATCTTCTGTAATTCATCTTCAAAATTTTATTTCTTTTCACTTATTCTTGAAGATGGTCGTAGACCGGGGCCATGGCAAGGGTCGCCATGAGATGTGTGGAGGTTAGAAGGTTCGTAAATAAAACACTCCTGCTCGGATCCCAGATTCAAAAGCATATATTTAATATTATAAAATACAATATCTGCAACGTAGGCAATAACTTGAGAATTAATAAGCAGCATACATACTAGCGTATTAATATAAGGGAGCATCTACACTACACGAACTTCGTTTCTGATCATAGAGTAATCCCCTAGATTTGTTCAGTAAAATGTATTGTAATTATTCTTGGTTGAACATTATTTCTGTTTTATTTTACTCCTTGGAAGGTAATGAATTGCCCCTATTTGAATTTCGTTTGATTTTACATATCTCATCTTAACATCAGACGAAAAAAGATTCTAAATCTTTAATGTAAATAGTTTACATTTAAATATATTATATAGTCTGTAAATATAAAAGCTCGAACTCTCTGTTGCAACGTTTTAGACATACAAGACAGAAATATAACTATAAAATTGTTTCTAATTTTAAAGATATGGGGCCTATTATCTATGAACTTGACAAAACCATTTAAACGAAACAACTAAACGATAATCAATCTCAGCCAGCGTAAATAATAATTTATATTCATTATTTTTTTGACTCTAGGTCATTTATTATTAGACGTGCGAAACATATTTTTAAGACCTTCAAACCGAACATTATGACACACGAGATTATGTAATGATACAAATCATTGTTCAAAATTTAGGTAGTAGTTAGATGCAATAATTCTGTAAAAAAACAACTTAGGACAATGCACGTATTATGTTAAAGGCAACTAAACTTACTTTGCCTTGATCAGATTTCAATTTATTGCGATGAATCTTTCAAAATTGCCAGAATTACTAACAAAATTTGAATCACTTTATGAGCGAATGAGAAGTGAATGTTTTTTCACAGAAGAGAGGCTGTTATCGAAGCCGGCCAGTCTAAATGAATTCGTGTCGGATGCGATTATCTTTTCAACCGTGATGAGGTAGATTTTACTAACTCTGAAGACTAACTCAATTACTTGATTGCACATTTCGAGCTCAATAAAATCTGAAAATGTGACGTATTGTGAAACTTTTTCATCACAGTTCCGAGTGTCTATCACCTTTGTCTAAACGTTGATCATTAGCTTAAATCTCTCTATGGTCCACATCTCTAATGAAATCGTGGCTTTTCACACGATGCATCCAAAAATCAAATCACATCTGTATGCTTGTAGTAATATAACGAAAAATTTGTATCTGGTGGGTGCAATATACTGCTCAATTTATTTCATTTCGTCTGGGTTGGCGTCACTTCTGGAGTCTCAAGCTATAAATACATTATTCTCGCATCGTGTTTCGTTTAATATGCGTTAACTAACCAGTTTGACGATTGAATTATTAAATTTTCGTCGGAGATGTGGTGTCACAGAGTTACTTGTGAATATATTTTACGGCGCGGCGCAGAGACGGCGCTCGTTGGTATCCGCTTCTGGAATGCGTCTGTTGGAAAGTTGCAACGTGAGACGATTGTAGTGATTGTACGTAGCGACTTGCGAGACCAAGTGAGCCGCCCGCCGAACGCGCACACGATCACCGGTTCATCATCCAAGTTTACCTGGCCGCATAACTGTTTTTTCTCCGATCCCCGGCCGCATACAAAAAGCGATGAGCCGACTTCATTATTAATAAAGCACAACAAAAATGAGCGGCAACATGGCGAAGTGAGCGGTGCTAGTTGCGACGTTGCCGGGCCGCACGCTCGGCTGACTCGTCATGTGACGTCACGTCTCAAGATGGCCGCCACACCGGTCGCGCGGCGCGTCCCCCCGCTCCCGACATCCACTCCGGCCGGATCCGACTGAAGCGCTCGGTAATAATAATTTAGAATGCAACCGTCAGAAAGGAAACCGAGCGAGAATAGATTGAAATTTAATGCATGGAACACGTCTACAATACGCGTTAACGCTAATTGTTATTCCACAACAGATGCTGTTTACTTTCGTTGAATAACATGGATGGCGGTTAGCGGAATCGAGGGTCGCCGGCGCGGCGTGCGAGCCGACTCCGTGATTCATTTCGTTAATGGTCTAATTTGTCGGTGACGCATTCTCGGGTTTTCGATTCTCTTTATCGATCTCGTTAAACACTGCGACGCGCCCGCTATCTGCCACGGTACTCGCTTTCGTTTCCATTAGACGTTATCGATATTTACACAGTGTATCTATAACGTGTAACTCCAACTGGTCTAGGTATATCACGTTTTTTTAATAACCTAATCGCCTTTTTCTAAACCAGTAAATATACCTAGGTACATATACGCATTGTTTAACTATATGCTTTTAATGTAGTTTTTTGGTTCTATATCCAATATTGAAGCGTCATATAAAATGTGTGTCATGTCAAAATGTGTCATGCAAATTTTTTCCGGCATGCGTCTCGTTTTCCTAGTCGGTATGAACCTTCGCAGCGCACCGAGCGTTGCACCCTCATCAAATTCAGTAATAACCCCATTGCACGCGCGGAGTGTGTGGGGCGGGGGAGTGCGGCAAGCGGGATGCGGTGAGGGTATGAGGACAGGGTGGCGGGTGTGGCGGGTGCGGCGCTGCACGTATAGCGTTCGTTATCGTGCGATAAGCGCTGCGGGTCGGAGAGTGCGCGGGTGAGGCGGGTGGCGGGTGTGAGCGAGCGCGGGCGCGGGAGAGCGGCGCATCCGCGTCGCGGCTAACGGCTCGTCCTCGGCGCGTGGTGGCGGTGCTGCGCGCGCTGACGTCACCGCTCGATAATGGCCGCCGCCCGCCGCCCGCCACCGGCCCCCCGCGGCACTCGTCGCCCGAGCTCAGTCTATCGTCGACCCGCCGCCGGACCGAGTGCCTCACACGTATCGTGCCCCGCGCCCGCTAATTTCGCGGACCCGAATGTGATACTAAACAGTGTTTGCGTGTGTACCATGGTGACGGTGTTTTTCTCAGCCGGTTCGATAAATCAGTGACAATTTACAAGAGAAACGAGGAAAACCGATCTCTCGCGCTCCGCGCTCCACTCGGCGGCGAGATGTCGGTGATGCAGAAAAGACAGCACTGCTACTTGTGCGACTTGCCCCGCATGCCGTGGGCGATGTTGCACGAGTTTTCAGAAGCGGTGTGCCGCGGATGCGTCAACTACGAAGGCGCAGACCGCATCGAGGTGGTGTTGGATACGGCACGGCAACTGAAACGCTCCCACGGGTTCCAGGAGGGTCGCGGCCTCTCGCACGCGAAGGGCACCCACCGCGCGCCACTCGAGGCTCACCAGAACGGAGCCGACACGGCCGCGCGCGGCCAGCCCGCCCCGCCGGCGCATCACACTCCCACTGCAGGTTTCACTCTGCACCACCCCCGGCCTACTGCAAGCGCGGGTCTGTTGGAATACGGAAGCCGCCGCGAAGAACATGAGGGCAGACGGTTGACACACTTGCCTACTCACCACCTGCCGACGCACGGCGGCGCCCGTCTCGCGCCCGGTCTGACGCTCAAGAGACCGTTGGACGATGACGACCATCCGACGCACCACGAGCCTGCTAAAAGGCTGCTGGAGGAGCACTCTCGGCCGCCACTAACTCGCGGAGATTCTCTGCCCGCTGTGTCGCTAGCCGCTGCCTCTTTTGCACAAGATCGTGTCTTCAAACAGGAGAAGCATCCTATACGCACACCGTCCTTCGATGGAACCTCTTTCAAATCGAATGGTATGTCTTTTTTTCTAGACATTTTCCATCTTAATTTTGTATCATTCATAAGTCGGTATTCATGGTAAAATAATTAACTTATTTGGTTTGTTGTAATATACACAGCCCATAAAATATTTTTTAATGTTTAATTATTTGTATATTTCATATTTAAAAGTATGCCAAAACAATTTTTTCTCAAATTAAAATTAATAAGTAAAATATATAAGTACTTCATTATTAGAAAGTATATTGTATTTTTTTAAATTGTGACATTGGAAATATAAATATTTGTTTTAACGTATCCCTTATAGTTCTTAATTTAGTATCGGTCGTTTTCCTCTACAAACACATCTTATACCTTTTTAACAGAAAATACGATACTTATTTAACATATTTAAAAACTTCTGTGATCCGTTACATCGTAAAAATGATGAATAAAGCAAGTTTTAATTATCGACATAAAAAAGAATCATAATTGCGGTCGGCATAGTTTCTTCATAGCAAGATATAATGTTGTAAAACGCTAATCGAACTAAACTCATCGGATTAGAATTCTAATCATAGCTGATATAGCAATGCGGAGTGTTGAAATAAAGTGTAATATCATTGTTTACAAATAACGATGTAACCTACATATATAAAAATAGATATTTAGTGTAGTCACGCGTGGTGCGATAACACGAATGATAGGCAACGAACGTGAACGTTTCCGAAGCGACGAGTGCGCGGCGCGGTTCGACGGACGTTTTGCGCAAGCGTCCGCCACAAGACTCGTATCTAGGTAGGTGCATTAAGTGAGTCCATAAATACGAAACCGGTCCGACTGGTTGAGCGTTCTCGAAAGCGAGCCGGCGGCGGCCTCTCGCACACCACCACCATGCTAGCGGCAACGTACTGACACCCACGTAACATACACGGTCGTGAATGCATGCACCACTACACGAGTACACTAGTACACCAGCACTCCGGCACACGAGCACACCACGACGCGCGCTGCTGCGCCGTGCGCCAGCTCCGTGCCTCGCGCCGGTGCGGCAACGTCGCGTGACGACATTTTCGCTCGCGTACGTATGTAGGTAGGCCGGCGGGCGAAAAAATATACCTCCTGCCTACGCTTGGCAGAGTCGCTCGACCACATTCCGCTGGCGTGTTCAGCGAGCGCTCAGCCGCGGTCGCCACGAGCCG
The DNA here is from genome assembly GCA_905220455.2 of Deilephila porcellus. NCBI lineage: Eukaryota > Metazoa > Arthropoda > Insecta > Lepidoptera > Sphingidae > Deilephila > Deilephila porcellus. The sequence continues at coordinate 559,540 of LR999984.1, read as the reverse complement.
CCGGCCAAAAAGGTCACCGCGCGTGACGTCACTGCCGCCATATGGGCCGTGCCTTCGCCGCCACGCTTCAGCCGGCCATCCGACCATAACTCACGCCCTTTACCACGTTGCACTAATGAACAATCCTTGTTTACATTCAATTTCAAACGTGACACTGTACTGTACATTGCGACCTTTCGTTTGGATGACACACTTTTATCAACATTTAACAGACGTTTGTTTTATAGCACGAATTAAAGAAAACAAATGTTTACATTTAGAAGTAACGTAAAATATTTATTGTTGCATCATTCACAGTCACTTTGTTAGTTGAATATACATATTTTGATATGAAATACAATTTCTAGAATTATTGGTCAGGTTCTTTTTTGCTACACATCATTATCCTAATTTTACTTCAACTATAAAAACCAATATTTATATGTAAACGTAATATGCGTATATGTACACGTCATGATAATGAATGTTTCGTAACATAGCAACGGGCGACTAGCAGCGGTTGTACGTGTGCATACGCATGCGCACGCTCACACACATACACACATGCGCACTGGCAAGGGACCCACATTTAGATAAGTTTGGCAACGTCGCGGCGGCTCATCCCGCAGCCTGGTACCCAGCTCTGTATCAGAGTAGTGTATTAATTCATTTGTTATAGTAGCGCACTAGGCGCCCGTGCCTCGTCTACTGTACGAATAGAGTACACTATGTGACCATGCAGTGACACATCGCCGTGCCGCGCCGCTCACTACGTAGCGCGTATTAAACACACAATGTTATTTATAAGACGTTATGTGCGTGTGTGAACGTATGTTTACTATCCGTCGGTCCACCGCAAACGATGTGTCATCCAACATTGAATGTGAGGTTATTCGGACAAATTGAAACGATGCTGCGCGACTGTAATGCGTCGCCGGCGGCTGGCGCGGCGCGAGTGGCGCGCATCGCGTCTCGTACCAGTTACTATTCTCAACGGTGACATCTTAAATAAAATCACACTTTTAGTTCGTTCAACATAATGGAATTAATCTAATTTTCGACGTGATTACAACCGTCACGATGTATCTTATCTAGTTTTTATTGTAGAATGTCACGTTTTTGTGTTTGGCGTAACGATCGCCAAAACCTTTTCTCGTCAGCTGTTTAAACAAAATCTCCACATTACCGCAATCTTATAAACACATTCATAGCATTTAATTCACGAAAGAAAAATACATTTTATTTTTATTAGTAAGAATACCGGCTTTTCGTTATAACAAAATTGATGTATTGTGATTGATGTGTCGGTTCATTGCAGGTTATGGTAATGCCGCTCCGCTGACCAATGGGTCGGCTGGCTCACCCTTGGGCCGCACGGCTGGTTCGCCGCCGGTGACAGGCGCTGGAGGCGCCGGGCCTTCGCCTATGGCTGCGCTAATGTCTGTCGCCGACACGCTGCCGCCAGGCTCGCCCCGGTCTGCTGGAGGATCACCGCCGCAGCCGCCACCTCAACGGTCCGCTAGCCGGTCCAGCCAACACTCGCCCAACTCCTCAGGTATTTAAGGTTTCGTAAATTGAGGAACGAAATATGGGACGAAATTAAATGATATCGTTGATAATATATTTTTATAACGTTCATAACTCGACGAAGAACATTCTCTTTCAAGGATTTTTAATAACAAAACTGCAACGTCCACATAATAAACCAAAAAGTTGGATAACTTTTGTTGCAATCACGCGACTAAAACATAACGGTAGTCCGCATGGTCCGCACTCGGGCCGGCCGGGTAACGGCGCCCGACGACCGCTTGCGCCCTACGTCTAGCGACACTCTGCCGACTCTCGCGCGTCATTTTCACGCGATCACATAACAGCCGAATATCGTTCCCCTCGTTTCTAAATGTTTCGCTAAATCCTCAGTAGACGGTATCTTAATAAATTGATCTCCGGTCCGGCAGGGTCGAACGGCGGGCGGCGGTCGTCGGGCTCCCGGCACGTGTCGTCGACGACGTCGGTGTCGTCGACGGAGGCGGGCGAAGGCGCGGAGGCGGCGGCCACTGCGCCGGCTCCTCTGCTCAAATGCACACTGTGCCAGGAGAGACTTGAAGATACGCACTTCGTGCAGTGCCCCAGCCAGCCGCACCACAAGTTCTGCTTCCCTTGCTCCCGGGACTCGATCAAACGACAGCAGGGATCCGAGGTTAGTGAAGTTTTTCATATTGTTATCCATTACTGCTTCGTTCTACCACTAATGGCTATCAAGTTTCATCGTAGTCCGCTCAACTTGTATCTAAAGAAATTTGGTGTTGCAGGTGTATTGTCCTAGCGGGGAGAAGTGCCCTCTGGCAAACTCGACGGTCCCGTGGGCATTTATGCAGGGAGAGATAGCGACGATCTTGGGCGAAGAGTTCAAGCCGAAAAAGGAGCGGGAGACCTAGGGCAACGCATCGTTGCCCCGATTTTACCTCTTGCCCCTCTCGCTGTGATCGCACGGGAGGAGTGACGATTTGCCGCGGCACGCGGCCGCAAGCGCACGACGCGCGGCTCCGCGGCGGAGCGACGCCAGCAGTCGCAAATACACCGACACATTTGTATATAACTTTGTAAATAGTCAACTTTAACTTTAATTCGCTCGCCGGTGGCCGTTTAAGTATCGGATGTGGGTTTCCGTGGCCGCGGACGTAGCGGTCGCGGCGGTATGAGCCGTGTTCAGTATATTGGCCTTGTCTTTTTCTTGTTTGTATCGGGGCAGTCGACGCTTCGGGCGACGTCGACGACTCCCTTCAGGATTCCGAAAATAGTACATATCTGTTTCGATGAATTTTTTATTATCACTTGTCTCGTCGACCCGCATGATTCACGGGATTATATTGATCTGAGGCCGTTCTTATCTTGTATGGTAGTTTTATATGGGGGGACGGCCCGAGTCGCCCTGTGAGCGGGATTCATTCGTATGCCATTTTCTTAGTTACCTTTAGGTCCCGAACCATAGCGAACTTGGCATTTATTTATGTGATTCTTATATACTGTACGAGTATTATGCGATATCATGATCATGACATATTTGTGTAGTCGAGAGTACTGATTGTAAAAATTGTAGTGGTTGGATATCGGATGCGTATCGCTCCATGTACAGGCCGTAGCTCAATGTATATTTGTATTTATTACATTCAGCGCATGCGAAATAAACTTATTTTATAAAGCGATTTATTCAGAGTGGCTCGAGTTCCGTTATTGTCTTGCATTCGACGATCAGATTCGGTATGGTGAAAAATTTTAGTATATTTGTTTGTTAGCTACGTTACACTTTCGGATTGGAAATCACTCAAAATTGTAGTTATTGGCGCTCGGCTAAGTGTGGCGGCGCCAACTCTTGAGTTGGTTGTTTTGTTCGGGTGGGTAGGAAGCGCGCGCGGCAGGGCGCGGCGCGGGCTGCGGCGCGCGCCTCCAGCTGCAGTATTAGCGACAGCGCAACATCGCTTGCACACGGGGGGAGGCGTACCTAGTCATTTTGTGAAATATCAAATTGTCAGTTCCGCGAACACGCGGCCGTTATAGGAACTCTTAAAACTCGCTGCTATATTTGTATAAAGTGAAGTAATCATTATATAATATTATCATTATATATGTCATAATGTTAAACGACTCGTAGTGTACGTCAATTTCGAAGACTATCAGACGACGGTCGATTGGTTTCAGATAATTTTAATTTATGCATTTCTAACTGATTTCGCGATTTTATAGTGTGATAATTATGTTTTCATTTAGACGTTTCCATATTCACAATATTTATACAATTGCTAACTTTGGATTACATAATGACAAGTTAAGTCTACATGTTATAATAATAGATACCTAGCCTCATATTATGTATACATATTTCGTCGTATCTCCATAAGTCTTTAACAGAAAATATAATCAGATAAACGTGTGTGACAGTTTGCGTTACGAAATTACCAACACGGATCTTTTTCAATTTGTAGCTTTATATCATTAAACGAGACGTATGTAAGTCTTTAAACACTGACTAGAACGTTCAATTAAATTGACAAGTCTATTATTTATTTTAGATGTTATATGTGTAAATATATACGTACGTTGTATATACTTTGTCTACTTGTAAATATTTTAGATAACTTTGTGTATACGGTCATACTATTTGAAAGCCTTTGATCCAGTATTAGTAGGAACTTTGAGCTTTGCAATATTTTCTAATTTATTTTGTTTAAATTAGAAATGTATAATAATTTCACACGACACGTGGTTTCATTTAATATTGCCTCTTTCATGATTATACATTCGCCACGTTACTTTATTTGGAAGTCGATGTGTTTAAGTCGCATTAACTATTTTGCTGTGACATTTGTATACGCTATTAAGCGTCGTGTTTCTGATAGATTCGAAATTGATAAGTAGTATTATCAGTGTCGAGCTGGAATTTACCCGATGGACGGGTTTGTAATGTGTTGAATTACACGCCAAATTGTGGCATTGATAAATTTTGTAAGCACACAATGTGCAACTTATTTTTACTCTTTTGATATGTTAAATGTTACAACTATGTCGTCGGAAAAGGAACTTTTGAATGTAACTGTGTAGTTATTTTTGCAAAATCACAAGCGTATAAAATGAAATAATGCGATTGTTTTTTAATGGAACACATGTTGTTCTATTCCCAAATGTTAGTGACAATGTTTTATACGAACTGATGGGTATTAGATATGCGTTTCATGCATACTGGCAATCGCATGTTTATTTCAGGGTTATAAAAATTTGCACAATAAACAATGGATTTTTTGTTTGTTATATTTAACATATCAAAATGATTTAATCCGCCTTTATCAATAGGCTTGTTTTTAGCTGTCGACGGTGATTCGACACGAAAATATATACTTTTGAGAATTGTCTCTTTCTTACTGTAAGCAGCAAGTGAAAATGCTTCGATTAAGACGTTAATGTACATGTTGGTGAAATACAATTGATGTGATTTTATATAATTTGTGATTTTATTTTGCCCTTACAAATCATCCTTGTTGTAATTATTTTTCAGCTCTCCAAATTTTAAAGTCCATTTTAATAATGTATATACATATTTTTAATAATAAATATCTTAATAAAAGTGCATAATGTGTTATTATTTGTAAAAGAAAAAAATAATTATCTCTTTATTACATAACTGCTTTTGTTAAACCATTAGTGTACAATGTACATACAATAAATGGAGAAATACTGGTCGACTTCAGATGATTCTTTGTCGCATGACAATATATTTTATGCCTAGGTTATAGCAAAAAAATATAGTATGACAGCAAATCTAGCGATAAACCGTAATAATTTTAGTTTATGGCGGAATAAAACAAAACAATTAGATGCAACAATGGAAAAGAGTACACAGAGGCGATAATCGCGATAGAAAGGTGGGTAGCTAGTTGAACTTACAAAAAATAATTATTATTTTTAAAAGAGAAATCCACTACACTGGGTCGCTGGTAAATAATAAAATACATGACGATACTGACTTACCCAGTTTATAATAGATAGAAATAATAAATATAGCAATAATTACATCTCGTCACTTAGAAAAATAGTGAACAAAATTAGATGAGAGTCAGTGACAAAACTAAGTAACATACGTTTTGTTTCCCGTTTGTCTACAGATCGGAGCAACGGAACAACGGAGAGGATGCCAGAGCCGCTCTGTCTGACAAACAGATGAGGACAGGTCCAAGATACCCAGTCGATCGATATTTGGTTAGTATTTGCTACAATATACTTTACGAAGAAAATACGTGCATGCAATTTAAAAAAATCATCTTGAACATAAAGAATGGAACTGTAAAACGGTATAACTTGAAAATTTGACTACAACAATACGATCTTGAGCATAATTTTATAAAAAATACTATTGGAAAACGGAACAGTATGAATCTGGCTACCAACCATTGCAAGAAGGGTAATAATACCATGGTATAACTATACAGGGAACTACATACAATTCTATATTACTCGCAACTGCTAGTACATAATATTTTACTCTAGTTCTTTATTTAAACGAACTGCATATAGAATGTGAATAACCCTAGAAAATGAATGATTTATATCCCTGGTTGCCACGATAATATGCAATTACATAAATAAATAAATACACCCAACAGTCACATACACAGTCCTGACCCCACACTAAGATCGAGTCTTGTATCGTGGGTATTAGCAACTACGAGAGAATTTCGTTCTCACAAACACCCAGACCCGAAACAAATACTTGTAGTTCACACAAACATTTGTTTTGGTGCGGGGCTCGAACCCGCTGCCCCTCGTTTCAAAGCCGGCGTCCAACCAACTGTGCCACGGAGGCTATGTATACCAATAGTAATTTTGTCTAAGGGAACTGTTTCTAAATACGTAGACAAGTTTTAGTACGGTTGATTATCGACTAGGGATCTCAGAAAAAAATGAATAATTTTGTGTATATTAATTTTAAATGCATAATTGTATTACCCTTTTTGCTTCAAGGGCCTGCTTTTCCTAACCCGATATACAATTTAGATTGTGTTAAAACAATATGACCTGAAACTGTAAGCTTCATGTTTTTAAACTTGCAGGTTGAGAGCAGCAAAAACATTGAAATGGTTAACATCATAGATGACGATATATGGGATCCAGAACCAGCATTAAGACCGGAAGATGAAATCATACTACGGAAATTGCACGAGATGCTGCAATCAACTGCAGACGACTTGAAACTGCTGTCCGGGGAACTTTCCAAATTTCATGAACCGGGTGTACAAATCAAAACAGCACCAATACCTTTGGATGAAGAATTTAACGAAAAAGTTCACATTGAAGAACTTGTCAACGCAAAATTTCACGGATACAAAGTTGTTGATAAATCTACAACAGCCGTAGGACTTGATTTCATTAAAAAACCAAAGCCTTTATTTAACGTACAGAGGCCCAAGGTAAACAATACCGGCGTACAGGTAAACGTAGCACCGACGCTTCAAACTAAACCAGTAAAAAGAAATTTAGGTATATCTCGCACTAAGGTAATACAAATTAGCGATAAGAAACAAGATAATAAAAATAATGAAAAGTTTAATAATTGTAAAGTAATTAATAACGCGCCAGCTATAGTTTATAATGAATTATGTTATAAATATGTTGAACCGAAAATAAACAAAAACCCTCAGAAAGTGCTGCAAGTACAAGAAATGCCAAGCATTAATATAAGAAGTGAATTGAAAGAACAAAAGGTTGTAAATATAGATATTTTGCCAGAGCGTACAGATAGTAAGCACATTAATAGTAGTAAAAATAACGTATCTGTGGTAACTATTCAACATGAGACAGAACCAAAGCAAGTACCTGTAATAACTACCGAGCCAGTGGAATACATACAACCAAACTACAACAAGCCAGTAAGAAAAGTATATAAAATATCGTCATGTGATAGCAGTGGGTCAACAAACAAAGTTTCTTCGGACATCATACCCATGCCAAAAGACCACAAAACAAAATCAAATACAGTCAGGTTCTCTCCTAAATCACCACAGCGCGTTAATCGTAAAAAGAAAGAATCAGCAAGTCATAAACATTCTGAGAAAAATTTAAATTTAGAAGAATGGAAAAATAAATTAAGCAAATTTTATGGTACATCTACTTCCAAAAAAAATGGACATGCTGTTAAAACAAAAAATAATAAAGGAACTATTACAGGCAAATCATCGGCGAAATCTTCTAAGCTAAACAATGCTGAATACATTCCCTATTCGCAATTGACATTAGGTGGAGTTAGGATTAGTGACTTAGAAAAAGAAATACCAGATATTCCAAATAAAAATGATATACCGCTCAGTCCTATTTTAGATAAAATCTTAAGTAGTCGCGAAAATAGCCCTAGACATAAATCCAAGGAAAGTCCCAGAGTTCTAACAACATCTGATGAAAATTTATTACAAGAAGTGTTGGATATTGAGAAAACTATAAGTGAGACAATATCAAAAAGTACCTCTAAGAAAGCAAATGAAGTTGTAACACAACTGGATGCAACTGATGATAGTGACACTGAAGAACACCAGAGTTATGTAGATGACTTTGAGGATGAGAAATCGGAACAAAGTAATAAATCTATGAGTAATAGCAACAATAATGATTTACAGTGTAACTTTTCTACGAAATCTACGACTAACGAAGATTCTGCTAGTTCCAATGATAATATTAACCTCGAAGTACCCGGAACATCTAAGATTCAAAATATAACATACACTAAAACATCAAATCTTTCTTTCAAAGACTCAGTAGACATATTTGAATTTATTCATTCTGTAGATAAACAAGACACAGGGACTCAAAGTGCCATTGCAAGTATAATTTTGCCAAAAGAAACCCAAACCTCACCCAGAAATGATAAACCTAATATACAACCTATACACAATGACCTATGGCCGTCAATAGATCCTTCAGGTGAAGTAGAAAATTTATTTAAATTAGAAAAGGATTTTATTAAAAAGTTAATAATAGATGAGTATGGAGATCTGTTGGAGAAGAATTTGACCAAGCCATCAACATCAAAGGACAGCATGGCTGAGAGTGACAAAAATGTGGCGGCATTTCAGAAAAACACTCAAACATCTCCTGCAAGAGTTAAAAACGTTATGACTTCACCAAAAAGGACTAAAACACGGACAACTTCTCCATTTGCTTTATCTGTTCCCATTGACCATCAAACAAGTCCAATGATTTTAGTTACTCAAGATCAAGGTGTTAATGTTAGTATTAGCAATGATGATTGTGACATCTCAGTAAATCTTTCATCACCAAGATTTAGCCTTCGTTTGCCCCAAACCACTCGAGATGTCCTGTCCCAGCTAGGCAGTTGTAGCAAAACTCCATCTAAAATTGAATCAAAATCTAAAACTTTAATAAAATCCATCACACAAAGCTCTACATCTATAGATGCTGACAATTCATCATCTGAAATAAGTAGTTTAGGTGAGGTTAAACTAAAACTTAACAGAAAGCTTAAAGCAAGAAGAGTTCCAACAATTTCCGAATCAAGTACCACTTCATCAGTTTCCCAGTACAGTTCAGATGTATTCTCTGGAGGAATATTACCACTTAGGAGTGAAGGAGAGATCACTGGTCAAGGCGTAAAGAAAAGTCGCAATAGTGATGGTGAAACTAGTTTTGATCTGTTAGGATAAGTCAAATTTGGAATGAAATATATAATTGGAAATAAAATATTATACTTGTTATAAATAGTGTAAGAGAAACTTGTTATAAGTTGCCGACTTAAACCTTATGATAGTTTGGAATATTTTGTTGATGGTATGTTTAAAAACAGATTTGAAATATATTGACCAGCTGTTAAATACACCTAAAAGGTACAGAAGTTTTAAGTGCCTTATATATTATGTTTGGATATGTGTATGATTCCCTTGTTCACACCTAGAGTACAAAGTTTATTGTAATATAATATGCTATGATTGTTAAGATTATGTATAAGTAATTAGTTTTATAATGCCATTTTTTTTGTTAGGTAACAGATTTTTGTAATATGACTGAAATAAAATGTTGTTTCTGTAATGTATATTTTTTATTCTAATTTACATAGATACCTATTTCACGAAATTACCTAATTTTAATAAAAGGTTGTAGATTTAGAGTATTTTTATTATAGAGGGGCGCTGTTACTTTTAAGACGTAGATAAAAATGGTAGTGCCGGGCAATCTTATTCTGTCCTCTTATTGGCTGACATTAGTCCGACATGCAAAAATTATTTGAAAAATAAAATAAATGCTTTAGAGCAATTCAATTCCACTCTACCAATATTACAAACAAAAATTAAAAACATAGATATTCTAGTGTTTTGAAGATGCAATGCGAATGCATAGATATTACACTATACGCAAATGTATGACAGTGCTCCCTCTATATTATAAATACTCTTAAGGTTTTAGATTTAGGTACTTACCGTGTTGCAGCAGTCTTCCACATTTCTTCCATGAACCTCAAGTCAGAAAAGCACCCCGATATTCATATGTGAGAATAAACATTTCCTTACAGAGGAACCACCTTATATAATCTAAGGGAACCACTATGGTATAAAATAACCTTTTGATTAGTGTTCTCAAACGCTTATTAAATTGGAGTATTTTATCATAATAGCCATAAGAAACTATGTTAGTCAATGGAAAACTTACCTTGGTACTTCTCAATGAGGAAATTTATTACCTCAATGTTATTTCTTTACACAAATGTTCTTTTAAAAATATAAAATGGGTCCACCAATATCCATAAATAAAAGCAGACACAAATAAACTACTTATTATCTTTATTTCATTATTAAAACCGTTGATCATACATTACCCAATATCTCAAATAAAATGTTATGAAAATCGCGGTTAAAACTGCGTTCTGAAGCATTAATTATACATCACGCTTAATATTAATTATTTGTATGAATATAAGCTTATATTTTTATTTTTATTAATATTACAAAGGTTGCCCATTAAAAACACAATTGCTTTAAATATTTTCATATTGATAACTTATTTCATAATACATTGCAAAATGCAAAAATGCATTGTAGGGTTTCTTCTCATTGGTTTTTGAACGCAATTTATTTTGACGTTTTTATTGAACTATCGCGGACGGACAGGATGCTTGTTTATAAACTTAAAAACAAAGGCAACTCGTTGTAGAGTGTAGTTACAAGATATCGGGGCGGATTTACACATCCAAGCATTGACTCCTTTAATATTACCTTAAATACGTGTATAGTAAAATTTTAATAATGCGAAAAATATTAATATTATCTTTCCTACATATTTGCACTGCTTGGGTCACGCAAGAGCGTTCTGCGCCTCAATACGAATGTGCCTATTGCCAGCCGGAACAGATCCATATATCATTTGGAGGTAAGAGAAGTTTTTTTATTTCACAGAAAAAAATTGTGTTTTCAGGGTAGTTGCCTTTTACAATCAGAGTTTATGGTCACGATAAGTCATTAATGTCTTACCTTAAAACCACAATTAATCGATCAATATATTTTACAAGCATAATCCAAAGTTATGCATTATATTTTTAGATTGCTACATATTTTTTTTTCATTATTTAAATAGATTTACCATGTAGAAACAGTATAATTAAGTTAATATTCATCTTTTAAATACTGAGAAAAATTGCTCTATTTAGTGTAAAATATTGGTAATGTGAAAAAAGGAAAGTTTGATTTTAGGCACTACTTAGGCTTCATACTGTTCATAGTAGTCTGGCTGTATCAAAGGTTTAATCCCACAGGGATAAAACTTTGTTTAGTTTATTTGCTCTCGACCTGGGTATTTGTATCAGATTTTTTAATTTTACATGTACTACAGCATAAGTTGTACTACATGGATATTGTAAAATTGAGAGCTCTTTGTTTCAATTATTAAATATTTATATTACATACATTAATATTTTTATTTTAATGCTCAGTAATGGCTGCATTACCTTTTTCGAAGAATTTCAATGATTAATAGGCAAAATCAGTAAAAATTATAGTAGATTCAATATAGTTTGAAAGTGTGAAGATTTAAGAAACTAAAATAAAAGTTATGTACTGATAAAATTGGATTTAGAATTATAAAGCCCTGATTATATTTTTCTGCTGAAACAGATTATTAGCTGGCTGTAAATCCTGGGTTGAATGAATCAAAATACAATCTATTAAGACAAAAGAAGAAAATAACTTGCCTGCCCTTATAATACCCTTCACTGTCAGACTTCATAGCACTTTATGTACATTAATGTTTATTGCAGTATTGTTAGTTACTACATTTGGTAATAAAATGTGTAAATTTATGTCTTCATTGTATATAATATTAATTGTGTTACCAAACTTCACAAAACATTACTTGTGGATCACTTTGTTATTGGCGTGATATATGATCAATTAGAAAATTGTATGCATAATAATTATGTGTAAATTAATGTTTTTGTTAATACTATATTATTTTAAAAGCTAATGTATTTATAAAATACTATACTTTGACATTGTATAATACAAAAAAATCATTTTCTTATTTGCTAATTTTTTTATGTCTATATTGATGGCTCCTAATAATAAAATTTTTATTCAAACTCTATAAATTATATGTATACCTTCATATTTATAATGACAACCAATTAGTAATTTTATACAGTAAAACATACAAATATAAGAACTCGCAGATTTTTTAATTCCAAATACAAATGAATGTAATATTGTTTCATTAGCTTGTTTCCTGCTGTATATAGGCCATCTTACGATCACGCTACTTGCTCCATACGAGCCTCATCACCCAGACGTCATTCATTGGACCACCCAAGGGATAGCTAAATTTTGTTCTTTGGACCTGGCTTCATAGACTTTTAATATTTTAAATTGTTATTTGGACTATACCAAATAACAAGTTAAAATAAATAATATAATCACACACATATTTAATAGGCATACAATAAGAATAATAACTAGAATAACAAATATAATGGATGTTGTTATCAATTACAGTATTATGTGGGGCGCTCAGTTCATTATTTAAGATAATTAATTAATATCATTAAAAGTGGACAAACACCACTGATAATTGTGTATGGTCAATATGTATAATCGAAATTAAAGGTCAAAGACCTATTTAAACCACACAAACAAAATATTGCGACCAATTTGGCACAATCAGTAATGTGTTATAATATAATGAAGTTTGTTTCCATTCAATTCAACCCAATTATGCCAATATATACAATTTTTTTTAATATTTTGAGATAAGCGTGTTAGTAATAAGATAGTGTTATGTCGTGATAGAATGATTAGATAAGAAAAACTATGACGCTTAGGGTGCTAAAGATCAGTTTACAAAATAATGCCTGAGGTTACATTTTAACTTGCTACTTAACTCCCTGGGTTTGAACTATCGATTTTACGATCAGTGTTTCAATAAATTAACATTGTATTTTGTATAAAATTATCGATTTCGTGTAGCGTATTATTTTTTATTCTGGAACGACTAAATGAATTGGCACATGATGTTATTTAAGTATTCACCAGCGATACACGTTTATTTATCGCTAGTCGAAACAATTATGCCGGCCTAGTGTATAATATAAGTATTTATAAGCATATTTAGCCTGAAAGAAAACGCGCCACCCCTGCGTTGGTCAACATAAAGGTTTTCCACCATCTTGTTCGGTGGTCCATATCGGGGCGGATACCAATATCCTGCCACCGGGTTTATTATTAACATGTAAGAGAATATCATAAACAAAAAAGAATTCTTGATTCGACATTAACATGAGTATTGTTTTGTCGGTATAATGTTTATCGGTAGATGACGCAATCAGCAATGTATACATTTTCCTGTGCTCGTCGAATGTTCGTTTGACCGCAGATTAACGCGAGCTAGAAACAATATCGTGCACAATTAATTAGCGTTAACAATTTACTTTAATTTGCCAAAAATATGCGCTTAATACATATTATTACAATTTTTTTTTTTTATTGCAATGAATGGCGAGACGAGCGTGCCATTCGCCTGATGGTAAGCGATACGACCGCTCATGGACAGTAGCAAAACCAAACAACACCATCAATTACAAGGCAATGCTTGGAATTCCACTGCGCTCGCCATCCTGAGACATAAGATGTTAAGCATCGATCAATTATACACTAGATACACAGTTCCCTGTAAATGTTCCTTTAAAAAGTGGCACCGATGCATTGAAACAAAAAACAGAACAAGAAGATCACAAATTAACACAAATTTCACCTTATTCCTGGGGCATAAAGTCCCTTTTTGAATGAGACGTCCTCGAAAGTAATAAAATTTTATGACTTTAGTTGGACAGCGGAATAAAGGGCGCAATGGAGTCGAATTATTACATATTTTTTCTATGAATTAACATGAACATAAAAATCTACAATATAATAGGTAAAGTTATTACCTATTGTATTGTAATAATGAAATATAATATGTAAAATGTGATTATTTTGTAAAAATTATAAATCGTAAAAAATAATAAAATAATTATTTTTTTTGGTTTTCTGTTTCTGTATGTTATTTTTCTGTGTACAATAAAGATCTAAATAAATAAATATACTTAAGTTTATTTTTCTTTTACATTATGTTAAATGTTGTACGAATATGGCAAAATCATGAACAAATGAAACAAAAATCGTTGACACACAACTATTTTTTTTATATTTACTTCACAATGTCTCCTTTTAATATATTTTAACATAGTCTGTACATAATATAATCAATTCTGTAATCTGTAATAAATATTTCTGATGTTAATTTTTAATATATAATAAGTTTAAATAATTTAAAATTAGTAACTAAAAAATACAAAATAAAACTACTCCATGTATATTCTGTTCCAAATTATGACGCTACTCATCCTTGTCTATTTTATCGTGTCGAAAGAGACAACTGCGAAGCAGCGCTTATTGATTTTAGGTTGCTAAATTAATTTATATTTAATTATTGGTACTCAATTTCACACATTGATTAAAGTAGGAAGCAAGTAAATTAACTTTACTTACCGAAAATACGAAATCCCATGAGTTTTAAGCTTTGTAAGCGTGTTGTTTTTGCACTTTTTTACGGAGCATTCAGGCATTATCACAAGCAACAGTCGGCGCGCGACTGAAGGCGAAAGAGTGCTTACTCGTGATTTAAGCACTCTTTTTCGGTGCCATTTTTCAAGCGCTCATGTTGTATCTAGTGTATAATTGATCGATGATGTTAAGTCTCAATATGTCCAGTAGTTACTCTGGCTACAATGTCCTTCAAACCGGAACACAACAGCGCATTTACACTGCTGTTTGGCGGGAGAAATAGACATTGAGGTGGTACCTACCCAGGCGGCCTCTCACATATGAGAGACCTACCACCAGTAAGTACAATTATCTATGAATTAACGTGAAATAAAAAGATATACAAATATTTTTTTAATATCTAAATCAGGTACAGGTTGCTTCTTGTATTTGATGTGTGAATTTTGAAAAACCTTGAAATAAAAATTGAAAAACCTGTTTTCATGTATCTGGATTTAGTACTAACAGAGATTAATAAAATGTATGTATCTAGTCTGGACTACAAAATTCTAAAGACAAGGTATAGCGAAGGGGGATACGGGTTAAAAATTTTTTTTGACACGATAGGTCCGGCAAACGAGCAAATACCTGATGGTAAGTGAACACTGCCGCCCGTTAATATCCACAACGTTTCGGTCATAGATATGTTACCGACCCATATAATATAATTATATATTATATATTATATATTGTGTATTTATTAATATAATTAATTCGCTTATTATTGTTATTGGAGCTTGTATCCTTTAAATTCTAGACTGCCCTCTCTTCTTTTCCTTTTCTTATATCCATCCTAAGGTTGTCTGTAAAAAATCGCCTAGAGCGATAAGACCGCCATCTGTACTTTTTTTAATTTGTAAAAACTTTAAGTGATTTTCCTTTTTTGTGTGCAGTTAAGAATAAATTAAATAAATAAATTGGTAGGGGAGCGGGAAGTAAAAAGGATGGGAAGAGGAAAGGAGTATGGGGTATCCGGCAATCTCACTCACCGAATGCTGAGTCATGACTCATGACTGTCAACAGCGTGGCTCTATACTAACATGATTTCTAATACAGGAAGGAAAACTGTCCTGTTATAATGAAAATGAAAAATGAAAATAATTGATTGAATCCATTAAAATGTTCAACATCATTTAAATTCAGTCATTTTTTGATCTACCACCCGGTTCAGAAAGCTGTTTTCTCTAGAGAAGAACGGGCAAAAAACTCTTTTCAAAATATTTAAATATAGGCCAGTGTGAAAATATAGCAAAAGCCCTTTGAAGTGTGAATCGAACTTTCGTTTCAAGAAGACCTCTCGGGGTCAGCAGTAGCGTATATGGGCTGATACACATATTACTACAAGCTTTAAATATCAAGGCTTGTCTATTATCATTCCCAGAGAAGACCAACGACATAGTTGTGACATGGTCGACGTTCAACGACACGCAGGAGTCGCGCGTGCAGTTCGGCGAGGGCATCATGGACCAGGAGGCGCAGGGCTCCGCCAGCCTCTTCACCGACGGCGGCCGCGAGCGCCGCTACCAGTGGATACACACGGTTACACTGGCGGACCTCAAGTTTGATACTAAGTATGGTAAGTGCTGGTAACTGATCAGCGATTCTCGGAGACTAAGTTGTCTTTATTCCGTCAGGAAATTAATTAGAAATGAAATATTGAACAAGAATCAAAGATTTTTTAAATGATGACTTGTTAGGTATAGGTTTATTTATACGTAAAAGTCTTTGTAAGCAGATGGTGAATTCTCCAAATAACTTGAAATGATATATTGCTGATTCAATTTTCCTATTGATATTTTTTCTGCCCAGTGTCAAATAGCTTCAGATTAAAATATCGATCGACGACTGCATTCGCCAAATTCTTCAAACTAGTAGGAATTAGATATTAAGACACAGTTACATTGGTCCATTTGTTAATATGAACTACGTCGTTGCAGTGTACCACGCGGGCTCGGTGTACGGTTGGTCGGAGATGTTTACGTTCAAGACTCCACCGGAGGGAGAAGACTGGGTATTGCGAGCAGCTATTTATGGAGACATGGGCAGCGAGAATGCACATGTACGTTTGTAATAATTTTTTTTTTTTTTTTTTTCTTATGCCTAGACACCTATAGCCGACAAAAGTCCGATTAAAACTGTATTGTAGTAAATTCGATTTGTAATTATAGTTGATGTATAGATGGTAGCACTCTTCATTCGTAAGAGAGTGATAATGTCTATTCTGACCTCAGGATCCTATGTGATGGAATGCATGGGCGTTGAGTGTTGGATGTGTGTTTACGTACGTGCGTGCACGCGTGCGTGTGTTCGTGCGTATGCGCGCGCATGCTCTCGTGTATGTTACTGTCGCTGATGGTT
The DNA here is from genome assembly GCA_905220455.2 of Deilephila porcellus. Classification (NCBI taxonomy): domain Eukaryota; kingdom Metazoa; phylum Arthropoda; class Insecta; order Lepidoptera; family Sphingidae; genus Deilephila; species Deilephila porcellus. The sequence goes on along the minus strand of LR999984.1, from coordinate 542,585 downwards.
AAAGCTACAATGTGATTGTTGCGCAGTCGATGTCGTACTTGCAAGACGAGGCGGAACGCGGACACTTCGACGTGCTGCTGCACGTGGGCGACTTCGCGTACGACATGGACTCGGACGAGGCGCGCGTGGGCGACCAGTTCATGCGCCAGATACAACCGCTCGCCGCCACGCTGCCTTACATGACCTGCCCCGGGAACCACGAGCAGAAATAGTGAGTTCCGACGTCCACTGATGAACATATTAGTTATTTTAAAAACATTTACAAATCTTCAGAAATAAAATACAAAATTATTTAGTGTTCAGTAATACAGGTCTAATTTTAAGTTTACCTATTTTACCTCCCAGTCTACAAATAGCCGTGTAAAATCAACACAATAGTTTAAGCCTGTATGTACCATAATTTTTTTTTTCTTTTCATAATATGTTTGTAATATGTTTTATTGACAGTAACTTCAGCAACTACGCGAGTCGGTTCAGCATGCCGGGCCGCGACTCGAGCCTGTTCTACAGCTTCGACCTCGGGCCCGTGCACTTCGTGTCCATCTCCACCGAGGTCTACTACTTCACCGAGTACGGCATCAAACTCATCTTCAACCAGTTCGACTGGCTCAAGAACGACCTCGCAGCAGCCAACATGCCGGAGAACAGGTAAACTAACGAATCCTTTATAGGGTGGGTTCCGTTCGATTTCTAACCCTTCACAGTAGCGTGAAGAAGCAGTTAAGAAAGCATAGTAGTGGCCAGAGATGATCTTATTGCAAATCGGCATTTTTCTATATGGTATTGCATTTAACATCAAGTTTAGTGTAAGCAATTTGTCATGTCAGGTGTTAAAAGAGTTATGTTCTTGCATTACTTTATGAATATCCATAGAATTTGGCTCGTAAGTGCATTGTTAAATCCTCACCATACAATACAATACAATACAATAATTCTTTATTGCACACCAAATTACAGTATAGAGTTTAAATATATGTTATGATTGGTAATACAATGGGCTAAAAGTGAAGGGAAAAACATAGGACAAAATAAAAAAAAACAAATATGTACTAACCGCACCTATGAATACTTGTTTTCGTGCCCTAGTAAACGAGATTGTTCCCGGTGGTCTCGAGTTTAAATCCTCTGAGTTTTCGGAAACATGTGTGCATTGAACTTCCAATCACCGCGCACTATAAAGACAAAGTAAAACATCTTTAAGAAACCTGCATACCATACCGATTTGTAAAAAGTTCTATGGTATGTAAAGTCCGCCAACCCGCACTAGGCCAGCGTGGTGGACTATATGGCCTAACCACTCTAAATCGCACACTCGATTGTAGAGGATGTTACGCAGTGGATACAGATACAGTCAACGAGATAAACTCACTATACCGGGTATATCAAGACTGCGACCGGAAACGAAGCCAGGTGGTAGTTTTAGTGGTTACAAACACGATGCAAATAAAAATTTCACCAAAACAGAGACATATTTTTTTAAAAATCGTCTTGTTTTGGTGGTAAATACCTAGTTTTTGCGAAAATAATAATTTAAACCCTTATGTACCATTGAGTGTTTAAAAATAAAGAGGTCTACATTATTATTTTAGAATAACTATGTATTTATCACCCATATAATATGACGATAAGTAAAAAAATACCAAAAAAAGTTGACGATTTTTTTGCAAAATTTTTAGTTGCATTGTGTCTGAAGTCACTAATACTACCACCTGGCTTCGTTTTCGGTCGCAGTCTTGATATACCCTGTATAACTAACACACAAGTATATTACACGAATTACATATATATTAGAACATAACACGTAATGACCTGGCTTCAGGCACGACTGTAAAAGTCATTACAAGTTAATTATTTTGCCTCTATGCTACGACAGATTATTACTGTTGAATACTGTAATTGACCTTTCTTGAATTGACTGTAATGTACGATGTGAACCCCTGGTGCCCATAACACAAGTTTAATCTTAATTTGGGCACCAGAGTTCAATCTAACACTAGCGCTTTATATACTATTTTGCTCTTGTATATTTTAGTGTTTTGTATGTCTTCTTTTTGTTCAATAAAGTTTTATTTATTATTATATTGCGTGTCGTAGAGCCAAGCGTCCGTGGCTGGTGGTGTTCGGGCACCGGCCCATGTACTGCAGCAACACGCACGACCCCGACTGCAGCCTCGAGTACACGCGCCTCGGCCTGCTCGGACTCTTCGGTAACCTTACCCTCACCAGTACTACCTTCCATACAACGGTTCCGCCTATTTTACTTATTTATTCATTTGTATTGAGATATGGAACACTTAGGCTCAGTTGCACAAACTAACTTTGACTTTAACAATGTCATCGCCATACATTTGTGACATTTTTGACATTGCTAATGTATGGGATTGACGTTTTCAAAATCAAAGGTATGGGTAAAGTTAGTTTGTGCAATTGGCCCTTAGAGACTTAGAAAAAGCTGTATTTTAATAACTTCTTAAATAGATGATTGAGAACCAGTAACAAGATTTCACTAACAGTAATCATAAATTTCATAAATATAATCATTTTCCTCAGACAATGAACATACGCCTCTCTAAGGATGTTCACCTCTTAGAACCTACTTAGTATATTTACATATAATCGCTTAACTTTTTTAGTAACACTAAAACTCATTTAGAATTGGATCTGGCTTAAATATGTAACAGAATACTTACTGCGATCATAGACCTTTGCAAAAACTGTATATAAGGAATTTTAAGAAGTAGCTGATAACTGACAACTTCCTGAAACTGTTTATAAGCAAAAGTTGTAGATAAACCTAGAGTTAACAATATTATTCCTGAAATCTTGTCGTTATTAATGGTACATGTAGTTCAGTATTTATTTTTAAATTGCCTCTTAGTGTCGCTAGGAGATCTGGAGGTACTCAATATAAATTAATCAATCAGAATATGTTGGTTAACATCCCCCTTCCCCTCGCCAGGAGGTCTAGAGCCCCTCCTCTCCGAGTTCGGCGTGGACCTGGTGATCTGGGCGCACGAACATTCCTACGAGCGAACCTGGCCGCTCTACGACAACCAGGTCTACAACGGATCCTTCGAACAACCCTACGTCAATCCCAGGTCAGTACTCTGAAAATATTCACCGGCATGTATTTGGATCTTGTGTGGGATTGTAATACTAGTACGGGGATTTATTGTGGGATTGTACTACTGGTACGGGGATTTATTGTGGGGTGACAGATGGTACGAAGATTAAGTGTGGGATCATGTTACCGATATAAAGATTTATTGTGGGATATCATTGCTATGTTTTTATCGTGGGATCAAACGTTTGTTATTACATGGCTGGCGCATTAATTCGCTTTTAACAACTGTTTTACAACGTTTTGGCTACCAATATGGCTTTAAATTTTATTGTAAATACTTATTGCTCTTCCAGCAATCAAGAAGAGGAGTTATCAAAACGATTAATTAAAATCCTTAGGAAGGTTTTATTGTTACGGACTTATTAACTTGCGTAATAAATTACCAGCAACTTGATGATAACTATCCTTGCTCTGTCCCATCTATGCCTCCCTATACCCATATAACTATTTCAGGGTTTTGTGGGTACCTTTTTGTGCTATAAAATAACCTATATTTGTTTCTAATGGCTACTTGATTATTACAAGAAAAAAATTACAACCTCCATGGCTCAGTTGGTTAGACGCCGGTTGTGAAACAAGAGGTCGCGGGTTCGATCCCCGCACCGAGACAAATATTTGTGGGGCCCACTAGTATTTGTCTCAGGTCTGGGTGTTTGTGAGACCGAAAAGTCTCTCGTAGCTTCTAATACCCACGATACAAGACTTAATTGATCTTAATGTGGGGTCGGGACTGTGTATGTGACTGTTGGGTGTATTTATTTATTTAAAAAATTGCTTTTTATGGTGTTACAACACAAATAACTTAATATACTGTTTTATGTGTGGGTTTCTTTAATATGCTTTGAAAATGCTTTCTCTTTTCAATGTACATTTTTACATACACAATACAAAATCAAATACGACATTACAGAAGTACCAGTTTAGATGAATTTGTTCCAAAATATCGTTCCTTAATTACCACTAATACTTCAATGGGATTTTTTCAAAGTTATATATTCACCACTTTGTTCGACTTTTTGAATTTTGCGCAGAAGCAAAAGAAATGTTGTGTTTTAATAATAAACCGCGTTTGTGGTATAGTATCTATGTTCTTGTGAGTGCTTTTGGTGTTTCAAACATGTTTCAAAATTGCTAAGGTAAAGTAGTTAAATATCTTATGTCAATTTTATCACCTTATACCACATTCTCTAAAAACTAGTTAAAAGTAAGAAAAAAACGCGCAAAAAGTATAACTATTACCTTCCTTTTTCACCCGTTTACGAATAAAAAAAATACGTTAACTCTAAACTTGCCTGTTTTTATATGAATACCGAAGAGGTACTTTTTTGTATTATGACTGCTCATAGAGAATGTGCGATATTATATTTGTCGCTTCACTAACAAAATAGCTTTTACTGACATTGCTTTTGGTGGGTTCTAATGGGATTATAATTATTTATCAAGACCTTCTTTTTACTTCCAAATCACGATCTAATATCACAAAACTGATTTATTAATTTCAAAAGTATAACCTACTATTTATCTTTAACGATCTTGAACTGAGGAAATAATATGTCTTCATATGATTCCTCTCCTTTTTTTTCTCCATGCCTAGTTCTACTACAGTTTAATACCCAGTATCGGAAGTTATAGAGGGTCTTGGTAGAAATCTATAGTATACAAGATAATGTTTACTTATTTCCAGAGCGCCAATCCACGTGGTGACCGGCTCTGCGGGCTGCAAAGAGGCCACCGATAGTTTTACCAGTAAGAATATTTTTGTTTATGCTTTTTAATAATAATTATTATTATTCATTTATTTCAAGAAAAATCTCATATGCAATTAGTGTTAGTACCTACTCGTATTACAATTATTATTATATATGTTACTGTAAAAGCTCGAACTACGGTTAATCTTAAGATTTACGTGTAAGTCTTAGGATTTACCGACATGAGTTGGTAAATGTAAGTAAGTATTTCTGAAAATACGACGATTTTTTCGAGCTTTTACCATTCGAATTCAGTATATGCTAGGTTTTACCACTGTCAGCTGGTAGATGTTGGTTTTAGGAATAAAACAATGAGTATTTCCTAATTATTTACTTTAATGAACTATTAGACAAAACAGGTACATAGTATTATAAAGGTATCATATGATAGTAATAAGTACAAACTCATACCAACTTATTTAAATTATTTTGAAAAAACACATTAACCTAACCTAACCTAATTATCTTTCTTGTTTGCCACAAGCTCGTCCATTATTTCATAAAATCTATGCTTCATACTCATTTTTATTCACAAATAACTTTTAAACACCAAAAATACAATCAGAAATCAAATTATCGTGCAAGTTCAAACGTGTCAAACAAGCGACTGAGGCGAGCGGATCGGCGGCGGATGTTTTATTTTTCAACATTTACCGTGCCATTAATGTAAATCCTAAGATTTACCAACAACGGAATGGTGGTAAGAGTTCGAATCGCAAACCTTTTCGGACATTTACCATTAGGAATTGGTAGATCTTAGGTTTTACTGGAATATCTTAGGATTTACTGCAGTTCGAGCTTTTACAGTAACATATATACCTATGTTAGTATAAGATACATGACCTACAATAAGAGCTTTGTGACGACAGTGAATACTTTCTATTAAGTGAAGTGTTCTGTGGCGTACCTTGGGAGAGGCTTATGTTCAGCAGTGGACTGCAACGGGCTGATGATAATGATGATGAAGTAAAGTCTTACTACACTTCTGTCGAAGAATAATTTGTGTAAAACATTATATAACACCATAGTGAAAACTGGTTGTTGGTGGTTTCAGGTTCAGCCTTTTTGTATCCGGCTCGAAGGACTATGTGACCTTATCAGCTGCATTGTAGTTTGTCTTGCCACTACGTTACTTTTTCATTCATTTATATGATTAACTAGCTATACTATTGTTATATGATATAATTGTTCGTGCACTTTCAGAGAAGCACCCGGCGTGGTCCGCGTTCAGATCCAGTGACTACGGCTACACCAGGTTCAAGGCGTATAATAAAACCCATGTGTATATGGAACAGGTGAGACAAATCTATATCTATATCAGCCCATATACGTCCCACTGCAGGGCACGGGCCTACTCTACAATCGAGGGAATCGATTGAGAGTGGTTAGGCCATATAGTCCACCACGCTGGCCTAGTGCGGGTTGGCGGACTTACGTACCGTAGAAATTCTTTAAAATCGCTACGGTATGCAGGTTTCCTCACGATGTTTTCCTTCACCGTTAAAGTGCGTGGTGATTGACTATCAATACACACATAACTCCGAAAAGTCAGAGGTGTGCCTTGGGATTTGAACCCGCGACCACCGTGAACATGTAGGCAGCCGCGTGTGGTCTGTTACCAACAGGCCACCACGCACTTTTAAGAGACAAATACCGCGGTTTAATCAGGATATTTTGTCATTATAATTCGTTTTGCTATTGCTTGATTCTAACATGTAGGAAATATAAAAAAAAATAGTTAATTAGTCACTAGAGTATGAGCTATATTCCAATAAGTTTCACTGTAATCATACTTTATACAAATATCATCACAATCTTTCGTCACAGTAAATTCTCATTACATATTAACATTATTTATTATTACAATAGATTCATGTACAATTTATTCTATTAAAAATAACCCCTGAAATTAACTTATCGTCTCATTTTTAACCGAAAATGGAAATGTGGAGCCGTTGTGATTTTTGTTTCAACACATAGTTTTGTTTCTACATTATGTTTATTAAATTATATTTATTTCAGATAAGCGTCGACCTCAAAGGAAAAGTAATCGATTCGTTCTGGATCGTGAAAGACAAGCACGTCCCATTTAATTTGTAATAAAGTAGAAGAAAGAGACGCCTAGCTTAATGTAGAGTAAAGATAAGGATAGCGATATTCTTTCATCACTAAATGATTAAAATTAGTCGTCCAATAAGATAAGAGACAGATGGCGCCCTCTACTCTGGCACGCTACACACGAGTTTGAGCTGAATTAAAAATTAAAGAAACCATATACGTCCAACTATTTTGACCTTTTAATCAAAATTGTAACGCAGCCAACGATTTTAACTTTTTGCTACGGGTATAGAAATTGCCATCAAAGTTATTATAATGGTTTCTTAGATTTATGCGAATGTTACACATTGAAATAAACCTATATTTTACGGATTTTATCGCGATTTGGTTTAATTTTTACATTTTTTAACTTCCCGACGTTTCGATTACTTTACAGCTTTCGTGGTCACGGGAAACGTCGGGAAGTTAAAAATTATACTCTCACAATATATTAAGGAGTACTACTCAGCTGCCATGTACTTTCTGTAGATTATTCTGCAAGTTTCTCTAAAATCACGTCAATTAAGTGAAACCAAGTATGAATCAAGGCATTTTGAATGCGAATATCGCTGTACTTATTGTTGAATCTCATGTGCTTTTATTTTACCTTAACACTACTTCATTTATTGTAATGAACGGTCACGGCAATTAGAATAAAATTAAAAATTGTCAATTTTAGAAACTAGATTTAATCAATTAAAATTAAAGTTTTCCTAATGTCGTGATTAATTTTACTTATTATTTTAAAGATTTGTTTTACAATTACGTATACACTTGGGTGCGAATTTATCGAATGTGATAATTGATAAGATCTAATCCATGTAAGTATGGAGTTGTCATCATAAAGAGCGAATATTAAGTGTGTGATATTATTTTTATATTTTAGTATATTTTATTCTATATTTTGTATTAGTTTATTGAGTTGAACCATGAAATAAACATATCAGTTTTTAATACGTAGTATGCATGCTCGTATATTGTCTAAGTTGTGGTCACATTGGTTAAATGGCATTATACATGAGCCGTGGATCGTAAGGTCTCGAATTCAATGCCTATGTTAGATAAATTTTCCTAAAGGTTTGACCCAAGACCAAATCTATCATGATTCACGAGTATGTATCAACATTATGGTGCATTGAATCGAAGCATTGTGGGATAAATACAATTAGAAGAGCTATACATGCATCCTACTAATGTTTTAATTGTATACAATTTTATTTTATAACATTATATCGTAATAAAATTATGTAATATGTTAGTAAATGTACATTTAAATCATATGAAGGTGGAAATAACATTTTTGTGAGCATGTTATAAATATAGATACGTAATTCATAATTTGTGTTTCATTTTAGTCCTTTTACAGACAATCAAATTGCTTCATGAAAGAGAAAATTAAAACGAGAGAATTATTGAAAAAAATATTAAAGCCAAACACGTGGAATGAGATAAAGTCAAAAAAATCGCTGAAACTCGTTAATTTTGTGCAAAAATATTTTTTTATTTAAAAGAATAGGTTTTTTTCAAAGGGTTTGAGGAAAAGGGTGATGAATCAATATAATGTGAAGTATAAGCGGAACAATCAGTGCTCTAAATGTAATTATATTTTCATTATATATCCAATTGACTGTAGTTACTAACTGAAAGTTTGAGTGCTATAATCCTGACTACAGCCTCAAAATTATTTATTCCGTGTTCACAGAGCTCCAGTCCATATAATTACTGGCTCAGCGGGATGCAAAGAAGGGAGGGATCACTTTAGAAGTAAGTTATTCGAATATAATTCAACATTATTAGTAGGGAAAATGCTTCATGGTCCTTTTTTATATTTCATAATCTTGTGTAAAAGTACCCCCCTTATTTTCGGTTAGTTTTTAATATACACAATACTATTACTAAACAAATTAACGTGATTTCCGTTCTAGAGTAATAAATTTCAAATTAAACGGTCAATTTTTGAGTACCAATTTACTATAGTCCAAGTGCTTGATGTCTTACAACACCACTGGTGAAGCCACATCAATCACTATGTAAAGTTTAAAATTACTGACACATAAACGAGGGCATAAAATGAATACTTTAAACCGTAATTTTGCTCTTTGCCAGACAATCCTTTCAAATGGTCCGCGTTTCGGTCTCAAGACTTCGGTTACACCAAGTTCAAGGCTTTCAACAAAACGCACATCAATATTGAGCAGGTAAGTTGAAGAATTGAAAAGAACATTTGAAGAATCAAGAAGTCAATTCCAATAGCGGACTTCTTTGGACAGCTGATGATGATGATGATAAAATATGAATGTTAATTGTTTCGCAGGTGTCAGTGGATCTACAAGGGCAGGTGATCGACTCGTTCTGGCTAGTCAAAGACAAACATGTTAGATTTGATCAATTATAGTTGTATTCTCGATGTGCATTTGTTTTATTATTTAATGATTTCGATAGTGGATTGCAGTATCCTGATACATAAATTTTTTCTATAATGAAAATTGTACATTTTCTGAATTATTGGAGTAACGATACTTTGTAAAAATATGATTGCATGCATTGCCCTGATATTTTCAGACTAAACAATTAAGTCAATTCGTTTTATCACAGTAGAGAGAGAGTTAGATTTTGATAACAAAAAAACTCTACTTTAAGTAGTGGTGAAATAATTTATTTAAATGAACGAAACATTGTATTGAAGGCTGCAAAGTCGCTGGATGCAGGCCGCTTCGCTAGTGGACTCCAAGTTACTACTCTACAGTACGTTTTAAAACAAACGTTACTTTATTTGCAAACCTCTATCCCAAACAGCTTTCTAGTATTCCTTCTCCACGGGACCAAATAGCGCCTAAATAGTCTTTGTCCTTATTCTTATCAGTTTTTAATATTGTTAGTAGAAATTTATCACTGCTCACTGTTTCATACACTTCTGCCGCTTGTTTCGCATGAGATACGAAATTGTCGACCATAGATTTACTATTTAATGGTCTACCTGTATTCGAGTCTAGCTGAAATATATCCTGGGTGTTTAATGGACCAAACATAAAGAGATCAGCATAACCCAAATTAATATTGTCTTCATATGAAGAAAGTACTTTTGGTAGACCTGTCAAGGTTTCGAATTGTTCCCGTTTTACCACGCATCCGCAGTATGGAGATATGACGTCGTCGTAATTAAAGTCACTGTAATACTGGAAAAACCCGCCCAGTAGTTCATACAATGATTGGTTGGTTGATAGAGTGTCTGGTAGAGTAAATGCAGTATTCCAATGATCCAAAATGATTGGTTCTGTGTTCTCCTGCAAATCCGCAATGGGAGGAAAGATACTCTTCTGTTGCAAATAGAATATAACTAATAAGAGCATGGTGTAACTCGGAATCACCAACTCACCGCCAGTGATCGCGTGAACGTGACTCCAATACTTGACGATTATTGCCAAGTCCCAGATCTTAGTGTCCAATTTAAGAAGACCTGCGAGAATAATCTCATCGCGTAGTAAAAGAGGGCTGGTTAACGTCAGGTCGACTGATGTTCCAGTTGGAACGTGGTCGAAAGACAGCACCGGTGCGTCTACATGAAGCTTCATATGGAAGTTCGTGAATAAATCTGTGTGTTGTAAATGTGATTTGATTGTGGACACTAGTGTGGCGTCGTCTGCGTGTTGTTTGGTTGCCTCCGGTACGAACACGAAGCAGTCAACGTCACTCGAGCGCAGAGCAAGGCCTGTCTTCGACGAACCAAATTGCACCACTGTAGTTCCTGTTATTATAACAAAACGACTTGTTATTCAATATCAAAGATGTCAACTGAGAATTGTTTATTTCTTAAGCAGGGATTTTTTTTTACTAAATTATATGGTTTTTCACAGATTCCGCCTTGCTAAATCTGTTATCGTTTCCATATTCAATATTTTCAGTTGCTTCTATATTTTTACTCAAAAAGCCATTTAGAAAAGAAGGCAGTTTTGCTGCAGAAACTTTTCGCATGTTTTCTTATTAACGGCTGTTACGCGTTTTGAAGTACCTAATGGTTGTCTTACTGAGCGATTGAAAAGATCCTAGTTCTTATGAAAGACAACTTAAAGAATATTTTGATCAGTGTGTGTCTCACCAGGCCAGAGTTCCTGCAGGAGTCGCTGCACATCGTCAATAACCTGTCGCGCGTCGCTCTGGAAGTTGTTGGGCAGTTGCATTTGTTGCAGCACGATCCCCACCTGAGACTCGAACCCGCCTAACACGCACGCCGGCGCCGCGCGTGCCGCGCTCAGCGACAATACCACTGGAAACAAATGTTGTGAAGTGTGAAGTAACAGGCATTGAACTAGAGTGATGGATTATAACCTCTTTTCCTGGAAGGCTTGTTTTATATCGTGAAGCCGGAAATTACGGTGATTCTCATGATGGAATATCCGGCGTGGCTCATGCGCGTGGAACCAGCCGAATGATCCACAAGAATGCCTGTCGAAAAGGCCAGTGACACCGGTATAACTCCTTCTGCCACCCAAAGTATACCCGAAGAGAAGCTTAACAGCTGTTCTCGCAACCCAAAAATAAAATGCCGAGCTCCATTTGTAAAACTACAAGCTAAATCAATCTACAACATGGAATACATTAGTTCATTTTTCCAGATTAAGGCCCAAACGGCTCACATACCAGAAAAAGGGGCGTTCAACAATAACTTGTATTATCCGCATATAATTAGGCGGACCGACATAATAAATGAAAATTCCAACAGAACAGAGTAAGGCGAACCTACTTACAAAATATTAGCTCCATAGATGAATATGTAAAAAATCTCGACACAACCTCCACCATATCGACACAATGATCAAATAACTTATGTACGTACTTTAATTCCGTAATTAATTACGTATTATACACGTAGTTAACTCGTAAAGTACAATCACTGTGGCTAAACGCCATAATGCTCTGTGACCTGTTTGATATTCTAATTAAGAAATGTACAATAAATATATTATAATCTTCGTCGACAATACGTCTTACTTTCTTCTTAACGTCTTACACGTTCCTACTTTCAGAATTATTCATGCTGTAGCAATTGAACGATATCGGGATATTTGTAGTGTGACCAGATTAATGTAAAGACAGGTCCTATTTGAGTCCTATAGTCGATGGTAAACAAATAATCATTAGGTATCAAAAATGTTTCGAAATAAAACTCATTATACGGATTTTGTCGCAGTTTTATGTTTAGGTATAGCAATGTCCCGACATTTCGAGGAATGGTATTATTTGCGAAATATACTTTGTTGTTTTGTTTATGTAATTGGAAAGTTTCTAAATTCTATAGATGTCCGATTTGTCCAACTCGCCTCCGCTTTAGTGGAAATGCATTTAAGTAGAATGACGGAACGCTTCGCTAAGAAGCACCATCCATAAAATATTATTATAATCAATGGTGTATCTATAAGTCGATAGACACCTTATGGTGCCATCAGTGAGCTAAATTCATATGCGTGTATCTCCTGAACTCTGTTTACAGGATATCATAGTCATTGTCCGCCTTTCTTTATTGTTTCGCTCCTCTTACCGTAAAATATTAAATTAAAACATTGTAATAAGTAATTACTATACGCGATTAGATTACTATCTTCACGAAAATAAAAACATCAACGCTGAACGCATGGCATCATTAGTAGTGACACCGTTTTGAATCATGAACTGATATACGATTAATTTTCCATATGTGTAATGTGACTTATTTATGGAGTAAGTTTACAGATAGTAAATACAATAAGTATACAAACTTTTGAAATTTGGAATTGATCTTTGACCAAGGAATTTAGATGTTCCCTTTTTAGGTTGGCGAATTGAACATTTGCCTCGACTGCAATGGGCCTTGAACTCAAATGGAGTGATGGAGACTTTTTTGTCTTTCTATCGAACAGCACAAAAATAGAAAAAGATAACGGAACAATGATAAATACAGCAAAACGAGCAATTGAACACCGCCCAGATTTATTCAATCGTTTCCAAATACTAGACAACCCAATGTGTCCTATCCTAGAATTCGCTTACATACCCACTGATATATTGGTTCATCTTACATTTAGCGTTCCTGTCATAGTACCAGACGCGGCTTTAATCGCACATCATATTCATTTATATGATAGATTTTTACAAATGGCAGTAATTGTCTAATATTGGAGTTACGTGCATCTTATACTTAGTTGATTGTCCGTCATGTATACCGAGTTATGCAATGACTATATTAGTTATTTTCATTTTGAAACAGAAGAACATGCTTCCACCCATCGCAAACTTACAGAAAAATATTGAACCAGTTATTTTTAACAACTGGAATACTGCTTTCGATCATTTGCACTACCACCCGAATAACAATGAGCCGCTGTATGACTTGCTAAGAGAATTCTTCAAATATCACAGCAATTTCGATTTCGATGAAAACGCAGTGTAAATTTTTTGTGGATGTGTAATAAAGAAGAATGAAATGGAAAATTTGCAGCTGCCTAAAACACTTTCAGCGTACACAAACAATGTGAGAATGGGCTACGCGGAGCCTTTTACTTACGGCTTTATAAACATTCAAGATGTGTTCCTACATAATTAAAATTTAGGCAGGCCTTGGTATGACAGATCACTCCTAGATAGATTAGTAACTCACGCAAATGTTGCGGCTCATGTATACGATAGTGTAAGCAGAGACTATTTTCTGCTAACAATACTAAAAACTCATAATAATGAGGACACGGATATTCTGAGCTCGCTGTGGTATAAAGAGCATGATGCCTCCGAAACTTGTTTAGGTGAAGCATTAGAACGATGTTATTTAATTTAAAATTGTACTCAAGGCTGCGGCTGAAAGGTTCATAACTGAATTGTCCGCTTCACCGACGAGTGTTTCCCGTAAACTATTTAGTGCAGCTGGTCCTGAGAGGCGAAAATATTGAAATAATATTGTGTCTCATTTTTTATAATGTATATGTATGTATATGTTCTGACCGCAAACTTCGTCTGTGTGATTAACTTTAGTTGGAATTTCCCGTCCCGTCTCATTCTCACTCAAGGCATATAATCCAGTCCCATCCCATCCCTTTACATATAAAAAAGTAACAAATATATCGGAATCCCTCATCCCACGGGAACACTATTTTTTTTTGGGATAAACAGTAGCCTAAGTGTTTATCCAAGGTAAATCCAGCTACCTCCATATCATAAAAATCATATCGAAATCCGTTAAGCTGTTTCTGAGTTCATCGCGCACAACCGCACCGACAAACAGACAAAAATTATAAAAATCATTGTTTTAGGTTCTATTGCGTTAATTAAGTTTGATGGCGTGCAATTGAAGAGATCTATGTCTATCAGTGGACTTCTATGGGTTGATAATGATGATGATGATAAAATATCAATGGAAATTGTTTATTTCGCAGGTGTCAGTGGATCTACAAGGGCAGGTAATCGACTCATTCTGGCTAGTGAAAGCTGGCTCAATTATACTTGTATTGTCAATATTTACGTGTTTTATTATTTAGCTAATTCGATCGTGTATTGCAGTATCCTGATACATCATTTTTTTCTTTATGAATATTTTACTTGTTCGAAATTATTGGTAAAGTTACTTTATAAAAATATGATAGCATGCATTGCTGGGATATTTTCAGACTAAACAGTTGTGGCATTTATTTTTATCACAGTTATTAGATCATGGTTTAAAAAATCTCTAGATCAAGTGGTGGTGAAATATTTTATTAAAATTTACAAAACGTCATATTACTGATAACATTTAACTAGTAAGTTACATACATTGTATTGAAGGTTGCAAAGTTGCTGGACGCAGCCCGCTTCGCGAGTGGACTCCCAGTTACTATTCTACACTACAAAACACATTTTAAAAATTAAAACTAACGTTACTATATCTGCGAAGCTCTATCCCAAACAGCTTTTTATTATTCCTTCTCCACGGGACCAAATGGCGCCTAAATAGTCTTTGTCCTTATTCTTATCAGTTTTCAATATTGTTAGTAGAAATTTATCACTGCTCATTGTTTCATACACTTCAGCCGCTTGTTTCGCATGAGATACTAAATTGTCGACCGTAAATTTACTGTTTAATGGTCTACCTATTCGAGCTTAGCAGAAATATATCCTGGGTGTTTAATGGACCAAACATAAAGCGATTAGCGTAACCCAATTTTATGTTGTCTTCATATGAAGAAAGTACTTTTGGTAGACCTGTCAAGGTTTCGAATTGTTCCCGTTTTACCAAGCATCCGCAGTATGGAGATATGACGTCGTCGAAATTAAAGTCACTGTAATACTGGAAGAACCCGCCCAGTAGTTCATACAATGATTGGTTGGTTGATAGAATGTCTGGTAGAGTAAAAGCAGTATTCCAATGATTAATAAGGATGGGCTCTGAGTTCTCCTGCAAAGCCGCAATGGGAGGAAAGATACTCTTCTGTTGCAAATAGAATATAACTAATAAGAGCATGGTGTAACTCGGAATCACCAACTCACCGCCAGTGATCGCGTGAACGTGACTCCAATACTTTACGATTAATGCCAAATCCCAAATCTTGGTGTCTAATTTAAGAAGACCTACGAGGACATTCTCATCACGTAGTAAGATAGGGTTGGATAATGTCAGGTCGACTGGTGTTCCAGTTGGAACATGGTCGAAAGACAGCACCGGTGCTTGAATATGCAGCTTCATATGGAAGTTTGTGAACAAATCTGTGTGTTGTAAATGTGATTTGATTGTGGACACTAGTGAGGCGTCGTCTGCGTGTTGTTTGGTTGCCTCCGGTACGAACACGAAGCAGTCAACGTCACTCGAGCGTAGAGCAAGGCCTGTCTTCGACGAACCAAATTGTACCACTGTAGTTCCTGTTATTATAACAAAAGCGATTGGTTATTCAATGTCATGGTAATATAAAAATATGTAATGGTAGTATTACTGAACGATAGAAAAGATCGTAGTTCGTATGAAAGACAACATAAAGAATATTTTGATCAGTGTGTGTCTCACCAGGCCAGAGTTCCTGCAGGAGTCGCCGCACATCGTCGATAACCTGTCCCGCGTCGCTCTGGAAGTTGTTGGGCAGTTGCATTTGTTGCAGCACGATCCTCACCTGAGATTCGAACCCGCCTAACACGCACGCCGGCGCCGCGCGTGCCGCGCTCAGCAACAATACCACTGGAAACAAATGTTGTGAATTGTGAAGTAACAGGCATTGAGCTAAGTGATGGATTGGAGACTGTCCCGCCCTAACACCCGCATTTTAATGACATCGAAGCTCAGCGAGTCTCCGGGAATGTCTAACCTGCAATGAAATATATGATGAAGTTAAATTAATAGGAGGAGTTGGAAATATTTTGTCCACTTCCCTCTGGTACGCAGCGGACAAAACAATGAACTAAAGAGGTAAGTAACCTCGAATAAAGTCTTTTACAGCCAGAGAAGCCAGCTGTAAAGCACCACATATCAAATTAATTATTATTACATTTAAATGGGACCTATTATGTAGCTCATTCTAGTAGTACCTAGGTATAGCAAAACAGCCAGAAAACACGGAAATTCTTCCTAGTTTCTATATGGTCCATGTAGTACACAAATAACAATATGATATTTGCATACTATCCAGCATAATTTTACGCTCATTGTACCAAAGTGAGTAAGTGATAGATTTTAATATGTTTTTCTGGAAGGGTTGTTATATTTTTTCTCGAGTGATTCTCATGATGGAATATATTCTCATGCGCGTGAACCCACCCAAATGATCCACAAGAATGCCTGTCGAAAAGGCCACTAACACCGGTATAACTCTTTCGGCCACTCACGAAGCTCCGGAAGAGAAGCTGACAAGCTGTCCTCTCATCCAAAAAATAAAAGCCGAGGCCCAGTTGTAAAATTACAAGCTAAATCAGTCTGCAACATGGAAAGCATTAGTTCATTGGACCAGATTGAGGTTCAAACGACTCGCATAGCTAAAAGGGGCGTTCAACAAAGGCACGTATTATAAAAGGACCGACAAATTAAATAAAATTCCATCAGAACAAAGTAAGTTGAACCTAGGTACTTACAAAATAATAATTCCATAGAACAATATTTAAAAAATCTCGACACCACCTCCACTATATCTACACAATAATGAAATAACTAACTTAAAGGATTTTAATTCCGTAATATTTTTTTATTTTATTTAATATTATCTAAGTCCCTATCTAAGTAACTTCATGCTGTAGCAGTTGAACGATATGGGGATATTTGTAGTGTGACCATATTGATGTAAAGACAAGTCCTATTTACTCTGCCCAGCTTGCCTCCGCTTTTGTGGAAATGCTTACTAATGCATTGGTCGATTAAGGATATTTTTTCTTAAAATAACGGTTTTTAAGTAGACTCGTATCGCTAAGAGCTGCATCATCCATAAGCGTACATACATACATACATACAAGCTTCGCGTCGCAACGAATCGCCGATAAAAACGTATAGTTTGTGCCGCAATTCGTGACTAAGTGCATACGTAGGTATAGACTTTTTAACATTTTACAATTTAGTTGTTGATTGTCGCAACCGTATACTAATAGATAACAATACGAATATCAAAGTAAGAGCTCTATCAGTTTATAAATATTACATTTTTTCTATAAAGGTCACAATTGGCGTGAAGCTAATCACAAAATGTTAAACGCCTAAATTTTCCTACAATAACGCGACCAGACGGTACTCTACGCACCACACAACATCACATCCGAAATTCAACAGGGTCTCCGTTAGCTTGTACACCACGACGTTGACCACTCCACAAATTAAAGATCGCCAGACAGGAATTTCTAGCCATGTTATCCAACGGTACAGCTAGGTCTTCCGAGAGCCCCAGGTCATCTCCGCTGTACTTAGCGTCCAGTAAAAATAACGGCTGGCGCCCCTGTGACGATTACAGAAGGCTCAATGCGCGTACTATACCGGACAGATATCCCATAAGGCGCATTCAGAATTTTGCGCACAGTAGGTATAGAGGGCTGCCGTGTATTTAGCACGATAGATTTTGTAAAGGCGTATAACGAAATACCTGTCTATTCGGATGACATCCCTAAAACGGTAATAACTACACCATTCAGGTTGTTTGAATATTTCTATGTGCGGCGTTTGGGCTCAGGAACGCAGGTCCAATCAGTGGCGGCGTAAAGGGGGGGCGATGGGGGCGGTCCGCCCCGGGTACCAAGCACCAAGGGGTGACAACGACAACCCGACTAGCGACAACAAACGAAGAGCGTGGACCACGATCGTGGGCGAAACGATCCCGCTCGTATATGTATAGTATTTACTATTTGGTGTCATATTTTAGGTAGGGGTGCTCAATACGAAACCGCCCAGGGTGCCAACCTACCTTACGAGTATTTACTATTTGGTGTCATATTTTAGGTAAGGGTGCTCAATACGAAACCGCCCAGGGTGCCAACCTACCTTACGCCGCCACTGGGTCCAATATTCCAGCTTTTTGTGGCCGAAATGATCCGAGGCTTAGACTTTTATTGTTATGTGGACGACTTTTTTTATTATTCTCCTGATGCAGAAACACACGAACATCTCCGTACTATATTTACGTGCTTACAGGCATACGGTATATTAATTAACACCTCCAAATGAGTGTTTGGCGCCTCGGAAGTTGAGTTTTTAGGTTAGTACTAGTTCTAGTTATTTCCGAACATGGTAGTAAGCCGATGGCATCCAAAGTTCAAGCCATTTTAAATTACCCAATGCCTATAGCCTAGAGACGTTCGTCAACTTAGACGATTCCTAGGCGTGATATTTTTTTACAGGCGATTCATGCATAGGTACATTTCCGGCAGCGAAAATGTCGTAGCCGACATTTTGTCTATGGTGGAAGAGCTACTAGTTCCAATCAACCTCGTAACTATTCGGCAATAGCCAAGCGTCAGATCCAGAGCATTCACATTTTTTCAAGAAAAATCCTCCTTACGCCTGGTGAGGACACCTGACAGCCTGTACTTACTGATATATTGTACATATACCTACGATAGAAACCATGTCGTGCCATCAGTGAGTTCCCGGAACTCTCTTTGACGTCATATTAATTGTATTGTTCTATTGATATGTATTTTTTGTTACGGTCTTCGTACCATGAAATATTAAATTAAAATAATTGAGTAATTAGTGTACTCAATGGAGTAACGTATTAGATACACGAGATTATGATTTAGAATAAAATTGTAAAACATTAGTGCATACCATCATTTGCTGTGACATCGTCATGGGGAGAATAACGAGATATTTTCAATATGTGGCCTATTTTTTCAGTAAGTTTATTTCTTAATTATTCTGCAGTGGATAGGAGAACCAATATATTAACTATACATATCTTTATTTTATTTTTCAAGATAAACATGACGTAAAAATTAACATTATAAATTCAAAAAAATATTTGACCAGGGTGTGGTTATAAAACGTAATAATATACAATATAACTTATTATTCGACCAATGAATTGTATAATCACATTTCTTTCTAGGCGGGCTTTAATTAACTATGAAATAAACAGAAGTTTAGGGACATCATATGTGTGACCGTGTGTTTTATTTGCGAATATTTTTAAACGATTGAAATTTATCGTATAAGCCCATAAACTCGTTTTTAAGTGGCCTTAGTGTGGATATCTCCCTCTGCGGTCGCATCGCCGTGTGTACTCGGAGACTTTCAACAACAATTGGTAACCGTGTGGCGCCACATCCGCATGTCGCCCGAGCAACACCGCGATATGAAACGCATGGCGAGGGATGTAAGGCAGACGATATATACGCAACACCCCGGTAAGACTCATTATTTATATACTGATGTTTTAATTAACCCTGGAGGAATGTAAATTCAAATACGTACGTATAATAGCATATAGTAGCCATTGCATGTCTCATTAGTACTTGGTTAGATATGGTAAATCGTTCGTCAAGATTGCAATGTGACAAAAGATGATAGAAATCTCTGAGATACCACTGAACTGGCAAGAAGTAGGTACAATGTTATCCGTCCATGCATGTGGTATAAGTACAAATGACCAAGTAGCTTACATGTACATAGTTAGACCACTTTAAAAAAAGTCAAAACCTAATCGTCCATTTGTATCATCTAGTAGTTTATATACTCTTCGGTTAATGAGAAGTTTCCCTTTCAGATTGGAGAATTGAGCAAATTGGTTCGACTGCAATGGGCCTTGATCTCAAGTGGAGCGATGGCGACTTTTTTGTCTTCACCTCAAACAACACACATATAGATATAGATAACGGAACAATGGTCAACACTGCAAAACGTACACTGGAACAACGACCAGATTTATTTAATACTTTCGACGTGAAACACATAGAAACATGTCCTGTATTGGAGTTCGTTCACATACCGACTGAAATGATGGTTGACCTTACGTTCAGTGTGCCCGTCATAATACCAGACTCGGCTTTGATCGGACATCTTATTCATTCGGACGATAGATTTTTCCAACTGACAGAAATGATCAAATATTGGAGTTACGTGCACCTCATAGCAGACTGCCCACCGTGTTTGCCCACTTATGCAATGACTATATTAGTTATTTTCTTCTTGCAACAGAAGAACATGATTCCACCCATCGCAGACTTACAGAAAAACGTTGAACCTATTTTTGTTAACCATTGGAATACTGCTTTCGATCATTTACAACACAATCCAAGTAACAATGAAACATTGATTGACTTGCTAGGAGAATTCTTTAAATATTACAGCAATTTTGATTTTGAAGATAATATCGTATCCGTTTTATGCGGATGTGTAATAAAGAAGAAGGAAATGGAGAATTTGCAGCTGCCTGAAACACTTACAGCGTACACAGACAATTTGAAAATGGGCAATGCTGAGCCTTTTATTTATGGTTTTATAAACATTCAAGATATTTTCAAATTAAGTTTAAATGTAGCCAGACCCTGGAACGGCAAGCCTATGCTAGATAGATTAGTTTCTCATTCAAAGTTTGCTGCTGATGTATACGAGAGAGCAAGCAAAGACAAATTTCTGCTAACAATACTAAAACCCTACAAGAACAACGACATAGATCTTCTGAACCCTTTGTGGTCTGCAGAACATGATGTATCCGAAACTTGTATAGATGAATCATTCTTTTAATTTGATAAGATTCCTATATGAGAATTTGATTATGCTGTATGAAATATAATTTTTTTCTTACTTTTGGTAACCTACCTTGTTTCAATTTTTATTTGTATATAATACTTTTCGAACAACTCTACACCACATATTCACCTTAGAGCAATCACTACAATCTCCACGTTGCTCTCATACTTGGATACATGATAATTAGATCTCTCCCTAACTGATGACTACACTCCTATATTATTTTACATTTCCTACCTGAAATCTACTATTTACTAGTTTGTCATAATACTACTAGAGCCGAAGAAGTGCATAAATACGTAAATGAAAAAAATCGTACTCAATTTTTAAGTACATTTGGAGAGTTTTGTTAAATATAAATTCTTTATACACAGGAACACATCTTATAAATTACTGGATTCAAAATTATGCAGTTCTCAGAATAATTATCCGAATTGACAGCCTCCGTGGCGCAGCTGCTAAGATGTTTTGCCGTGAAACCAGAGGTCGCGGGTTCGATATCTACCCGCAACGAAACTTTGTGTGATCTATAGATATTTGTTTCGCGTCTGAGTTTTTGTGAGACCGAAAAGTCTCCCGTAGTTTCCTATACCCACGACACAAGATTCGATCTTAATGTAGAGTCATGGCTATGTGTGTGACTGTTGGGTGCATTTATTTATTTATTTTAATATATTATTTAAAGGCATTATTTTATACAGCGTGGTAGCAACATAGTTATCAAACTGCTTGTTAGGCGACATCGATCAACAGTAAGAGATTGATTTAAATGATATACGACTTCCATGGGATCAGTTGCTTGATATCATGATAGTTAAAGAAGATTTGCAGCGTTCGATGCAGAAGCGTTAGCCAATATAAAAATACTATATACAATAACAATAGAACAATACTTGATAATTTAATATTTCACGCAAAGTTTTCGGCTGAATTTTTTTACGAAAGAAGTACAAATGAATTTTTGGCAACAATATTAACACCTCACGAAAATAAAGTCAGTAACAACAGTAATCAGATATAAATATTTATATTGTCATTTAAGCATCCAGGGCATGTTAAGATTTTCTATTTTAGACTGTCAAAAAGACAGTGCAATTTCGATGCGCTATAATAACTTAAGCTACAGAATAAATAAGTTAAATATTAAACACCGCATAAACATATGGATATTTACGATTATATGACACATAATTCCATCAGGACGCACCGACATGTCGCTAAGGAACATGTCCGCTAAACAAGTCGATTTACAGAACAATGGGGTATTCTACCCATTTTCAAAAAGTCTTTTAAGTTGTTCCTAAGATTAAGACAAACTATTTAAAAAAATATCAAATTTTTATTCGCTCGGCAAGTCCAATAAAAATCCATTTAAAATTTAAATTTTAAATTTATGTGCGCAAATATGTGAAAACGCTAGGCGCCATGTTCCTTTAAAATGATACGTCACTCAACCAGTAAACAACCTGTGTTTGTATGAGCTCTTGGACACCGGAGGGGGTATTCTACTTACGGAATGACGTAGAATCGTTATCCATCATGGCGGCAGCCGTTTCACATCTTTTTAGGACAGATAAAAAAATTGAAATTTTCAAAACGAATTATAAAATTTATTCCTTGGAAATAAAAACTGAAATTAACATATACTTATTGCTTAATGCTCTACTATATACATTTATAGTTTTTAGATTTTTTCTTTCTTATAGTAAAATACCCCATTAGAATGCACATGGCCAAATAAACTATTGAAACTAATAACAGTATACAGATTCATTGAGTCATTGATCATATGACGTGATGAGGAATTTATCCTCAGTACTAAGGAAATCAAAGAGAAAAGTTCCATGATCACATGTGCTGGTGTGAATACATTATACGTCCGGTCCAGGGCGGAGCTCTCAGGCTGTTCACTACACTAACTATCTGAAAGAAGCTTTCAGACCATTGACACACACAGAAGGGCACTATAATACATCAAGACATAGAAGATATAGAGAAAAAATGGCAAGCTGAGATACGCCATCAAAGCACTCTGTTCAAAGGGAAGCGGTCTCAGGTGTAGCAGAATTATACAGCAACCTGGAGGTGCGCCCCAAGAGAAACAGTAAAAGGACTCAATGGTACAATTATGAATGTGAGTTGGTCAGTGCAAGTTATAATGGATCCGAAATACTGCTGAAAGTAATTATAGAATGAAACTTTACCAAGATTATCGATCAACTCATATTGTATCTGTACGCTTTTCATAAGGTTGATATTAATTTGCCTGTTACTACTTAATCAGTAGATACTAATGAATAACAATTGTTGAGATCTTACAATAAGGAAACTAAAAATAATTAATATTATGTAACAACTGTTATACCAATACTTTCGCCGTACCCAATTGAAGTTAATAATCATCCATTTACGGGTATTGGCGACAGTTGATGTTGGCATTCTTCTGCTGAAGCAATGCCGCCTGACCAGTAAGTTTTTAGAATTCCTTCTTCTATCCTATGCTCAGGCACTAACACAGCGGTAAGAAACTGTTCGCTTCCAAGAATATCATACATCATTGCCGAAGCCTTCAAATGCTTGATTAATCTGTCGGCTAGCCAACGGTCGCTTTTGGGTCTAGCCGTATTTGCGCTGTGCTTCAAAGTGTCCTGTATGTTGAGATGGCCGAACGGATACGGTGACACTAAACCATTTGCCAAGTTATGTTTGTATAAAGGAAAGTTCTCCAAATCTTCTAAATTCTCAAACTGCTCTCGCGTAATGGGTTTCCCGAGGTACAGAGAAATTACAGTGTTTTCAAAATCAAAGTCACTGTAATATTTGAAAAATCCTCCCAATAGTTCATAGAGTGTTTCGTTGTTATCCGTGTGGTATTGTGCTGGTTCGTAGGCAATGTTCCAGTTCATCATTATGTAAGGAGTGGTGTTTTCTTGCAGCGCGGCGACTGAAGGCACGATGTTCTTTTGTTGCAAATAAAATATAGTCAATAAGACTATAGCGTAACTCGGCAGCGTGAGTTTTCCATTGGCTATGTTATGTACGGAACTCCAATATTTAATGATAGTGGCTAAATCTAAACCTCTCTGGTCTAAATGCAGGAGGTGCGAGACTAGGCGACTGCTGGTCACCGAAAAGGAGTCGGAGAAGGTGAGGTCCACGAAGATGTGTAGAGGGATATGCACGCAGGTCAGCAGCGGCACGTGCGCCGTCGGCGTTGTCTCAAAGTCTTCGAACAGCTCTGGGTATTGCTTCAAAATACTAAGAGTTTCGTTGAGTAATGTCCGTGGGCCGCTTTTCTCTCCATCGGGTATATATACGAAACAATCAATGTCGCTCGATTTCAGAGCAAGCCCTGTTACTGTTGACCCATACGGCATCACCTTGGCACCTGGGAACAATACGATAATGTTAATTATCCGTTGATTTCAATTTCTACCTTGCTTTTTTGGATAAGAAAAGACCCTTCAGTTGCAATATAGGTAGACTTCCTTTACATTACCTAAATGAATATTGACCGCCTCGGTGGCGTAGTGGTATTACGGTACGGTTACAAAGTTGAGGTCTCGGGTTCGAGTCCCGGATCGGGCAAAGTGATATTGGATTTTTCTATTCATTATCAGCCCGGAGTCAGGAATTTGTGCCCGATGTGGCGATAGGCTCGCCCCCTATCACATCGTGGGACGGAACATACAAGGCGAAATGCGGGTGTCCTGGTAGCGCCTCTGCCTACCCCTTCGGGGATAAAGGCGTGAGTTTATGTATGTATGTATGTATGAATATTTTTCTATTTTTTGCAACATCCTCCAATTTTACAATACCTATTCCAAAATTCAGTCGAAGACCTTCTTTCCCTCACAAGCGTAAAACTTAGAGGTCTGATTCGATAACCCAGTGAATATATTTAAAAAGCACAAGTAAGTAATGAAAAGAAAGGCATAACAGCTTCGTAAACTATCTATTTAACGCGTGGTTATCTTACCGGGCCACCGCGGCTGCAACACGCGCTCGATGTCGGCCATAACGTGCGCAAGGTTTCTGTAACCCTCTGGCGGCAGTCGGATGTAGTCCAGCAACGCATCGACCTGCTGGTCGAAATCTCCCACGAGGCACGCGTCCTTCGCGAGCCCTTGTGTTGCGGCGCACAGAGCGCTCACTAACAGAACTGTCACTGAAATGAGAAGTCATTTTATAAGATTATTTTTTGGCTAAATTGCTTCGAGATTATTAACAACATTTATAAAAATCATGCAAATCAACATTTTAACTTATTTAAAGTTTAAGTTACATTCAATAAAGTTAAATTAAGGTATTTCAATTAGGTAGATTTATATTAGGTACTCGAATATGAGTGACGTAACAACGTATACACGCACCCCAAATGTGTAAATTACGAAAACGAATATATTATTTTTATGTATTGCTCCAACACTCGTTACATTCAGTTACCCGTGTTATTACACGCTTATTACGGATCTACTAATGAATATCAATTCTATATATTTGTACGTTATAGTTATATTATTACAAATTAAGTACAGACCATAATTAAAACATTTGCATTCAAATGTCCCTATTATAATGTAATAAGTCAATTGCACGCATATTATACGATTACTACTGGCTGATAACATTGTATAAAATACTTTTATCAAATTAGATCAATGTGTTACACTTAATATATTCTATGAATAAATGTTTATATCAGACGAAGAAACGGTGCAGAATTGAACCATATTATTGTTAGTCTTCTAAGCATGGCCTTGGTAGCGGTAAAGATCATAGTGTTTTAATAGACTGTTATCATTTTAAAGGTTTACGAGACCTAAATTAAATTTATAATATGGTTCCATAAAATAATTATACAAGCAATTAAAAAGAATTACATAATCGATAGTTATGGTAGCTAATGAGAAAGTTATTGTGGATCGTTGATGAAAATTTAAGATGTACGAGTACAATATGCTCTTGATAATAATTGTCCCACAATGCAACACCCGATCTCTTTAACCGTTGCGTTTCGTAATAATGACTGAGGCCATAAAATAAATTATTTATCGATGTTACTTCTGTATAACATCTCGTGGTAATAGCAACTACAACTTTTTTACAAGATTTTATTTATTAATATCTAAGCTGACTCAAGTAGACCATATTTCCAAATAATAAATGCTACTCGTGTTTGAATATAATTCAGAACCGTTAAGTAATTATTTAATTTCATCCAGTGCAGTAGCTACGACCGCTTGAGCTGATCACCAATCTGTTTCCAAAACACTAGATACCCACGTTAAGCACATCGCACCTTTAAATATAAACGTAATGTTTAACTTGTTATTGTAGACATATTATTATTATGTTTATGTTTTAAATCACAACGCATTTATATGAAATAACATCTTCACTTATGATAATAAATGATACTATGATTAATCAAATAAATAGTAGAAATCATAAAAAATATACAGTCGAATTGAGAACCTCCTCCTTTTTTTGAAGTCGGTTAAAAATGACACTTTTTTAATGATGACCTCATACAGATTGTCATAGCTGGGCATTAACTCGTTAATCCGTTAATCGTTAATGAACGAAGTTGACATTTTGATTTACGAATTAACTTTTAAGTTAACTTTTAAAAATGTTAACGGACTCGTTAACTTCCGTTAATATGCAGAAGCCCGTTAATCGTTAATCTAATGCCTACTATTTACCGCACGGCACCGCGGCGCGGCGCGAAAAACAGGTTCAGACAAGTATGAAACGAATGACAAGTGCCGGGCGGAAACAAAAACAAAACTAGATATATTTTGCCGGCACGTGCGAGCGAGAAAACTGTGATGATATATATTTTTTTTCTTTATTTTACTAAAGAGAGTTTAATCAAGAAATTATTATGTCACCCTCATTGTATATACATAGGTATAATAGTAGGTAATTTAAAATCTATTTGTAAAGGCCGCTTTAGCTACATTATACAATAGGTCCGCTTCCTTTGAAGAAGGTGTAGCGAGTATACTATTACCTAGTTATGCGGGCTGTACCCACGTCCTCCATATACCCAACAATACCTATGTAAAACATGGTGTAATGTACATAAGATACTGGACACTGATCTGCATTCTCAGACAGTAATTAATATCATGTACTAATGTAAAATCCTAAAGGTGTTAGTGGAAGAGACCACCAACAGCACATTCCAGTTCTCATTACCCATTGTTTCCCACGTCACATTTATTATATAAGGCGATACAAAACAAGTGACTGTGTGATTCGCTTGACATCTCTCTGTTGACGAACAGCTAGATTAAATTAGTTATAAAAATATATTTGTAAAACAAATAATCAATATAAAATTGTTGAATAAAGTATTTTTTAACTAAATTCCCGCATCATATAATTTAACTGGCGCAGTCGGGACGGATAGTTTTTAGCCAAAAAAGTAATAATTTTGGAACTATTCCGAGAACCTATCAAATAAATAAGTTAAAAAAAAAAAAAGGGAAAAATCTAGAAAAAGTGTCGCGATCTCCAGACATGAAGGCGTGGCTGTGAGTATTCCTTTTACTACCTCTTTCCATTTCCTTGTGTCTTATCAACTTGTGTAGTTAGGACTAAAATTGCCTACTGTCAAGTTAGTTTGATTTTTTTTGGACAAAAAATTGCCAAATACTTTTTTTCAAACTTTTCCGTAATTTTGGACAAACATTGCCAATATTTACGTTGTTTGTTTACCCTAAAAAGTAAAGTGTATTTTTTTATTAATATTTTGAATTTGTGTGATAAAAATGAATTCAAACAAAGTTGTAAACCTTATCCCAGGTGACTTCTTAAATACAATCCCACGGTTTGACGGGGATGAATTAATGTTAAATTTTTTTATTTAAAAATGTGAGTACGTGATTGGAACATCAAAGACAGATGACAATCCAGCTCAGTTAGGGTACGTGTTGCATTGCGTAACTAGTAGGCTAGTAGGAAGGGCCGCTAAGGCATGCGCAGGTAAAAGTTTTCACAGTTGGGGGGAACTTAAGCAACATTTAGTTTTGAAGTTCGGGGATACCAGATCAGGTAGATGCATAGCGTTAGAGCTAGAGAGCATGAAGCTAGGACAAAACGAAAGTTATATAGATTTTTATCATAGAATACAGGAAAAGAGAGACGCTCTTTTTGAAAAGTTAAACTTAATGCAAGATCAGGCTCTTAAAACAGCTAATATGATCATCTATAACAATGCAGCTTTTGAAATATTTGTTTACAATTTACCTGACGAATTAATCAGTAAAATTCGTGATAAGGAGTGCACGACATTAGAAAAGGCACTTAGTATCGTTACGGAAGAAGTTCAATTTCGTAGTCGCTTAGAAGCGAAAAGGCAAATGTTAAAGGTAAATTTTAAAAATAAAGAGGAAAGCATTAAGCAATTACCAAATCAGTTTAAATTTGGGGCACAACCTAGGCCACAAAATAATTCAAACTTTAGGCCAAATTTTGTACCGGGAACTCAGGGAGCACAATTTAAATTTGGCATCCCTCAGCAGGGCTTTAAGATGCAGCCAACATTCAGGCCTGCACAGCCACAGTTTCCAAGAACGGTCAATAATTATAAAAATTCTGGATTTTTTAAAACAAATCCAAATAGTAAATTCAAGTTTGGTGTGCCACAAACGCAACGACCGCAATATAATGACGTGTCGATGCGTACTGTAAAGAGTAATATGTTATATAACAATAGGCAAAATTCTTTACCACAAAGGGAGGATTTTCAAAAAGAAGCCTCGGTAAGGAACGACGAGAAATAGTAAATATAAACATGTATAATGCATATACACTGCCACATATAAGGGTGCCTGAATTAAAAGGTATTTTTATGATTGATACCGGCAGTACTAGGTCATTTATAAGTCCTGAAAAGGCAAATGAATTTTTTAAAGCTTATACGTTTAGTGAACCTTTTGAAGTTATAAGTACGCATGGTAGAAGCGTACATGAGGAAGTTGTGTTAATGCCGTTGACGAAAACGTTTAATACAAACATTTTCCACAAGTTTTATATATATAACGTAGACAGACGCTACGACGGGTTAATAGGTTCAGATTTACTTAAAGAGTTAGGGGCTAGAATTGATATGCAACATCAAATTTTGCATATTAGGAATAAACAAATTCCAATTTTATACAATTCATGTATACAAAACAATATTAATAACATGAATTTAGAAAATGTATTAAAAAGCAACTTAAAAAAGTTAAGGTTGGATCATTTAGGAAATAGTGAACAAAATGCTATAAAAAAATTATGTAATGAATATAAAGATATATTCTATAATGAACAAGTTCCTTTGTCTTTTACGAACGAAGTGAAACACTGTATTAGGACTTCGAATGAAGACCCTATTTTTATTAGGCCATATAGGCATGCGCCGAACGAAAATAAGGAGATAAATAGCCAAGTAAATAAAATGTTAAAAAATAACATAATTAAAGAATCGAGTTCACCTTGGAGTGCACCGGTTCATATTGTTCCAAAAAAGTTAGACGCCTCGGGCGAACAGAAATACAGAATGGTGATAGATTATCGACGATTGAACGAAAAAACTATCGACGATAAGTATCCTTTGCCGAATATTTGCGATATTTTCGATAAATTAGGAAATACTGCTTATTTCACAACTTTAGATTTGGCTAGTGGATATCATCAAATTGAGGTTGAAAAAGCCGATATACAAAAAACAGCTTTTTCCACCCAGAATGGCCATTATGAGTTTAGGAGAATGCCGTTTGGGCTAAAAACAGCGCCAGCGACATTCCAAAGGGCCATGGATAGTGTTTTAAGAGGTCTTATAGGAAAAGATTGTCTAGTGTATTTAGACGACGTAATAGTTTATTCAAAAACATTAGAGGAGCACATAGAAAAGCTTAAAAGAGTTTTTGAACGATTTAGGAGGACTAATTTAAAAGTCACTTTAGATAAATGTGATTTCCTAAAAAGGGAGATTTTGTATTTAGGTCACACCATCACAAAAGATGGTTTAAAGCCAAATAACGAAAAAATTAAGGCAGTATTAAAATTTCCTTTGCCAAAAAACGCGACCGAGATAAAAAGTTTTTTAGGTCTAATAGGGTATTATAGGAAATTTATAAAAGATTTTTCAAAAATCACACAACCATTAACAAGTTGTTTGAAGAAAAATAGAAAGGTTAATATAACAAAAGATTATATTAATGCATTTGAAAAATGTAAGGAATTATTAACAAATGCACCATTATTACAGTTTCCAGATTTCGAAAAACCGTTTTTATTAACTACAGATGCATCAAATTTTGCATTAGGAGCAGTATTATCACAGGGACCGGTAGGCAGTGATAAACCAATTGCTTATGCGAGTAGGACATTAAATGACGCGGAAGTCAAATATAGTGCAATTGAAAAAGAGTTATTAGCCATAGTATGGGCATGTAAACATTTCAGGCCATATTTATACGGAAAAAATTTTTTTATATTGAGTGATCACAAACCCTTAATTTGGTTAAACTCTATGAATGAACCAGGGTGTAGGTTGACTCGATGGAAATTAAGACTTTCCGAATTCGATTTCGAAATAAAATATAAGCCAGGTAAACAGAATAAAAATGCAGATGCATTGTCGCGAATAAAAGTAAACATTACAAAAAGTGATGACAATATGTCTATGGTAGTTAATGCAGAAAATGATGAGCAAGATATTGCGAAACATCTAGAAGAAATAGATGAAATTTGTAGGACGAAAGAGAGTAGAAAAATTAGGCAGAATAGTAGTTCACCTATATTAATTTCGGATGACTCATCATCTGACTTATCATTTAAAGATATATTTGATACTAGGGGCGATAGATATCCTGTACCGTCACTAACTAACAGTGAATCCTCACAATCTAAAAAATCATCTGATAATATAACTATACACTCAGATGTAAATATGGAATCGGCTGATATTCCAATTTTAAATGAGGCAATCGATACGAAGCCAAATCAAATATTGATACATACTTGGAACAGGGATAAATATGTTGTGAAAGATTTATCTCGTGAAAAACAAAAAGTTCTTGAAGTTCATATGCCAATAAATAATGAGGAACTAATCAAGACTTTCTTAAAAAATTATATTCGTCCAAAGATTAAATATTACATATATTTTGAAGATAATGAGCATAGAAAGTTATTCTCAAAAGTAGTAACAAACTTGTTTAGAAAAGATTCTATTAAGATAATTGAGTGTACCCAAAGAGTTGTGTACATAGAGGACGAGAATGAACAAAGAGATATAGTAGAGAAATATCATATAGGTAAAACATGCCATAGGGGTATTAAAGAAACGATAGCTCATATTAAGAGGGCTTATTATTGGAGGAAACTGGAAGAAACAGTTTCGAGTATTATAAATTCATGCGAAACTTGTAAACAAATGAAGTACGATAGGAAACCATATAAACCAGAGTTACAGTTAACGCAAACGCAAAAGAAGCCGTTTGAAGAAATCTTTATAGATATTTTCAGTATTGAGGGAAATTTTTTTTTGACTATTGTTGACGCATTTAGTAAATTGGGTCAAGCTTTTGTAGTCGAAAATAGAACAACTCCAGAGATAGTCAGAGGGTTGTTAAAGTATTTTTCATTTTATGGGGTTCCGCGAAGGATAAGTTCTGATCCAGGGGCAGAATTTAATAATAATTTGTTAAAAGAAATGTTGTCTTTTTATAAAGTTGATTTACATATAGGGACACCTCATAATCCTAATTCAATGGGAATTGTTGAAAGATTTCATTCAACGATATTAGAAATATATAGGTTAGCTAAATATGAAAGAAAAATAACTGATGCCGCTACAGTGATGACATATGCAATTATGGCATATAATACGTCAATTCATAGTACGACAGGGTTGACACCTTTTGAAGTAGTTTTCGGGCATACAGATTCCACTGATGTATTTGATTTAGAATTTACTAAACATTATACACAGCAGTTAGTTAATGAACATAAGAAAAGGGTTCAGTATTTGTATAATTATATAGCAGATAAAATGTTAGAAAATAAAGAAAAGATTATAGAAAAACGAGGGGGAGAAAAAGAATTTAATATTAAAAAAGATGATAGTGTTTTTATAAAAGGGGTAAATGTTAGACGCAGTAAAGATAAACCGCGTTACCAAAAAGCTAAAGTTATAGGAGATATTGTTAGAAATACAGTAAATGTTAAGGCTCACTTTAGAGATAAAAGAGTGCCACTGAAAGACATACGTCGTTCACAGATACGTGATCGTGATAGTAGTCCAGGCAGTCCGAAGCCAAGCACTTCAACTGCAAAAGATAGAAAATAATCCGGGGATATTGCCAGTGAAAGAAGGTAGAGCTTTAGTTAGTCTTTATAACTGGAATATTATAAAGAAAATGAATTTAGAATTAATTCATGAAGGGTTAGAATATAATGAAAATAAGTATTTTGAAATAAGGAATATTATAAAGGAAAATATAGGTATTTATATGTTAGATGGAAGTATTATTGATGCTCAAATGCAGACTGAGTATATAATGAATTTAACAATGGAAAAATATAGTGAATTAATTCCAACTGTTAAAGTAAAACGGGGAATTTTAAATCCAATAGGTTCTATAATTAAAGTTATTACGGGTAACTTAGATAATGAAGATGCATTGAGATATGATCATTTAATAAGTAAGATAGAATCGAAGCAACATGCTATAGATAACAAAATGACTATTGTTACAGAAATAGTAGATACTTTAGTAAACTTAACCAATTCATCGAGAAACAATTATATTATATTAGAAAGAAATATTGATGAGATTGAGAAAATTTTAAATGAAACTAGATTTCAAAGGAGTAAAGATATTGTATTGAATACTTTCAATCTATTAATTCATAACTTTGAAATAATTATGTCAAGGTTAAATGAAGTTGAAAATGCTATTGCATTTAGTAGAGTTAACATTTTGCATCAATCTATATTTAATGCAAATGAATTATATGA
The DNA here is from genome assembly GCA_905220455.2 of Deilephila porcellus. Taxonomy (NCBI): domain Eukaryota; kingdom Metazoa; phylum Arthropoda; class Insecta; order Lepidoptera; family Sphingidae; genus Deilephila; species Deilephila porcellus. The sequence continues at coordinate 509,442 of LR999984.1, read as the reverse complement.
TGTTTTAAAGAATATTGAAAGTATTGATAAGTTGATTTTACCTGTAAAACCTGAAAATATTGTTAATATAGAACAATGTATAGAAATTAAAAGTTTTGTAAAGGGTAAAGAAATAACATTTATATTGTCAGTACCGACAGTGCAATCAAATGTTTTAAACTATTATGAGTTGATTCCTTTCCCAATGTTTAATCCTAAACAAAATAAAACATTCCTTATTACACCCAAATATCCTTACATCCTAGTAAAGGGATTGAAAACAGTTCACTTGATAAAGCCTTGTAAAGAAATTAATGGAGAAACATTTTTATGCAAGAATGAGAATATAATAATTTATGGAGAAGATAAATGTATCGCTGATATAATGAAGTATGCGACAGATATAACGAGTTGTATACCATTAATAGTAGAGTCTACAAATATTAAAGTTAAAACTATACAAGATAACATGTGGATTCTATACACTAAAGATAGTATTTTAGCAACTGAATATTGCGAAGAAAATACTAAGCAGTATGAGATTATGGGAACATATATTATTACTATGAAAGAAGACTGTGAAATAAAGTTAGCAAAAATAACTTTGAGGAAACGAAAAATCAGTATAGAAAAAGAAGTTTTGAATAGGATGCCAATAATAAATTTGCCGAAAATTAAGGTGATTACAGGATCCAGACGAGCAGTCGACTTGGACACCGTGAATATGGAGCATCTACAGTTGTTAACATCAGTGTTAAAAAGTGAAAAAGACGAATATAGTGAAAAAGCGTATGGTGTTAACATAAGAAGTGTTAGTTTAGGCACTATTGTACTGTATGTGTTCTTGTGTATTGTCTGTATTGTGTTAATATATAAGTATCGAAGTAAGTTAACCAATTATGTTCCTAAATACTGTAAACAAAATCGTTCCTCTGACGATGCAGCGGAAGATTTTGCTCTTAGGGGGGGAGGAGTTATGCGGGCTGTACCCACGTCCTCCATATACCCAACAATACCTATGTAAAACATGGTGTAATGTACATAAGATACTGGACACTGATCTGCATTCTCAGACAGTAATTAATATCATGTACTAATGTAAAATCCTAAAGGTGTTAGTGGAAGAGACCACCAACAGCACATTCCAGTTCTCATTACCCATTGTTTCCCACGTCACATTTATTATATAAGGCGATACAAAACAAGTGACTGTGTGATTCGCTTGACATCTCTCTGTTGACGAACAGCTAGATTAAATTAGTTATAAAAATATATTTGTAAAACAAATAATCAATATAAAATTGTTGAATAAAGTATTTTTTAACTAAATTCCCGCATCATATAATTTAACTACCTACATATGCCAAGTTGAAGCTGTAGTGTCACTGCCAGATGTATACAAAATAAAGTCGTCAGCATATTGTGACACATAGACCTGTTGTATTTGTTTGCAGATCGACATAGTAGCGATGTTAAATAGGAGTGGAGATAATGGATCACCCTGTGGTAAACCCCGACCCGCACTACGACTCAATGAGAAATTATTTAAATTTATTGTTAGGTTTCTTTCTTTTAGATAATTCCAAATATAGTTGCACATCGTCTGGCCTACTCCAAGTTTGTCCATTATTTGCATTAAGCTAACTATATCCAAATTATTATAAGCGTCATGGATGTCGACAAAACACGCAATCGTTGGAGATTTTTTTGCAAAACCAATTTGTATTGTTAAAACCAGATTGGCTAAATTATCCATAGTCGAGTGACATTTTCTAAAACCCGTCGTTTCGTTAGAAAGAAGACCTTTTTTTTCAATAAACCATTCTAACCTATTCATTAGAATGGTATGAAAAACTTTGCAGAGACATGATATCAACGATATTGGTCTCAATGATGATAAGTTACTCGGATACGGTTCGGTTTGGGGATTGGCACAATAGTGATATTTCGCCACTGGTGAGGTACAAAGCCAAGGTTATAAAATCGGTTATACAATTCAAGTAGTATTTGCTTTCCGATTGTAGGCAATTTTTTGACCATAGAATAGGATATGTTATCGTGGCCAGGCGATGTATCTTTAAGCCGGATAGATCGTTCTAATTCATGGGCCGTAATCATAACATCTAAATTGGGGTTAACTGAAGCAAAGTTTAAATCAGCAGGAAGCACAAAATCTGGTGTCAGGTTCTTTAGCAGATTATGGGCTCTATTTTGATCTACATGACATCTGGGCGAGTTGTTACGTCCTTTAATCCACTTCATTTTTTGCCACACGTCCCTGGGAGACGTATTTTCGTCTAGAGATGAACAAAAAGACTGCCAAGACTTGTATTTAGCATTGCGGATTGACTTTTGAGCGATTTTAATTTTATCTTTTAAAATATCATAATTTTGCGGGATAGGGTCACGTCTAAAGTTTGTTAGTGCAAGTCTACGTTTCGCGACATATTTTGAGAGATCAGCATTCCAGTAAGGTTTCGGAGCAAACTTAGTCTTAGGATTTTGATTAATTATAACATATGGTATATGTAAGTCTGCAGCTATATTGATATACTCCAAAAATAAGTCATAACTAGTTTGAGGATTTACAGAAAATTCAAATTGTGAAAATAATTTTGTTAAAAGATCTTGGTAACCAGCCCAGTCCGCTTTTTTGTAATTTCTACGGCTTATATTTTTAACTTTTAATTTAATATTAGAAGATATTTTAATAATACAGTGATCACTGCCTAGGGTCTCTTTTAGTGGTGTCCGATCAAAATTGAGGGCTATGTCCGAAGATGCCAATGATATATCTGGAGATGATTGGCGTAAAACATTGTTATATAATTGAATGCGTGTGGATGTGCTATTATTTAATATGACGAATCGATGATCTATTATTGAATTAAAAATTTGGAGACCTCTGTGATCTGTTTTGGATGACCAGCTGGCATGATGCCCGTTAAAGTCGCCTAGCACTAGAGTATTATTACCACATATAGAAAATACTTCATCCCAGTCCTGTTGACTTGTTTTAATAGATGGGGGGCAATAAATGGAGATAATACGCTCAATGTCACTACAATTAAAAATTTCAATCCCTATTATCTCTATTAAGGAACTTATTGGGGCATATTGCAATAACTCTGATTTGATTGAAGAATGCGCTATTATAGCTACACCTCCGTAGCCGTCGTTTCGGTCATTGCGATAAATGTTGTAACCACTAATTTTAAGTGGACTTGTTGGTTCTAGCCACGTTTCGTTTAAAGCAGCGATGTGGATCTTTTCTTGTGACAATAGGTTTTCTAATGAGGCTAATTTGGGGCGTACACTTTGAGCGTTCCACTGTATTATATTAACTTGGAGCGTTATTTGTGACTTATCCATTAATTAAATCAACAATATTTTTCAGTATAGGCCAGTCCACAATATTATCTACAACAACCAAAATTACCCACTCCACGCAACATTTGGTCACATCATAAAGTTTAGCTTGAACACTATCATGCTTCAAAAATATAATCTCTTTTAGTCTTGATAATAGTTCGTTAAAATTGACATCTTTATTTTTACTTTGAGTTGGTTTGGCATCTGGCGGATTACTTGAGTAAAGATTATTATCACCTGGAATTGGTTCAAGGTGGTGCACTGGATCAAAAACAGGAGTATCCGGTCTCTGGGATCGTTTTTGTCGGAAATTGGTAAGATATTTTGGAGCCTTGTCTTGATGAATAACAGCTTCTGTTTTAATGACATCGCTGAAGGTCGGAATGCTGTTGGATTCAGTTGGAGTAGTACCCATTTCCACAGTGGTGAATTTAGGCGCACTAACATGTTCATATCGTGCATGCATATGACTATCTTGGGGCACGTATATCATCAGAGCCTTTCGGTACGTGCAGTTGAACTCTGCCATTAGGTCTCTAATTTTACGTTCTTTTAGATAAGTTGGACACGATTTCAACAAAGCCATGTGATTTCCGCGACAGTTAACACACTTGAATGTTTGAGTGTCGCAATTGTCATGATCACCGCCACACTTTGGACAGACTTGATTCTTCGAACTACATGTCTTGATGGTATGTCCAAACTTCCAGCATCTAACGCATTGCGTCACGGGAAATACGTATGGGTCGACTTTTATCCTCAAATCATCTACATATACGTACGAAGGAATACTCGCACCTTTGAAGCACAGTTTAACGGCTTCGCTCGGAATCCAAGATTCATCGCTAATATTCTTGTCCGAATTACGTTTTTTCAAACGATTGACGGCCACAATTTCAATGTCGCTAGGGCAGGATATAGCTTTTACTTCATCCAACATATCCAAATCTACGTTTTTAATCACCCCGTAAGAATTGGAAACCTCCATGGCCCTATGGAACCGCCATCCTTTGTCAAGAAATGTCTTACATGTCTCCAAGTTTGTCGCACTATTTGCACTTATAAAATCAATGCGTACCTTGTATTGATTAATGTATTTTAAGTTTGCAATATCTGTAATTCCTTCCGCTTTTAGTAGTTTCGCCAACGCAAATTGTTTCGGCAATTTCTCTTTCCATGAAATATATATTTCAATGTTGTCCCTCGCTTTGATTTTCTTTTCCTTTTTCTGGACTACAGTCCAGTCGGTAGTATCATTCTCGTCCCTTGACCTCTTTAATGTAGTAGTATAGTTCTTCATCTCGGTTTGTATAATATCTTCATCCTCATATTGCTCATTATTTGCCTTAATTACCTCGTCTTGTTGTTTGTCATCTTGTTCATCAGATGATATATCCATATTAAATAATGTTGAATAGGTACATTAGAAAGTCGTTTACAAGATGCGGCGGCCAGTCGGTTGGCCGGCACCAAGGTCAACCTTTGTTAATTGCAACAGATGCGAAACGTTAGATATTAATAAAACACACTACACACCCGTCTATTTCGTACGAATGCCGTAACGCGGATATTTTTTCGTTTGATCATTTCATTGCTTAGCGCCAGTGCTTAGAGTGACGAATGTTTTGTTTGTTGTTATTATAAATTACTCTCAGTGATCATTTGCGTGTTGGTAAAGAAGAGTGAATGTAATTTAGTTAGAAAAAGTGTAGGTGTAAAATTCTGTCACTTAGTCTATAGAAAAACCAAAGAGCTCCAACTCTTTAAAGAGTAAAGCGCAAAGTCTCGTTAAAATGTGGCTGGATATGAAATCAAAAGACTCGTTCAACGATGCTGCATTCCTCAGGGAACAGATATTCATAAATCTATTTAATAAATACAATACTGCTATACCCTCAAGCGCTGCAGTTGAACGTCTGTTTTCCACGGGTAAAGACATTTTAACACCAAAACGAGCCTCGCTTTCAGACGAGAACTTCAACATGTTAATGTTCATGAAGGGGAATATGCACCTTATGCCCGACGATTAAATTAGACATTTGAATTATACAAGTATTTTGTTTTATTCCTAACCTGTTAACTTCCAGAACCTAAACCAAACAACGATATAAAAATACAATTATACAGATATTAACGGATTAACGATTAACGTTAACTTGCGTTAATTCTTCCGAAATGTAACGCTTTACGCTTAACGAAGCTAACTTTTTTTGTAGCGAATTAACGATAAACGAAGTTAACTATTTGATTAACGGTGCCCAGCTATGCAGATTGTAATAAAATCTCATTTAAAAATATATAATATTAATACTCACACCATGAGATTTCCATTGATAGGTTTTCTTTTACCGTCTCTCTCCCTGCACTCGACGATGACTGCCGTTTTAAACAACACTCCATATTAATATTGGTCAATTAAACCACGCGGTTTAGGGTTCCCTGCGACTTGTCTGCATTTGTATAAAACTCTTGTGGAGGTATAATAAATTTATTAATATACGTAGTCTCCGTAGTAGAGTACCTAATGGCAAAACAAATTAGTTCGCTCTTTAGATGAAGTGCGGGGGGAGGGGGGTCAGTAACATATCTTCACAGGCAGCAACACGCCTCTACTTCACATCGGTCAAGTTAACTGACGTTTGCTTCATGCTTAATAAAACTTTGCAATGATTTAGAAAAAAAGCTCATTATCAAAACCTAATTAGGAATCTTTTGCTCTTCTTTTATTAACTAAATGCGGAGGGTATTAGTCCTTATTGTTATCATATCTCTAATTTATCTTATTGTTATTGTATCTAAATTTTAAACTAAAAAAAAACTTGTATATTTATTTTTATACGTATATGTTTGAATTCTTTTGACCGCATTAATAATATGTCTGTTATATCTGTTAAGTTAATTGGATTACTTATTAAAATAATCTCCCTTCGAAAAATAATATCCCTGCTTTCATTACCTTCATTATTTGAGATGCATTATGATGTACAAATATGCTGATAATGACAGTACCATATTTCTTTTGAATATAGGAATTAATTTAGCATAATTAACTTCAGTTTTGCACTAACAGTCATCTGTATTTACTGCTTTAAATTATAACGAATTTTGTTATTACTACATATTTAATTTATATACAGAACACTACCTAATATTAAAGATTCGTTATATGATTCTATAAATGACGTATTCCCCTAACGGTTTTAATAATGATATCTAAATGTGTCATTTCACGCTGTGTCTTTCCATGTCAACAAATGCACGTACAGTTGGACTAGCAAATAGCTTCAGTGTGACTGCAACTTACCGGGCAGTACTTCTAACTTTAATTTAATGGCTAATTAAATAATATCTCGGTAGATATACCTACATTTTCTTCTTTAAATCCATGATAAGGACCTATTTAATTCGACTTTTATGTCTGTGATTGCGGTAGTGGACTTCTGTTGTAAAATTAATTTGTACGCCTCACAAAAGTATCTGTATGTAGATTGCTAAATCATTTTGTATCATGTTTATTGGTGTATTTGCACCCAAATAAAGTACAAATAAGGTATTTATACAATGACAATATGCATATTTGCGGTTGATACAGTTAAGTCGTTAAAAAATAATTATCTCAGTCCGATGCGCTTTACCTTTATAATGTCATACTCTTGTTTACACGCGCTTTAGCATTTGGCGGGTTATCGCACAGTCATACAATAATAATCATTAAGATTAGCAACATATTAGCATCATTACATTATTGGCTATTTAAATTGTAGGCCACTTCACAAATCATGAATAATATTATTTCTTAGATGGACATAGTCCTCTGTTTTATTACTGATTACATAAGCTCGCTTCTATATCCCGGCAGGGTAGACAGAGTTGCTACTACAGGCAGACAATTCGTTGAAGCACCAATTCCAATCCGAGCAATTCATAATAATATAATACCAAACTCACATAAAGTGGATTGACCGATCTGAGAACAAACCCTGTTCACGGCTCATACCTACGCGCCACCGCTGAACCGATGAGGCAACGTTTTAAAATTAATTTTAAAAAACCAACACAGTTATTTTAATCCGTTGATAATAATCATGCGTTTTTGAAGATACAGATTATTGTTATTAAAGATAGTTTATTTTTCTATTCATTATCAGCCCGGATTCACGAATTTGTGCCCGATATAGCGATAGGCTCGCCCCCTATCACATCATGGGACGGAACATACAAGGCGAAATGTGGATGTCCCTTTTGGGATAAAGGCTTAAGTTTATTTGTGTATGTAAGTTTTATTTTAATATATTCTACAGGTGAAACCTTAAAGTTATTTCTGTAGTGGTTAATGAGAACTGACAGGTATCAAGTTCGATGTCGAGGATGTGTCGGATTATGGACTTGACCGACAAAAGTATTTAGAACTTAAATAAAGCCTAGTTTGAAGAAATATTTTCATATATTCAACAGAATGTATTCACTATACTCATTAATGAATACATTTCACTAGTAGGTCTCTCATATGTGAGAAGCCGCCTGGATAGGTACCACCGCAATGTTTATTTCTCCCGGCGAACAGCAGTGTAATGCACTGTTGTGTTCCGGTTTGAAGGACATTGTAGCCAGAGTAACTACTGGACATTATGAGACTTAATATCTTATGTTTCAGGATGGCGAGAGCAGTGAAATGCCAACCATTGCTTTGTCATTTATGGTGTTGTTTGGTTTTGCTACCGTCCATGAGCGGTCGTATCACTTACTATCAGGCGAATGGCCTGCTCATCGCGCCATTCATCGCAATAAAAAAATACACCTAATGGTCACATGCATGGTCCTGACCACACACAAAGATGCAAGTCTTGGGTCGTGGCTATCAGGAACTACGAGAGACATTTCGATCTCACAAACACAAATACTTGTTGATCGCACAAACATTTGTCTCGATGCGAAAATCCAACCTGCGGTCTCTCGCTTCACTGCCGGTGTCTCGCAACTGCGCCTCAGAAACTGTCAATTCATTTAAACGATGTATTTAATAACCCATTAAACGTTATTGGGTTTTCCCATAGAGGAGTTTCTTGCGCTGTTTCTTCTTGACAGTTACAACACGTTCTGAAGCGGTGGTAGCAGTAATTAACGATTTAAAAGATCTTGTAAAATGTAAAAGACTATGTGAATAAAGAATATTTTGATTTGATTTTGATTTCATATTGTGACTATAAAAATGCTTTTAGGTACTGTTGTTCATTCTAACTGTACTTTGGTCAAAACATCCACGTAATTTAGCGTGTCGAAATAGTTTATACGTAGTACCTATTATATAATACGGGATTATTTTGATGATAACCGATTAGACGTGCTTTATGTATTTACGTTAGTCTAAGTTTGGCGAATGATACGTAACGCTGTGTATTGTCATGTTAGAAAACAATACTTATATTACGGTCGGATGGCGATACCAACCCTTTCGGTTAACTCGTATATCTTTTAATCGACCAAGCTGACTTCAGTTAGTATATTCCATATAGGGTACATTTGATTTTTTGGGGAACATTGGTGTGCAAGATTCCCAATGTCTCATCCTTTACTTTTAAAGCAAGCGATAAATAACTAAGAATTTAAACGTAACTTGTTACTGGCGTTAACTATGGGTTCGAACCCACGACCACCCAACTGCGATCTTTCAATCCTTGTACATATTTTTTTATTGCGATGAATGGTGAGACGAACATTCACCTGATGGTAAGCGATATGACCGCTCATGGACAGTAGCAAAACCAAACAACACCATGCAATGCAATGCTTGGCGATTCCCCTGCGCTCGTCATCCTGAGACATAAGATGTTAAGTCTCATTATGTTCAGTAGTTACTCTGGGTACAATGTCATTCAAACCGGAACACAACAGCGCATTTACACTGCTGTTTGTTGGAGAAATAGACATTGCGGTGGTACCCAGGCGGCCTCTCACCTATGAGAGACCTACCACCAGTAAAAAAGTACCTGTTGAAATTACTGCCACTATATACGGTATACCAGTATATAAGATGGTTGCTACTAATCATATTTGTACCTAATAGAATATTGGTAGGTATCACTAGATATTGGTTGTAATCACCAGGCACGAGGTTCGGAAACCAGTCAAAAGACCCACAAATTGTCGCGATTCAGGATTATCCTTTCTATATCCATATATACAGCATGCTGGCATTATTGTGTCGACTAATAAGAGACAAGCATCTCTCAACGATAGGTACTCTATCTTGACTTCACTGTGTCGTTATAAACAAATAAATTTTCTTAAAGCAATAGTGACGTTAGGTGCAATTCGTTTGAGCGGCCCAAGGTGCCACAAATAAAAGGGCATAGTTATTGCTAAAAGTGCGTGGTGGCCTGTTGGTGACGAAGCAGACGCGACTGCCAGCATGTTCACGGTGGTCACGGGTTCATATCCTAGGGTACACCTCTGACTTTTTGGAGACATGTGTGTATTGATATTCAATCACCACGCACTATGACGGTGAAGGAAAACATTGTGAGCAAACCTGCATACCATAGTGATTTATAAAAAAAATATGTTGTGTAAAGTCCGCCAACCAGCACTAGGCCAGTGTGGCGGACTATATGGCCTAACCCCACAAAATCGTACCCTCAATTGTAGAGGAGGCCCGTGCCATGCCCTGGGACGTCCATATATGGGCTTAAAGATACAGACAGTTAATGCTAATCCATTATAGGTAAGTTATATAAGTACCTACATATTGGTTTAACCCTTTGGTAATTAGTGACAAGGTAAGGCTTATTTAAGTATTTTTAACTAGGGCTTCCAGTCCGACAAATAAAAACAAAAATTTGATTAATTTATCCTTATTTATTAAAATTAAGACATGTATTTATAAGCTCAATTCAAGTCAACACACCGTATTTATATTAATTATTATTATCACGTGAGCATAAAACATGTCGATACTTCGGTATTATATTACTTGTACCGATGAATATTATTTTATAAAAGCATTTCTGCACATTTGTTATTAAAAAAAATCAACAATTAACGTAGACTACAGGCGGACATTAGACTCACACCACATTATAAATAATACCTTAACCATAGGAACCAGTTATTTACCTTTTCATTTTTGGAATAGAATTTACATCCAACTTAGAATTCTTAAAGAGATCTTTGAATTTCTTTTTGAACAGGCCTTTGTTATTTTTGGCAATTTTCTTACGATTACACTGCTCGGAGCCCGCGTTTATTTTCCCGGTGGGATCTTCGGTAAGTAGTTTTTTGAGGAAACAACTGCTTTCAACCTTCTCGTACGTTTCAGCTGCGTATTTGAAATGTGACAATATCCGCAACGCTAGCCTCGGATACACAGCCACAGTACAATTTCTGTTGTGCTCGATAGTATCCTGGATACACATAAAAGTGTCTACTCTGAGAGCTTTACAAGCCTTGGTTTCTATATTCTGTTTGTACAACTCAAAATCATGCGGGACGTTGGCGAGCCGAGTGAACGCTTTCCTTTTGAGTCGCTGGCCGACGAACGGCGACACCATATCTTCTGCATAGTTAAACTTGCTATAATACTTAAAAAACCCACCTAACAATTCATAGAGATTATCATTTGAGCCACCGGGCTGATGCCACCTGTCGTTAAACGCAGTGTTCCAGTTATTAACCATCACAGATTCGACGCCCCTTTGCAGCGCACGAATAGGTGGTAATATGTTTTTACATTGTAAATAAAACACTACGAGAATAATTAGCGCATAGTTCGGCATGAGGTTCGTCCCCGTGAAATCATATACTTTAGACCAATACTTGACGATTATCGCTAACTTTATGGCTCGATCGTCCAAGTGCAGTAGGAACGCTATTAGCTTGCTGTTCAACACTCCGGTTGGGCCAGAAAAACTTATGTCACAATTAAATCTCGTTGGCAAGTGGAAGAATTTAACTATTGGCACCTTAGCTGCAGTGATTGCCGTTATTCTTCTGAACATGTTTGGGCACCGTTTCAATACTTCTCTAGCTTGTAGGACACAATCTCTCGCTGGTTCCCCAGTGTTTGTATCTATGTAGCAGTCTATATCACTCGTTTTTATTCCCAAACCAATGACTATTGAGCCAAAAGCAAATGTGTTGCATTCTGTAACAAGATAAAATATATTCTAATAGTTATCTTATCTTCAGCTACAATCAGAACTTGGCTGAACAGATCTCTACATCAAGAGTTTCCACAGTGACCTGATGGGAGTCATTTGCATCCAGTGACTTCCTACACCTATTATTAAAATGTTTTAATTACTAATTACACCTCAAAACTAATCACAGTGATGTGACATGCAAACTCTGTCCTATATTAGTATTTTTGTATGTTAATCATGTTGTGTGAGTTACATTCTATTGTTGCGACAAATAAATATGTTTTTCTTTCTTTTACCCTAGGTGAAACTTAGTATTAGTTTCATTAAAGTTTTGATTTTTCTTATTAGAAAAATATTGGAAAGCATCTCATTAGGCATTATGCATGAAACTATAACTATACCTTCACAATCTACCTCAACCGTTCAACTTAATGGGAAGAAGGGAATATGTAGGCTAGCTGACTATTCCACAGATCATAAGAAAACACTGAGTTAAAATGGACAGCAGTTATTAAACAGTCATCAGAGGCTATCCAAAATAACTACTAATATTATGTTCTCCTAGTTTATAATTCAGCAAGGCTCTAAGGTGATGCAATTTGACAAAAAAATCATATTATGTACAGTGAAACATAAACAGTCCTACTTTTTTCAGGTGGTTAAAAATATGCACTATTTTAATAAATATAATTTTTAACAACATAAGCCTCACCTGGCCATATGTGTCTTAATTGCCATACCAAATCATCTAATAAATGTTGAAGGCTTTCCACTTGTGCTCGTGTCAGCCGTACCATTTGTAGCAAGTTTCCAAGTTGATCATAAAAATCCCCATCATAGCACAATTTTGTTGCATCTAATATTTCTGAAAATCATATAAAATTATGTAAATGGGCCTCCTCTACAGATGAGTGATGACTCTTAGACAATCCTACTAGGTAGGACTAGTGCAGATAAGTGAACCTTATATAACTTTGAAAATAAATTACATTTTCATTATAAATAGTTTTGTCAGCAAAAAATGAATAATAAATTCTGTATTGTCAAAATATGTAAGCAGAGTAAGTTTACAACATGGGTATTATATTGTTGTACCAAATTCCCTAAAATTGAATGCAGATAGAAAAAAGTTTTTCAAAACAAATCTTACTAGTGACCTTTGAAAACAAGTGTGTTACACATACACTTATTCTATAATCATACAGTACCGTTGAGACACAGGCTATCTAGTATGAATTTGCACAAATTATTTTGATGTGATTCTAAATCGTTTGTTTTTTTTGGGCCTAATTATTCTACAATAATTCTAGCAGCTACAAAAATATTACGATATCAACTTTTACGGCCCAGCTAGAGCAATCTAATTTATTAAATATTCAAGATATATTTTCGTCAATAGAAATATGGCAATCACAAGGTAGTAACTATTTTGTGAAGAATAATTGAATAATTTTAGTCACGTTTACAAACACTTACGAAAATGACTAAAATTAATTGATAAACACACGCTTCACAATAACTACTAACACTAAACCTATATATTAAATAACGATTTGTAATAATTATCATTTCTAGTTATACCTTCTGGACGCATCTCACAAAATAAAGTTTTAATTTTAATTTTATTTCTCCTTCACGTTTTGCACTTACTCTACTCTTTGTTTTGCACTTAGGATGACATTTGCCAAAACATTGGAAAATGATATTCCGGGTTTGTTTAGTCGTATGTATTAGGATTCTCAGCATAAGTTAAATAGGATAAAGAAGGATAAAAACCATCAGGGTAACATTGTCCTTCATTAAAAGTGAAGCACATTCCGTCGTTTATATAATTCGAGTTTTGTTTACGTTACTTTTCGATTACGATACGAAAGTAAGATAAAATCATTCGTGCTCGCAAAATTAGTTCCTTTTACGCACGATAGAGGCGCGGAAGAAATCTCATACAAAATTTCTCGATTACGATACGAATAATTTTTCGATAGCCGTTCGTGCTAGGGCCACGGCTGTGAAACGAGAGGCCGCAGGTTCGATCCCCGCACCGAGACAAATGTTTGTGTGAACCACGGATATTTGTTTTAGATCTCGGTGTTGGTGAGACAGAATAGTCTCTCGTAGTTCCTGATACCCACAACACAAGATTTGATCTTAGTGTGGGGTCAGGGCAATGTATGTGACTGTTAGTTGTTAGTATGTGGTTTTAATAAGGCATTGGGCATAGTGTAGGCTATTGTAATTCAAATTACTAGAGAAACATCTATAGTGAATCTATAGTACAGAATATCATCTACGATCTTCTGGCGCCCGAATGCGTTGTAAAAAATATGGTTTAGTTTTTCTCTCATAACATTTTCTTACATTGGACATAATGATATTATCAGATTACAAGTATAAATGGTTGTTTATATTATAAAAGCATGTCGCAAAAGTGGTTCTTCAATCAACTAATAAACCAAATGTCCAGCTGGATAACGACATCGATTAGTCGACGTTTTTTAAGTTCAAACCTTTTTCCGAATTTAATGTACTTGCGACCTGAAATAACTGTGAGAAAAGGCAGGATATGCCTATTTTATTTTCGTTCTAGTAATGAGTTTCCTAAAAGGCGTCTATTTGTGGTAAATTCAACGAGAGAAGATATATTTATGTTTTGTTACAATTCATCGTATTGACTGCCTCGGAGGCGTAGTCGTACTAGGGTACGATTACAAAGAGTTCGAATCCAGGGTTGGGCAGTGATATTGTACTTGTCTATTCATTATCATCCAGGAGTCATGAATTTGTGCCCGATATGGCGATAGGCTTGCCCCCTATCACATCGGGGGACAGAACATACAAGACGAAATGTGGGTGTCCTGGTAACACCTCAGCCTACCCCTTCAGAGAAAAAGGCGTGAGTTTATGTAGGTATGTATGTAATCATATCTTTTATACTCTTACATAAATAATATAAGATCGTGGGGTAAAAAAATAAAAACAATGATGTAGGTTGAAATTAAAATTGCATAAAAAATAAATCGTCATAAGATTTAGCTTAACAGTATTAATTTGTATTCACTATAACTATTAATAAAACCATTTTTACATAGAGTAGAGAAATGTCAATGTGTATGGTCAATTGGTCTCCGGCGAGGCATCGCGCTCGTCCGCGGGCGAGGCGGGCGAGTTCCCTGCAGAGGCGCCTTGTGGCTCGGTCTCCCCGGCCGCCCCGGGCGCCCCGGCCGCGCCGCCCGCGCACTCGGAGCTCGGGGAGTCGTCGTCAGTGTCCGGAGCCTCGTTGGAGTCCGCGGTTTCGTCTAGAAACTGAATGGTCTCCGCGATCTTGGTGGCCATGTCCTTGCCCTCGGTGGTGGCGTAGCCCTTGAGCTGGTGCGTGAACCAGCTCTGCATGACGGAGATGAAGAACTTGCCGAACTCGCGGAAGGCGTCGATGTCCCCGGAGCTGAGGCGCACGGACACCACGGCGCTGCGCGGCTCGTGGCAGTACGTCAGCACCAGCTGGAACTGCACGTTCAACTCTTCCTTGTCTATGGCCATTATCTCTTCCGTGATCTTCTCTTGTTTCAGGTCGAAGTCCATGTTCAGGACTCCGTACAGTCTGGTGAGCTGCTTCCTTTTCCATATGGCCTTTGTCACGATTCCTGAATATTTTTCCTTCTCTTTCTTTGTATCGGGATTTACCTTCTCTTCGACTTTGCCCAATTTGATCTTCATCATTTTTTCGAATATAGTGAAGATGATGTCCCTGACGACCGACTTCCAGTCGGAGTTTATTATGGTGACGATGATACGCGGGAACAAGTTGACCCTATACTCTGGTTGATTTTTGCCGCGCAACAGCTTCGGCTTTTGCATCAAAATTATTCTGAGAAAATTCTCGCAATGATTCGATTTTTCTTTTTCGTATGTGGCAGAGGCGAATTTGAAGTATGCCTTGAGATCGTACGCCAGTCTCATGGTGATGGCCGAGGACACATTGTGGCATTGCTCGAAAGGATCCTGCACGCACATGGAGGTGTTGAACCGTATCGGCATTACGTTGCCCTGGATCACGTTATTCTTATATCTGTCAAACTCCTTCGGCAGCGCGTATATGTCTCTAAACATGATCTTCTTTAACGGAACTCCCATGAACGGGCAGACTATCAAGTTGTCGAAATCAAACGAAGCATAAAATTCGAAGAAACCGCCCAGGAGCTCCGATATAGACGATCTGTTGGTGTTGGGACGCAATATATCTCTAGAGCACATGAAACCGGTGTTCCAAAAGTCGACTATGAAGTCATTGGCGGAATCTCGCTGCAGCCACTCCACTGACGGCAGGATACCGACGTTTGGTTGTTGCAGATAGAAAATGATCAGCATGGTGAGGGCATAGTTGGTCAGCTTGCCGGTGCCAGAGATGTCGTGGATTCGCGCCCAGTACTTAATGAGGACCGCCATCGGAATGAGCCTCGGGTCAGCGTGCAGCAGAAATGCTATCAGTTTGCTGTTCTGTGCTCCGAGTGGCGTTTTGAAGGTCAGGTCACAGTTGGTTTCTGTATTGACGTGGAAGAACTTGACTATGGGCGTGTTAGCTCTGGGTATGGACAGGATCTCTGCGAAGCTCTTGGGATGTTGTTGCAGTAGCCGCTTGGCTTTGGTGACGAAGTTCTCGCTGGGATGCCGGAACTGCGGCGGGACGTTGACGAAGCAGTCTGCGTCGCTGGACTTGATGCCCAGCCCCGTGGTAATGGACCCAAAGGGGATCGCCGTACAACCTGCAGTCATACGAATACAACACATACTTTTTATTTGTGAATTTATAAGTGTCGCCAAGGAGCTATAAATCTATATCTTATTATCCCCAGCTTAAGTAGTAGTACAACTATACAAGGATTAAATACTTTTCTTTAATAATTCCATACAATTACAATATTGAATAATAAATACCATTATTAATGACTGCCCGGTGGCGTACTTGTATTACGGTACGGTTACAAAGCTGAGGTCTCGGGTTCGAGTCCCAGGTCGGGTAAAGTGATATTGGATTTTTCTATTCACTTCCAGTCCGGAGTCAGGAATTTGTGCCCGATATGGCGATAGGCTCGCCCCCTATCACATCGTGGGACAGAACATACAAGGAGAAATGTGGTGGCGCCTCTGCCTACCCCTTCGGGGATAAAGGCGTGAGTTTATGTATGTATGTATTATTAATTCAGAAGTATTCTATCAATCTAGGCAAAGATTTGGCACTTATGAACTGAATCATAATATTCTTATATAATATGAAATACTAACCGGGCCATAGTGACTGCAGCACTAGTTCCACATCGGTGTAGAGTTTGCTGAGAGCCGTGACGTCTTCTTGTGTGAGCCTCACGGCTGCCAGGATGTTGTCCAACTGCTGGTGGAAGTCTCCGGTCAGGTCGATCTGCGTGGGCTCTATGATTGGCACTGCAACATTCAGTGGTACTGTGTAATACTGGGTCAGACTTGACTAGTAAAAATACATATAAAAAGTGACTTTCTGATAATATTCCAAGTTATTTTACCATTTTCAATCACATAAAATTTACTATAAAACATAAAGCTTTTCTAAATGTACAAAGAACATAATATTATGAAAATATAGACGACGAAAGCACGACAAACAGTAACGGGACTCCCATAAAATAGACTACAGTTAAGAGTGCTTATGCCTAAATGGCTTATCGCGACTTTCACGGAATTCACCTTCTATATAATATCTTGTAAAGATTTGTTTGTTTGGTTTTCTTTTTTGTATTATCTCACCTTTCTGTTTGGTCTTCTTGAAATCTTTTTTAGGCGTGTGTGGCTGTCTTCCATCTTCATAGAGGTATCTCTCGCTGTACGGTCTCACAGAGACGAATTTCCCGTATATGGCCACCTTTTTGTTCAGAGCAAGTGCCGCTTTTGTTTCGTCCGCGTTGGAGAAATTCAGAATCGCGAATCTGTCGTATATGCGTTCTACTTTCGCGTTCCCGACTTTGGAGAATACTCTCAATAGGTCTTGTGCTTGCGTGTACGAGGCATAGCCTGTGCAAAAACATAAAAATATATGACGGATTGGTAATGATTCTGCGCTAGACGGGCACGCGCATTTAATTGACAGATCAGCCCCCGTGGCGCACTTGGTTAGACGCCGCCTGTAAGACGAGAAGCCGCGGGTTCGATCCCCGCACCGAAACAAATGTTTGTGAGAACCACAAGTATTTGTTTCGGGTCTGGGTGTTTGTGAGACAAAAAAGTCTCTCGTAGTTCCTGATACACACGACACAAGACTCGATCTTAGTGTGGGGTCAGGAGTATGTATGTGACTGTTGGGTGCATTTATTTATTATTTATTACTAGCATTTGCCCGCAACTTCGTCTGCGTGTTTAAGATAATGTAGACGTTATATCGCTAAAACTATGCCATTATAACCTTTACGTAAACTTTGAACAAAAATCAACGTGCAGCATTTTTATTTCCAATTCTGACTCTGAGTTTCGATTTTTATCGGGTCAATGGGTCCGTCAGTTGTCGATTCAGAGACCAATCGGATTAATAAATAAAAAGTTCAAAATGACGGCCAACATTTTCAATTCTGAATACAAATTTAGATTATCGGAACTCAGATCGATTTTGAGACCAATCGGATCAATACATAAACGGCCTTATTCATATATACAGTTTTAAAACCTATTTTAGGTATCGAATGTTTGTTTTCTCGCTCAAACTGAATTGAAAAGTCGTTCGAAAGGGACAAAAGTTAAATATTCATAAGAATAACTTCAGCAGTTTTATTTTCTATACAAATTTTTCAACCCTTATTTTTACTCCTTTAGGGTTAAATTTAGGTAAACAGAGTACGCACTTATTTTTGATTTTAGATATGTAATTATAGTGTCAAGTTTGAAATCTGCAACTTCAACGGTTGCGGTTTTCCATACAAATTTATTTTACCCTTTTCACCCCCTTACGGGTTGAATTTCCAAAAATCCTTCCTTAGTGCTACCCTACGTTATTAAAGAAATCCCTGTGTAAAATTTCAAGTTCCTAGCTTGAGTAGTTTCGGCTGTGCGTTGATCCGGCAGTTCGGTTCTACAAAACTTCAACCCTTATTTTCGTCCCTTTAGGATTAATTTTAGATGAACAATATATGCAATTATTTTTGTCTTAGAATGAATAACTTAAGTGCCAAGTTTGACAATTGTAACTTTAACGGTTTAAATTTTCCCTATATCAGTATTTAACCCTTTACACCCCTTTAGGGGATGAATGTCCAAAAATCCATCCTTAGTGCTACCCTACGTCACAATCGGAACTACTGTGTAAAATTTCAAGTTCTTAGCTTCAGTAGTTTCGGCTGTGCGTTGATCCAGCAGTTCGATTTTACCATACTTCAACCCTTATTTTCACCCCTTTAGGGATAATTATAAGAAAAAAGAGTATGCAGTTGTTCTTGTTTCTAGATGAGTAACTAAAAAGTCAAGTTTGATATCTGCAACTTCAAGGGTTTCGGTTTTCCATACACCAGTATTTTACCCTTTTCACCCCCTTAGGGGTCGAATTTCCAAAAATCCTTCCTTAGTGCTACCCTACGTCACAATAGAAACCCCTATGTAAAATTTCACGTTTCTAGCTCCAGTAGATTCGGCTGTGCGTTGATCGGGTAGGAAGGAAATCACCCAGTTTCTAAACATTTCAACCCTTATTTTAACCCCTTTAATGTTAATTTTTAGACAAATAAATTATGCAATTATTTTTGTTATTAAATGAGTTATTAAACTACCAAGTCTGAGAATTGTAACTTCAATGGTTTAGATTTTCCATACAACAATTTTTAACCCTTTTCACCCCCTTAGGGGTAGAATTTCCCAAAATCCCTTCTTAGTGCTACCCTCCGTCACAATAGAAATCCCTGTGTAAAATTTCAAGTTCCTAGGTCCAGTAGTTTCGGCTGTGCGTTGATAGGTCAGTCAGTCAGTCAGTCAGTCAATCAGGTTCCTCTTTTATATATATAGACTAGCATTTGCCCGCAACTTCGTCTGCGTGTTTAAGATAATGTAGACGTTATATCGCTAAAACTATCCCATTATAACCTTTACGTAAACTTGAGTGACTACGTAAAAGTGAGTTTAGATTATCGGATCAATGGGTCCGTCAGTTGTCGATTCAGATACCAATCGGATCAATAAATAAAAAGTTCAAAATGACGGCCAACATTTTCAATTCTGAATACAAATTTAGATTATCGGAACTCAGATCGATTTTGCGACCAATCGGATCAATATATAAACGGCCTTATTCATATACAGTTTTAAAACCTATTTTAGGTATCGAATGTTTGTTTTCTCGCTCAAACTGAATTGAAAAGTCGTTCGAAAGGGACAAAAGTTAAATATTCATAAGAATAACTTCAGCAGTTTTATTTTCTATACAAATTTTTCAACTTTTATTTTTACTCCTTTAGGGTTAAATTTAAGTAAACAGAGTACGCACTTATTTTTGTTTTTAGATATGTAATTATAGTGTCAAGTTTGAAATCTGCAATTTCAACGGTTGCGGTTTTCCATACAAATTTATTTTACCCTTTTCACCCCCTTAGAGGTTGAATTTCCAAAAATCTTTCCTTAGTGCTACCCTACGTTATAAAAGAAATCCTTGTGTAAAATTTCAAGTTCCTAGCTTCAGTAGTTTCGGCTGTGCGTTGATCCGGCAGTTCGGTTCTACAAAACTTCAACCCTTATTTTCGTCCCTTTAGGGTTAATTTTAGATAAACAATATATGCAATTATTTTTGTCTTAGAATGAATAACTTAAGTGCCAAGTTTGACAATTGTAACTTTAACGGTTTAAATTTTCCCTATATCAGTTTTTAACCCTTTACACCCCTTTAGGGGATGAATATCCAAAAATCCATCCTTAGTGCTACCCTACGTCACAATCGGAACCCCTGTGTAAAATTTCAAGTTCTTAGCATCAGTAGTTTCGGCTGTGCGTTGATCCAGCAGTTCGGTTTTACAATACTTCATCCCTTATTTTCACCCCTTTAGGGTTAATTATAAGAAAAAAGAGTATGCAGTTTTTCTTGTTTCTAGATGAGTAACTAAAAAGTCAAGTTTGATATCTGCAACTTCAAGGGTTTCGGTTTTCCATACACCAGTATTTTACCCTTTTCACCCCTTTAGGGGTCGAATTTCCAAAAATCCTTCCTTAGTGCTACCCTACGTCACAATAGGAACCCCTGTGTAAAATTTCACGTTTTTAGCTCCAGTAAATTCGGCTGTGCGTTGATCGGGTAGGAAGGAAATCACCCAGTTTCTAAACATTTCAACCCCTATTTTAACCCCTTTAATGTTAATTTTTAGACAAATAAGTATGCAATTATTTTTGTTATTAAATGACTTATTAAACTGCTAAGTTTGAGCATTGTAACTTCAATGGTTTAGATTTTCCATACAACAGTTTTTAACCCTTTTCACCCCCTTAGGGGTAGAATTTCCCAAAATCCCTTCTTAGTGCTACCCTCCGTCACAATAGGAATCCCTGTGTAAAATTTCAAGTTCCTAGTTCCAGTAGTTTCGGCTGTGCGTTGATAGGTCAGTCAGTCAGTCAGTCAGTCAATCAGGTTCCTCTTTTATATATATAGACTAGCATTTGCCCGCAACTTCGTCTGCATGTTTAAGATAATATAGACGTTATATCGATAGAACTATTCCATTGTAACCTCTACGTAAAATTCAGAGACCCATTGAAACAATAAATAAAAAGTTCAAAATGACGGCCAACATTTTCAATTCTGAATACAAATTTAGATTATCGGAACTTAGATATCGATTTTGAGACCAATCGGATCAGTAATGACCTTGTGTGTAAATGGCATTATTCATATACAGTTTTAAAACCTATTTTAGGTATCGAATGTTTATTTTCTCGCTCAAACTGAATTGAAAAGTCGTTCGAAAGGGACAAAAGCTAAATATTCATAAGAATAACTTCAGCAGTTTTATTTTCTATACACATTTTTCAACCCTTATTTTTACTCTTTTAGGGTTAAATTTAAGTAAACAGAGTACGCACTTATTTTTGATTTTAGATTATAGTGTAATAATTATAATGTCAAGTTTGAAATCTGCAACTTCAACGGTTGCGGTTTTCCATACAAATTTATCTTACCCTTTTCATCCCCTTAGGGGTTGAATTTCCAAAAATCCTTCCTTAGTGCTACCCTACATTATAAAAGAAACCCCTGTGTAAAATTTCAAGTTCCTAGCTTAAGTAGTTTCGGCTGTGCGTTGGTCCGGCAGTTCGGTTCTACAAAACTTCAACCCTTATTTTCGTCCCTTTAGGGTTAATTTTAGATAAACAATATATGCAATTATTTTTGTCTTAGAATGAATAACTTAAGTGCCAAGTTTGACAATTGTAACTTTAACGGTTTCAATTTTCCCTATATCAGTTTTTAACCCTTTACACCCCTTTAGGGGATGAATATCCGAAAATCCATCCTTAGTGCTACCTTACGTCACAATCGGAACCCCTGTGTAAAATTTCAAGTTCTTAGCTTCAGTAGTTTCGGCTGTACGTTGATCCAGCAGTTCGGTTTTACAATACTTCTTCAACCCTTATTTTCACCCCTTTAGGGTTAATTATAACAAAAGAGAGTATGCAGTTGTTCTTGTTTCTAGATGAGTAACTAAAAAGTCAAGTTTGATATCTGCAACTTCAAGGGTTTCGGTTTTCCATACACCAGTATTTTACCCTTTTCACCCCCTTAGGGGTCGAATTTCCAAAAATCCTTCCTTAGTGCTACCCTACGTCACAATAGGAACCCCTATGTAAAATTTCACGTTTCTAGCTCCAGTAGATTCGGCTGTGCGTTGATCGGGTAGGAAGGAAATCACCCAGTTTCTAAACATTTCAACCCTTATTTTAACCCCTTTAATGTTAATTATTAGACAAATAAAGTATGCAATTATCTTTGTTATTAAATGAGTTATTAAACTACCAAGTTTGAGAATTGTAACTTCAATGGATTAGATTTTCCATACAACAGTTTTTAACCCTTTTCACCCCCTTAGGGGTAGAATTTCCCAAAATCCCTTCTTAGTGCTACCCTCCGTCACAATAGGAATCCCTGTGTAAAATTTCAAGTTCCTAGGTCCAGTAGTTTCGGCTGTGCGTTGATAGGTCAGTCAGTCAGTCAGTCAGTCAATCAGGTTCCTCTTTTATATATATAGATTATTGGGCGGCTTATCGCTCCCCATAATGCTCGTAAAGGTCACCGGAGGGTTTTAGTCAGTATACTAGTGTAGAATTTACTAGGAACCCAGCCAGGGCTCAACACCCATACGTATACCGGGCGGAAGGCCACTACCACCTGAATTTTTGGCCTCCCACGAGGTACCGGAAGAACAGCTTAACAACTTTCTTCTGTTACAAAAATATATTTCCATGCCCTTCTTCAAATTTCAATGCCTAAATCCATAAAAGTAAACCAATTTAGAATCACAAGTGCTATATCTATTGTAATGAACTAGTAAACAAAAATATAAGGAAGAGAAATTGCACAAACCAGAGGCGATGATTTTGTTATTTATGAGGGTAGCTTGCGCTTCGTTACGTGTCTGGTTGTCTTTGGCTGGCCGGCGGGGTCCGTTGGTCGCGGCGGCGGGGGGGTGCGCAGGGTGGGAGGTGTGAGGGGGGTGGGTAGAGTGCGGCTTGACCGCGGGCTTGGTGTGTGCGTGAGGGTTGGCGGGCTTGGTCCGCGGGGCGGCCGCACTGCACGACGCCGCACCCGATGACGATTCCATGGCTCATGGGTATAGCTGCTCTCCTGCACGGAAACGCCTTATTTACACAAAGCCAACACGACCCAGTATTTCACTTTGAAGATTCGCGAAATGTTATTAGTGCAGGCTAACAATGCGTTGCGGAAATTATTTTTTTGTGATTTTTATTAAGGTAAACACTAATGTTTCCTTGAGAAAACTTACTCCAGTAGGGTGAAGCCCGTCTATAATAATCTATGAGCCCTTTTCATACCAAAATCCTGGAACCATGAATGAAAATGACATTTAAAATGTGATTTTTTTATACTATTGTTACATAGCTGTTACGATAGTTTAGTTCTTAGGAAAATAAAGTATTTCCTGGAAGTACAATGATATTTGTAATCACATACCAATATTAATTCTTGGTTAATTTAAATATAACCATTTATGCACATACTTCAAATTTGTAACATCTGATTTCACAACACGTAATTATTCTATGATTAATTATTGATCACTTTTATAATACACTAATTGTATTGTTACAACACAAATAAATGAATATATTATTTTTAAAAATTAAGGCAGTATACATAGTGTTGCTGTCACTGCAAACAACAGACTGAGGCCTGAGGCACTTAATAACCACTTAATATTTCTACAATAGCAAAATATTTTAAATTAATTAATTAACAACAATTAATTAATTAACCAACTTCTTTGTAATTTGCTTGTTACCAACAACAAAAACAAGTAATGACTAATGACTGTACCTTGTCTTTTCATACTACATGTTATCACACATTTCACTCACTTTACATACTATTTTAATAACCACAAAGCAAACTAGAACTACAAGGCACAAAGACAACTAACTTGTATATGAATGTGAGTAGTGGTCTCATGATGATATTTCAATACAAATTAAAAGGAAATAAAATTGTTTGCTTTTTGCCTAAATCATTCCACTGACAATTTGTGGGGATTCCCCAGTTATAGACTGCACAGATTAAATATTATTAGTTTCAACATTAATGTTATCAACTAATGACAAAACATTACGATAAATGTTATCAACTTCATATTAATGTATATAGAGTGAATAATATAGTTATTAATAGAACTACACTTATTTAATTTAATTGTTTTATATTTGAGTTGACACTCTGTTGCATTAAAATTCTTCAACATAATATAACACAGCCAAATATTATTTTCCTCCACATTTTACACTATAACTGTAATAGAATTTGTATCTTTTATGTGAGTAGTAAGTCATAGGGATAATATTGAATTATTTATCAAACAATAGTCTTGAAGAAAAGTTTAATGAAGTAATAAAAAAACACAATAAAGTATTAGAGTCCTGAAGACTAGCATTTTGGCTCTACAAAATTAATTACCATGCTGCTATTAGTCTGAAAGCCCGCTCATATAGTTTGAAAACATTCATGTACATAATTGTTTGTATAGATACTATTTTTAAAATGTTGAACCACTTAATGAACTGTTATGAACTAGTAGCCCAATTTGGCTTCACGCTTGGCCTCATTTTGTTTTTTTGGTACATAACCCATACTCCCATTCGCTCTATCCTCATTGGACCAAGTTCTAAATAAATCTTTTCAGTAACATATTATGAATGCCAAATGAATAAAAAAATATTCATATGTTATTCACTAGATATTGACCTACCTTGTGGCCCATCATACATAAGAATCTGTTTGGTTTCTGTTTTGTGGAAGTTAATAGACATATTCACTTTCCCGTTTACAATTTATTATAGTGTTCATTTACAACATACAATAATTTAATTATTCTACAAAAAATATTTAAGAATTCTATTCTATAGCTTATATATAGACTGAAGAAAATCTTGCTTACTTACCAGTGCTAACTTTAATCACTGTCTTGAAATATTTCGGCACCAAGTAACCTTTGTCTCCTGCTGTAAGAATTACACCATTTTCTGATTCAAAAAACTTTAGGCCATCCTCCAATGCCTTCTTCAGATCTATGTAGATGTGCACTTGTACGCTTCTTCTGAGTCCACTGATAACTGTCTTATCGCCCGGAATGCCCTTAGCCAGGTGTATATGCTGCCTCTTCATGCGATGCAGGCCTTTTTCCTTAATCTGCGGCCAGCATTTTAAATAGGTACCATGTACCACTGTGTTGTATTTTGGCTGTAATAGGAAAATATTTTTTATTGCATTTGTTTTGACCTATTTAGAGTAGAATAGCATGGGTTTATACTAAGGGGACAATAAAATCAATTGACTGCAATCATCAGCTTAACAGATCTATGACAAAAGTACTCATTACTTATAAAAATACATAATATTGTTACACCTATAAATTTGAATTCACGTCACTAACTACTAAGGACTATGGATGTTTGGAACGAAAAACAAGCAGGGTCTCCAAATATTTTTTTTATTACAACTCACCGTTAATATAGGGATTAAGTCAACATCAGAAATCTCATTTATGGTATGCCCTTGATTGGCTTTGATTTCCAAAAGACTAGTTTCAGAATTAATTCTCAATTTAAATCTCTGTTTATTATTATTGGCTACCACTCTTTCAATGTCAGACTGATAATATTTGCCAATAAAGCTCTTGTGCTGCAATATTTGTTTTACTTCTACATAGCCTTCTGGGCTGAAATATTAAATGCAAAAGACTAATTTAATTTTATATGGGTAGTATAAAAGAAAGGAGTGTTAGTATAGTTATTAAAACATTTTTGTGTTTTCAAATCCAGTATAAGGATTAGTCACATGCAGTAGCAAATTCAAATTTACTGTAAGCCAGATATGTTAAGCCAATGATGAGCAAAACAAATATTATGTTTAAGTGATTTTATAGTTTCAAATAAAGTAACAGGTGGCTCTGCAGAATTGCCTGTTTAGTACTTCTCAAGATGATGATTGTTATTAGACATTTCATTACCAAGTGCACTATTTGCATTTTTTATATTTTCATTTCTATTTTGTTGAATGAGTTCAATGTGGGAGTATAACTATGTAGCTATCCACTCTTGGACTTGGAAAATTAATTACCCAGTTTTCAGGTTAAGAATATTATTAGAACTCAAAATCTAAACACACATTGCACGCTAAAAAAGTGACAAAAGAGTGAGCAGATAATATTGTGTTAAAATTATTATGCAAATTGTCTAAAATTATACTTTTACTGTTTTATTGTCTGAATTGAATTATGTGAATTACAAAATTAAGCAATAATGTACATTACCGGTGATATTTATATGGACAAAATGTACCTAAATTTATCTTGCGCATAAATAGCAAAATAGTTGAAAACAATTTAATAATTTATACTTGAATATTATTTACAACTTCTAGCATTGTCTTTTTGTTGGAAAGTATTTAGAGCCTATGAAACTTATTTCATGATGTTATCAATGCCATAAACTAGTATGAAGACAACTAACAAATTGAAGTAGCTGCTCCGATGAAATACAACCGCCAATAATTTGGCGGCACCTAATCTTTTGTTGTCAAACATTCTCTTGACCTAATAATAATAATGTTTTGCTCCATATTTGTTTTTTTTTTAAATTTATAAATACACCTTTGATGCTCTAAATATAGCATTTCGTATTTACCACAGTTTCAACACGAACGGACTTAGTGCTTGGGCGGCATAATTTTCTAACCTATTTCTAAAGATAAAAAGATCAAATTTTGGCAGTTTATTTGCGAAGGGCAGGGCCAAAACAAATAAACGTAACCAGTAAATGTCCAGAAATATAATCGATTGCTGAGAACAGCGATCATCACAAATTCGTAAATTGTGAGATTACGTTGTTCGGTGGCAATATACATACACAAGAGAACCACGTATGCGATATTTCCTCACCTTATCCTTAAGCCTTCTTTAACGGCCCCGTGTCGAAGGAGCCAAGACAAAGATTTACTAAGTACAACGTCTTTGTTACACCTGCAAACAGTTAGATCCTCATCATATTCAAAAGTATAGGACTCAACACTTGCGCCTCACAACATACGCACATCAAATTAATAAATTACTTGCTCCTGCGATGTTAGATACACCGTCGACTTTGATTTAGATAGTCAAAACATATTTAAATTACTGATTTCAACCATTCTAGACGATAAAAGCGGTGATTTGTTAAAAAATACAACAAAACAAAGAAGGTATGCGATATGGGTCGTTAAAACGCAGCCGTTATTTCCCCGTAAAAGGGGTTGTTTTTTTTTCTTTGATTTTTTAAAATGTTCGAGCATAAGAGCAAAGGAATAAACCGTGCGGCCATATCTACCGTAGTCTTTTTGAAATTATACCACTTTGGTAAGTTCTTGAAAGATAATTTAAAAATAACATGTTTAGGCATCAATTTATTTATATATGTTTTCATAAAATTATCTTAACCGTTTTTGAAATAAAACTATTTTTTACGGATTTTATCGCGATTTGGGCGGACTGACCGCCCCGTGACCACGGAAGCTGTAAAGTAATCGAAACCGGGCCGCGTCGGAAAGTTAAAAAATGAAAAAATTAAACCAAATCGCGATAATATTCGTAAAAAATAGTTTTATTTCAATGTGTAACATTCGCATAAATCTAAGAAACCATTAAGTTAACCGTTTTTGTCATTATTTTAAAAATGTTAGTCTAGATTCTAGAATCTTGGTTACCTTATTTTATCGACTTATGCTTTTGTGGTACACGTACAATGTGGTATCATTATGTAGTTTTAGACATAAAAATCCATTTTGCCAGGAGAAACAAAATCCAGGAATTGTGTAATATTATATGATATTACATTAACCCTCTGCTTGTCACTTTGAGGATAGAGGTATAAACATATTATGTATGTGTTCATCTAGCAACCATTTAATAATTTCAAAGCTTTTTGATTTATACGATTAATTTTCCGAGAAAAACACATCTTGGTTGTGTGGAATTTGTGCTCGATATGGCGATTGGCTCACCCCCTATCACATCATGGGACGGAACATACAAGGCGAAATGTGGGTGTCCTGGTGGCGCCTCTGCCTACCCCTTCTAGGATAAAGGCGTGAGTTGCGTGAGTTTATGTATCTATGGTTATGTTTAAAATAGGAGCTGTAAAAAAATATCTGGGCGTGTAGACGCTTGATATGTTAGAGATTTGGAGTTGGACTGCTAATAGAGATATAAATAAAATTGCTGCTGGTTAAATATCTTTGAACTTAATATTCAGGGAGATAATTTATAAAAAAAACAGCTTGATTAAATTATAAAGGTGTTATGAAATAATGAAAAAAATTAATCCATAGCCAAGACGATGGTGTGAGCTGTTATGGCCATAAACAATTTCGTAGCTAATAGTGTTTATATAAAACGCATATGAAGATGGTACAATACTACACCGTATGTAATTGTAATAAGGCTAAAATTTGAATATTGTAATATTTACTTACGGCGTTCTTCATGCTGCAAGTTGTACGAAAATCAATGATTTCGATGTGTCAAAGACAACGAGGCATAGAGCTAGGTCAGCTGACTTCATTTTTATCATTGGTCTTGTGATAAGTTGTGATACTCCGCCATTCTCGGTTCGTCTCATCCATCTTTCTCGTCTCGTGAGTTCATTTTAATATTTTCTAATAAGAATTGCTTGAATATTTATTTTGTTTTTACTGGTGTATGTGTTATATCGTAGTGGACTCATTATAATTTCGTTTAGTTTTGGTAAGATTGTTGCTGATTCTGCCTCTGTCGTTTTAACTCCATTGCCATGTAATGTCATTAACAATTTGTAGGTTTATAACGTTTTATTTCGTATCTTCCTAAATTGATACTATTTCCAGACTGCATTTATGTTATTTTGGGACATTTGTTATGTGAATTTCATAATTTCTGGTAGTATTCATACATATTACGCCCTTTTTATCATGTGACTAAAGGATGAGTCCTTTCCCAAAGGGTTTATACTATTGAAAGAAGTTTCTCACAATTAGAGTTGCCTAAATAAAATAAATATATTATTCTACTATGTTTTTGCTTGATATATTTTCTTAGTACACTTGCATTGGTAATTGTCATTTTATTAGCAATTATTTTGTATTGGGGCCTATTGGTCGTTTAGTCATTTTACCGGTAAACGAATTTTATATACATTATTTGTATAATCATGTGATTTGAGTGAAATTTATGATATGACCTATGAATTTGTCTCAATGTATAATAATATCTGGACCATAAAGGTACAAAACATGGCTTCAAAAATGAATATAAATGGGTTTTCAAATTTATAAAATTAATGGGTGTATTTTGAATTCCTTCCAGGCATAAAAATGAATAATTTTTGATTGTATGCCTATCTGCCTGTAGGAAAGGTAATTGTAGTGATTCTCTTTCAGAATCCTATATACCTAAAACACCATTCCTTTTACCCATTCATTGACTGACTTGTTTTAAGTTTGGTCTGGTTTTAAAATGTCTCATGTGATAAGTCACCTGACATATTATTATTTGTGTATAGGACATTGTAATTGTCCGCATAATAACTTACATAAGCCCATGCATATAATAATGCTTTAAGAAATTTCTATATACAATTATAGAGCTGGGATTACAGTCCTTAGACTTTTGACTTAATACAGTCAGAATCCTCAGCATTGAGAGTTGAAACACAACTAACTTATTTATGATATTATGAGTACAGATTTGCTGATGACAATATGGAATATGGATCTTTAACATAGTTCTATATAATCTATAGTTATGTATGTACAAGACTTAATTTCATAACTGTGAGTTTGTATTATGTGATCTCCAAATAAAACACTATATTTTGTATTTATTATTTTTAGGTGTTGAGTAGATCTTATCTGATTTAATCTATCCTGAAAAAAGCTTAATATATTGACATTTAGCAGCCTCTGTGGTGCAGTTGGTTGAATGCTGGCTGTGAAATGTGAGGCAGCGGGTTTGTGTGAACCACAAGTATTTGTTTTGGGTCTGGGTTTTTGTAAGATTGAAAGTCTTGTAGTTCCTGATATATATAATTGATTGGAAGGGCTTAGGCCACAGTCCACCACGCTGGTCTAATATGAGTAGGCAATATATAAAAGATTATTACTTCAAAAGTAGAAATACTTCTGTAAAATAAGAGTAAGAATAGACTCCACTTTTTTCATTGAGCAATTCTGATATTATATGATATTCCTTGAATACATCTAGTAAAATAAATCAGAAGCTGCTAACTATGAATAAAACCCTAATTACATGCCTAATAAGATTCATAATGGTATCTATTGGAAACCATTAAAAAATGTTACAATTTACATTTGTAACCTATTTGTTGTAAACAGTCAAATGTTTTATTATATTTATACACTTAAAAAAATATCAATGACCTAAAAATATAATGTAGGTGGCCTAAAATGCTAAACACCTCAATAAATGGGTAATATATGGGTATAATAATATTGTGTATGGGATATTGAAAATTTCTCTATTGTCTGTGACAATGATTGATGATCATTATCTGCTGATAAGTTGGTCAGCTGATCTGCAGCTTCTTTGCATCAGTCGTGCCCTGGCATTGGTAGGTGTTTATTAATTGTAAAGGTGGGTTATGTAATCACTATGGCAATATCTTTGAGACTTTTCCATTGGGAGTTTTGTAAAGTGTTTAATGACACAAGTTTAATAATAAGCTTGTAAATTTGAGTGCTTTCTAAGCTTTGTGTATGGAAGATTTTAGTGATTCAAAATTAATAGTGAAGTGCAAGTTAAAAAAATTAAATCTGAACTTAAATATAAACAGCCTTAAGGTTTTGCAGATAGTGGAATGCATATGTATTATTGCAGCAATATAAAAGTGTTTCATGAGCAAAAAGTTCATAAATAATTACCTACCATTTGTTTTAATTAATTTCTAACATTTTAACAGTGCATTCATAAAACGGTACAAGCAGGCAGAATCAGGAATGATTTTATCATGAACATTAAACACTTGTCAACCCAATCTAATGATTGATGTATTTGTTTAACAGAACAGGACAGATAAATAGTACAAAATGTCGAGCAAAGGCGGTTTGAAGACGATCGCCAATGAGGAGAATGAGGAGAGGTTCGGATTTGTCTTCGCCGTGTCCGGTCCCGGTACGTAACATAAAAACAACTACAACTTAATATGGAACTAGCAAAATTATTAGGTGTTCACAAATAACCGAAAAGAGTTTAATAAGCAATTAGTAACATGAATACGTAATCAGCACACAAAAATGGTTTCGTTCATTTTATGATTAATTTAATTTGACATGTCTTTTTAAGAGAACTTTTACTACATCTCAAGATATCCTATTTAACGAAAATTAGTCCATATAGATAACAATATCGAAAATAGGTGGTATGTTTAACGAAAGCGATTTTTTAATATAAAGAATTATTATATTATTTTAAAACAACTTTTGCATGGAGTATACAAAAAATATTTGTATGTAAAATTCCTATAAAATGTATGCTAATTTGTAATGTGTGTTGTACAGTCGTAACAGCGGAGAAGATGTCCGGATCCGCTATGTACGAGCTGGTGCGCGTCGGTTACAACGAACTGGTGGGTGAAATCATCCGTCTTGAGGGTGACATGGCCACCATCCAGGTAAGCCTCATTCCAGAATATTATAAGTGTGTAATTAATCCATATAATAGTTATGGTCTGTTTAATCTTGCAGCACCACACCAGATTCAGCCCTCTCTTTGTGAATCTAAACTAATTGGGCCAATGTTATTTTCATGCATGTAACTCTCTTGTATACAGATGTTTCAATTCCTCAATTGGTAGCCCAAGATACAGGCTATGCCTAGTTTGGGTACCCCTGACAATACTAGTTATATGGATCTCATATTTTTGTATCACATTATTTTAAGTAGTATTAAGTCTCTATAAGTCTTTATTTTTTAATAATCAATGTTTCATTTTCATTTTCATTAATTCAATAAATGCCTAAATTGACTTACCTTTTATCAATTTTATTGATACTACTCAGTACCCATGCTACCAAAGGCCTCATCAAACATTACAAAAATGATCTCCCCTCACAGGTATACGAGGAGACATCAGGTGTGACAGTGGGTGACCCCGTGCTCCGTACTGGCAAGCCTCTGTCCGTGGAGCTTGGTCCTGGTATCCTGGGCTCCATCTTTGACGGTATCCAGCGCCCCCTGAAGGATATTCACGAGCTCACACAGTCCATCTACATCCCCAAGGGTGTCAACGTGCCGGCACTCGCCAGGGAGGTTGATTGGGAATTCAACCCCCTTAATGTTAAGGTATGCATCTTGGTCTACTAATATGGTTAAATGAATTAAGGAATTTGCTTTTAAAGTTTTTTAACTTCATGTTTGCGATTGCAAAGGTACCCGGTGCGTATTTCGATACGTAAAACTAATATTGTAATTTTCCTATTTAAATGTATGCATTTTAGCTACAAACGTAACATATTATACAAATAAGACTAAATAAAAAAAAAAAAATAACATATTTGTATAAAACATAACCCAAATAGTACCCCAGAATTCTACTTTTGTTGCCTAAATTAAAACCCTACTGATTTGCTTTAGCTACAGTGATTTTAAATAAAATATTAATATGTATAATTTTTATTCCTGTGAGTAGGTGGGCTCACACATCACCGGTGGAGACTTGTACGGTATCGTCCATGAGAACACTCTGGTGAAGCACAAGATGTTGATGCCTCCCCGCGCCAAGGGAACCGTCACCTACATCGCGCCCGCCGGCAACTACAAAGTCACCGTGAGTATTACATTCTGTGAATTAATTATTATTTGTCAGTTTTATTTTACATACATATTTGTTATTTGTACAGCTTTGATAAGTTGGTTAAAAAAAATTTCATGTTTCGTATTTTGCCCATCAGGAAACTACTTTTGCCTGATTTTAAATGTATGAAATAACGAATCAATATTTGAGACTATAATATTTGACATACAGTGAACCTGTAAAAAGTCTATTAATGAAATTCGCAGAAAACTTTCATAATTTTCTGATACCATTTGTGCTGTACTGTATTAGCCAATATACGTCCCACAGGAGGTCACGAGCCTCCTCTACAATGGAGAGTATGATTGAGAGGGTTTAGGCTATATACCACTTATTTTCTAGGAATGTAGGTGCACTCTGAATAGGTTCTGTAGGCCAATTGACGTAATTAAATAAGTTCAGTTGCAGTGCGGTTGCAGTTAAGTTTCGATCAAAACGGCCCTTTTCGTATTCTCGTAATTTAGACAACCGCTGTCAGATACGCTCGCGTCAAGTTCGCGTCACGTGAGCGCTTTAGCATATTCTACGTCTGCGCGTTATATACATGCGTGATTCAGATCGCAACCTAATTGGTATTTACCTATTCATTTGACGTCTCCAATGACAGTTTAGTCCCACCAACGTGCAGCACATGCGCAGTTTATGCATATCTTACGCGCAGCTAAACGATTACAAGAATACCATTTTGACGTACGTACGATTAAGACGTAAACCTAATCGAAACTGCATCGAAACTTGATCGGCGCGTCAATAAATTACGTGAATAAGCCTACTGATGAGTATATCCCCGCAGGACGTGGTGCTGGAGACGGAGTTCGACGGGGAGAAGGCGTCGTACAGCATGCTGCAGGTGTGGCCCGTGCGCCAGCCGCGCCCCGTCACCGAGAAGCTGCCCGCCAACCACCCGCTGCTCACCGGACAACGCGTGCTCGACTCGCTCTTCCCGTACGTACTGCTACATGCTTCTATCATTATTCATTACGCAATTACATTTATCCGGCTCGAAGGACTATTTTGCTAAAATAGGTTTTTCGACAAAAATATTTTATGTCAATAACTGATTTTTAAACATAGTCATATTTAGTTCTATTAATATTGCAATTAAAATTTTGGTATGATATATACAGATAAATTTTGAAGAAGGTAAAATCTAATTTATAAATGTTTATTAAAATTATGGAAAGTTGTAATTAAAAGGTTTACATATTGGATCCTATTAAATTTAACAATCGTAGTAATGGTGTTTGTGTGCCACAGCTGTGTGCAGGGCGGTACCACGGCCATCCCCGGAGCCTTCGGTTGCGGCAAGACTGTGATCTCACAGGCTCTGTCCAAGTACTCCAACTCTGACGTCATCATCTACGTCGGTTGCGGAGAGCGTGGTACGTACATGCATACTATTAAACACTGGAATCTGTATTACTCATTTTTATTTCACAAAGAAACTTCCAGAAGGAAAATACCAATAAACGAACACCCTGAAAAACAAAACAAAAACCGCATAGGTCGCGCCACCTAGTGGCAATATCTTCTATTATATAGCCAGCGTCAATAGTGGCGGCAGACAAGTT
This sequence comes from Deilephila porcellus, assembly GCA_905220455.2. Lineage (NCBI taxonomy): Eukaryota > Metazoa > Arthropoda > Insecta > Lepidoptera > Sphingidae > Deilephila > Deilephila porcellus. The sequence continues at coordinate 474,794 of LR999984.1, read as the reverse complement.
CGCCGAACATCGCCGACACTCGGTGTACTAGTCAAGCAGCACGTAACAATACTGTGTTGGAGTGCTGACAAGAATATCGCGTTTTATATCGACTATTTAATGAACAAAATCAGTTGCGATATTTTTGTTTAAATACCCAAAAAAGCCTTGCATATTCTTATGTCAGAATAAATCAGTTAGGTGTACCCTTTCTGAAAATGGAAAAAGCTTGCATAAAGAGAAAGGAACTCGCATTATTAAACTATTTAAATAAGTTACAACAATGTATTGGAGCAGATGAAATTTAAATTTTTTGATAAAGACAATATATTTTACCTGGTAATTTATGGTACCCGGGAAAATAATATGGTAGCCAATCATCACGAGCGTCATTTACGTGTGCGGTGTGAAATTATAACTGCATTTTTTTTATATCAGTATTTTTTTGGGTATATGTATTTATATTGATGCAATAAAAAAAAATATGTGCGTAGGTAACGAGATGTCTGAGGTACTGCGTGACTTCCCCGAGCTGACGGTGGAGATCGAGGGCGTGACGGAGTCCATCATGAAGCGAACCGCCCTCGTCGCCAACACCTCCAACATGCCTGTCGCCGCCAGGGAGGCCTCCATCTATACCGGTACACACTTATTATACTGAAATATATTTAGGGCCAATTGCACAAATTAACTTTACCCATACCTTTGACTTTCAAAACGTCAATCCCATACATTAGCAATGTCAAATACGTTACAAATGTATGGCGATGACATTGTTAAAGTCAAAGTTAAAGGCAAAGTTAGTTTGTGCAACTGAGACTTAGTGAATTTTAAATCCAAAAAGTCATTGACAGCCTCCGTGGCGCAGTTGGTTAGACGCCGCCTGTGAAACGGGAGGTCGCGGGTTCGATCCCCGCACCGAAACAAATATTTGTGTGATGCACAGGTATTTGTTTCGGGTCTGGGTGTTTGTGAGACCGAAAAGTCTCTCGTAGTTTCTGATACCCACGACACAAGACTCGATCTTAGTGTGGGGTCAGGACTATGTATGTGACTGTTGGGTGTATTTATTTATTATTTATTTATGTTTCGAAAATACATTTCATTTTTTACACTATTTTAAAATGTGTCGATAGTTGGTGATTAAAGATTGGTATTCGATATGCATAAAAATATTAATGGAATTAAATTGTGTTCTTGAAATGTAGAGTTACAAATCACGAGAGATGATGTAAGCTCTTCATTCAATATTTTATCTGTGTTGCACTGTGTCAATCAGGTGTGATGTAGATCTATTGTGTTAGTTATATAATTACTCACAGTCAATTAATTTCTTCAACAAGTAGGTTACTGCTAATAGTTTCCTCTACACACAACATCCTAATTTATTAATATGTGATCATTTGCTAATTTGTCCCCCGCAGGTATCACCTTATCCGAGTACTTCCGCGACATGGGTTACAACGTGTCCATGATGGCTGACTCCACGTCCCGCTGGGCCGAGGCTCTGCGTGAGATCTCGGGTCGTCTGGCCGAGATGCCTGCAGACTCTGGGTACCCCGCCTACCTGGGAGCCCGACTTGCCTCCTTCTACGAGAGGGCTGGAAGAGTCAAGTGTCTCGGAAACCCTGACAGAGAAGGTAATATTTCTCAATCAGTAGACGTACACATAAATATAATTTAGTGGTCTTGCTTAGTAGAAACTATTGATCAATCTTATAAATAGCAAGTCATCATAATTGGATTAAAATATTTGTATATAATATTGCCGTGAAAATGAATACAAGCATAGTTTATTGAGTAATTTAACAATAGTTCAAACCATTAAGATATATAGTTATATTATAAATTATGTACATCTTTGAGTTAGTCAGAGTAAAAGTTGAATTGAGTTATAGAGTTCTAAATTTTTCAAGTCAAATTACTTAATCATATAAAACTAAACTTAAGACCTGAATTATCACGACGATGTATAAAATTAAAAATATTATATTCACTGGAAACCATCAAGAAACTACATACAGTTACTTACTCTAGTAATGTCTATAATATTTTTTATTGTATAGTAAGCAATGTGTTATAAACACTAATAATATTTAATTGTGTCCAGGTTCCGTATCCATCGTGGGCGCCGTGTCTCCCCCTGGTGGCGACTTCTCGGACCCGGTGACGGCGGCCACGCTGGGTATCGTGCAGGTGTTCTGGGGTCTCGACAAGAAACTCGCCCAGAGGAAACACTTCCCCTCCATCAACTGGCTTATCTCATACAGGTAACTAATATTTAACTTAAAAAAAAATATGTTTGGAAAACAGACAGTATAATATGCATATAAAATTAAAGTGAAACTAATGCATTTTCACATATAAAATGGTGAAATGTCGGTGGTGTAATGTCAAGACATAGACCCGGTACTTTATTTGTGTGAACACTCATCATCATATTGTGTAATATATACACTTTGCCATATCAGAAAAAATAACTTTAACTTCTTAAGAAGCTTACTACAAACTTAAATCAATAAATAGTGAAACATTTTTCCTTTTTTTTACAATTTCTGTGAACCTTCTCAGTAAAAATTCTGTTTGTATGGAATGTCATTATTATATTTTTTCATTTCTTTGCAGCAAGTACATGCGTGCGTTGGATGACTTCTATGAGAAGAACTACCCCGAATTCGTACCCCTTAGGACCAAGGTAAGAAAACAACTTGCACATTAATTACTTGTCATATTGATAGATTAAAAACACAAATTTTATAGAAATCAAAGCTATTGATTCTTGTTCTATCTATTATCTATTGATAATGCATAAGGATGTCCATATACAAGGGCATTTTCATTTTTAAAAAAACAGTTTTGAACTTCCTATAGCTTGGGATCATGATATTTCGTCAAAGATATGCAATTTCAAAGATTTCAGGCCACATGGGCTTGAGAAGGCATGAAATCATAGGTTTGATAATAATCTTTGTCCAGGTCAAGGAGATCCTCCAAGAGGAAGAGGATTTGTCCGAAATCGTGCAGCTGGTCGGTAAGGCGTCTCTTGCTGAGACCGACAAAATCACCCTTGAGGTCGCCAAACTGCTTAAAGACGACTTCTTGCAGCAAAACAGGTCAGTAACTGATTTTTTTAATCTAAGTTTAATCTAAGTTTTTGTATAGTACGGGAGCTAGCAACGTCTGGAAAACAAGCATTTCAGGTAGGCCAGTTTTTAGATATGCTATCTCTCTCACTCTCCCGGACGTCATACAGGCTATCTGGCTGGCGGTAGTGGTTGCGTTCGTCAGTGCGCAGCCTACCTATACAGGTAAAATATCGAATTTTAAAATCATTTTAAGAAGCTTTTTTCCTTTATTATTATTTTTATTGAACTTTTTGCAACATGAATCTATTATTGCCAGATATTTCTATTGTTGTTTAAACTATGCCAGACGCTAATTTTGAATTAAAAAAATATTATTTTTCAAAGTATTTCAGTATGGCTGTAATTTTTATATGATGTTATTTAAGTATCTAAAAACCTAAATTTAATTTGCCAGACATTAATTCGATTGTTAAACCTTCAGCCAGACCGACCTAAAAGTGAAAAGTGATGTGGTATCATTTTGCTTGATCTAGGAATAGTTGTCGAATAAATTACATAGAACTAATTAAAAACTATTGAATTAATGTGTGGATTAATATAGTATCAAAATAACTATTTATCGTTGTACAAAATAAGATAATAATCAATCTCAAGGATGAAAATAACCAAAAATTATATTTTTCAATCCATAATTTTATCACAAAAAAAACGGAGGCATCTTGATAATTATCATCATCATCATCATCTTCAGCACTGTTGTCATTTTTATTGTCATCGTCGTCTTTTGAAATGTCATCGTCTTGTAATAAGTTATTATCTGTAAAAGAATGAAACATTTTATAATCTATCGGCAAATAAATTTATTAGTATTTTATTTTAAATTTTTACCTTTAATGATAATGTCGGCAACTAATGATGGCAATTGCTCTCCAACAAACCAGATAAAATCATATTTATGGTCCAGCCGGAAACTTGAGGTGATAGAGATGTTGGTTGTTGTAAATGATCATTTCTCCAAAACTTTGTAACGTAACGAACTCGTAGTAAATGCTGATAAAATTCAGCTTTGCATGGTGGTAGGCTTGATGGATCAAAATTACGATTTTGTTTTTTCAAAATTATCATCTGATTTTGTAGACCGATATGTGTTTGAAAACAGATGACACCGAACTTCATTGACGTTCCATGAATCCCGAGCTCTGTAAATATGACAAATTAACTTTTCTAAGATCTTAAATGTCTCATCCAGCAATTCTTCATCATCTGTTATAATATTTTGACAGGCTAATTGATACTCTTCTGATTGCTCTAACAGTTTAAAGATCGAAGTTTGCCTTTCCGGAAAAAACCTGGTGTGTAGTCGCATCCAGTGAGTGCATAAAAGCACGGTAGAGCTTTCGATAAAGAATTCTCTAGAATTTCGTGTACTTGATGACGCTTATAAATCGCTCATAATTCCCCACGCCCAAATTTACCCAGATTTTAGTGATGCATTCAAATGCTCCATGTTACCAAGAAGTATTATTAAAATATCTGTGTCTGAGCAGCGTATCACAACTTCGCCATCGACATTTATTTGACAAATGTGATATATTATTATTTGAGAATCGGCTTCTTCTTGTTCTTCGCAAGACAGTACATCTTCAACAGTTTTAATAACCTTATTACTTTCAACCCGGTATGAAAAGCACTTGTTAATTGCATTAGAAGTGTCAATTTCTTGGATATTAACTTCTGTATGTGAATTCTGAGACGTATTATCTGGCAGGGTTTCGCTAACATCTACTGCAGTATTTGATAACGAAGTTGAACTAGATGTGCTGGGAAGATCTACTGTTGACGAGAAATTAATTTCAGATAAATTACGATATTTTGTCATAAGAGCTGTAAAACTGCTGTAACAATTTCTGTGATATCCATCAGTGTCATTAACTTGCTCCGGTAACTGTACACTATTATACCGGGTATATCAAGACTGCGACCGAAAACGAAGCCAGGTTGTAGTTTTAGTGGCTCCAAACACGATGCAAATAAAAATTTCGCCAAAACAGTGATAGATATTTTTTTATATATTTTTTAAAATCATCGTGTTTTGGTGGAAAATACCTATTTTTTGCGAAAATACTAATTTAAACCCTTATGTATCATTGCGTGTTTAAAAATAAAGAGGTGTTTATTTTAGGAAAATTATGTTTTTATCACCCAAATACGACGATTAGTAAAAAATTACAAAAAAAAGTTGACGATTTTTTTTTGCGAAATTTTTACTTGCATTGTGTCTGAAGTCACTAATACTACCACCTGGCTTCGTTTTCGGTCGCGGTCTTGATATACCCTGTATTTCAGTTTAAAATTTACACGTATTTGCAGAACTTCTTTATACTTTTTTAATGTATCTTCAACAAAAGTTATTATTTTTCCATTTCTGTCTTTACAAAAACCACATTTTAATTTTTCACTAGCCATTGTAATACAATTTTGTTATACACATTAAAAATAACACGTGATTGTCTGTACTCTTTCAACATGCCCAATCACTTTTCACTTTTAGATTGGTCTGGCTAAAGGTTTAACAATCGAATTATTGTCTGGCAAATTAAATTTAGGTTTTTAGATACTTAAATAACATCATATAAAAATTACAGCCATACTGAAATACTTTGAAAAATAATATTTTTTTAATTCAAAATTAGCGTCTGGCACAGTTTAAACAACAATAGAAATATCTGGCAATAATAGATTCATGTTGCAAAAAGTTCAATAAAAATAATAATAAAGGAAAAAAGCTTCTTAAAATGATTTTAAAAGTCGATATTTTACCTGTATAGGTAGGCTGCGCACTGACGAACGCAACCACTACCGCCAGCCAGATAGCCTGTATGACGTCCGGGAGAGTGAGAGAGATAGCATATCTAAAAACTGGCCTACCTGAAATTCTCTCTCAAAAACGTTGCTACCTCTTAGACTAGTAGTTATAAAACTTTGTGAACATGGATGTGGGGAGGTTATTTTGATACGATCCAGATTGAAAATTGATTCATTATTTTTAAAGCATATACATATAAAAAAAAAGAATCTGGTGGTGCAGTTGGTTAGACGCCGACTATGAAAGTAGAGGTCGCGGGTTCGTTCCCAGCTCCGAGAAAAATGTTTGTGTGAACCACGGATATTTCGTTTGTGTGGTGCACAGGTATTTGTTTCGTGTTTGGGTGTCCGTGAGACCGAAAGAGTCTCTCGTGATTTACTAACACCCACGACCCAAGACACGATCATAGTGTGGGGTCAGGCCTATGTATGTGACTGTTGTATTTATTTATTGAATGAAACCGTTTGTCCACAGCTACTCGGCATACGATCGTTTCTGTCCGTTCTACAAGACAGTGGGCATGTTGAAGAACATAATCTCGTTCTACGACATGTCGCGCCACGCGGTGGAGTCCACGGCGCAGTCCGACAACAAGGTCACGTGGAACGTCATCCGCGACGCCATGGGCAACGTGCTCTACCAACTCTCCTCCATGAAGTTCAAGGTACATCCACTTTTTATATCTCATTATAATAATTACTTTATCTAATAAAGACTCTTATTTCTCTCGTACAGAAAGTAGGTACAAACATGCTTAACCTACATAATACATCTGGATATGAGACTAACTTTATTTAATAAAATATTATTTATTTCTCTCGCACAGAAAATATATAGAAATATGTTTAACATACATACATACTGGATGTGAGACTGGTGCAGACACCAGTACCACCATACTGGATATAGGCAGAGTCTGTGTTTCAGTTCCTGTGATTTTGATGTTTTCACCTATGTTAAATGCTTAGTGATATCTTGTTAATGGACAGGACACAATCTGCTAAGAAGGTGGTGGAAGATCGAATAACAGAGCGCATTTTTTATGTTTTGAAGTCACGTGTATAATAATAGTCACTGAAAAATCAGTTTAATGGTGAAAGAAACCGTCGTTATTATAGAGACTAAATAAATAAAAATCAAGTCTAGTAACATGTAACAGGCCAGCTTTGTGGACCGAAGTGTCTCTGTGAATCTCTTTCCATCGAATTATTGATTAAATGAGAATCTCGTGGCCCTGCTTGGCAATTATAGGCCGATATATTACGATTTATTAATATGAATATGTTTGTCTGCAGGACCCCGTGAAAGACGGCGAGGCTAAGATCAAGGCAGATTTCGACCAACTTCTAGAAGACATGTCAGCGGCCTTCCGCAATCTAGAAGACTAAACACACCAATATATTATATACCAGTAGCAGCGACACTCACGAGCCTCGCACACACTGTATTCCCCTCACTCTTCCACACACCGCAGGGGAAAGAGATAGCCAGTGTTGCGACAAATTATCGACTTGTATTCATGTTGTAATTTTGTTTCTAATGAATTCAGTATTACCAGTGTATGTTGTCTCCCTTCTTATGTGCGTCCAGAAAGATTTAATACTCGGATTTATTATTCTGGATTCTTTTTGCATTTTATCGACTTTTAACTTAAATGGGAAGGAGAACGTATACGGGCGGGACTCGTGAGCCGACGCCAAATTGTTACTCTTAGACATAATTATGTATGTTTCGCAGTTAGATTGTAAAGTTGAACTGGTATTACAACATCGATTATATTTATCGATATCGACAGGTTCGCGGGCCGCGTGCCACAACTCGTGTACATATTGCCCACGTGACCCGCGACCCTGCCGCTCCGTTACGGCGTTTAGTTGTTGTTTAATAAAAAATCTATTTATATACATTTAATATATATCGATCGGTAAACTGTGTGATTATTTGAGTCAAGTATCCTCTTGCATTCCACGTTATTGTTAGAAATGTAGAACTCAAAACGTTTTATTGTTTTTCGAAAGCTTTATACGCTTTACATTATGGATGTTTAATTCAGTATTAAATGGAATTCGACGTACTTGTACGTAGTTAATAATATACGCAATAGGCCGCACTAATATGTCTACTCGCTGTTTGAACTTCTGTGACGTTACGTGTTGAGAAATTATTATAAATAAATAATAAAATATCGTAAACATATTATTGTATCATTGTAACCCGCATCTACTGTATATAAATACTTGACAGCCTCCGTGGCGCAAGTAGTTAGACGCCGCCTGTGAAATGAAATGCCGCGGGTTCGATCCCCGCACCGAAACAAATATTTGTGTGATGAATCCACAGGTATTTGTTTCGGGTCTAGGTGTTTGTGAGATCCAAAAGTCTCGTAGTTTCTGATACCCACGACACCCCATTCCATCTGGATGCACCACTGTTCGGTATAAAAAGTTTAGAACATGACATACCTACAAACCTTTTCAGAGGTTAAAAAATAATTGAATATATGACTCCCTCAAACTTCCGACAGAAGAATACAATCAAACTTGAAAGGAATTGAAAAAACATCATTGATATTGACGACTTTTTTCAGCGAATATTTTTATTAAATAATTCATATATCGGAAATATCAACATTCAAAATGGGGAGGCGACGTTTGGAAGAGCCGAATATGAGCGACAACCTGCTCTTGGTGAAGGTGGAAGATCTCATTGACATGGCTATGGGACCTGCTGATGTAAGATCTTTAAAAATGTATGAATTCTGCAGTTAGTTACCACTCCTTTATTTATTTTTTCGTTAGTTATGTTGTATGAGTGTCTAGTCGATAGCTACTACCCAAACACCAGTTCAGGGTCTTATTTTCGTGTCTTGTGTTTTATAATACTACTTTGCGTTCCTCGTAGAAGACAGATTCAAATATGATATGCGGATGTCTATTTGTTTCAATCCAGGGTTCCACGGCCTCATTTCATTGGGTTTGTCACCTCCTTGCCATACTCTCTGAACCCTGTTTTGCGTGCAGTCCTTGGCAACCTTGAAATATATTCAAAAATTATTAAGTAACATATCTCACTTCACGTAACAATTTAGATTGCCTTCTATTTATTCCTTTTCTTAAATTCATCCCATGGTTGTCTATAAGACATTGCCTTTGAGCGATAAGACCGCCACTGTACTTTTTACGTGTACTAGTTCCAATTGTGTTTGTTTCTCTTTTATGTGTGCAATAAAGTGTTTATAAATAAATAAATATGCGGAAGAAACGGCTGCTCTCTCCCATTTCAAAATATTAATATTCCAGAAAAACATAGTCAACTTCAAACTGGTGCAAATGGTGCTTCACATTCTGGCACGGCACTTGCGCTTGCTCGAAACGGAAGTCGAGATACGAATTAATGAAGAACAAGAAAGGGCGGAGAGAGAAAAAGCCAGGAGGCAACGAGAAGGGTCGGCGGACAGCGGGAGAGACGAAGGGCGTAGCAAGAGGCGCATGAAAGGCATCGACGAACGCGAAGAACGACACGGCAAGAAGAAAATGGTACCTACGGTTATTCTTGAAGTTACATTTAAGCTTATAGACATAATCAAGTGATTACTGATACCTATAATTACATGCAAGTAATACTGCCATTGTTGATTGTCCCTTTACAGTATTATATCTGTACAGATGTGTAGAACTAATTATGTTGTTATTTACTTCCGAAAATGTATCTACAGGTAAGTATTACTTTGGTAATCTTCTATATTTTATTATAAGGAAAAATTGGAAAAACAAAAACTTAAGGAAGAAAGAGCTGCATCCAAAGAAAGAGAGAAAGAAGAAAGAGTTGCATCCAAAGAAAGAGAGAAAGGAGAAAGAGCTGTTTCAAAAGAACGAGAGAGAGAAGAGAGAGCCACTTCCAAGGAAAGAGCAAAAGGCGAAAAACAATCGGCCAAAGAAAAAGACAAAGCTGAAAAATCTTCTTCTAAAGATCGTGAAAAAGCAGAAAAAGCAGAGCGGAAAGAAAAAGAACAGGAGGATAAAATGGAGCGGAAGGAAAAAGAAAAGGCAGAGAAAATGGAGCGTAAAGAAAAAGAAAGAACAGACAAAGAAATAACCAGAGCGGAGAGAGAAAAAGAAAAAGTAGAGAAAGGAGAATCAAAGGCGGGGGTTAGTTCCTTTTGCACGTCATATTAAACAAGAATTGTACTGAAACATAATATGAGCATTGTAATAATTAGGTTAGTCATTATCCATTCAATATAACACATATGTATATCTTTGCAAAGTATACAAGATTTCAAAATCCCACGCTTCTGAAGTTATTATCACTGCTTTTTCTAATCTCCTTTTACGCAGAAATACAAACAAATAGGAGTAAGGGGCTTTTATAGCTTGAGACTTGATTATTGTGAGTTAATTTCAGAACACGGTTATTGAAGTGAAACTTCTTTATCGGGGTTGGAAAAATTTTTGCGTTACGCGCCATCTTTATTTCTAAGTCACATTTTTGCGTTACGCGCCATCTTTATTTATTTAGTAAATTAGTAATACTTAGTAGTAATCCTGTGTATTGTAACTGTATTTAGTACGAATCCCACACTAGTGTATTATCCCACATTTGGACATAATACAGTGTATACCATTAGAACACATTCTGTACCCACTTCAGTAAGCCACACCCCCAACCGTTTCCAAGCCCCACCCAAATTTTTAAGTCCCACCCACTTTTTTGTAATTTGATCCTTACCCCCCCTCTGGCCTTCCCCCACCCTAAATCCAAAACAGTGCCCAATAGCCTCCCCACGAAACCTCCCCCCCCCGCTTACCCCCACCCTAAAAATTTTACCTCACCCCCCCTACTCATATCTCCGGCATTATCCATCGTAGACCCACCGACCTTGGGTTCATTGGAACCGGCTCGGTGAGGGCTACAATCCTGCCCCAACAGAATTCCCGAATTCCCCCTCCACAACTTTCCCCACCCAAAAATATTTTATGGTGCCCAATAGCCTCCCCACGAAACCTAAGCCCCTCCCGCCCCTACCCCCACCTAAAATTTTTACCTCACCCCCCCTATACCTATCTCCGCCAATATCCATCGTAGACCCATCGACCCTGGGTTCATTAGAACCGGCTCGGTGAGGCCTACAATCCTGCCCCAACAGAATTCCCGAATTCCCCCTCCACAACTTTCCCCACCCAAAAATATTTTAAGGTGCCCAATAGCCCCCCCACGAAACCTAACCCCCCCCCCGCCCCTACCCCCACCTAAAATGTTTACCTCACCCCCCCTAAACCTATCTCGGCCAATAAAGGTCGTGGACCCACCGAGCTTGGTATCCTCGGAACCGTCTCGGTGAGGGCTACAAATTGGCCCCGATAGAAATCCCAAATTCCCTCAAAAATTTCCCCCCTCCTAAACTTAAACTTTATTTAATTTAGCTTTATTTTACCAATTCTGTAAATTTGTAAATAGTAGATCATTTTTCGAAAAATGATGTCATAAAGAAGTTTCACTTCTTACATGTGTACACTAATACACACACACATTTTTTTTTTACAGAAAGAAAAGAGCAAAGGACGTTCAGGATCCGGCACGAGTATTGTTGTTTCTGGTATGTTTTAGGTAACTATGTTTTTACTGGCAATTTTTGGGAATTTCAATTTTACCTATTCATTTACAGAAAAGAAGGGTGGTAAAGACAAGGTTTTAGTAGGTAAATATTGACACTATATCAATTACTTTTGGTGCTTTGCAATATTCTTTATGTTTATATTGCTTTACAGTGGAAAAAGGTCCTACAACAAGAACTGGTGAGTTCATAATTTATTTTAATACATTTTTGCAAAAGCTATTAGGTTCATGTATAACGCATTATAGTACGTAGGTAGTTTGTTTAATATGTAATTATCCATTTCTGTGGTGTTGGAGATAATTATACAAATTAAATGTAAAAAAATTGTAACGAACTCAGATTCTCGCACACGCGTCGGCAGTATCGAAGTAGTGACGCTCTCTCAATTCGAGATGTTAGAGTCAGCTGTGAACAGACTGCAGGCTATCACTGGACCACTGCCAACGCCTGAGTTTCCCGACAATAAGAAGCTGATGGAAGATATAGCTAATGGCACGGCGTCTCTTACTGATATCATGCAAGCTATGCAGGTAACTTTAGTTGGTTACTAAACTGTGATTTATTTATTAAAAAAAGCATTCGTAGATATTCATTTATTGCAACAAAATTGTTTTTGCCATAAATGCAATACTTAGGTAACGGCAAGAATCAAAGCCGCCGAGCAAGCCATAGGCCGCATGGCTGACCTGCTCACACAACTAGCTGCTGCGGGAGCCATTCCTGAAGAGCTGGTGGAAATGGTGGAGGAAGTCAGGGCTGAAGTAGACGAGGTTGCAGCCGCAGCGGGGGGAAAATCGGAGGATGGAGAAGCACTTGTAAATAACTTTCTATAACTGGATTTAGTATCTATAGATTTCTATATGACGTCGTAGTCAACTTGCAGAATTGTGTGAAATGAATAAGTTCACAATACATTGAGCTAATGTTACTACGTAGTAATATTAGCTCAATGGTAAAATAGTATAATTTTACGGCAGCTTACTTTGAGCACGATATTTGGCTTTGTCATCCGTTTCCAAGCATTGACTCTATGAAAATGAAATATAACTACATACCCAAAATATTTTCTAATTTTTGTGGTGATCCAAAATAGTTCACTGTCACACTGTTCTTATTTTTTTAATGTTCTATTATTATTATAGATATAAACTAGCCATACTGATTTGAAAAAGGGTTTTATTTGTAAGCCAGGAATATTTAAAAAATGGCACACAATTAGTTCTTAAAGCCAGCCACTTTTCGTAATCTGGTCACTTTACTTATAATTTTCAAGTCCTTTTTTTCTCCTAGCCAAAACGGTCGCATATTTCGGCAGCTGCTCGTAAGTCAGTAGCAATCGACCCTATGTCTGGCCCTTCCTCCACATTCCGTGAGTCCGGCCGCCCGCCGCTGACCTCCACGGGAGCTGATGCCAAGTCCGTCGCGTCCACAGGCTCGGCGACTTCCAAGATGGTTCCTATGCCTCCTGTTACTCATGATGAGATGGAGTTGAGTGGTGTTTTTTAAGTATTAGCTTGAAAATTGTAGGAAGTCGCTCGATAATAACCGGTTTAGTAGGTCTCCTATAAATCTTTGGAGGAATATTATAACATTGTAATAAATAAATAAAATAGAATATTTAATATAAATAACTCTTTATGGTTGATAAGTGTAAAATTTAAGGTACATCGTTAGGCACAGAGGGTATTTTTATTGATCGTAGGCGCTCGTCAATATGTAGATGGTTTTCTAAAAAGACAATACTGACTGGTCTATTTCTTTGCTCATAACATACTTTCCACTATGAAAGTATTTAAGAAATGATCATGTTTGTAAAATATTCAAAATTATAGTTATACTGCTTATTTCCGTATAAAAACAATATATTCGATGTCGTTGTTAATTCTGCTTCGTTGTTATTTTGCGATTCGACATGTTTGCAGCCATGCTCTCCGCGCCTTGAAGGATGAACTGCACAAGGCGATGAATTTTATGACCTCAAAAGCTACTAATGTTGCGGAGAACGCCTCCATGACTGCAAAAGGAGTTGGTTAGTATATTCATGAATTATAAAAGTTTATGTAAGGTTACATGTTTTGATGGTCTTTTCATAACATATCAGAATACCATATTTTTGAAGTGGACTATACCGCATCGAGGGCTTATGGAAATATTGATAGTTTAAATGTGTTTGGTTTAATTGCCTTTTGAAGATAATAACTCTAAAAGGAAGCCTAGTAGGACTCCATATTCCGTAGGACTCGTCACAACAAAATGTATATATATTTTGATAGCCTCCGTGGCGCAGTCTGTTAAACGTCGGCTGTGAAACGAGAAGCTGTGAGTTCGATCCCCGCACCGAGACAAATATTTGTGTGATCCACATGTATTTGTTTCGGGTCTGGGTGTTTGTGAGACCGAAAAGTCTCTCGTAGTTCCTGATACCCACGACACAAGACTCGATCTTAGTGTGGGGTCAGGACTATGTATGTGACTGCTGGGTGTACTTATCTATTTATTTATGTCTATATCTATTCCAAGTATTACGCATTATTGCGTGAGGCTTTTCCATATTAATGTATTGTTTACCTTTTTAGCGGAAAAGTTGGATGTAGCAATGAGATTGAACTCGCGGATTTCCACGTTGAATTCCCTCGTTAAAGACTACGCTGAACAATTGAGCGGGTTTGACACCGGACTCACTTCTCAGGTGTATTTGCCTTTACTACCTTCCTTAAAATTATAGACTTTGTGTATCAAATATTACATGTCTTTCCGTCAATCTTTTCATTCATATCCATTTTGTTGTTTTTATAATTTGTTTATAAGTTAAGGTTATAATGATGATAATAGTTGCTTGTTCCATACAAAACTAATATTAATCTAAAAATTACTATAAACTGCTCTTAAAATCCTATGATGAAACAACAAATATCGTTTTAGATGCAAGGGTTTCAAGAACAGATGGCGCAGATGAGAAACGACCTCAGGTCAGGCATGGTGCAGCTGAGCCAAGTGGGAGGAGCTTCGGAAACTACTGGTGGGCTTTCATTTCATTTTGAAGTTTCTCGCTAATCCTTCATCATTTAACATTTGCATCGTCATTAAAAATGGTTTGGATTTTGACTTTATGACAGGTTTATCTATGTTAAAATGTTTATACGTAATATTGATATCTTTTTTGAAATCATTTAACTTAATTACAAAACTACAGAGTAAAATATTAAAAAATACTATCAACCCATGTTCACACGAACAACTATTAAAAATATGTCATTAAAAATCTGTTGAAAAGCAGAGAGTGGTTTAAGAGTATATTCTTGAAAAACTCTCTACGTGTACCGCTGCATTGCGGAGTTACTTGACTTATTTTCACATATTTTTTAAAATTATGTTATTTAAAAAAGTACAGAAAGTTTAAAATTAGGCCCGCAAACCTAAGTACTTGGTTTGTCAGCGAGTTCTATGTTTTTGAGGCTACATACCTATAGGCTATAGCCTATGTTACATTCCTGCACTAGGGAATACGACATTGTAAAGAAATTCCTACAAATTGTACGACAGTTGATAATAATACGTTGAACAGCAATGATGGAGCTGACGGAGCGCTACGGCCTGCTGGCGGTAGAGCTGGACAGCGTCGTGCACGAGCATCAAGGACTCGCCGCGCTTCAGAAGCAGCTCGGTGATGAACTGCGCGTGCGTTGATTTTATACTCCTTAAATATAGAGCTTGTTGTACCATTTTTAAGTATTGGTAAGGGAGTCGTTTGTCTACAAAGGCTGTAGGACAATAACACTAATGTGTAACTTGCAAAGTCAAAGTAAAATATACTCAAAGGATGATCCAAATGTCGTTCTGGAGCCATTTTAATATGCTTTTCAGCCTATAGTTTTTCATTGTTGAACAAAAAAAATTGGTCTGTCTAAATTCCACGATGATAATGGAAACGTCCTACTTTCATTAGTACAATTACATGAAAGGTACACTGTTTGGTGTTTATTTTTTAATGTTTTATACACAGGCGGTAATTTTACATATTTGTAATGTGTTTTTAAATGTTCATTTTTAAATATTTGTAATCCATGTCCTTGATATTTGTCAGACTCTGGTGGAAAGTGTGGAAATGTTGCGCGAACAGAAGGCTGACCGCGATGAAGTTCTAGACGGACTTAGGGACAAGGTACGAGTTAAATGCTACAATAATAATAATTAACAAGATAGGTATTGAAATAAAATATACTACGGCAAGCTTTAATAGAGTAACTTATTAGACTACAAGGATTGTAAGGTTTAAGCATATCGTTGTAACTTGTTTAACGCTATTTTAGTAATCAGATACTATAATCTAGATTATATAATTCTAATAATATTACGCTCAGGCCGATATATCTCGTCTGGCCGGACTGCTCACGGAGAAGACGTTCGCGTCGATACGCGAGGAGCTGGAGCGCCGCCTGGAGATGTGCCACGACAAGTTCAGAAGGCAGGAGAGTGTCTGGATGGTTAGTGCTGCTCTTTTACTAGGTTCATTGGTAGTAAAATAATATAAAGTTTACATCTTTTAATCGCTAAGTTGATTTGTGTTATGGAAATGTGTTAATCGAATTTATGATATTATTGTACGTATTATTGAAGTACAAATTGACTAATTTAAAGTTAACTTTTAAAAAAGCAGTTGCTAAGACCTCAGGTGTTGCATTGTGATTGCTCACCGGTCATTTGCTTGACGGTCATATGTACATTATTTTATAATCGCCTACTGCTGATCACGTAATTCTTCTACAACTAAAATTTCGATTTAGAGTCCTTAGGCAGTAGTCCACCACGCTGGATTATGGTTGTACCACATGCGCATCGAATATAGAAAATTAAATTTCTCGCGACAATATTACTGTTATTTATTACACTCCAGAGCGCCATAAAGGATTTATCAGAGATCCTGGAGAACAAGTCGGAGCTGATGCAGCTGCTGGCGGCGCGCGACGAGGCGCAGCAGGACCTGCGCTGCCTACACCAGAAACTGCACAAATTGGCCGATGTACTAGGAGAACCCAAGGTATAAGAAATTACTGAGTATTTGTGACTTTTTAATATGACTAGAAACACACATTTATGCGACACACAACATTTGTTCCGATTCGGGATCGAACTCCCAGCCTCGAGTTTCACAGCCTGCGTATAACCAACATCGCCATAGAGATTATCAATAAGTATGCACGGCAGTGTTCGTGCGTTTTTTATCATCTTATATGTGGGTAGGCAACAAAACTTTGTAGTCGTGTCGTGTGCATTCTAATTCATCAACAGGTAATGAGGTTAGTGTTCTCCTTCTTTGACTGCAACAATTGGTTGCGTAGACAGTGTCAGGTCTGAGAGGGTAACACCAAAAATCTCTCGAAAGTTTTAATACCTATGACACTAGACTATATCTTGCTGTAAGCTCTGAACTATGTGCGTGATTGTTAGGTGTATTTACTTACTAACACTGTTTTCAGGCGGCTATGTTAACTCGGAAACTGGCCCGCGACGCGACGTGTGGGGTGTGTATGGTGCCAGCGCTCATGGACCCGTGGGACGCGAACTTCGGCGCTCCGCCCCCGCTGCCGGCGCTGCGCCCTCCGCCCGCCGGAGCCCCGGCCGAGGAGCCCTTGGAGCCATGCTTGCAAGACATTGTGCCCGCGCCGCCGCCTGATAGCAAGTAAGATCTTGAACCTTGTGTTTTAATTCAGTTGTTTATAAAGTTCGTTTTTAGGAGGAATAATTAAATTATATAGCAGATATAATGATATGTAATACTAGAAAAATATTTTATTTGTCTTGTGTTGAACATATAATATTTACGATGATCTTAGTAATACCATAACCCTAACCGTAATCAAAAACAAATACATGCCGGTCATCTGTTTTTTTTCTACAGCGTCTCTGTGACTTTCTGTAATTAAACCATAAACTTTGATGCTAGGTGATTGCTCCCAAGAATTTTACTAATATATTTAGTAATGTATGTCTTTTTTTGTATTGGATTTGTATCTTTCCGTATACCTTGGAGATTTTAGTCAAGTATAATCAACCTAATTCACTTTTACTATTCAAAGCATACAAGCCTTAATATATTTCCAGAGCTCACACGTGCCACCGCTGGGTGGGCGGGTCGCACACGTTGATCTCAGACACGGTGACCAAAGAGAAGGCGTCTCCCATGATCATCCCCCAGGCTCCTGTCAAACGGTTCGCGGGATACGGGACCGATGGCCGGGTATGTGAGATTTTGGTGTTTTAACCTATAAGTCCTTTGTATCCTTTTCTTGGATTCATCTCGTGGTTCGCTGTGAAAAATCGGCTTGAACGAAAAGACCGTAATAACGGTCTTTTCGTTTTCGGTAAAAGGTAATAACCTTTTTTGTGTGTGGTTTGTTACAAATTGTTATAGTTTAAATAATGTTAAGATAATGATTGATTAAGTTAATGATTTTCTTATGATGATGAAAATTAAAAACTTATGGTATTGAAATCGCCATAATAAACATACAGTTTTAGTAAAAATAAAATAGTTTTTAGAAATTACTAATAGTATAAACTCTGTCTTGCATACATCATTATAAAAAGCCTTGCCCTAAATTAGTATTCTGTGCCCTAAAATAATTAAAACTAATGTAGTTTTTCGTTGTAGCTCTACATGTTGGAAGAAGAAATTCAGCCTTGCGTTCAATGTAACGTCATTATGGAACCCAAATTGCCTGGAGAAAACAAACCTGACATGCAACACGGCGCTGGAGACCAAGGTAAGACATATTTAATTTCAACTTTTCTACTACTAAAATTACTACCATTATTTTGCTTTTTTACCATTTAACTACCTTTAAGTATCATCGCTTTGTGTATTTCTGCCGCCAAATAGCAGTGTATGTGTGTAGTTAGTGAAACTATTGGGCAATGTCTCGAGGTGACGAGTGCAATTTAGTATTAAGTAATGCTTAATAAGTTTGAGTACTGATGCTTTGGTTATGGGCAGGCGTGACGCTTACTAATAGGAGTCATGTTCGTCTCCTTTTATTGCTATGAATGGCGAGACGAGCTTGCGATTCGCCTGATGGTAAGCGATACGACTGCTCATAGACAGTAGCAAAGCCAAACACCATGAATTACAAAGCAATACTTGGCATTCCACTGCGCTCACCATCTGAGTCATAAGATGTGAAGTCTCATTATATCATCATACTCGTTAATAAAAAAAGAAAAATAACGATGTTATTAATTTTCGGTATCCTCGAGATAATTGACGGGGTTATTCTGGTCCAGGAATGCTAATAGTGAGCCAAAAATTGGGACAATGGCTTGTCTCTGGCAATCGGAATTTTGCTTTGCAAGTGCTGAGTAGATAAGAACCTCAGTACCATTATGACGTATCCATGTTGTTTTCAGGGCATGTTACCGGTACTGACGAGATGTAAAGATAAATGACAAGAAATAGTTTCTTTATTATAAATTATACCCTCACATTTAGTAAACGCTTTATGTATTTAGAAATAATCCCTTGGATATTATAATTATGGCCGGTTAACCAAAGTATTAGTAAATATGGCCACATTACACTTACGGTACGTGCAGTTCTATCTAGATAGAGCGTTGACTGGTGTTGGACGATTATCTCTGGAGACAATCGTTAATCGCCACAATAATGCCGGTCTACTCGGTTCTTTTATATTACATCAATTGTCAATTTCTTATTTTATTATACATGCCATTGTTGGTTATCTTGTCTTGTTGGTTATCAAAATCAATATGTTATTGATTCAAAATGAAGTTAGATAGATGTTTTATTTGTTAGTATTTAATATATTGTGATGAAATAATAAATAAAAGTTTGTTGAATATGTTTATAATTTTATTTGTAAAAATAAATAAATAATTTACATTCTTTAGTAGCGTATTTACAACTTAACAGCTTCTAAGTATAAGTTATATTAAATATTTAGATTATTATGGAGATTAATGTGAATATTATAGGTAGATTCCACAGTTGAAAACTAATAGATTAATTGTGCAATGCGGTATAAATGGTAAGATTTAAGCAATGTTTAATGCCTACAGGAGTAACCTGATGAATTTGATTTCACAAATGAGTTTGTTAAAGGGTACAATATTTTAAAAGAAGAGTTGAAAAAATTAAAACTCTTTCTCAATATTTTCCACATAATCTCGCCTCAAAAATATAACTAAATTTTCATAGATAAAAACTGTAGGAAAACATTTTTACAGTCATTGTAAAATATCCAATAAAATATAAAATCTTAATTATAATAAATAAAATAATTTAGGGATATAAGTAGATACGAATTATTTGGTAACAATAAATACATGAATATACAGGACAGTTGTGTGTATTAATAGTTAATTAAAAAAAATAAGTCGGGTTATAAATATGGTTGATTTATGCCCAACTTTACCGAACATTATCTAGATATCATCAAATTAAGTAGGAGACATTGAATGTGAATTGCCTACTCTTGAACTTAAAAGTGATTAATTTTCTCATACATTTTATGGTTCTAGGCATTACATTGTGGATATTTATGTATAAGAGGCATAAATATTTATATCAATTATTGACCAATTTTCCTGATAAGTTTCTAAATCAATCCTGCACACACAGTCTTAAAAATATCGCGAAACATTTCACATTAACATAAATGAATATGCATAGCAATTAAAATTGAAATCTTAAATAATATAGATTAAATAATTCTACCGCCTTTACATCTAAATAATAAATTATAATAAATAGTTATGTAATCACTTTTTCATTTCACCCGGAAATGTATTGAATGTCGTTTATCTTATAACTCGAAACGAGTTTAATAAAATCTCTCAAACACCGTCCATATAAAATACTCGTTTGATAATTGAAACAAATTAATAATTAATAATATTATGGGGAGTCGAGATAGTGGTGACCATCAATTTGTAACCTTGTTGACGAACCCAGTATGACGATTTCGGAATTTAAATTAAAATGTTTAGTTACTGCAGAATGTTTTTGCATCATTAAATATTAATTTATAATATAATCATTAAGAATTGGAAAGTAAACCTGATGTATTAGAACAGATTTTACTATAAATACAAAAGGCAACAAACGAGTTAAGTGTAAATTTTGGACGGTGTTAAATTCCATTGTACATTGTTCGTCCGAGACATTTCTCTCAGAACGTTGCTCGTAAATCTACGATTCTCTACCATCACGCACATACAATTCTTTAAGAAATAATTGTCTCAAAGATATCTGTACTTGTAGCCGTATAAAATGTATAATTTATTGTCACTGCTACGTTTTTGCTGTGGTACCAACTACCATTAGGTGGTACTACATAATGATACTTTTGTGTATTAAACTCCACTATGACCGCTTTTACAAAAAAAAAAATGAAGGTCTACCATAATTTAGATACTAAAAAGCTTCACGATTGACAATGTTACGGTCTTTTGCTGAATTTTCAAATTCTCTACAATATCATATGATTGCGAAATAAATAAGATTTCATATATCGTAGAGAATGTACAATAATTTCAAAGTAAAATTCCTTTCAAATACCCTAATTATGTAACTCTTTCAATTTACAGCCTTATAGAAAGTCCTTCGGTTAATATAACCAACGGTTTCGTTACGGATGATTGCGCTACATGACTTTGCGAATGTTATTCCAAACATGTTAATGTTGTAATGACAGAATTAACAATGAGGTTACGGAATTGCAAGGACTTTTCCTCAAACACTTCGGCAATTTTGATGTTGGAAACAGACATTTTTGGACTTTTATCTACTGTGATTATAGGAAATATCTTTTATAGCCCAGTCCTGACACTAAGATACAAGTTTCGTGACGAGGGTATCGGCACGAATATCGATTTCAATTTTACAAATCCTAGACCCCATATAAATAATCGTGATTACAAAAAACGTTTGTCTGTCAAAAAAACAGGAGAATTGCCTTTGGAAAAGTCCTACCCCACGTCAATATACGTCTTGTACACCATAAGTGCGTAATATAAACATAATCTACACATCTGAACAAACATCTTTTAGTTATACAAACGTTTCTCGAAAGAGATCTTTAAGACAACTTGTAAGTTTGCCCAATCGATCATCATTTGTTTCATTTCTTGTTGTTAATTTGTAAAGGTAAATTTCTTCGCAAGTCACCTAGCCCAGTCGTTTCTATATCACTATGAGTGGTCAGTGTCTGTCGCAGTGGAAGCGCGCGCAGTCGTGGTCTCTGCTGGCCGCCATCACGTCGCCCAACTGCTGCGCTATGGACGAGGCGCTCGAGTCCACGCCCGGGGCTAGCCTGGAAACATTACAGGGCTGATTAGTATGGCAGGTTTTTATATGGAGTGAAATGTCAATGAAGTATAAAGTTTATGGTAGGCAGTGTGCCACTGGTATTATAAAAGATCATGAGGGCCTAACGCAGGCAATCCAAAGGGTGAAACAATTGGTAAAGATTCCAATTGAAAACTTTTTTGTAATAGAAATTGGTTCTGGGTAATTTTTTTAATGTATGGGGTGTAATCTTTACAAAAGTATATTTACTGGCTTATATTATGAAAACTATTTTGGTAGATAACGCTCATGGCGCAACGGTTAAAATGCCGGCAGTAAAATGAGGTTGTGAGTTCGATAAACGCGTTGATACGATTTTTTTGATGCAAAAATGTTTTTAGTAGTCCTTGGTAGTTAGTAATATCAACGACATGAGAAGCTCTTATACCGTAGGCTGGAGTCTATGTTTGTGCCTGATTTTGCTACGCGTTAGTTATTCCATCGTTTCAAAGTATCGTTTGTATTAACATGTGTTGTCGCATATGTTATACAACACCCGGCGTAGGGCTCGCCAGCACGTGAGCTTTCACTCGGCACTCAAGTTTTCGTCACACATTCACACTTAGTTCGTTGTAATGTCTTTCGTACTTGCTTTTTTTCCTATTGACAATTAACAAGTGTCGAGGGTTTTGCGGAGATAATTTATGTTTTAGTAGTAAAATTTATTTTATATATGTGTAGCTTTGCGATTGCTTGGGTGTTAATTTGTAGTGTTCTTTGGAGATTGTTAATGACCAGTAATTAAAAGCATAAGTTAGAAATTCTTATTTAAAACTTGCTATATTTTTAAGAGCCCAGGACGCGAAATTAACTATAATACTTATTTACTTTAAACTGTTTTTATTTATTTATAAGTTAAGATTTCATTTTATTTAAATTAACCAAAATCGTTTTGGTGTCCAGCCGAACATTCCTCTAGTTAACCGAATTTTATAAGAGCAAAATGAAATTACGAAATCCGCATCAACCATCTTCTTTGCATAACTGAGAAAAAACACTTATTCGGCGAGTATTTCGGAATGTGGTCACTTTCACCCGGCGGGCTCGGAACGTGTCCGTTACGTAACCGGCGCGGCCACGGCATCCTAGTTTCGGCGGCAAGCAGTCTGAGTTCACCGGTCATAACTGGTTACCCAAATCATAGGTTATGTTGAGTTATAGATAGCTTAATTAGGTAAATACATCCGGCTATTTTGAAGTGGTTTATGTTAATGAAGATTGGTAATTTGCACTTTGAGTGAATTGGTTTGAAGGATATCTTTATTAATAGTTAGGTAAATAGATTGTTTATTATTGCAACTGGGCTTTTGATTAAAAAACACATTAACTTGTTTTTAAGTTCTAGATTCATATTTACCTACAGACTGACTCTAGCACAAGTAAAAATAAAAGATTCATTAATTTTTTTTTTATAACGTAGTGATTTATTAAAGATGTAATATTTACTAATAAGTGTTTACTATTCCGTGGTAACTAGAGGTTGACATTGTATTTTAACATCAGTTATCAGTTGTCAAGTTTTCTACATTACTTTTATAACATTTCATTATAGTATCTCGATAACTATCTATCTATTACCTTATTTATCTCTGTAGTGTATAGCTTTACTTTTTGGAACACATGTTTTGGGTTATAATTATTGTCCAATAATATGTATTATATCACGTATGAAGCTTACATGATTGTTACCTGTTTTGTGTTTAATAAAATAAATAAATAGATAACAATATAACAAAAGTAAACTTGAAACCACAAGTGCAACCCACGAGTATTACACCATCACTGTGAATGGGTGTCCATCAATCTTTATCTAAAACTTTTGTACCGAGCGCAACGACCTCCATACTTGCTTTTATTTGATCTTTTCTTTCATTAGAATCGGTTGCGCAACCCCGGGTCGGTTGCGTCACGTTAAGTGTGACAATTCACTACACATCTGTGAATTTATTTACATTTTGACGGCTCCTCTTTAGGATTCCAAAAATGGGAAACGAAACCATTAAAGAATCATTGTGTTGTCTGTCTCTGTGTTGTGAAAATTATTATATTTCCTATTGACCTAGAATCAAGTTGGTCAAAAAGCAAGGTCTTATGTAAGTTTAGGACTAAATCCGAATAATCTTAATAGTATATATTTTATGCCAATCCAACCTTACTGCTTAGACTCGTAGTACAGATCTTGTTCTTATCATCTACACTAAGAACTTTTTTCTTTCCAAAACGTATGCTTACGGACTATGTAGCTGACATTTAATATTTCTGAGTCCAGAAATTATACTTGCAATCTAGAACGGTATTGTATAGTACGGAACTCTTGATGCGTGAGGCTCACTGGCACTTATTTTTTAATTTTTCTGCAACGAGTATACCGGATGCGGTATTACCTAATGCCTTAAGTAGGTGCTTAGAGAAATTTTAATTTTACCATTACATCACTTTCAATTATGCTTGAGGTAATTCTTAGTGTGAATCATGGTTTGTATGACTCAAAACAATATTTATAATATGCGGAAATATAACCTAAGAATGTCGTTTAATAAACATTTGATGAAGGTTCTGTTTATGATTTTGCTTATATCTAACTTTTATGATTTGACATAATAAGACCTTGAGTAAGTATTAACTGGTTGATATTTATGTCTGCCCAGATAGCCAACTCCGTAATACATACATAAACTTACGCCTCTTCCCCAGAATGGTAGGCAGCGGTTGTATAGTCGGTCCCACGATGTGATACGGGGCGAGCCTATAGTCTTATCGGGCAAAAATTCCTGACTTCGGGCTGATTATAATGAATAGAAAAATCCAATATCACGTTGCCTGACCCAGAATTCGAACCCGAGTCCTCAGATTAGTAATCATACAATATATAAAATAAATAAATAAATACACCCAACAGTCACATACATAGTCCTGACCCCACACTAAGATCGAGTCTTGTGTAGTGGGTATCAGGAACTACGAGACTTTCGGTCTCACAAACACCCAGACCCGAAACAAATACCTGTGGATCACACAAATATTTGTTTCGGTGCGGGGATCGAACCCGCGGCCTCTCGTTTCACAGGCGGCGTCTAACCAACTGCGCCACAGAGGCTGTCATATAAATATAATATATAAAAAAATTGGTAGTTCGTGTTACTTCTGTCAGGACACAAATACTTTTCATCTTATAGCACCAAAGCAAAACTGCTTTTTATTAATTCTTGTTCTAATAACTATCAATTCGTTAACCCATATAATGAAGCCACCATTCTTGTTCCTTTAAATTTCGCCTTAGCTTTTAGGTTTCTTCAATTTACCATACTTTGACACCACAAATGTTGCGTAAGACGAACGTAATGTTTTATTACCCTAATAAAACGTACAAACATGACATGCAAATAGAAATTGAGTGAAATGAGCCAGTTTGCCGACACTCATGCATGTGATGCAGTAAGACTGCGTTCACATGGTAATGGCACGTTTTTCAGTATGTGTTTGTAGTTTGCAGTAAAAACGTCGTGTGAATAGTATTATGTACGACGTATATTTAAATTACCATTCAGCCCTTCTATGCGTCATACTGCAGGGCACGAGCCTCCTCTACAATTAGCAGGGTAAGGCCATAATTTACCACGCTGAACAAGTGCAAGTAGGCGGGCTTCGCAGAACATTTATTTATACCATAAAGAATAAGCTCAAACTAATATGATGTCCCAAAAAAACTAAATGAATATTGTAAGTCTTCATGGTTTGCATGTTTTCTCATGCTGTTTTCCATCACCGTTATAGTCCATAAAACGAATAAAACTAAAGTACAATAAATACCTTGTGAACGCGGTTTAAAGTGTCGTTTCCACTTGATTAGCATTACAGCACACGTCGGTGCGTGTGTTTGTAAAGCGATCGCGTAAGGTCGCCGCGTCGGTGACGTCGCGGTTACGTGTCGGTGAAAGTGTTGCACGTCGGAGCATGTAAATTGGACATTTTACACGTTTATGAGACGCGCTGTTTTTATTGATATATTATTTTATAGGTTATTTAATGCTTTTCTATTTTATTGGGTTTAATGAGGTTGTATAGATGATTTTGACTGCCTCGGTAGCGTAGTTGTAATACGGTTGATTGCAAAGCTTAGGTCTCGGGTTCGAGACCCGGGTCGGTCAATATTGGATTTTTCTATTAATTATTAGACTGGACTCAAGTACATATACACGATATGGCGATAGGCTCGCCCCCTATCACATCGTGGGACGGAAAATACAAGGCGAAACGAGGGTGTCCTAGTTGCAACTCTGCCTGCCCCTTCTGGGAAAAAGGCGTGATTTTATGTATGTATGTATTTGTAACTAATCAGTGCGAAACGCAAGTCAAAACGGTAAGAATTAGGCAAACGGGCCCTGATAAAATCCAAGATAATGTTGAAACATCATCGTCAAACCAGCGTGGTCCCACTAAATCTTAAAGACCCGTGGCTAGTAATGGGATGTACATATGTATATGAGCAGATACATTATACTAAATAACCAGTGATTTAATAAAACTAGATTTCTTGTACCCGCAGTGAAAGATCGACTCTACTCGAAGGTTTCATGTTGAGTAGTTCTGGGGCAATGACACATGCCTAAATTAGGTAAATGCAACTAACTCGTTTTCGCTGTTCTAGCCGCTGCTGGCCCTTAAATTGCAACGTTAGTGGTTCGAGATTCAATATATTCGCGACTGACGCAATCACTTAGATTTTATTTTTGTTTATATTCACAATTCGGTTGTAATGCTTGTTTTCGGTCGAGATTTATGGTGAATTAATAAATATTTCATTTATTTTTGAAAACCTCCGCGGCGTAGTTGGACAGATGCTGTGAAACAGGGGCCGCGGGTTCGATCCCCGCACCGAGACAAACGTTTGTGTAAACCTCAAGTACTTGTTTCGGGTCTGGGTGTTTGTGAGACCAAAAAATCTTTTTTAGTTCCTAGTCACGACACCAGACTCGATCTTGGTGTGGAGTCAGGACTATGTATGTGACTGTTGGGTGTATTTATTTATTTATTTCGGTTGGTAGTGAACATACTCTGGCGGAGTGACACAATTAAGATCGTTGTGTCATTTGTATTCATTTCTAATTGTTGTTCTTAATATACATAAAGTGCAGAGATTTCATCTAAGTTTCATTTGAATTAATCAATTTTATTACATTTATTAAAATTACATCAAAATTCCTTTCGAAATTGTCTTTTATTGCTCACACATCCAATAACATATAACCGAGCTAGATTTACAACCCTTCTTCTGCCTCTCATATCATGTCATTTAGCCATTGAAATTTTGCCGCCCCCAAAGTCTTGGCTACAATTTCTTAGGTTTTATTGGATTTCCAAATAAAAATTTTATGCGTCTCAGCGAACCTATGATAAGAAAATATCTCCGTGTATGATTATATTGACCTGTTGGCTGCCTCCAATAGGTCACTGTGGAAATCATTGGGAGAGGCCTATGTTCAGCAGTGGACGTCCTTTGGCTGATGGATGGATGGATGGATGATTATATTTGTGTATCACGGTCTCACGCCAAACGATGCTTTGATAGCAATTGCACATTTACCTCCCAGAGCTGAGAATTCATAATCTTAATTAAATCTGCCGGGTCGCCCCACAAACCCAATATTTCCGCTGCTTTGAAGTGAAAGTACGGATTTTTTCCTTTAACTGTTATCGCGATGAGCTTGCAAACTGTAATTATGTTTGCGTCTTTAATTATTTGTAATATCGAGGAGGTAATGTCGAGGTGAATAGTATTGAGACAGTATCCCCGATGATGTATGTTTCTCAAAAATTATATTTTTGGAGTTATATTTTTGCTTTACAATTAATTGATATATTCGAAAACTTTAGATTAAGGCTGCGATGTTATGACATTAATGTATTTCGTTGTCATGTTATTTATATTTGATATGTATTGTTCTATAGTATGTTGCAGTGTTACTGTATAACTATGTACCAAGCGATCTGCTGGACGAGCTGGTCAGATAACCTTTTCTTGTTTCGCTGTCGCTGGTCCCTACCATTAACTGTGGCAATTTTCGGTGGTAGGTTATATTTTGTAGTGAGTTTTCAGTAGCCAAAAACGATAATGATGAATGAGACGCTATGTCTACTAACAAAGTCGTGCCGCATTAATGATAATGAAACCAAACAGATCACATAACGCCTTATGTAACAAACTTGCTTCGAATCGAGATGAAAGCGGCACTGTAATAATTTATCGTTTTATAATATTAATGTGTTTATTAAGATTAAATTCACGTTGACGAACTTTCGCGTGTTTAGCTATGGCAGATAATTATTAGGATATAAAGATATATTTTAGTAGTGACTTTGAATCAGAGAAAGGCCTTTATGATTTAGTTTGAATAAGATGACATAAACCAGCAATTTATTATAAAGATAATATATTCTTTCTTTCATTGACAGCCTCCGTGGCGCAGTTGGTTAGACGCCGGCTGTGAATCGAGAGGCCGCGGGATCGATCCCCGCACGGAAACAAATATTTGTGTGATACACAGGTATTTGTTTCGGGTCTGGGTGTTTGTGAGACCGAAAAGTCTCTCGTAGCTTCTGATACCCACGACACAAGACTCGATCTTAATGTGGGGTCAGGACATTTACGACGTTTATTTATTTCTTTTATTTGAAAGTCTAATAGTTTATCTGCCTAGCATTGTAGATATATAAAAAGGAATACTGTGTATCTAGGGGTATTTAGGACTATTATAAGATTACTACAATAACGTTCGGTGAAATAACTGCATCGACAAAATTTGTTATCACTGCCGACACAATTTTGCCATATGTCAGAAAATGGATATAATTTGGTTATTTCTTTAATGTGACACTTTTTATGTCATTTTCGTGGGTTTTTGAACTTGTGTAAGATGCTTTATCCGGACGATGAGAATATTTTATAACTACGTGCCGGTATTTACTTTGTATTATAAACAAATACACTAAAAGAAAACATAAAACACATTTAAAATGATTTACCTTGAAATATTGAAATATAATCTCGGTAGGTAAAATAGTTACGGTAATTAAATTGAACGTAAAGATGTTATCAAGAATATTGTGTTAATTTATTTACAATTTGAACACCATTTGGTCAGCAGTAAAGATTATCTTTGTTTATTAATGAAGTGAATTAAAGTATTTAATTTTCTTTTGTATGTTTAATTATATTTTTTAAAATATGCCTAACATTTTGGTTTGCTGGATCGTTGATGAATGAATGTCATTTATTTCTATTAAATTGTATATTCCATTTTATGTAATTACATATTATGTACCTACGAAATTGAAATTACTCATCAAAATAAATAAACTAATCTTTATTAAATATTGCAATATTATGATTCAAGTATTTAGGTATGTACCTACTTATTGTAACATTATAAGCAGATGGATATAAAACGTGAAGGTTTTCTAAATTAGCTCATTTATTTACGTACGACGAATATTTCAATAAACTAAAGTAAATGGTACTGATAATAGTAGGTTTTATGGCACGTTTTACGATCCTCGACACCTCTTTCGTAACACCGAATGATTCAACTCATTTCCACATATAGCCATGATTCTACCGACACCAGTTGAATGCAAAGGATGGCGTTACGGCCTATTGATTACGATCTCATGTGAATAAATTGTCGAAACGTTCTGTTCACTTTTATTGTGTGAAAATTGGGAGTAATAAAATCGGATAGTAGAATTTTAAATGTTGGGATATTTATTGCTTTTATTACTGGTTCAGTGAAACGTTTTACATTAACCTGAACGAGGTTATTTTAATAATGGTAAATGTTTGA
Organism: Deilephila porcellus; assembly: GCA_905220455.2. Taxonomy (NCBI): domain Eukaryota; kingdom Metazoa; phylum Arthropoda; class Insecta; order Lepidoptera; family Sphingidae; genus Deilephila; species Deilephila porcellus. The sequence goes on along the minus strand of LR999984.1, from coordinate 445,042 downwards.
ATGGATCGATTTTCTTTTCACAATTACAATTAATAATACATCCTTTTACAAGCCGTCATTTATTTTATATGGCATTATGTAAACTATAATTTATACGAGTGTTTAAACCTTGTGAATCTTTATGGTGTATATTGTATAGTAGATAAAAATATACTCACATCTTAAGTAGAGATTCCATCTTCTTCTCCATTCCGAACATAGAGTCGTCGGGTTGTGACGTCAGCACTTTACAGAACGTGAACTTGGCACACTGTGAGTCCCTCCAGTCGGTCTGTTTCACTAGGTTCATCGCCGCTGACGTCAGCGAGGACGGGCCAACCTCGCCGTCCAGCCGCTGCAGATCATCAGGAGCGTTGTCACTCAGCGACCTCACTCTTCTTCTCTTCACCTTCATCAAGATTTCACCTTGATAACTAGGCTCGTCAAAGAAACTCAGAACGTCCCTTTTAGACCGAGCGCCGTCGCTGCCATCCGGGGACATTACTACATACACGTTTTCACTGGGCATTTTATAATTGTCATCGTAAATTTTCTGCTGACTTAGAATTTGTCTATCAATGTCGTATGCTCCGAAGGCGCGTTTGTGCTCTTTCTCCAGTTCGTCTTGGACTTCTTCTTCGCTCAAGCCACTACTGCGCATGAGGTTCACGTCCAGTAGTCTACCAACCGCGACAGCTCCCAGACCTAATGCTGCTCCTCCAGCCATTAAACCAAGTGCTGGTAGCATTGCTGGAGCTCCTGACGCCGCGGCTGCTGCTACTCCAATTTTATCCTGAGCGTATCTTTGGCTTTGAACTGAATGAGACGGGTACAGACCCAAGTTGCTAGATATTTTGTGAGTTGCCTCAACTATTGGCTCGAATACGGGTTGAGTGACCTTTGCAATTGGGTCCATGATAGGTTTCGCCAATTGATGCACAGTTTGGCTCGCAGTGTTTAATGTGTCTTGCATTGAATCAGTGAATCGCTTCCACAGCGAAGGCTCTGGGGCACGTTTGATGTAACCGTAGCTATAAGGATATCGGGGACTTTGTTTCGGGTTGTAACTGTTCTCATAGTACGAGAATTTGTTGTATTCGTCTTCGTAATACCTGTTGGCATTGATATTTGCCTGAGAGCGCTGCTGTCCGTAGCCGTTGATCGGTTCCATAGGATACGGGTGAGCACTTTTGGGTACACTCGATGTATAGTATTTAACTTTACGCTCCCTTTCGTAGTTGTCGACATTATCACGCGTGGCTTTAGCAGGTTGCACTCCCAGTTCGGGATGAGCATACTGGAGCACAGGATTCCTCACACTCTCATCAAAACCTGGCTTGGCATTCTTAGGAGTGTACATGACTGAGTTAGGGAAATTAACTTCACCTGGGTATTGGAGCATACGCCTTTGGATATGGCTTTCGGAATACTCCATATCGCCGTTGTGTGATCTAGAGCTGCGGCCGCTGAAATAATCACGTTTAGATTCTTGTTCGTTTATTTGTTTAATATATTCTATGAGTTTTGAATTTGCTACTTTCGAATTATCAGCCTTAGTGAAAGGACCGTATCCGGATTTCAAATAGTGATTGTCTTTTTTCTGTTTGTATGCAAACGCCGGATTATCACTCATCAAATATGGACCCACACTGTCGCTAGCTTCGAATTTCAAGTTATCAAACTTCGTGAATGGTCCATCCTTAGGTTCGAAATTATCTTCTTTGGTGAAAGGTCCGAAGTTCTGAGAAATATCAGCGGCGGCTAAATCAGGATACACGTCTGCTTCTGGAATGGCTTTTGGTGGAGTGTATCCCTCAGGATAAGGAAGGAGTTCTCCATTTACTACCCTAGCGTTACGCCAAGTTTTCTTATCAGATTCGTCATCAGGTACTCTCACGCCTTGAATTTCAGGGATGCTATCGTCGCCCAACGCTAGAATAGATCTACCTCGCTTGTTGTTGTATTTTTCAATAGCTTTTTTTAAATACATAGGTTCAGAGCTAATAACGACGGGATCTGGAACTTTGAACGTTTTTCCTTCACCGTCAGAGACTTTAGTACTCACAACTTCGATGTACACAGGGTTCCTGTCGTTTTGAATAACTGGGTTGTGAGGGTCGAATTTGTAACTTTTGATAGGGGCTCCATAGTCCATGAAACTGGCTGATGTTATGTACACTTTTTTGTTTTCTGTTTTCTTTTCATTGTCATAAGTGGGATAATAATTTGAAGTTTCCGGGTCAGTTTCTGGTTTTCCACCATCTTCCTGGATGTGCGATTCGGGATACACTGACACTGGGGACCAGTTTCCATACTCAGCTTTGACATCACCAATTTCTTCGGGGTTTTTGTTGCGATTGAGGTAATAGTCATACCCAGCCAAATCACTGTTGAGTGTTTCCATAAAACTCAGTTTCCTCTGGTCTCTGCCTTCAGTCTTGTTCTTAATATCATCTGTGGTTATGTTTACAGACATAGTAGTTCTGACTGAAGCAGTGGTGGGAGCCAAGGTAGTGCTGCTTTCATAATGCGTGGTGGATTTGTCCTTCTTCTTGACAATGAGTTGCGTCAGCTGTCCGGTCTTGCTGCGAACGTTGAGGGTCTGCGTGTCATGAGGGTTGAGGCTCCGCGAGACTTTGAGCTCGGTCCTCGTGGTCCGCGACGGCAGAATCGTGGTGCGAATGGCTTTCGTCGTCGTAACATTTTGATCGTTCTCGGCGGCTGCATATATTACGCACGCCAGCCAGAGTATGGCGCCTGTCCGTATTACGGGATTCATCTGTAACAAAGATAATCAAATAATAAAATTTAAATTAATTGATTAATATTGTTTAATCTATATTTTTATGGAGAGAGAAACAAAATGACTATTTAAATAAAACTAATTTTTACGGATTTTATCGCGATTTCGTTTAATTTTTATATTTTTTAACTTCCCGACGTTTCGATTGCTTTACAGCTTTCGTGTAATGTAAAAATTAAACCAAATCGCGATAAAATCCGTAAAAAATAGTTTTATTTGAATGTGTAATATTCGCGTAAATCTAAGAAACCAATAAAGTAAGTTTTTAATTAGGTTTAAACTGAAAACTGCTGCTCTTAACAAGATATGTCAATTTTTTTTTTTCATATGAAACGTTTTCTATACAGCAAAAACCTGTAAAAAACAAGGAATTATCGAGTCATCGATTTCATATCATTCATCGGCGCGCATATCGCATTTTTATTTTAATCCGAAGTGAGTGAATGTAAAGTGGTATTGTGTCGGCTAATACAACACTGACGGCCAATCATATGATAATATGAGTTAAGTACGCACCAGAGAAAGTTTCAGGATTTTGTTTATATAACAATATAATATTATAATTCGTGTGTAACAACTTTGACTTTTTTTCGTATTTGTAGAAAGGTTGATGTTGGTATCGCGTGTGGAGATTTTTGCAGCACGATTTTGTTTTTATTCTTATTCGGTCTGTATTTTTTGTTAGTTTGTTGTTAGTAAATCACATCATTTGTAATATGGATAAGTTAATGCTAGGTTCATATCGAAGGTCCTAATTTCGCTAAGATTGCCAATTATGATGGAATTTAAAGGAAATAGGTAATAGAATATTGTTTTCATTGTAACACCACAACATAATGTATTATACTAGTGATAAAAATATAGCTACTATATATTATTTACCAAGTTAATATACTAATATACATAAGCTATCGGTAACCATTAGGCCTAATCAATTAATATCAAAAAAGCAATAATAAATGACATAAATCCAGCAATAATTTTCTAAAGTATGACAATAGTTGGCTCACGTGACGAGCGAGCACACGAGCGTGAAACTGTGCATCGAACAAAAACTATGCGTTACTGAACTCGCTATAGATCGTCTATAGCGAGTTCAGTAACGCATAGTTTGAAATCACCATGATGTAATAGTAAATTGGAATACATCATGAATGTAATGGGATTTATGTAACTAACGATTGGTTTTGATTTTCGTGTTGTTTGTGAGTTAGCATTAGGAATAAATATTTCACGTACGTACTTAGTAGTAATTTATATCTGAAGTTTGCTACGTTTGGGTCTAAAAACTGTTAATGTAATTTATTAGACATCTACAACGGTCTTAGTTGTATCAGACTTGGTTTTGTTTCTATTCATTTAGACACCAATTTAGCCAATCAAGGTGTCTTATTAATACTTTTTTTTACTTTTTTATTCATAGGGTGATCCAACAATTAAAGCAGCAATGGACCATATTGATAAGTATCAGTAATTGTTCATAGGTTTACACTCGTCGCCAGGGGCGTGCGCTCCTTGTAGGCAGAAATGCAGTGCTTTACTTGCCATTCACAGATATTTTAATAAAACGTTCGTACGCTTTAGATGACTTTAATTAATAGTAAATAAATGAATAAACAAAATATAATAACTTAAAAACGCCTAATATTTTATAAATAGCAATAGCGCTGCAAAATAATGTACCTAATCAACCAAGTCATGCCGCCGCGTCCCGCAGGAGATTTGTTCGTATGTGTGTAGTAATTTTGGTGTCCGTGCACAGTTCGCAAACGCACACACCCATGAATATCGACAGCCCAATTGCAAGCAACTCCAGCGGCATGCTACGGAAGTTCGGCAGTTGTCGGGAGTAATCGGAAATGTTCGTTGCCTATAATCCGAGTAAAAATAATAGACGGAAATCTAATAAATCGCGTATGCGCATTATGCATTTTTGTTTAGTAAGGTTTTATTTGTTTAAATAGCAGAAATGTTTTGTGTTTCGCGGGGGCCATTTTGCTTTTTCATGTGATTATAGTCTATCTAAACTAAGAAGTTCCATTTGACATTGGGAAATAGGGATGCTGTCAAATAAATCGGTTTTTACAATATCCGATTATTTAGAGATATCGATAATATTTGTTTGTATTTCTTAATCGATTACAGTTTATATTTTCAGTTTACATCATTTCGTTTATTTTTTCATGAACATTTTTATTCTAATGAGACATCAACAATTGCATGTCACTTTATTATTTAGGAACAAAAGGAGTGATTTATCTATTACTAGCGGCCCGTCCCGGCTTCACCCGGGTGCAAACACTTTTTCGAGTCCAGTCCACATCACGCACATGCTTATGAACACATGATACATACATACAATACAATACATATACTCCAAAGTGAGGAACCTCCTCACTATGTGTGGCGTATCCTACAATACTGCCTTCATTTCCATTGTAATATCCAAATCTATTAATTAATGATAAATTAATTCATATTAATATTATTATATCACTATTTATTGATGTATGTTCGTTGACAGCATACCTATTATAAGATGAAAGTTCAGTATTTTTAAAAATTAAAAAACAACTGTTTTATATCTACTCGATTATTTAAATATTTTTACCGATTATGCGTATACAAATGCATTTGAATAGTCTCGACTCTACCGCTAAAAGACCTAACGAGGTGACTTTGTAATGACGTCTAGAAAAAAAATATGTTGTTTAAATTGGTTATTTTGCTTTATTTAAAGAATTCTAGTTTAAATTTAGTGATTATGGTTTGTATATCTAGTGATAAAATAAGAATAGCTTCATAATTCCATGGATTTACGGAAAGTGTTATTGAAATTGTGTGGGTTACGTCTGCACAAAGTTATTTACGTTAAAAGTATGAAACGTCAAATGGAACCTGTTAGTTTAGATAGACTATAGCATTGTTTACTATTTTGTCTGCGCCAGTATATTTATAGTTTTCTTAAAAGATTTTTCATTTTAACATTTGAAATTGTGTACATTTAACAGTTTATTACTAAGTTTCTTATTTTTATAATAATTGTAGTGATTTGCTTTTACTAGTGCGTTTGTTGATTTTTTTAAATGTTATTGGATTGTGAGGTTTGTGTTGAAAATGTTTGTTTATTAAAAATAACAAGTTCTCACAATTGTGATTCAGTGAAAAGATTCAAATTGTGTCTAAAGGTAGGTGTGTGCCCGAATTACAACAATTAAACCAGCAAAAAGGGAATGTAACTCGAAAGTTTCATGATAAAGACGTTAACTATTATTTTAGCTTATTATTTCACATATTAGAATTTCTCTCGCCGCGACGATCGATCGCTGTTTTGTCTGCGTTGTCGTAGAAGATGTACATGAATAGTAGTACATCTAAGACTTGTTCTGTTGGAATGGTTTCCGACTTAGGGATCCGTCGCGTGGCTGTGGCTATGCTAAAAATCTATTTAAAAGATTCTTTTTTGTGACCGATTACTCCGCCGCATGCCCAGTGTCATAATCCTGTGCACGCCGCTGCTCGTCGCGTGATATTATATTTATTGTCGTGGTAAAGCGGCGCATTGGCTCGTACAATCCGTAATCATTTGTTATGTAATTGGCGCACCATTTGCGTCTACAATTAATGCGCATGCAAATTGCTTTCATTTACCGAGTTCGGTTTTGCTCGCGAAGTCAATGAGATCTTATTGATATTATATTTTGTTCTTATCCTTGTATTTATAGAACCAGTAATGATTGCTCTAATTGGCAGACTTACAGTTCTTTCTACGTATATTTGCGTCTATTATCGCAACAGGAATATCGTTTAACTTTGGCCTCCGTCAAGGATTTATTTTTTGGAGCATTTTGGTACTCAGTTTGTATCCAATTAATTTATTTATGGATTAAAGTGGTGCGGCCCGCCTGATGGTAAGCGGTCACCGTTCATGGACTTTCGCAGGGCCAGGGGTCGAGCACAAGAAAGTCGCTGCCTACCGAATAGAGATCTATCTCTATTCGGTATGCTCTAGCATACGTTTTAGGTGTCATTACAGTACGCGCCACTCAATTAGCATGTTAATATTCTTGACTAGGGAAGTATTTGGTTGCAAAGTAATAAAGATTATTTATAGCCTTCTTAATTTTTACTGTTTTAAGCTAATTACACAAGTGACAGTGAAATACGACTTACATTCAAACAAGACTTGTAGATGTCATTAAAAATGGAAAGTAAACTGTCTAACAACTCTAGCATATGCAAGTAACATATTACTTGAAAAATATCGCGCCGTGTGGTCACTTGCGTTCTCCAACAGTTTGTGAAACGTCCACTCATCGTGTGGTCACCGTCGCCGGTGAAAATACAGGGAAATCCACTTTTCAATTATTCGCCAGTTAGCTGTATCAATTTTCTATTCCATTGGATCGGAATTGTTTCGGTGTTTCTACGATTTCGTTTACAATTTTCACTCTCTTTAAGTATCCATGATTTGGTGAATTTGATTCGGTTGGGCCGATTATGTTTATTGATTTTGCTTATACAAATTGATTAGAGCAATTTAAATGCAAGAATTAAATCTTGTTTTATAAGTTGGCATAATCAGGGCGGTTAAATTTACCAGTGTTGAAATACTCGTGTCCGCCCGGAGATTTGAATAAAGGTGCCAAAAAGCTGCCAAATGACTCACGTAGTTCAGTAATTCTGGGCAAACGATCTATATCCTACCCACCTTAAGCATGGCGGCGTAAATATAACGGTCGCCTGTAGTTATTGATCTCTATATCCGTCGGAGAACAAACTAAGTAAACATCACTATAATAATTATTAGCTGCTTTGGCAAAAAATGGATCAATAGAAAACGTAATTAATCTTAAATATGCACATAAAATGACTATGATTAATTTATTCATAGTAATATAATTGTGTAAAAACAAGTGATAATTTGTACTGAATTACATGGTAATTGCTTGTAACAAAAAATGTATGTTGTTAGGTCATCACCGACTTCGACTACAAATCCTTTGTTTGGTTACAAAGGGGTGAAGCAACGGCAGCACACTATATTAAAAATATTACCTTTATTCTTTTCATGTTGGCTTAACTAGTAACATAAAATGGGAAAAAACAGAATCTATAATTTAGCTTTTATATAATCAAGAACCGACTTGATATTTTCACTCTCCGACTAGTTCATATTTAAGTGTTTAATTATTCAGCCTAGCTAAATTCTTATTATGGAGTTAAGAGTATACGAGTTAGATTATTGAAATTCATAACACACGAACCTTGAAAAGGCTCTTTATTTTTGCAATGACTGTTGAATCATAGCCAACCGGAACACTCTAATAACCGCAAAATTCTAAGTTATTAAGTCCAATTTCACTGTCGAAACCAAATCACACATTTGGGTGTTACAAAGGATGTGAGGACACACTGGTGTCGGACACTGTCCATGTACTATGTACTGTTAATAATACTACGCGCCGATTATACTCGCTCTAATACACACGCTCATTTTGTATCTGTATTTATATTTTATTGACAGCGTCCGTGGCGCAATTGGTTAGACGCCGGCTGTGAAACGTGAGGCTGCGCGTTTGATCCCCGCACTGAAACAAATATTTGTGTGATCCACAGGTATTTGTTGCGGGTCTAACTGTTTGTGAGACCGAAAAATCTCCCGTAGTTCCTGATACCCACGACACAATACTAGATCTTAGTGTGGGGTCAAGACTATGTATGTGACTGTTGGGTGTATTTAGTTATTTATATTTTAAATGTATAAAATTCAGCAATGGGCTTAACATGACCACGACCACTCTGTCAATAGTGCTCGACTACGAAGAAGAAGAAGAAAATATATGTACACATTTAACTTTATGAATTTTATACTGTACTTAATTAATTTAGGTAAATTGGTATATGTTTTTTTATGTTTTCAATAACTTGTATTTGCTGTCTCTTGCATCTTAGTATTATTAGTGCCGAAAACACGTATTACTGAACAATCAGATAGTGAATGAATTTTTAGTTCATAGAAATGTCAATTATTTTGTAAAAGAAATTTAAAAGATTCGATTGGAATTTATCATTCTTTAAAAGGAGATCGGTCGTTTTCCTATGAATATTGGGCCTAGTAGTGGAAACATGGTGGAGACAAATGAGACATTGAATTAAATAATAAGGATTTTTTATCCTTCAAATATAACATAGTCTTCTTGAGCTAGGATACGGGGTTTTTAAGATTTATCCTCTTAAAGTTTTACAAAATCTACCATTTTCTGCTATCTGAATACGTAATATCATAGTTGGCTTATATTTTAAGTTTGGGATGAGTATGAATATACATTAATATAAAGTACGTAAGCTTATCAAGGAAGACAGAAAAACACATTTGAATATTTAAAAGTATATTATTTTGATATCAGGTTTATTGTATGTAGTTAGTCATTTTGTCATGCGCCAGTTTAAAAAATATCTGAAGCTACCGTACACAATAATGAAAAAATAAAACAATGATTGAGGATGAATCCATTCAGACATTACAGATCATGTAAGCCTTTGCGCCTTTACGATCGGTGTCTCGTAGTTGTTGGCTTCAGGCGCGCATCAATGATTTCCCGTAGTTTTTGCTTACATGATGATTATAAACATTTTAACTTATTTATATGCTATAGTATTGTTGGATCGAGGTAAGCAATTGACTGCAAGGGACGCCGTAGAGAATAAACACAACACCCAGCCACAAAACGAAATTATATGATTTTCAAATTAATTCAATTTTAAATACACATGAGTAGACGACGAAATAAATAATGCAATTTGACAGATAATTGTCTCGTGACAGATGTCAACTCTATGAATGTTGCTGACAAATACAAAAATGGTAGAAATATTTCATGATATCCTCATTTTTTTGTAAATCTAATTCCAATGGCGTAGGATAAAAGTAAATAGAGAAATAAATCTAAAAAAATACGCCAAATTTTTTTGTAATAATGAATTTCTTGTCCACGGTTGGACCAAATCGACCGATCTCCTTTACATTTCTTCATATTTTTTTATTTTTACGTCTAGAAAAATGGTATTGTTTTACAGCGTTCATCGAGATTTAAGATTAAATACAATAACTCAATCAACGCAAGAACTCCAATACGCAACCAAACAGTTCACACACAAGCGGAACACGACATATTAGCCTCAACGTGTTATTACGATATAAAGAGGAAAAACTGTGTGATATGAAACAGTAAGAGCGTGCATAGGTAATTTCACCTGCAATTATGTGCGAGGAATCAGAGCGTCCGGTGCGAAGAGAGTTCGCTTTGTCGTCTGGGACCACCCGCCCGCGGTTGTCGTTAGGCTTAACTGTTTGGGTAAATAGACTAATTAAAAGGCTATTTGTGGAGAATATGCTCTATTGGGTGGTTTTGTTAGTTTAGATGTAGATTAATTATTGCAAATTAGTGACATCCTGAAAGCATTTTATATATGCTTTGGATGGTGGTTTATTTGAGATGGGATTTGTGTTATAATTTCGACGAAATATACCAAAGATGCTATGATTTTGTTAGATAAAAATACGAATTTACTCGCTTTATTTTATAATGTAATTAAAATGCTTATATAGATATATTTTTTATAAATAACATAAATCAAATATACATAAATTTAACAGGCTTATTCCTTTGTTCAATAACATCCACTCTATCACAAAGCATACAAAGAACTCGCCCATATTTACCGTCATAAAACACTGCATGCGTTATCAACATTTCGACCTCGACCCCAAATCCGTGGTAAAACCCGAACGCGCCCGTATCCACTACTCGGCGGTAACATTATCGCCGAGCAACTGGGTCGGACTCTCTTCGCTCGTTTTCCATATTGTACGCGGTTTCACACCGACTGTCTTTAGAAACCACCGACCCATATACTTGGGGTGTTTCACATTGCATGACAAACGGATAATGAGTTGAAACCATTGTTCGGTTTGTTTGTTTTGTAATCGTGAAGTTTATCGGTGTAGATTAGAAATATATCATCTATTTATGAGTGTGTACTCGTTCAATGTAAGATATGCGACCGTTCTGATATACTCGTATATGTCTTGTTAATCTGTTTTATTGATGCGCAAGTTATGGAAAATTACATTAGTTTACAGCATGGGTTTAGTATCGTTTGGTAGATATCGTAGCAAATTTTCTTGCGACGTTTTCCTTTATTTATAAATTGAGCTATAAAAATCACCGATTTCAATGTTATTTCGAACTATATTTTTCTAGCTTGAAATTTTAATTTAGTAAGAACCATAATTAGTTTTTTAATGATCATGAAATGACCTCTGTCGAACAGTCCCATATTAGTTTGTTGGGAACGGCTTCCACCATCATTCTTGTGACCAGGTCTTCCTTGTCGTATATGCTCCTATCTTTAGTCCTAATTATCATATAATGCTGCATAAATGCGGCTAACACAATATGATTATTCAACACGTTGCAGGATGATTAACCTTATAATTGCAACCAACTGACATACAGGTTATAACTTATTTGAATAATTTTTGTTTAAAATATAGTTCCATATTTATAAGTAATGTATACGAGTGTAATTGTGGATGCGGCGCGCGGCGCGAGAGTACAACGCTCCAGGAGGCGCGTGCGCTCCGATTTCACTTTCTATGGCTCCGCGAGACGCGCCGGCCGTTTCCCTCTGCAGCCGCTCCACACCACACAGAGCCCCGAGAATAGACAGCTGTGAACTGCACGGTCATCTTGTTACGACATTAAGAAAGATTAGAGATGTGTATGGATGGCAGTAGGATGTTTTGGTATTTGAAGTTTTTGTTGAATTTTTTTGTAGCAAATAGACTTAGATAAAATTAATTATTGGTTAAAATGGTCATGCAACAGAGTTATTATTTTTATAAACAAATTATTTTTACAAAAAATACGTGTAGAAATTGTATTCATTATTTCATTTCTCATAATAACATAATTTTTTAATGGTCTTTTGATTTGAGATACAAAGATTATTCCTTAATTCTTTTGTATCATTTCAATAACACATTTTCTTCAGTATCGTTTTTTCACTACACACCTTTCTCTATCTTCAACAATATGAATTACACTCTATTAATTTAAGGCGCTAATTAACAAATCCACAGCCTAGTTGCCCAAGCCACTCGGCCTAGATCGCTATCAGATACTTGGCGAGTACTTAATATATCGTTCAGTTGTTAGAATGCTCAGTCATGGCTCAGTGAGATCTGATAACTCATGACGCGTGTATCTTCACGCCCCTATTGCCGGATTGAGATGCATTAGATATACGATAATGTGTTTACTGATTTGGCTAGTAAAAGATACTTTAAGAACCAGTGCATAAACTAACTTTGACGATAACTTTGTTTCTGACAATGTCATCGCCATACATTTGTAACGTATTTGACATTGCTAATGTATGGGGTTGAAAGTTTCAAGTTAAAGGCAAAGTTAGTTTGTGCAATTGGCCCTAAGTAGTTTGTCTTGGAAATAATATAAGTATATAGTTGTTTTCTATCTAGTCTATGTTTAGAATGTCTTTTTATAGCTCGCAGTGTTAATGTTCGCCACACAACTTTAATACGTGTACACTAAACAAAACATATCGACTTAAAATAATCATGGCTACTTCTTATGTAAAAATGGATTTAAATTAAATTCACAGTATAATTATTTGTGTACATTTATGAAATAGTTACATTAAGGACGTTGCTAAAGTCGATATCTATAGAAATTAATTTTTCAAATAAATCATCAATTCTTTTCACACATAACCTCGCTTATAAACGCGAGGGAATGTTAACAAGCAGTCTATATGTAGCGGAGTCGAGGCGCCCGCCGCGGCGAGCCGACACTGACCGATGTCGGGCACATCAATCAACACATTGTGTGTCACTGGAAAATACCTCGAGAGAATGAATCGCCGGTATTCCATTTAACTCGCATTCGATTTTATCGCTCAGATAGACATGTTATCAAAGGTATAAATAAAATAAAATAAATTGCTCGGTAATTCTGCAAATAAAAGACATAGGTGTGTTAAGAATTGCCAACAATACCTTTCATTGTATGGGCTATGCATAATGTTCTATAACAAATGGAAAAATCATGGGTGGCCTCAAACTGGAGTGTAAATAACCTTAGTTTTATTTATTACTTGACATTGGCAACAGCCTACATCATGCACTGACCTCTTATATACTAAGCGGCAGTATATAGAGGTCATTAATATGTTTATATGCGTTGGAAAAAAGGATAGTTAAATAATTATAATTTGTACGTCTGTCCAATAAGTATGGTTTCGATAGGCTAATTTCAACAGCATTCAAATTGAATGCCAACTCGTCGTGTGATCTCACTCTCCATTGTTATCTGTGTGGAATAGCAAACACAAGCTCACATAACAACGCTCTGATGTCTCAATCTTACAGTGAATGTAAAGTTGAGGTGAATGTGTTCGTGAATGCGTTGATGTCTTTTGTATGGAAATATGTTTTTTGATTGTTTATTTATTTCATTGACGTGTTTAATGAAGGTTGACGTTTAAATAACTTTTTCGGATTGTGATAAACAGTATTATATTTTTGTTCAATAGTTTTTTTACATTTAATGGGTAGTAGTATTTATATGTTTAAAAGTAAATTAATTTATCCGATCACATTAATCTTTAGATAGAAATCGCAAAAGGATTAGAATCAAAGAAAACTATTTGATCACTTAATACACCAATAGAACACTATAAAATAACGATATTGGAACGAAACGAAATATACTTGTACTTATAATATTAAATTATTAAAATTTAAACTTATAATTAAATGAATACACTTCATCTATTTTATTTAGACTCCAATTGCCCCACTGATTCCAAAACTCAGTACAAATTATGTGCCTAATATTCCTATTTACTGGTCGTACATTCACGAAAATTCCGACTGAGTTTTCATATCTGCGTCACGAAGTGGTGGTGTTGTCGCGACAGATTGGATAAATGCAAATCGTTCGCATGTTGCTTGGTTCTCACGTTTTCAACGCTCCACTTTGTAATGCCTAATTTAATTTTAAATTAATTTATTCAAATACATCCAGCCGGTGTTTTGGTGAAGCTAAATGGTCAATTTGAATATGATGAGCATGACGTTGATTACAAGTATAGCAAAAATTGCACTTGCAGATTACAATTTAATCAAAAGTAATTCGCGCACATATCAGATTTAAACGTTATTGTTGTATCTTAAGAGTGTATTTATATGTTGTGCTGTTGGCGAACCTAATAAATAAAATAAAAAAAGTAAGACAGCTACTGCTGGAAAGTAGATTGTAAAATGTTCAAGCGCGGATGTTGAAGGATCAATGAGTTATTTATAGTTTAAAAAATAATACAATACAATTGAAATAAGACGAATAATTCATTTTCGTCTTGAAGCATTACATTTTATATAACACATCACACATCACGATCCCATATTGTAGAAAACAATAAAAAACTGTTATTCTTAATAAATAAATGATTTTACCACTACTCTTAAATCGGAACGAAATAAGATTAATCGACAGTGGCATTTGATGGAGCAGCAACACATATATCATCCAAGCAATGAGAATGTTCATGGGCGGCAGTGGTCACTTAACCATCAGGAGACCTGTTGGCTTGTTTTCCGGAGCTATGCAATAAGAATTGTCAAAATCTCAACCACTCTCAAACCTACATGCCTATTATAATACAACATAGTTTAGAACCAACAACCTATTATAAGGTGGGGCAGGACGTGTCCTTTGCACGTCGCCTATCGCCCGACATTTATACGCTTGACTCCAAACCATTGTTCAAATATTTCCCAATACTTACCCAACGCACTATGCTCTATAGAATTTGAATAATGATTATAGCCTATAGCTTTATGGCTATCTGAGATCGTGAGGAATTCAATCGCATATGGTAATGTGTATTGGATAATTAAAGTCGTATTGGATTAGTTGTGTCATTGTTGTTGGTTCAATTCTGATATGGTTATGTAAATATATTTTTATATGTTTGTTTACGTTAGCTAAGTGAAGATTTTAATTATTAAAATTAAGGCTTTATTTTGGACCATAGTTTGGTTCTAATATCTGTATTTATTAGAGACTGTTCTCTTATTTTATTATTTTCTAAATGAAAGTAAAGTTTATCACGTTGTATGATGATTTAAATATCGCAATACCTAAATCCATTTTAATGGATGTGATGTTTTCTGTAATAGACAAACATTATGACAATTTCTAATAATGGTTTAATTATTGGCTACACCATCCAACATGATCAATCCGCTGCCGCGGCACAACAAATAAAAAATAAATAAAGAAAAAAAAAGGTTTATGGATTCGATTTGTGCCATAACACCAACAAAAACGGAAGTATTATGATGCATGATCGTCGGCGATTACGAAACAAGCGAGGAAACCGAATCAAATCAAAATAAGAAAGCATTGCATTCCATTATAATTACAAAATCGGAATCGATCGTGTTTGGGCGCAGGTGAAAGCAGTTACGTCACGTCACGCTGATTGGCCACGGGAGCACCCGAAGACAGCCGACTGTAGCCGTAAACACCCGAGTGTTTCCGAATGGAGCCGAAGTGCACTTCCCACGCTCCGAAGAGGTAATTATGCGGGTAAATTGACTCTTTGACATAACGCGTTAAAAACGGCGCGAATTTGTTAATTAGATGACCACCTACGCAATGTGTGAGTGAATTTCACGCGTTTGGGTAATTATATTAGCTTAGTTAATTAGTGGAACGGCCTATGCGACTTGCAATTACATTACTAATGAGATTTCATAGATTTTCATTATTACGTATGACGGCCATTATACGCTGTTAGTTTTACTTTCGCATTTTAATAGCCGTGTTTATTTCTTTTTGCGGCTTCTCTGCTGTTACGAGATGGTTGGAACAAAAAGGATGAAAGAACTTGTTGAGTAATCCTGAGTCATCTCGCTTGAGTACCTTTTGTAGAATTATTAAATATTTTTGAATTATTTTTCTATTTAGTATAGTATCATTATGTACTATTACATTGTAATCTTTGTCGTATAATACCGTCTAGTTTTACTGTTTTCCTATTTTAAGCTATTTAATGTTCTTCCCTTTTTTTCTCCATTGCTATCTTCTATGTAAGTTTTTGGGTTCGGAAATGGTTCCGTCAATTCTCAGGATTACCTCAAATATCAAAACCCCTTCGTGAGGTTTATTTTGGCTTTTTAATAGTAAGTAAATATTATTTTCCCACGCCCAAACGTATGGAATGTAGGCAGATCGTACCAAAGATTGCAGTCCTACCCTCAAATACATTATTACTAAGTACTCGATACTACCATAGCAAAGTAAATGTCAATTTAATGGTGATTTACAGTTGACCCAAATGTAGTGTTAAGTGATTCAGTGATGTTATCGCATCGGTCACGTTTCACGGCTGTGCCACTAACTGTTTGTTATTTTAGATCTTTTGTTATAATGGCAATGTTCAAGGAACTTGTCGATCTGATTTTATTTCGTAAACAATATTATAGCTTCATATATCAGACACAGTGAGTCCACTGTTGTAAATAGAACTCTTTCAAGGATTTCCTCAGCCGCCTGTTGGCGAATCTATCGACATTCTGCAACCTCTATAAAGTCGCCAGTCCTCCTTATGGCAGAGTCCTATGGGCTATACAGGACTTTCTATGGTTAAATACAATGATGATGATAATATGGAAAATGATAAGATGATACTTCTTGTGGTGAGTCTTCGTACAGATTCAGAAAACGTAAACTTTGAATAGGCTCGCCCCCTATCACATCGTGGAACGGAACATACAAGGCGAAATGTGGGTGTCCTGGTAGTGACTCTGCCTACCCCTTCTGGGATAAAGGCGTGAGTTTATGAATGTATGTAAAATGTACGACGTAGGCCAAGTGCGAGTTGATGTTCTACACATATCTTTGTAATCTTCGTGGAAACTTCCAAGTACGCACAATTTCTTATGCTGTTCCTTCACCTTTAAAATGAGAGATAATTAAACTTGAGTGCCTTGCACATCTTTGATAATTGAAAGGCTTCTGGGTTCAAATTCCCAAGCTTGCTAACTTTTTGTCACAGAATAATTAATAACTTTGAGCCTAGTGTTAGAAAGGTTACGTCAAGGAGAAAATAAGAAAGTATACAAGCATGTATGTCTTTATAGTTGCTTCGTGATATAAAGAATACTTTTTTCCTTATCAGATGACTAGTAATATTTTTTCCTTGTTTGTAGATGATTGGCGAATCGCATGACAATAAAAGAAATTTCTCTCCTTGTGGATTGATAAAACCAATTTCCGGTTTCTAAATTGGAAAATAACTTGTTACTTTCATGAGATGTGCAGCTTTTATTTCTGTTTTTATAACCATAATGAATTAGCTCTAGAAAGATACAATTTAGATGTAATACGTGTATTTCTTAAGGGTAAGTATTTATTTTTATGTAACTAACGTTTTTATTAATAAATAATGGCCAGCCTGCAAGTATTTTAGATTTTGCTTGATATCTCTTATCAAATATTAATTCCTACAACGGAAGCAATATATTATTAACAGCAAAATGAGTCGTAAAGTTCTGATTAACAAATATAAATGGCTTGAATGGATCTGTTGGTAAATGGGCCGATGAAATATTCATATTCATTGTTGATACCCAGTTTCGCCATATTCAGAGATTGTTTTAAATTATCAACTTTTAATTGGATTTTTTCTGGTTTAATTAACGCGTGTATAAATAAACCAAAATTAATAAAGAAATATGCCGCTTTATAAGGAAGGTTATGTACACACAATGGTTGGGAATTTGCGCTATACTGAGAAAGATTTTATTAACCTACTTAATGCGATTGATAGTAGTTACTGTTAATGTCATTCTGAAACACGTATATTTTTAAATATACTATATTGACTTCTAGAGCTATGAGAGTGTATTTTATAATTTAATTAACGTGTATTCATAATAGAAAGTTTGCTGTAACTGTTGAAGAAGTAAATGGAAGACGAAGTATTGAGTAGGCTATGTAATGCGCTAGATGCATATGTGGATATTGTACAAAATAGATCCAAAGAATAGAAACAAAAATAATTTAGAATCCTCTCCATTCTTAATTATTAAATGTCCGTATGACCATTTCATAATCTCAAAAATCTAACGATATACAAAATATTCCATTAATGTTATTTGTACAAGATGTTTCAATTAATCGATTCAGTAGCGATGATATTAATGTTTCCATTAAACCAAGCGAAACATTATAACTGGTGTCCATTGAATAAATGTTTATCGCAATAGACGATATAATGTTTGATGCGCGGAAATTCCACTATGAATATTGATAGAGTAATAATGTTATGTAATTGACGATATTTATGCTTCATGCAGACAGACTGAAGAATGTTATTACTTACATAACATATTCGTCACACTTACACATTTCTTTTACACGACTGTATTAATAAAAACACCCAACAGTCACATACATAGTCCTGATCCCACACTAAGATAGTCTTGTGTCGTGGGTATCAAGAACTATGAGAGTCGCTTCGGTCTCACCAACACTCAGGCCCGAAACATACTTGTGGAATGGTTTCTTAGATTTACGCGAATGTTACACATTGAAATAAAACTATTTTATACGGATTTTATCGCGATTTGGTTTAATTTTTAAATTTTTTAACTTCCCGACGTTTCGATTACTTTACAGCTTTCGTGGTCACGGGGCGGACTCAAAAAAAAAAAAAAAATGTCACCAAATCGCGATAAAATCCGTATGAAATAGTTTTATTTCAAATACTTGTGGTTTATACAAACATTTGTGTGGGGATCGAACCCGCGGCCTCGCGTTTCACAGCCAGCGTACTGCCACAGAGGCTGTCATGTATGCTGCGGTATATAACACTTAATGGTAAGTGTTATCTAAATAAGGTATTCATTGTTAACTAATGGTATAAACCTTGCCAGTCGAGATATATGCTGCCTTGGTTAAAACCACCGCGACATCTTTTTATGCATGTGGTATACAATAGAGACATGGAGTATTGAAATACCTGATATACATAATACAAAGGCTGAATTCGGGATATAGTATCCCGATGTCCGGGATATAGTATGCGTGGGTCATTTGGTCACTATGACGAATTTTCCACCGTGGTGTACGGTGGTCCTACCACAAGCTATAGAGGAACTGAAATAGCATTCGATGCTTTTGTTGAACGCCTAGCCTGCGAGAAACAAATGGGTGTGCGGTGCTTGCCAAAAATATTCATATTTAATGAAACCCTAAATAGACTAAAAATCATATTAGCTGGTATTACAGGATCTCACAATTTACAGATGAATTAAATCCTAAACAGACCAATATTGCGCAGGAAAACTTTCACTGCCGAATTGACGTGTGCGTTTCGTTGCACGCAGAACGTTTGTCATCACAACACATTTCTTTGTCAACGTCAGGAACCGCAAGTATGCCACATGCAAATGCTTGCGTTGGCAAATTTGCGACAAAAACCCGAGCAGTGTGTCAATGGGTTGTGCAAGCGCACTCACACGGGAATCAACGACACTCTTGCACAATGCGATGTTTTATGGCGGTTGAGTAAGCAATCGGAGCTATAGCTTACTTAGGTAATGGTTTGTTATTAGTTAGAAAGGATTTAGTTTTAACTCTATATTGAGACCGTAGTCGTGCGTTTAAATAATGGATTGGATTAGTTTAGAATGTTGTCAATTTATCTATGTATTCATAAGCAAAATTATTCATTCATGATATGACAGTAGTTACAAATCTAACGAACTTCACATGTTATAGGTGCTTCATACAGGATGGTTTGTGTATAAAAATATTGGTAGATATTCGAAGTTACAGATATTATATTAACTAGTTAGAGTTGGGAATACTGTAATACCTCATTATAACTGCCCAGTTTATATTATAAACAGCCTGCGTGACGCAGTTGATTAGACGCCGGCTGTGAAATGAGAGGCCGCGGATTCGATCCTCGCACCGAAAAAATGTTTGTGTGATCCACAGGCATTAATTTCGGGTCTGGGAGTTTGTGAGACCGAAAAGTCTCTAGTAGTTTCTAATACTCACGACACAAGACTCGATCTTAGTGTGGGGTCAGGACAATTTATGTCACTGTTGGGTGTATATATTTATTATTTTCCTCTTCAATTATAGGCAACAATGTTACTCAACGCAGGGAATACGTAAGTCGGCAAACAGCATTCTGTTTCAACTTCCATTAAAGTTCCACTTGCAAACGCAACGCAATATTACATGCGCATTTTTTGTAAGAATAACATGTTAATGGATTTCATATCAAGATTTATGATGGTGAAATGCAAAAATCAGTGGGAATCGAAAATGTAATGATATTAATAAGCCGCGCGAAAGTGAATGTGCGGGTGCATGCGCTCTGTCATGTTTACTTCAATACGTCGGCTGCGAGTTGTATTAGCGGATATTTTATTTATGCATTGCTGGCGGTTACGGGGGCTTTGCTTGTGGCAAACACGCTATGATGTCCTAAAGAAACCGTTCATTATCACCGCTTATAGTATTGACTCATAATCAAAGTACCAAGATTTGTGTCTTGAGCGTTGCAAACAACAGAGATTTTAAGGCCTAATACCAATCAGTATTAAAACAAATGTATGTGGGTCATATTGTGTGGATTGAACCTGCGGCCTTTCGTTACAAAGACTGCTTTTACACTAACATCATCACAAAGAATATCTAGATAGTATGGTGGTGATGATATCTCTCACCAATCAAAACAATTATGCAAACTCGTTGAAAACCGGATGCACAGTGGCTCAACCGAAAACGCAACAAATATACATCGGTCACTAAAACGGGTTTAACCAGGAAACGGTGTCAGCATCGGCAAATCCGTTAAATAAACGGATAAACTGAGTAAATATTTATATGCAAATACTTGCGATAGCGTAAGGCCGGCGAAAGCAACAGTTCAGTGACATATTATTATGTAACTTGTCCGACGTAGATTTTACTCGTTTTAGATGTAACCATTGCACGGCATGTACCAGGTAATTTAAATTTGCATAACATAGTTTTACAAGGATTGTTGTTTCTGAGGTGCTGAAGTGGGCAACAGGTAAGTAGACATGAAAACAAAAGTGAATCATATGAGATAATAAATGTAATATTTATAATTTGTGTCTTATGTAGCTGAAACTACGAGAGATTAATCGTAACAAAACCCAGATTCAAGAAACGTTATTGGTAGGAAGATTTTCGTATCCGTCGGGATATCGACCACCGTACATGGCGGTTATAGAATCTTTATAGTTCATAGTAACGTAATTGTGTTGCGTTTAGGGTTCAGCCTGCGTATATGCAAATAAAATAAGACCGGATCGATTCGGTCGACCGGACAGAGATAGCTATTTTTCGTCATGGATACTTTATCTGGACTGAACTTCATTAAATAGCAACACGGAAGTCACTTATCGTCGTAGTTTAAAAAGGTATAATTCTTGATTTCACAACATTATGGTGCCTGACTGCCTCGGTGGCGTAGTCGTACTACGGTACGATTTCAAAGCTGAGGTCTCGGGTTCGAATCACGGGTCGGGCAAAGTGATATTGGATTTTTCTATTCATTATCAGCCTGGAGTCAGTAACTTGTGCCCCACGAGGCGTGGGACGGAACATACGAGGCGAAATGTGGGTGTCCTGGTGGCATCCCTTTTGGGAAAAAGGCGTGAGTTTATGTATGTATGTATAACATTCTGGCTCTGTTTAGGGATCGCGTTTTACTATTCTAATTCTTGTCCACTGTCTTATAGAGGCAACCATTAAATAAAGAGAAACAGGATATAGTAAACATCGTTTTTATATTATGTAAATTACTTCACGTACATAATTTAATCTTGCCATTGAATCATGCAATTGCAATAGCGTTGTATTTATAAATAAGTCTCTATTTATAAGTTAATATGTTAAACAGTAATTACGAACCATAGTATCCTTATAAAGATATTTATATTTTGTAACAAGTTAATACATAAAAGGACCATAATTGTCTTGGATTACATTATTTATGTAAGTTGGCATTCGTAGTTAATGTTAGGCTAGGTATGTATGTTTTAAACTAACTTAAGATTTCTGGAGATATTTTACGTTTATGTATGAGAAGTTGGGGAATTTCAACGCTTTATATTTTGCTTTAATGACGAAGGAAACTTCATAAGGAAATTAAATAAAATTTTTGAAGAAACGCAAAGTTTACCAATCGTATAAGGCCAGCGTGATGGAAAAACAAATAATATTCTCGAAAGGATAATGCGAGTCTCACAGCATTATCTTAATAAAAAATATAGTATTGTAGTTTAAGTATATTTGTTTTTATAATATAAAAACAGTGTGTTTATGCAATCTTCAGCAGTGATGGAAAGTGTGAATAATTAAAACAACTGGGGCACGACAATTATTGTCTGCGTATGTAGATCGTTTTTTTGTACGAATCGTCTGGGAAAATTTCCTCGGAAGAATCATAATAAAAAATATTACTGCTTAAATACATATATAAATTAGTCTGTGAATGTGTCCATGTATTTTTTTAAATATATATTTTTATAATGAGCTATGAAAGTGACTGAATATCATAAATCTGGATAGAGTTACTTGTAGGTGGTAGGTGGGTGGTTCAGTTATATTCTTCTCGAGTTAAATGCCTAAGAAATCCAAATTATAGAAAATAAGGCTAGTTTATTTTCGAATACAGTATTTTATTCTTATTAGAGCTTTTAAATCGCCACCTAGATTTGATTCTTAATGCTGATTACATTCGTAATGCTCTCTACGATTATCGCATTTTCAAAACGATGTTATTAAATTAGTTCATTGGTTTAGTGGCATAGATATTCTGTGAACCTTGAAGCTTTGGGTTATAATTTACCGGGCAATCTAGTTTGTAAGATTAATTTGGAATTTAAGGTATTAAGAATAATAATAAGATCAGGTCAATATGACGGGTTTGGACAGTATTTGTAATGCAGTCGAATAAAAGTCGACTATGAAATCACAAGCTACAAGTTTGATTCCTGCAATAATAAAAATGTTTATAGAGATCAATTAATATATTGTGACAACAATATTATCATTATACATTGTCATACAGTGCGTGGTGGCCTGTTGGTAATGTACCAAACGCAGCTGCCAAGATTGTGGTCGCGGGTTCAAATCACAATGCACATTTCTGACCTGATGTGTGTATTAATAGTCAATTACTACGCACTTTAACGGTAAAGGAAGACATCGTGAGGACACTTGTATACCGCAGAGATTTTAACAAGATGTTCATAATCTCTCACTGGTGAGCACAGGACTCCTTTACAATCGAGAGTTCGATTGAGAGGACTTAGGCCATAGAAGACAACCCTGGGCCATTTCGGATTAGCGAACTTCATAGACTAAAGTTTTTTTTTGTAAACATATCTACGATACACTATCCTCACAAATTAAAAATATCATCCTTCACAATTAATAGAAACAATGAGTTATTTAATATATAAAAATGCATATACAAACGAAAAGTAAAAGTGTATTACATAACGTACCGTTGTGTGTGTCCCGTCGTGAAAGTGAAACTACTCGGGCATGCTCCGGAACAACCGGACTCACTCACTCTCACTGTCCTTCGCACTCACACACGAATTCGCAGTTTGAAATTGTTCCAAATTTAAACGCGATTCGCGGGTAGATAGAAGGTGTCTACCGCGGGTAGTAGCAGGTAGCAGGTATCTACAAGTTATGCGGGTATGCGTTGCCGGCGCGGCGCGTCAGGTGCGACTGATGGTCGCCGGCCGCAGTCACCTGCGTTGTGCAACGGCGCGGCGGTGGTGGGCGCGAAAAGGATCTGCGGCTCGTGTTGACCCGCTTCTGGTAAAAGTCCTATTAAAGTGTTAGGTGTTGTGTGATGATCAATTCGGTGAGGTTTTGGAGTTTTTAATTAGATTTTGGGCATTTAAATATTGGACTCTATAAATAAGCAACATACGATTACTTTAAGAATTCTTTAATTTTTATAATTAGCAATATAAACTGGGAATGGAGATGCCCGATCTGGTCTTCTAAAAGATCGATCATTTACAATACGATCGTTGATTTTTTAAAGCGATGTTTGCCAATGCGATTTCGATCTAGATAGCATTGCATGCTCATGAGATCGCATGAATAAATCGAATTACTAATTGTGTAAAAAAAAAAGACAACCAGCAAGTCTTCTGTTATTGTTTTTCTCTCATTTCGTCAATCCTAAATTAACAATAATATTTTAAGTACGTCAAAATACTATCTAAACACACTATAGGGGAGACCAGGGACCAACGTAACAATTTTGAAATATCTTGTCATATCTCGCAAACATTATTAGATCAAAAAATGCTAAATACACATGGTATATTGGTCTTTCGGCTATCTAATAACATTAACTTGTTTGCAATTGCAATTACAGATATTGAGAAAAAAATTACATGTAAAGACCGAGATGACATGTTCAAACACTATCATAAACAACCATTGCTCAGGTTTCTGATAAAGTAATTGAAAATCTTTACAAATTAAGCCCTTATTGGCTTCCAAAATTACTATTCTTAATATGCTTAGAAACTGTTGATTATTCGAAAAGTTTTGCACCGATTAATTATGTGTAAAAAATTAAGTGTTTAATTAATTTTTGTATCGGCAATGCTTGAAATTGACCTAATAGTTTTCATGGAAGATGTCTTTGTAAAGCGATTTTATAAAATTTCAATTCTGTCTTCATTATTTAATATGTGTTTATAAATAAAGTCCCTGAGATTATTTAATAGGTCAATGATTAAATTGTCTCTGAATAAGAAAATGGCTTTTTCTGCTAAAGTGAACCTAATTTCTCAAACTAATGAATTTTAACGTACATCGCAGTAAAACACACTCATTAATTTAAAAATTACAAAGCAGGTGCCGCAAATCCGGAATGCTTAGTAAAATTACCAAATATTTATATAATATCAAATTTCTCGGCGCGAGTGCGGTGTCGGCACACGCCGGTGACGCAACGCTCGCGGACACCTATTACCGGAGAAAACTCGCTCCGGACACTGATCGCAGTACCGGACACTCA
Organism: Deilephila porcellus; assembly: GCA_905220455.2. Classification (NCBI taxonomy): domain Eukaryota; kingdom Metazoa; phylum Arthropoda; class Insecta; order Lepidoptera; family Sphingidae; genus Deilephila; species Deilephila porcellus. Next base: position 420,054 of record LR999984.1, on the reverse strand, counting down.
TCCGGACACCGGACACCTATCCGGATAGTCATACCAGCTCCCAGTGACATGGTTAGCGGTAGATAATACCAGGTGTGATGTGTAAAATCTGGGACAAATATTTTGGGTTTGGACGAGTTGATTGCTACTTGCAATCTTATTGATCTAGACTCCAGATGCAACATTTATGGGTTCTTAAGCATTATAGTCCAGATTTTAATCTTAGGTTGGTATCAATTTTGTGTGAATATCACTTTGCACAAGAATTTCAGGTTTCCTGGCATTGAAATTAAAAAGCAGTTATGTAGGTTTGTGTATTCCGTCCCATGATGTGATAAGGTACGAGCCTATCACCATTTCGGGCACAAATTCCTGACTTCGGGCTGATAGAAATAGAAAAATTCAATATCACTTTTCCCAACACGGGACTTGAACCCGAGACCTCAGCATTGTATTCGTACTGTAGTACAACTACGCCACTGAGGCAGTCAGAATATATCATACTTGGGAGATTTGTTTGGTCCACGCCTAAGTTAAGATGGACGTGAAGTTCTGGGAACTGTTGAAGCTGGCAACTTTACCGCATGATTAGCACTTTCAAACACCTGCATAACGAACTAAATGACGTGTCAGTGTGGATTACATTAATTTCACTTTTCTTGGAAATTATGTTACGTATTTAATTGTCGCAACAGAAAGTTGGGGTGAAAAGTTGCGTCAAAAATAGTACTGATTACACTATTACGTGAACACTATTAGGTACACGCAAATAAAGTGCATAAATGATATGATAAATGATGATATGATGATACGATAATGATATGATGATATAATAAATGATTGTTTAATGTTATCTGTTATCAATTATTTATAAATATGGACATAAATCTTATATTATTTATATTAATGCGCGTGGAGATTTAAATTTAATTTGTACGGAATTCAAGTTTCGCGCGCTCGTAATGTTAACTAAATAGAATGTTCCAATTTTTTGTGCAGTCCGCAAGCTTAAAGTATAAAATTTTGTACTTCTTAATATCATCGAATGTAGATACAATACGTTTTTGTCCACTGCTAATAATGGAGACCTCAACGAGTTTTTGTGTAGGAGTTCAACACTTTATTTAAAATTGGCGTAAATGTTTTTCAGCTATTGCCAACGGCAAATCACATCGGGAATAGATTAGAAATAATTAATAAATTCAACATTTTCTTTAGCCGTAGGTAATTCACTCTTCAATATATCATTTCCATAGCGACCTGTTGGTAGCTGCCTGAATTCAGCGACTTCTAGCCTTGCTATCTATCCACCTTATGGGTGGACATACATATAATTAAACAATTGTCCCAAACAGTCCCTGTGTCATTTTCTATCATCACGAGCGTCATTCGCAGCACAGCTGAGCGCTTTCTCCGCTTTAGGTGGCTAGGTGCTATTACACCGCTTATGCAACAATCGCCACATCTCGTACCGCCGCGCTTCTCTCGTGTCATCCACGAAAGTGGACGTTTTGTTGTTTTATATCAGTTTAAATGGAAAGTGTAACCTGTTGCGGGTGACTTAGCATATGATATGGTGTAAAAGATCAATTGGTTGATGGATTAGTCGGCGTTGAACAAACGATGTAAGCTGCTCAGTTGAATCCTGAGATATAAAGATACTATTTATTTAAGTGAAGTACTGATTGGGTTTCTGCTCATCTTTTTCTTGAATTAATAGTAATTTAGAAAGTGTATCATCTTTAAATTCCTTCTCAAGTATGTAGGTATAATATTAATATAAACCCTCTACTCTATTAGTTCATCCAAATGCTACCTACTTTAACTTCAGTAAGCTAAGATCGAAAATAACCAGGGAATAGTAGGGAGAACTATGGTTTGCTCAGTCTTCTACATTTGTTTCTTAAGCTAGTATGTTCCAGCTGTGTAATATTTCCAATGCTAATGCACAATATATTCGTTACTTTTATCGCAGTAAGTTTCACTTGTTCAATGTTCGTGTGTAGTTTGCGGTGTTGCGGCAAAGCTGTAATGCTTTGTGGTGAGCACTAAACAGCGGCATTAAATATTATCTCCTCTGACCACTCCGCATTGGAGGTTTTCTACTCGGGTTCACGTTGTATAGTTTAGAACATGGTATTATATCAGAAAAGCTGATAGTACTGTTGGTAGCATACACTTGTGTGTTCGCACTTGGATGGAGTGAGCCTGTGTTTTGTGTTCGGGGTTTTATTCCTTGCAAAACACTTCAGGTGCTTAATTGTCGATATGGTTAGAAATTTTTATACAAATAAATACACGTAGATAGCACTAGAACATGTTGACCTTTCACAGAAATGCTTTTAAAACTGGAAACATACATTATTTTTAAGGGTAACTGAAATTGAATATAATAGGGACATCTTGCCTAAAATCTCCGAACGAGTTTTACATACAATTCGGTTTAAGACATAATTAATTCACATAAGTTTCTAATGAAGCTCCATTGTGTATAGATGGTGATGTGTTCTTACTTTTACTGTCATATTTAAAAGAATGACTATGGAATTGTGTTCATTCATTGCGAGTATCTCGTTAAGGCGCTGATTATAATAAAAACAGAGTTCTAGATTTAGTGCTGTCTAACTTACCTAATACTAAAGTAGATGAATCGCCTAATGTATTGACCATAGTGGACCCATTGCATGCACCATTAGACATATCAATATCTACTTACAACACTAATCATCTTTCATCCAGTAACAGAGTAGTAAAATACAATTTCTATAAAGCAGACTACAGCAATATAATTTCAGATTTAAAAAAAGTAGATTGGTCGGGAGAACTTAGCATATACAATAATATCGATGAAATGGTAAACATATTCTACATTATCTTGAACAGTATTATAGATACCCATGTGCCTAAAACAAAAATACGCAACGGTAGGTATCCATGTTGGTACACTAAAGAACTAATTAATTTAATCAAAGAGAAAAACAAGTTGCTCCATAAACACAGAAAATATAAAAACCCTCTAGACAAAATATCATTAAATATTTTAAATAAACGTTGCAAGACACTCACAACTGCTTGTTATAATAATTATATACGGAATATAGAGGATATCATTAACAAAAATCCTAAACATTTTTGGTCATTCCTGAAACAAAAAGAAAGTAGCTCTGTTAATCAATATCCACACAAAATGACCCACAATAACATTACAGTTACAAAAGGTACAGAGATATGCAATATGTTCGCATCATATTTCTCTTCAACTTACAGTAAATCGTCTAGCTTTGCTTACACGAATTGTGTTCAAAATTATATAAACACTTTAGAAACAATTTACATAACTCGTTCAGATATACACAAAAAATTGAAAAGACTCGATCCTAATAAGGGCCCAGGACCAGACGGAATACCGTCTTATTTTGTAAGCAAATGTTGTTCCGCACTAACCCTACCATTATCCTTAATATATAATAAATCTTTATCCGAGGGAGAATTTCCTACAGCCTGGAAGAGAGCGAAGGTGGTACCTATACACAAAACTGGCGACCCTGAATGCATATCTAACTACCGTCCCATATCTATATTACCCGTATTTGCCAAAGTTTTCGAAACTCTTGTGTATCCGTATTTGAAATTTCATTTTAAACAACATCTCATCAATGAACAACACGGTTTTGTCGAATCCAGGTCAGTCAATACGAATTTAGTAACGTATACTAATTATTTAGTAGATGCTGTTGATGGCGGTCACCAAGTAGATTCTATATATACAGATTTTTCTAAAGCATTTGACCGTGTTTGTCATAATTTATTAATTAACAAATTAGAAAACTATGGTATTTATGGTAGACTAATAAATTGGTTTGCATCATACTTAAAAAATCGCGAACAGTATGTAGTTGTTAAAGGTTTTGAGTCAACAAATTATATAGCCAGTTCGGGAGTTCCACAAGGGTCGCACTTGGGACCTTGGTTATTCAATTTACTAATAAACGACGTTATCTCTAAAATTGAACACAGCCAAGTTTACCTTTTCGCAGACGATCTTAAATTATGTAAAGTCATAAAAACTCCAGAAGATAGTTTACAACTTCAACAAGACATAAATAACCTTGCAAACTGGTGCTCTAGCAATAACCTAACAATGAACAAGACCAAATGTCATCACATAAAATTCACACGTAAACACAACATATTCTCTACTGATTATAGTATAGATGGTACACCCCTACAGGAATGCGATAAAATAAGAGACCTAGGAATACTATTTGACACCAAACTCACTTTCTTGCCTCATATCGACAATATAATAAGCAAAGCGTCAAAAATGCTTGGATTTGTGATCAGAAATGGCAAAATATTTAAAAATCATAAGACAAAGATAATACTTTACAATTCATACGTTAGGTCAACCTTAGAGTACTGCAGTATTATCTGGTCACCACATTATACAGTCCATCAACTACGCATAGAACGGATTCAGAAAAGATTTACCAGACACCTTGCATTCCACAGTAAATCCCTAAAGACATTAAATTCTTACCCAATACGTTTAAAACGCTTTAAAATGAATAGTCTGAGTGACAGAAGGAAACTCTTGGATATGAACTTTCTATACAAAACTTTAAGAAATCAAGTAGATTGTCCACCGTTGCTAGACTTAATAAAAATACGTGTCCCTAGTCGTTTACCAAGAAAACCCATGGGGTTATTATGTCCACCTCCATCAAGAACTAATCTTAAGCAAAATTCTACAATAGCCAGGTTATCCAGGTCCTACAACTCTCTCGGCCAAAGCGTTGATGTGTTTAATGACTCAATGGGTACTTTCAAGACTGAAGTTCTAAAATTAATTAGTGATAAGAAATTGTAGACATATTATTTATTTTCATAAATTTATTTTTGTTTTTTTCCTTTTTTAACTCATTTTAATTGTTATTTCTTATTAATTTCTGGTTTGTTTGTTGTTTCACTTTGTATAATTTTTAAAATTTTATGATTATGGTTTATTTCTTTATGTTTATAAAATTTAATTTTGGTATTGCTTGGCAGTTGTTTATTACTCAGTGCATGTTGTGACACCTGCAGGTAGTACATTTAACATGTTACATATTTAATTTGTGTATTAGATATAAGATACAATGTAATTACCACTGGTCGTCCTAAATAAATAAAATAAAATAAATAGATTAATTTTTTGATGTAATTATAGGGACAGGCTATATTAGCATGTCAGAATATTAAATCACGGGACAGTAACTCGCCTCCCCTTATTTATTATTTAAAGGCCAACATCGCATATAATTATCTTTGTATTTTAGTCGTTTATGGAGGACAGTGACTAATGACAATTCACCATTATAGTGGCCGCACTTTCAAGTGCGTTTGCGCAAACGCGACTTTGCACCAGTCTCGAATCGAAAATTGCTACGAAGTTTGCGCAGTTATATGCACACATGTTCCAGTATACTGGTGCAAACTCAGACTTGCACAGTTATATCGTTACGTGTGTGACGGCCATTAGGTTTTATTCTTTTAGATTGACCGGTTAGCAAGCCATGTATAATACGCTTCGATTACGTCGCGTATTTCCCATCCCATCCTCTATTCTTATGAATATTGTGAAGTCATTATAAATACTTAAATAATAGATTGGTGTCTAATATCGGCGAAATCACTTCCTATTCATGCAAATTACAAATTATACGTGACATGGCGAAAGTTTTAGGTTTTAATTTATTGCAAAAATTTGAATACCAATGACAAATCTAAAATTTCCCTTAGTTTAATATTGAAGGTGGTAGATCTTTACTATTTTAAATTACTCTTAGCTGTATGTTATATTATAGTTTAATGGCTTCAATAATATCTGTATTAGTATTATGTATGTTTGAAACTTATTAAGGTATGTGTATACGTACATGGTTTTATAAAAAAAATACATTATATTTTTGAAATACATTGGTCTTTTTTGTATACAAAAATACATAGTGAAAAAATTAAGATAACAATATTTTCGTACATAGAAACAAGTTTTCACATAAAATTATTGGAATAATTATAAAGCCCTCCATACAAATGTAGTAGATAATCTCCCTCCTAAGATTAATTTAAATTTTAAATTTTCTAAAGTAGTACAGGCTAGGTGGTTTCCCTAGCCCTGTGGTCCTGGGTTTGAGTCTTGTGCCGCGCGAGCAGCCAGTGCAGCAGTCTCCACAGAGCCTGCGTGTCCTCGCAGTAGATCTTGTAGCAGTGCTTGCGTTTGCGCTTTTGGGGGGCACTGAAATATAAAATTAATATATTTTAATGTTAATAACAACATAATGGTTTCTTAGATTTACGCGAATGTTACACATTGACATTAAAAATTAGCTTTTTAATTGAATAATTGGAAATTAAGGGTAGTTTAATTGTAACAGTCACAGAGCGGATGACTAATACCTCAGTCCGCCCCGTGACCACGAAAGCTGTAAAGTAATCGAAACGTCGGGAAGTTAAAAAATGTAAAAATTAAACCAAATCGCGATAAAATCCGTATAAAATTGTTTTATTTCAATGTTAATAACAACATTTTATTTAAACTTAAGTAAATCGCCTCTTTGGTTTAATATGGATGGCTCTTGACCGAGGGGTTCTCGGTTCGAATTACAAGTCGGGTAATTCAATTGTGTCTAGTTATTCGGTGTGTAAAAATTCATATGAACTATCTAGGATAGGAATTTGTGTGCGCGTGACGAAAGGCCGCTCTCTTATCATTTGGGTTTTGAAAATAACTCAGGTAATTGTTGGTGGATCTGATAGCACCTCTGTCAACCCCTTCGTGTTTGTAAGCTTGAACTTATACGCATGTATTTAGTTCAGTGCAGTCCCCAATCGACCATCACCATTCAAATTATAACTCTCATCAGACGATGGTTTAATTAGCACGAGTTAGTTCGTAAACTTTCTTTATATACAACGAGAAATTTTCTATAAGAAAATAGTAATAAAATAGCCTTTGAAACGAGCCACTTTCAACAAGAAGCTATGGAAATCTTAAGGGTTTTTTAGGTTTAGCAGTGAACTTCCTATAGCTTCAGATAATTATAAAAGATAGTTATATTATTATTCTCGTTTTAACACCATCTTCACTCGCTTTAGTAAGTCGCGTTTTTGAAGGTCACTGTGGCCAGAGTAACTACTGGATATATTGAGGCTTATCATCTGATGTCTCAGGATGGCTAGCGCAGTGGAATACCAAGGATTTCCTTGTAATTCATGGTGTTGTTTGGATTTCCACTGTCCATGAGCGATCGTATCGCTTACCACCAGGCGAATGGCATGCTCGTCTCACCATTCATCGCAATAAGTATATATATATATATATATTACTATATTTTAGTAATAAAGCACCTGTTGTAATTGGCGTCTGAGTGTAGCTCACAGAGTAGTCTCCGTCGACATCGCTCGCTGATGGGCGCTATGTCTGATATGCTTGTATCTGAACGACGGAGTAAATTGGACGGTTGCCTGGAAATAAACACATATTTAGTTTAATTTGTGATCTTTTACGTGATATTCATAACATTTTACATGTTAAGTAATGTTGCCTAACATGTGGTAAAAATCGATAACATTGTTGCACAATTTTGCTCCACTAAAGGTAACTGCGGTGTGGATGCACCTTAAGGAATTGCAGCAAATTGAACTACATTTGGGACATGATGCTACGTATCAGCCGATTACTCACATCCGTGTTTTATGCTTGCGTAAGATTCGGCGGCGCATACTACACTTACACGCAATATTCCAAAGTGGTGATTTTGAGCATGAAATTAGGTTAAATAAATAAACTCATGTTTGTTTTTCTTGAGGTAGCGGGCGTAAAATATAAGTAGTTTAAATAAATAAGCTCATATTTGTTTTCCCCAAGGTAGCGGTGACACTATTAATTCCGTCCCAAGATGTTATTGCGGTGAGACTATCATCATCCCGGGCATTAATTCAGGGAAATGAATTCGAGACTTTTCAACCTGCAAAATAGCCTGACCTGGGAATCATATTCAACACCCCACAGTTAACAGGCCATGCAGTTATCACTGACTCGAGGTTCTTTAGGCTTGATGCATACAAACTGATCACTCAGTTTCCTGCTTGTGTAAGAGTCGGAGGTAATTCTGATCGAGTAATGCTCCAATTGTCGTTTTGAGGGTAAATCGTTGTGTAATTATGAGGAGTGTATGTGACGAGAAAGTGTTTGTAGAGCAACTTGTAACACTACAATAAAATGCAAAGCGTGCGTCGCTTATGCATTGGAAAGACGTGCATGAATTCACGGCACTATGTTATGCGGTTTGGTTTTGAAGAGTTTCAATTGTTAAATATTACATCATGCTTTTGTTTGCACAGCCTGCGAGAAGGACAAGCCAAGCCTTGGATGTTGAGAAAAATGTGAAGTCTTTACATAAATCAACATCTTTAAATGTCCCACCCATATTTCATAATTTAAATACAAAACCATAATCAAGGCTGTATGTTCAGCGTTCCTTGTGAAATGAAATAGGTTTTAAAAATCGTCTTAAAAAGTATTTCTAGGGCGCCTTTCTGACTTAGAATTCTACCGAGCTTGAAACACTAACACTGGCACACTCACAAACCACTCCATATTAAAGAGATTTTTTTTAATAATTTCAATACAAGGCTGTACCGACATTCCTTTGCCGACCGCACCAATAAAAAAGGCAAATGAAAATGTAAGTGAAAGATTGAGAGAATCGCTTTCGTGAGTGGCCGGTACATATAAATGTGAGTTTGTATTGTTTTTGCATTGTATACGATACTGTAACGTGGCGTGAATGCAAATGGCGTGCAGGTTAATGCATGCACTTTCCGGCATCCGCTGCCCGCACCGATATTTAACTAAATGTGCCGCGGATGTGGTGGGTACTAGAACTGGCTGTTATATAAAATGGACGCGTTTCATATAGGTAATCTTTGTTGGGATTTGTACCCGGTAACATAGCGTCAAACATCTCACAAGAATATATTATGATTTAATAACGGCTGCGGGAAGTAGCTGGATGTTTGCTGGTGGTATCCGCCTGGAAAGCGGCCACCGCCTATGATGGTTAAGAAACTGTAACCCATGTAGGTAAGTATATCTTGTTGCGATTTGGTCCTGTGTTACATTTTTATCTGTACTTACTAGGCCCCTCGAGCGTACCCTACCACAGTTGTAATTTAGTTGTCTCTTCCATAGCTTACACATCACGGTCGCTTCTGACAAATTGACCGAGTTAATTTACAGTAAGGTGCTCCGACATTTTATACAAGGAAATAAAATTATTAGCTCGCATTCCGGTTATGTGCGGCTTTTTCACGTTCATATAATAGTGTCGTAATGCAGAGACGGCTATTACTACTTTTATGGTAAATAATTATGTTATATGTGATTTTTGTTCGGAATTTTGATGAAATGCATACTCGCACTTTCAGTGAATGTGGTTGGGTAATGTCCGATCATTATCTTTTGATTATAATAATATTTTTATTGGTGTAAATCAAAATTATACAGGGTGTACAAGACAATGGAACACCTGCTCAGTTGGATGCAAGGGCATAATATTAATATGAATATAAAAATATAATATTTGGTAAATATTTATCCGTTTTTGAGTAATGATCGTTTAAAGTTTCAAGTATTACCATCACATTTTCGCAAAAATCCAACTGGAATGGGTAAAGAACAAGATTTTATCATATACGTATTTTGTCGTTTCGTCGTTAATTAAATGGTTAATGAAATATACCACGAAAACCATTTTTAACAGCAACAAAATTTTCATTGACTTCGCCTTAACTTTTTTTACACATAGGCCAGGTCATGAACTCTCAGCTGTACACTTTGTCCTTCTCTAATTTTACAAAAAGGTATTTTTTGTTTCATTTCACATAAATAAAACAGCTAAGCAGGAGCGTACTCAGATTTATAGTGTCAACAAATTAACAACATAATAACTTTTGGTATAGTTGCATTGTGCATGGATCGACTGTTTTATCATTTTTTTCCTTAAGGTGTCACAAATCCAAACTGTAAGATACCAAGAAATCACGCTGGTCCTCAGTTAAACCGTGTTAGGTTGCAAATTTATTAATTACAAATGTTTTAGTAATACATAACATTTAAATTATCTAAGTAATTCATATTCATAAACATTTCTTTTTACGCAATTACACTGATAAATAAAAAATATGATAATAAAATGATTGCAGAATTCGGCCCATTTCTTAAAGGAAGCCGAAGGTCACTGTGTACTCGTCGGAACTTTGTTGGAACTAGCGCGGCTCGATTATTCTTCCTTTGAGCTCGCCGCTTCCGAGCTTGAGTGACACTAATAGCATAGGCGGTGTTTTGTGTGCATTTTTCAAAGGATGACCGCCATGTTAGGATGTGTTCACACTTCACACTTAGTACAACTTAATTTGGTTAGGTACTTGATAATAAGAGTTACGTAAAAACGTAAGACCATAATGGATTGATAAAGTGATCGTTATTCTCCCCAGAGATATTAATCTTGTTTAAATATGTTAAAGTAGTTACATAATTTGATCCAGACAGTTACAAGACTGCCTTTGCTTATTATTTAATGAATATTAATAATTATGTTGCTTTAAAATGGTAAAAAATGTACAGAAAACTTATAATAGAAACGAAATTTAAAAAATCATTGTAGCCGAGTAAATGGTATTTACTTAAGAAATAGCATATTATTATGATATTAAATTAGTGAAAACAGTAAACACATGTAAAATTAAAAAAAAATATTATGAAATGAAATATGTACGTGTAAATGTGTCTAATGTGAACAAGCCTTTATCTTTCTGTTTTCGAAAAAATCATTTATCTTTTATTAGTTGAATTCGGACTACGTTCGCGTGTACATGTATTTGTCGTATACATTATTATTATCAACTCGTTTTCAGTTATTTTGATTGAATTTTATGAATTTTGACGCATGGAATATCCCATGGTATTTTTAGTGAAGTGTTAGTTTAATATCTAAGTGTATTTAGGCCATTGCAATGATGATGGGTTTGTGGCTAAAAACGGTAGAATACTTTAGTGAGTTGTGCAAAATTACGCGAAGTTGAATCAAACACGTTGCATCGGAAGACCGAGCGACGGCTCTATGTACACATAGTACATTTTACGTGTCTAATGAAGTGAATTATGAACGTACAACTGTTGAATGTTATCAAATTGTGGCAGTGCTTTCGTGCGGGATTTTGGCAGTTCCAGCACTTACCTCCTTACCTAAGGTACCTATTTACGGCTTAAATTATAGGGTCAGTTATTATTTATTTTGTGATCATTAGTGGCACTTAAGCAGTACGCTTGAATTAGTGTAGGTCTTCTGCCCATGTTCTCCACATACCATATTCTACGGTTCGTTCAATGTTAAATTCCTATTGCCTAACTATGTACACTAAGTGGCGTGGCAATTATGTAGTTTTAATCACCTATTCCTACTTATCTGTTGTGGAGCGACCCGTTCAGTTGTAAGGTTCAATCACTTTGGCGTATTATGTTAAGGGGAAGCACGTGTGATGTTAATTCTTGATTTCTCGGCATCTTTTTTATTATCAGAGTCTGCTACGAAAATGCATCATAATCTAGACGTAATCACGATTTACTAAAATGTATATTAGCAGGTGCGCCATTCTCTTGTACACCCTGTATAGAATTAAATATATTTTGTTTCGTATCAGTAATTTAAAGTTACGTTAAAAATCTCGATTGAGTGTTTTTATGCGTTAGTGTATAACTATGAAATTCGAATTGCATAAAATAACGATTGGCTATAAAAATACATTTTTTCCTAGTGTTCAATAATTTAAAGGCCTCCGCGCTGTAAATATAGCTGTGTTCATCCGCATAAGTTATTTGAAACAAATGACTTCATTATATTACCAGTGCCTAAACCCGCATAACTATGGTATCAAGAGTCATATAGTTTCACGTTGTAGAGAGGTTCGGTGGAAAATTTGTTTGCTGGGAAAAAATCCTTTTTCATGAGTGTCTACGGATACTTATTAAGCAACTTTCTAAGCGGCCCGACGACTACTTACACTATAAACTATATTATGTTAATGACTACCTAAAATAGTAAATTTAATGTAAAATATATTATAACAAATATCTTGCAAATAGAGAATAAGTACTATGTGTATTGACTTGTCATAAGAGCTACTTAATTGTCTACGTGACCAATAAACGAATTTCATTTCATTTCATTTTATTTCATTTACGCAGCGTGGAGACTGAAGACACACAAATGTGCTTACCAAAATAATTCTTATTTACGTTTATAAAGATGAATTGAAAAATCATTCATGCAGAAATATTCATTCAATCACTGTTACATAATTGTTAATTAATATTTTACCCATGAAAGATATACGATTATGCAGAAAATAATTTCGTTTAAAAGTGATATACTCACTGGTTTCCATTGTCGGTGTTGGTTATAGTTATGACGCTCGGAGTAAGGGCGGAGATTATCAGTCCTACGGGGAGAAACGCAGTTATAATACGGAGCAGGTTCTTCAGTGGATTCTCTCTGAAACCGCAAGTATACAATCATAAAGACAGTTGATTAAGAGATTTATTACGGGAGATTACGCTATCGTGTAACATCTTCGAAATGCCTTAATAACAATAGATGCATGTTAAATATTTATTTAATTAATTCGTGTCTACGTTGTACAGTAAATACAGCTTCCGTGGCGTTGTTGGTTAATTCGCAGATAGTGAAACAAGAGTCAGTTTGATCATTGCACCGAAACAAATGTTTGTGTGATCCACACACGATCCCCACCATGTGTTATATTTGTTTAATTAATTAATTAACTGTCTAATTTTGTACCTTTTTAACCAACGCAACGATTATATATTTCAATAAAAGTGTTTGATTGCTTGACTGATATTTGTAAAATAATTATATTATTCTACTTCAATTGAATATCGTTCAAAAGAAAGACTACCAGGAAATTGACCGCAGTGCCATGCCCACTGCTGCTAACCTTATGATTCGACAACATTATAATGTATTCATGTATTTATATGCCATTAATTATGCGATAAGAGGTGTAAGGAATTTTTAGTTTTCTAATTAATTCTTATTACGTGATCACTGAACATTGATGGATATGTTATGGCAACACCCGTTTTACGCATGTTATTAAATTCTACAGTAGCGATGTATATTTATCATCGAAGGAGTTTCTTTTTTCTATATATTAAATACGTTGATTAAGCTATTTAAGAATATACTTAAATTACATAATTTATGTATTGAAACCTCGTTTAAGTTACACCCCAATATCCAAAAAATATTAAATGTAAAGCCATTACTGCTGCGATCAAAACAGACTTCGCCTTTCAACTGTCGTTAATCTCAATCAACTCGTGTACAAATGTTATTTATCATTACAAACACAAACTACACTAATTAGCAAACATTACTTCAACTTCCAAAGAATCGTATGCTTCTAATCTTCCACATCAGACTTTTAGATTTCACTGTTCTTAGTGATCTGTGATTGATCGTTTATCGCAGCATAGGCAGTGCTCGTAATATTGTGACATACATTGTCCATCTATGTGATTGAGTACGTGCGCAATTATACCTGATAATATCAATGGAAATGTTAGAGTTCCGTGTTGTTCCGTCATTGGATAGCACTGTATATGAACTACTAAACAATGTATATGCTCCTGGGTGACATTAACAGGACCAATACCTAATCTGTTTTATATTTAATTTTGATAACATTAACACATGCGTAGGGCTGTTTGAAATCTAGGGGAGATTATTGGCGACAAGTCTTATGTAGGTAAAACATTTTTGTGACGTGTAACAAGTTTTTTGTCCATTCCGTCTTTTCGGATAAATGCAAGTTCTACAATAAGACCATGCATAGTGTTTGTAAGTATTAATGCGTGTCTTTGGTTACATTATGGGTTACTTTTGTTAATATGGGTTAAATTAAGCAATCAGGTAAATTACTGAACCCTCTAACGTTTTTGATTTCGTTCCTAACATGCAAATGGTATGGTCAATAAAACATATCCGGTCCGCGGTGAAAGGCTAGTGTCGTATCAAAGACGGTCCGTTATCTGAGCATAATCACATTATTACCGAGCAGTGGACTGACGACACAAGTGGAATTCATATTCCATCGACATATGAAATGTTTGTTTAAGTATTACCTGTTTGCATTAATAAGAAAAACATACATACATAAATGTTACGCCTGTATCCCATAGGGGTAGGCACAGACTATGGATCTCCACTCTGCTCGATCCTGACATACAATTTTGGTTTTAATAAGAAATATCGTGACTTTTTGCTCCAACTTATATCTATTACATGTATTTGTAGAATGGGCTCGAAAAAATTAAAAATAATAATGGAATGAAGTGGATAAATATTTAGATTTTAAAAACCAAAATATAGCCGTTACTAATATTATATTATTTAAAAACAATACTTGGTCTACTTCAGCTAGTTCACGTAGATATACACATTTGACAGCCTCCATGGCACAGTTGGTTAGATGCCGCCTGTGAAACGAGAGGCCGCGGGTTCGATCCCCGCACCGAAACAAATATTTGTGTGATCCACGGGTATTTGTTTCGGGTCTGGGTGTTTGTGAGACCGAAAAGTCTCTCGTAGCTTCTGATACCCACAACACAATACTCGATCTTAGTGTGGGGTCAGGACTATGTATGTAACTGTTGGGTGTATTTATTTATTTATTTATTATACAACTTTCAAAAATGTACGTAAACATGGAGCTTTTTTTGTAATTTCAAAGAACGTACCTCTTTTTCATATGATTTTCCATGACATCTCCATTGGCTTCCCAGCCGTAACCTCTCGTACTGACGTCTACTACCTCTGGTTTAAACGGATCAGTAAATTTATACAACCCTCCCGCTGGCATCCCTGAACCAGGTACCTTATATGTTCCAGAGCTACTATAGTACTCAGGGACTCTCGGCATCTCTGACATTGGACGCATTCCAGGAAATTCGGTATCAGATGGCATGTCATGGAATATATGGGAGCTGTAGACCTTGGGCAGTTCCTGATATACTTGGGTTTCATGATCACCAGGCATTTCGTAAACCACGTGGTCTGGCATACCAGAGTCTCCATGGTTTTTAGTGCTTCCAGTAGACGGAGGTACTTCATGCATGTAAAATTCTGGACTTGCATAATAGCAAGGAACTGTCACTGGAACCTCTGCTGTTGGTTTGGACTCCAGCATCTCTGGTGGCCATGAGTCTTTGGCCCTTGTATAAACAGTTTTCTCGAATTTGTAAGGAAACTCTGTTGTGTATGGCTGTCTTTCATATTGTGCTTCAGTTGTTGGTTCTTCGTATGGTGTGTAGTATTCTTCTTTGGGGACACTGTAAAAAATTAATAACTCTTTGTATTAACATGAAAAAGTCTTTTTCTGGTTTAATTAAAATATGGATTTAAAATATTACACCAAAGCTATCATGTAATCCGTAATCAATAACCTTTAACGCACCTACAATATTAAAATATTGTGATTATTGTTGTAATTATGTACTATAAGATGAGCTTATTGTTTGTTTATCTTTCCTACGACATGAAATCGTTGCCCATACGTCCAAATGTTTGAACATTACATAATCTCCCGCTGAGCACAATGTTACGTCAATTATGGATGCTAATTGTATTACAACTACATTGAATCGACGAGCGATCAGATTAGGGAGCGACGTGTGAGTCAAAAGGTTGCGAGCTCGTATCTCGTGCCGCGCCATGTGTTTGTTGATATTTGTGGCCACTTACATGCCATTCCACTGAGGTCATTCAACATTTAAACATGTAATTACCTGACAAAAGTTGACGCCGGTTGCATTAACACTTGCGTGAATGGCTCATAAGATTCCTTGCCCCGCGGCGTCAATGCTTCTTCGTCAAAGAAACTGCCCAAGGGCTGACTCGGCTTAAATTCCTTAGAATCATTCTTTTTCGCCTCTCTCGCTTCCTCTTCAACGCTTGTTGTATTTTCATCCTTATCTTTATCCAAATGAGTCTCGGCGTACGTTGCCTCTAATTTCCAAGTGGTCACATCAGTTTTGCTTTTCTCTTTAACGGTACGATGTTCACTTTCGTTCTTGCTGCTGGTTGTACTAGTGTAAAGGTCAGTTTTGTTTGACACGGGGTAGAGAGTTGTGACATTTTGGTCCTGTTCGATGTCTTCTGTACTTTCTAGCACTTCGGCTCTGATGCTTGACAGGATAAGCAACAAGCATATCACTATCTGTGAAAACAAAGTCATTGTTATTATTGATGAGCGAATAAATAAATGTTTGCTAAAGTTAATACATTTCAATAAAATATGTAATTTAAACAACGAAGGAATTTTGTTTTGATCTAAAGTATTTGTAATATTTTATCAATATAGTTTATAGTATGACATTAATTTAGACGTAATTATTACAGATAAAAATCACAATAAGTACCTTTCAAAGTCAATAACAATGAGTAGTATGTAAAAAAATTCAAATTAAATTGAATCAATGATAAATATCACAGTAAGATATGATTGTATGCATATAATAAACGCATAATGTACAAAGTTAAATTATATCAAAGAGAGTTTATAAGACATGTCTATGGTCAATAATAATAATCAGTTTGTCGGGCCACTATGCCTTGCGATTGAACTATAAGTAACACCGGCAACCAATGTGAGGACATGAGACAGTTTTATGATACATAATTTGTGTAAAGCACGAGCTTTCACCGTTATAACATGTCTACAAGACTTTCTTTTATCTATACTGTTTGCTCCTGTGAAACAATATAGCATTACTGGTTTCGCGAAAGCAAAGCCTTGTATAGGGCGAGGGCCAAGGGCCGGAGGTCAAGATCCGGTCGCTTTAATGTAGTTGCCTCTTTCTCTCAATGGGTGGAGCGAAAGGGAAAATTGCATGGAGTTAGTTGGCACGCATTTGGTATTTAACGATGCCTAAGTCTTAGATAATTGTGCAGTTCCCACACTTTAGCTGCTTATGTAAGTGCTAAGTAGGGAGCACTTTTGTTTTCTATTGCAGTTGGCAATGTGTGCATTGTCTGCTGCTGGTCATTTATTGCTTGTATCAATTGTGCATCAGGTGCCGGGCCCACGACCCACGTAAGTGTATCGCATTTCGGGAGCAGCCGGTGTAACGTCTGATGGGCTTTTAAATACTAGTATATTTATTAACAAGTGTTTATCGTTTCTCAACAATAAGTGTTATTCACACTTATGTTATTCACAGTTAGCCAATAAAATGATATGTTTATAAATAGTATTAATAATTTTCGAAGGACGTGTGAATATTGAGAAACTTAAGCGAACATCGAAGTGGTAGACGCACGCTGTTGTCAGTCATGGTTCAGCATGAATGGGCGGGCTCGTCCGGTACCTCTGTCTCACAGGAGATCGTGTTAAGCGACAGCATCGCTGTCATGTTTCGTTCGGTGAGTGAGATTGCCTGATGCCTAATACCCCTTTCCTCTTCCCATCCTTTTTCCTTCCTGCTCCCCCCCCGGCCCATGAAATCTGCTGCTGACAACACATCCATGATCCAGCGTTGTGGAAGTTCATTGGGCGGCAGTGACCACTTACCATCAGGTGAAGTGTTTGCTGGTTTGCCGGACCTATAGTATTAAAAAGAAATCTCCAAAACTTCTAATTTAATCTTACAATAATTATAAAGATAGAAATAAAATTCGCATTTGAAATAGTAGAGATTGTATTATATTAGAGTTCCTTAAATCAATCATTAGAAGCCTATCTCTAAGCTGCCATTTACGATGGTTTCCCTTGCAGCACAGGTGTTTAGATGCAAAATTTCTATAAGGTCTATTATTGTAATCACTTTCAATTATCATAGCTACAAGCTCTACCTCAAATATTTGCAAAAAATCGACGCAAAAAATACTTTTTAGATACATTAAAATCAGTTGTTCCTCAACTACTGAACGCTTCCACCCATATTCAACACACACTTCATTTAATTTCCGTTCATATTTTTTTGTCTATACCGGTCATGATGAAAGCCATTAGTGTCGGCTCACATCATCATCGTCAGTGACATGCTGCAGATGACAGTTGATAAAACTGCGTCAAATATGATCCGCCTCTCACATTCGCTCTTTAGATTCTAAACAAATAAATTACTGTAAATCTTCGAGCTATTTATTTCTCTGGTTGATAGGAATTCGGATTTTGTGAATTGACTTGCTATGGTATTTTTCGTTTTTTGAAAGTAGGTAGATCATGAATAAGACATATTAGTTCCTTATAAATATGACATATTATGTCCTTATGAGTTCTAAAAAGTTGTTGTAGTTCCTGATAACCACGATACAAGACTGTGATAATGTGGGGTCAAACGTATGTAACTGTTGAGTTTGTTTATTTATTTGTTAATAATATCATTAAAGTGTAGTGATATAGCATAGCGCCGAAGGACAAGAAGCCGAACTCTAGGAGTTCCCGTTTATCAGCAGATTACTGCATTCCAATGTTACCTCTAATATCCAAAGGTTATCTCAAATCACAATGAAAATTAAGATTACATGTTGTTTTTATTATTGATTAAATTAATCTTTGTTAATCCCCTAAGGAATATCCTGACCAGACAAAGAGACGTCGTGGCTGACCTTAACATAGGGATTCATTGTATAAATTAGTTTTTTCAGATTAGAGAAATTGAGACAGAGTGTTTCGGACAAGGCGCCTAAAAATCCAGATTATTTTATAAAAATAAAAACAGATTAGATAAATTGAGATGAGAGTGTTATAATAGGGTGCCTAAAAACAAATTAATTTCCATTGAAGTTAATGAGACGTAACAAGGTAGTCTTTGCAAGATAAAACTATATTAACAGTTAATCATTAATCGTTAATCATTAATGTGTATATTGGAATTTGAGAGTGCCTAGTAATTAGTGAATGTATTTGATTAAATGCTTACTAAAAGGTGAACTATTAAACCCCAGTTAATCATTAGTACTTACTTATAAAATAACGAACATTCATTATGTTCTAGACTACATTAATAATAATTATTGTAGTGTAGAACATATTGAGTGATCTGTATTTCGCCAAGTTTTATGTTTGCGAGGTCAAAGTCCTTTGTCAGCTGAGCGGCAAAACTACTCGTGCATGTACAGAGTGATCGAAAATTCCGAAATACAAAATCGTGATTTTTGTCAAAACTACCAGGTGGATTTTGATGTAACTTGGTACAATGTTTCCTGGGGTGGTCACGAACATGTGGACAAAATTAAGTAACAGATGTCAATATCACGCGGTATTATCTTGTATTTCTTAGTATATATGTAGGTGGTGTATATTATGTAACTTATGCTTAAATTGTCTGTTATATTGTATATTAGTATATGTAAATATGGGTATATGTATGTATGTGTGTATGTATGTGTATGTATGTATATGTATATATATAAATGTATTATTTTTGTTAATGTACTCTTGTTGCACGTCAAGCCCAATTTTTCAATCCAACAATTCCAGTTCATCCAAAGGTTGCCAGGAAGAAATCGCTCAATGCGATATGGTCACCGATTGTACTATTTTATTTTTATTTGTATCACATTCCTTTGTAACTTGTTATGTACAATAAAGAGTATAAATAAATAAATAAATAAATAAACAGTTTGTGTAATAAACGACACTTGGAGTAGGTAATGGTAGTTGCTAGGAAGAAATTTTAAAGCTTAGCATTACGAGCGATTTGTGCACCGTATCTCTGTGCCCGGTGTCCGAAGGTGTCTGACGGTCAGTGGCTTACTGTTTAGGGGGAAAGTAACCGCTCTCCATTATGCAACAGTGCGAGTGAGTAGTGGCTGTGAGCGCGTAACCGCTCGGCGCGGACGTCCGCCGTTTCTAAATGCGGGCCTTCTGTCACGGTCACACCATAGATATGTTTTCTACGGGATTGTATGCTTTAAAATGTTTTCTAATACCTTAATTGACGTTTTTCTGTCACGTCTTTGATTTCTATCTTAATCTTTTCAAAAAAATGTGGTGTTAATATTAATACGCGGCTGCAACGTGTGATGTCGAAATTTTGATTCCTTTGTCGCAAAATGGAGTTTAGCTGATGTTTTATATAAAACAGATAAATTTTCAGAATCATTAGTTGTAAGTCGCGATGGAAATTCTCGGGACAATATACAAAATAATGTCAATAATGTTAGTTTTATTTCTTATAAGAGCTGAGAATAAGTAAGATTCTAATTCATTATTTTCGATTAGAAATCAACTTTTTAGAACTACACACAAAACTATGATTTAAGTTAAATAAAAGGAACTGTTTTCTTACAAATATCACAGTAGCAACTCCGGACAACATTACTGAACACCATAACGAGTTCTCGTGGCCATCGCTCTCATCCGACGCCACTTGTGCGACAAGGATGTGCACCGTCAACATGAAAAAACCGAAAGTTCAATTTAACATCTGCCATGTGAAGGGCTATATGGCCTAACCACTCTCAATCGATTCTCTCGATTGTAGAATAGGCCCGTGCCCTGCAGTGGGACGTATATATGGGCTGATATAGATACATGTGAAGCCATCCAACAAAGGCAGCATAGTTAAGAAAGACATCCTTCAAAGGCTTTTAGACCTGGTGGAAGCTGTCTGTGTTAAGTGACCTTTGTGAGTATATCTGACCGTTCGCGACCAGGACATATAAAAGCAGGATTTTTTATAGATCCCCAAATAGATAAGCCTTATACTTATTCAGTGCAAACACCAAGCAATGAAATTATGTCCATTTTTTATATTAGCCATGTATTTTTCTATAGACAATGTTTATGCTAATCAATAAAATACTAATTTCCTAAGTACACAATAAGTACTAACTTTAGAACTATCCAATATATACGAGTATTTACGAAATACGAAATAATTTAAAAACAAAAACAGATAGACGAGGCCAGTGTGTATGGAAGATTTGGTAGGGGGCTTGGTCATCGAGAATACGCCAGCCAAATCCATGAGACCCTCAATGGTCAGGTCAGGAGTACCCTGAACGGACGAGTGGCACGAATAAATTAATTAGAGTGGATGAAGCGAAAATGATACCTCAGGACAGAGTAAATAGGAAATCCATAGTCTCTGTCTACCCCTATGGGAACCAGGCGCGAAGTAATGAATGTAAAACGATCGTTAACTATATTTAGTTAAACACAAGAAAGAAATATTGTTAGTAACAAAAAGTAATGGAATTAATAAGTGGATGAACAAGTGTCGTGTGTTAATGAGTAGGATAAATATTACACGTCGCATTGAGGTTGAGCACTTGTGATACCTCCGGCCTCCGGACGCATGGAGTCACTTTCCTCCGCCTTTCTTACTGTTATGCCTTGCAAATTTTTTGTAAGTGTCTATAACACATACCTTACGCTTAAAGTTTTATTCGAAGTGTTTCCAATATGTAATTGTAAAACAGTGCTATCCAGATTATAATCGACGTGTAATAACTATGAACCGAATATCGATAAAATTATTCTGCCCGGTTCGAAACCGAGTGAATACAATTGGGGCAACAAGCGAGCGATAACCGACCCTTAGGCTGTTTGACTCTTTAGCAGTCATCATCAGGTGTATTGTAGTTACTTCACCATATTACTAGAAAAAGTCTCAGTGATTAAAAAGAAAATTTTAGTACCTAAATATATTCTATTCGAGCCAGCCGATTGACGCCGTAAATTGTCTATCATGTCGCTCTATTTACCACAAAATATTATTTAGGTGTGGTACATTTAAATGAATACTAACAAACGAATACCCAGCTCTTGTAATATTTATGTAGGTGTCCATACACTTTTGTTTTCAATTACATCATGATACGGTTATTTAAGGCATTTATTTGTAGTCGTATTGTTCTAAATGAGGTCGTTTATTTTCTTGAGGATGTGAAATCCGGCTTAGATTGTCACAAAGTATTATTTCAAACGATTAAAAACGATACAGACCGTATAGTTTTATAAGTCATTTTCAAAAGTGCTCACTATGTAATTATATCCAATATAATTGCAAGCATATACCTTAATTCCCACTTTTGTAGAGTTTATAATTTTCATATAGCCTGAAACATCGCGAGCAGACTTATCTGGCGAGGAGTCTAGTTTAGAATCAGTACCTCTAACAGAATACACATATGTCCAAAAACAACACTCCACATTAGGCAAACACGATAGACAAAAATATATACCTAGTATTTATTGAGAAAATAACATGCGTTAGATGAGATGCTAATAAGTTTATTTTATCTTATAAACAAATTGCATAGTTATGAGTAATTGTACTGAAGTGGTTGTAGTGTGGGTGTAGCTACAAGTACATGGTGAAAGTTTTAATATCGAATGACAAGATGCACCGGTTCACTGGGTACTCGTGGGAATGTTAGTTAAATACGGCATTTTCGACACAAAATTATGTGTATGCGAAAAGTCCAAATTGTTTTTAGTATCGCCAGTAAACGTTATTGTTTCTTTTTTTAAAACCCACAGGAATTTGACTGCAGATCATAACTGCTTACAGATTTTAATACCACTATTGATGATATAAACTTTATTTATATGAGATTCGATGTCGTTACTTATAGCCAATAAAATAAACATATAGCAGCAATGCGTAAAACCATAACATCTTATAACCACAAAAATTCTCGATAAAATAACCTTATACCTTCCAGACATTTCTACATTCACCGTTAATTTACAAAACGCCTGCAACATTACATAATGTTTGGCTGATCGATGATCGGTTGTCTTGTGTATATCGCTAGGGTTGTGTTTGTTTATTCCTAGTATTTGCATTATGAACTGTTCGGCCTGGCAACTGCTGGCATTTACTTAGTAATTTCATTTCACACCATGTCCGAAGTTATGTAAGACATTGTGGGTTTTATTATGGAATGTGGTGACCGTCCTGTTAGGTTCTTTGCTAATGTAGCTCATAGTATGTGAAGGGTAACTACTACCACTGCTGTTTTTTATTTGAAAATAATCACATGATATTCTAACATCAGTTGAAGGATCTGGCCCTTGGCTTCAAGTTGTCAATCACGAATTGATTATGTTTCTTTACTAAGTTAGAAGGTAAGTTTAGAAAAGGTAAATTTAATTATTTTTTTAAATATTAATAGATTACTGGCAGTGTTTGTCAGTGTTTAGTTCAGTTTAAAATAATCTAGTTTGAATGTGAAGATTGTTACCGTTGAAATGTGAAGATTGTTACCGAGTACGTAATTAGAAACCCTGAAACTATTTAGAAATTTATTTTAGAATTTTGTTTTTTTCATTGGGTTAAAGACAGTTCTCAAGATTGTTAACCCTTACACAATACTGCTGACTGAAAAACATTAGGATGATAGAAATCAAAATCGGGATAAAGGACTGTCTTTTCTTTTCTTACAAATTCTGGAGGATATTAGAATTAGTTTTATTTCAATGTGTAACATTCGCGTAAAACTAAGAAAGTACTAGGATATTAGAAGTTTAGAACACTACTTACCATGGTGGATGTGGTGTGAACATGTTCGTGCACTCACTGTGGCCCGTTTAGCAGGCAGTTGCATTTATAAAGTTGGGCGTCGAGCACCAATCGCGATGGTAACGTCGCCATTGTCTTCAACTGGTGAAAACTAAAATTATGCTGCCGAGGTACTGCCGTTTGTAAGTCTTGTTTTGGTGATTTTTTGTAGCCAGATGAATATGTGTCATAAGGTTTGGGATGCTGGTTTGTTGGATGCATTTAGTGAGTAGAATTTTAAGACTTTAGATCACCGGAAGCGTAATAATACCTAGAGAAGAGTGTATCAGCCGACTGGGGTGATTGTGTGTTGTAACTCATTCACAGAAAACCGATATGATTATTCGGCCAGGCGTTTAAATATGTGAGTTTACTAGAAAGGGAGCGGCTTGTGAACATATGCCACAAAAAATCTGTTTGCTTTTTTGTAAAATCTATGATTCTGATCGTGTAGGTACTTACTGAAAATATTTTGATAAAAAGGTATAATTATTTTAACTTTTTTTGCTTTATCGGACAGCGCAAAAAGAAATTCACCCGCTTGTTTATAATGCTCTGCACGCGTTTTCGTCGAAGGCCGCTGCGTTTCATGTAGCCAAATATATTTCCATTTGCATGTGGAGATGGCACCTTTTACTTGCGTGTGAGAATTTGTGTTTCAATCTGCGGAAAAGTTGACGCCAAATTCCTGGATCCAAGATGAAAGTAAACGCATCGGATATCATTTATTCGTCTAATTAGAATTTTGCTAATTAGTTATATAGTTAGCTATTGTATTTCCTGTTATTGTAGATGTTCTTATATGAAACATTTTCTACCCATATATTGTGCATTTTTATGAAGTCAAAAATGTAATATTAGCTTTACTCAGTTTTTACAAGTGGTGTACAATTTTCCGCTAGAGATGTGCGCACGCGCCGCGCCGCCTCATTGTTGTGGCCGCGCGTCCCGACACATACTTTAATTATTTACTTCCAGGTAAGCATAATGCACAGACAACTATATCATTATAATGCAACTATCTTTATGACATGTAAATAAACATACATTCGCAGTTGTTTAATACTAGGAGAGAAATGATTGTGCATTTGATTAGGGTAGGGTTTTAGTTAGTCGAGAGTCTTGCAGTTATAAGGTTCTAGCGCTTTGAGTTTAAATGCCCAACAATAGAAGTATTGTTGGGCATTTAAACTTGTTCGAGAGATATATTATTTCAAATTGTTTTGCCAACATCAAGATGTTAGACGAAACACAAATACAAAAATTAGAAACGATTAATTTCTACCAGTAAATAGCACTGATGATTGCAATATTTTTTATTTATTTTATTTATATGACTGACAAGATACCAAAAAATCTATTGTTTCTATTCAAAAGAATATATTTCAATAATAAATAGTACAAATTCAGCACGTTCTATTGTATGAGATCATCCTCCTTAGCAGTAACTCTAACAGCCTATATGTAGTAGTTGTTCCCGTACTTGACGAGTCGTTTCGATAGATACTTGTAGTCGTCATTCACCATTTGCTGCCTTCTACTGCTTACCACCGACACGAAGTAGAACAAGATTACTGGAATGGAAAACAATTTAAAAATCAGTGATATTGAAAAAATATGAAAAAATCGAAATGAAACAAACCAGCCTGTGAAGTAACTATCAGTTTTATTTAATTGCCTGTGATTTTGTGTAGGGGTGTGCCGTGTGATTCGTTTCTCTGCTGAGTGTCGTGATTGTACCTGTGGGAAAATTTTAAGAGGAATTGTACGAGAAATAGGGAGCTATATAGCTAAGTCAAATAAATAAATACACCCAACAGTCACATACATAGTCCTGACCCCGCATTAAGATCAATTAAGTCTTGTACCGCAGGTAACAGAACTACGAGAGACTTTTCGGTCTCACAAACACCCAGACCCGAAAGAAATATTTGTGCGCACAAATATTTCTCTTGGTGCGGGGATCGAACCCGCGGCATCTCGTTTCACATCCGGCGTCGAACCAACTGCGCCACGGAGGCTGTCATATACTTTAGATAGTGGTTATTGAAACACAAAACCTTAGTTTTGACTAATTAAATAAGTATTCATATTATTTTCCTGATGATAAAAGATTATTATTTATCATAACATCAATATTGATTGTATCAATTCATTGAGTTGGAACAGAGTTAGTCACCTCTTACTGGGTATTGCTGATGTAACACATATCAATGAAAATAGTAAATGCTCGATAAATACTTGAACAATTACAATTGTATGTTAGTTAGTTAATAAGTAAATACCTCTGAATGGATATATTTAACCAAGATTCTACTTGTGACTCACAGCGACCATACGTACGTGAGTTTTCGAAGTCGCGTTTCATTTCGGTAGTAAGATTGCTAAGAATCTCAACCCCTTATGTCACCCCCCTTATTTTCACTTATTATCCCAATTTTTGATATTAGGGATCGTTGCCCATATATCGTCAGCTCTTATTGTTTGTTAATCGGAATTAAGTGTTAGCGATGTTCTATCATCAGATCCGAATGCTGGTCTGTCGGAATTTATTAAAACACCTACCAGATGTAACGAAGTAGACAGCAATAACACTGCTGATCTCAGCATTATCTTCCAGCTTCCTGTTGTAGCCCACCATCACCGTTCCTGCTACACAGAGCACCACCAGCGCCATACACTCTATCCACGACAGAATTAACCACGGCCAGAGATAGCGAGGCTTTTTCTGGAATATCAAAATTCATTATACCACTATCAGCTGTTGTAAGTCCTTTTACTGGGGGATCTCTACTATTAAGGAAAATAAACATCTAACAGTCACATACATAGTCCTGTCCCCAAACTAAGATCAAGTCATAAATTATGGAAGTGGTCGAGCCACGCTGTTGTCATTCATGACAACATGACTGGGCAGGCTCGTCCGGTACCACTGTCTGACAGGCAATCGACGTGAAGCGTAAGATTGCTGGATGTCTAATACTCCTTTCCATCCTTTTTCCTTCCCGCTATCCTCCCGGTTAGATGGGCCAGCAACACATCCTAGATTCAAGCGTTGTGGATGGGCGGTAGTGATCACTTATCATAAAGTGTCCTGTTTGCTCGTTTGCCAGACGAAGCAATAAAAAAAATTGCATCGTGGCTGTGGGTATAAAAACTACGAGAGACATTGCGGTCTCACTTAAACTTCACATATCACTCCAACTCGCTTAAACTTCACATATCACTCCAAATATTGATGAAAAGTAAGGCATGCACGTTTATTTATGATATTTTCGTTTATTGATAATATGAACATTATTGAGTTTTATGTTTATTTAAAGAATTGCAATGATTATCGAAAGTGTTTATACGCTATCTTCAGTTCAGTTCGTAATCTTAGTCATTATCAGGAATAATATAGATACTATAGGATTAATTAATTGTGTTGTGTTGGTAGCCTAATCGTCATAATTTAAAAGAAAAACAATTAATTAGACATAATGACAAATCACAAGAGTAAAAATCTACATCATATTATTATTGATTTATATGTCTTTAAACGTATGTAAATGTTTTCGTAACTTTGTTTTCTATAGAATCTCGCAATCGTGCATTTTGTTATCGTCTATGAATATTCTGATATGTTTTTAATCCTGTGATAAGGTGTTTTTGTCATGGAAATTGCGATTTAACCCAAATATATATGGAAAGCTCGTAACCAAATTATAAATGGGAGGTATTTAGAACATACACAGAAAGAGTCAGAAGGAAAGATAGGGGGATTTTGCTCCGCAGTTGAATAACATTAGCGTATTTATAAACTTAAGCACGGTCATCATACAACAATTTTTGACAATGCAGGGTCATTGACGTAAACGATAATAAAGAGTACCACGCCTTGATAATGAAATGTAGACAAATTAAAAAATAATCTTGTGATAAATTTCCTTAAGATTATGCCCGGAATTCGAGGTATGATGATGATTCGAGGTAAGATGGTTGCTTAGTTGTGAATGTTTCAGAATTTACTTTTTGGTAAGTAGCCCCAATATATTTACGTCATCGCTAAAGTAGGTAAATGAAGGTGTGTTACCAGTCTTTGAAGTTGATGCAGTAGGGACTAAAAGTCAAAAGCGAGGTCTGGTAAGTAGAATACGAGTATTGTACCTTGTTCATACTAATAGAACACCATGAGACATTTTCTAATTCAACTACGAGTAAGTAAGTTTTAGGATTAATTGTTACGTTGTTGTTAATTTTGCTTAGCATTAGCCTGGACGTGGAGTATCCGTCCTCGTAAGAAGCTTATTGGATTGTGGTGTTCAAAGAAATTTCCTTGCGTGCTGATGATTCAATGTTGCAGTAGTTGCAGTAATGAGTAAACATTTAGAATCATTGGGTAAGAAAATTCAAATTATCTCTATGGTAAATAATTTTAGAAGTACATATTATATAACATTTGATATTTACCCTAAAAGCGCCATGTAAGAGCATGCACCCGAAGATCGTCTGCAGCAATCCTGCGAGGGCAGCACACGCGTAGAAAATCAGTCGGCCCTGAGGCAGCGTCGAGAACTGCAGTATCGCTGGCGTTCCGTACAGCACTACAGATACTGCTGAACATAACTAAAAAAAAATCAATTCAACCATTTTTCGACCTCTCCGCACTCAAATAAAAACAAGTGTTTATATGATGTGTTTTTTGGTGTGGGGCTGAATTTTTTAGGTCTTGTTTTACAGCTCGCTTCTTGGATAAAATAATTCTTCTTTGATTAAAATCGCACAAATAACTAATACATTTCATATCAGCATCGCGAATACCAGAATTAGAATCCCTGACTACGAGTTTGGTGGTCCGGTCCTCTCTCCCCACCTAGCTGCGTTATCGCACTGCACCTTTATTACACATAGTAAATTTGTGTAAATGTAAATTAGTGTAATGTATTCAAAGGTAACCTACATAATCTTGTACCTGAGTAAAAATTCTTTATGGTGTAATAAAGAGATTTTCATGATGTCATTACTGGCTCGTACTAAATATTTAAAGAGAGATAATACTATACAGATACGGGTTATTCTTTTACAGCACAAAGTAGAAAAAGGTTCAACACTTTCGGCTGGAGGCCTTTTAAGCTGATCCAGTGGATGTTGGTGAACTTGCAGATTTCGAAATTTTTGTTTAGAATTATTAGGTATACAGATTTTTACTAAAAGATCAATACATAATGTAATGTTTGTATAAGGTAGGTGTTCAGCTCATAGAATTTAAATATAAGCAGCGTAAGTTGCGGCCAGTGGCTGATTAGGACGATTATTCAAGGTTTTAAGATTCATGTTCCACGAATACTTGAGGAGGTTTCTTTAACTCATGAAAATATTGTGCTGGGATTACTAAAAGAAGATTTCACTCATAATAAAATGACAAATCCTATCGATTGGCAAGAATCTGTATTTATTATTGTATCAATTTCATTTAAAAATAAAATGACCGAAGATATCGTGGCAAAATTTACCTTGTTCACATCAAAATTCTTTGAAGGGGGTTATTCACACTTAATTTAATTTCCAATGAAACCTATCCTTCTTCTTCTTTCGGTCTTAGGTCTGTGGCCGACCTAACTCCTGCTTAAATATTATTACGTGCATAATGTCAGGGCTGGCACACTGCCTTACTGGTATCTACGTGGAAACAGTCTTATCTCGTGAACTCAGTAAACGTTATGATAACACTCTTTTAGATTAAATTTAATCCACATTTTGTTTCGGTTAGGATTTTCCCGTCACTATCATAAACAAAGTACAATTTGACTTAGTAAATGTAGTATCTAAACGGAAAGACCAACCGTTTGAAATAAAACGAGTGGATTTTATATAATTTCCCAGTATTTAACAAGACTTTCACAATCTAGAAATGATGTGGATAGTGTTGACCGCGGCTTTGCCTGCGTGTACATTTTTCGTTTTATATATTAGTATAGATTAATAAAACTATCAATTTTCCCTCGTGGCGAATACAAATTTCAATGTTATACTAAATTTAATCTTTATTTTGTCCCTGCGATTTTGTTGAGTCCTCGATTATAGTTTAACTCATACAAGTAACTCATTCTTTCTAGATTTGCATAGGCTCAATGTGACGAGTGACGACTATAGTCATTAGAAATTTCATTTGATTGACATATCCTGATTGCCTTTTCCATAGTTTGTCCATGCGTAGCAATCGTTTCTGGACCGCACCATCAACAATTCCCCACACGATGCGGTTTTTTATCAAGCCATCTACAAGATGTACAAGTGTGTATTGGGGAGACCAGGGATGAACGTAAAGATTTTAAAATTTCTTGTGATATCTCGCAAAGCTTATTAGATCACATAATACTAATTACTACACATCAAATGTTGGTCTTTCAGTTCTATGAACACCAACTTCATTGCAACTGTTATAACAGATTTTGAGAAAAGTGTCCAAATAAAAACATTGTATTTTGTTACGATCACGGTTTTCTGCTCTTTCTTACCTTTCCTCTATAATTGTTCCTTGATTCTGACTATTATGACATAGAGATGTAAAACAAAAAATCTTCGAGATATCACCAACATTTAAAATTTACAATAATTGATACATATTTTTTTGTAGGCCAGCGTGGTGGACTATATGGCCTAACCACTCTCAACCGATTCTCTCGATTGTAGAGTAGGCCTGTGCCCTGCAGTGGGACATATATGGGCTGATTTAGATTTTTTGTATAGAAATTTAAGATTTTACTAACAAAATTAATCAGGAAATCCTAATTTCACAAATTGATAACTATTTATAAATGGCGATTGGTAGTCAAAGTGGACACACTAATCGCAAATAAGTTATTAGGTCATCGATTGAATTGCTATCCAAAGACTATGATATCAGGATTATACTTAGCGGAAAAATAGATATAATTTGCTTTTTTAAAGTTTAGAAGGCAAGTTGCAAGCAGACTGATCATGCACATCCACTGATGCTAAGTATTTTAAAATACCAACAAGTCCACATACTATATTCACAAATCAAAAATCGCCGACGACTTCCGACCTTTAAATATCAATAATAATGAAAGAAAGAACACTCACTGTGCTAATAACACTGACGATCTTCGCGCCAGCACTCAAACTGATACAGCAGCAGAAGTTGTTGAGCGACAAACACATGTTGAAGCACCGGCCACGGCGTCGGCTCTGTGTACACTGATTCGATGCCCAGGGTTTGGGCGCTTATCTCTGCCACTCGTGAAATGATTAGCAGATAAGGCACTAAGGAGCATCGATGGACAGTGAAAGACGTTTATTCACCTGTCAGGAATGAGTGGGTAGCGATTCTGGACCTGCCTTAACGTTAAAAAGTGGAAGGGCACACTGTTACCTTAGATTAGACTAGGAATTCGCCGGCTGGACCAAAAGTTGATCAGGGTTTTATATTACTCTGTTACAGAATATCGACGTGATGCGGCTTAGCTATCATGTTTAATTTAGAGTGGGATTGTCGAAGGTCTTATACCCCGAACCTCCTCAATTATTTGTCATACCCTGTCCTTTACTAATTAGAGACTGACAACACATCTATCGGCCTAGTTGTTTAGATGTTAATGAGCAGCGGTTATCAGTTAGGCATCAGCTTCGGTGCATACCCCATATCGTTATCTGAAGTATCGTAACAATAGTTCTGTGTAATCCAAAATTGATAATTCACGTGACTTTAAGTTTCTGGTTAATCGTGATCACGTAATGGTACCAGTAAACAGATAAAGAACCGCAGATAAATTTAGAAATAAAGTTAAACGTGTCATCTCTGACTTGTATTCGTGGAGTTTCTTTTCAGTGATACGAAAATCTCGTTTTGGACTGACATAAATAAATAAATAAATACACCCAACAGTCACATACATAGTCCTGACCCCACACTAAGATCGAGTCTTGTGTCGTGAGTATCAGAAACTACGAGAGACTTTTCGGTCTCACAAACACCCAGACCCGGAACAAATACCTGTGGATCACACAAACATTTGTTTCGGTGCGGTGATCGAACCCGCGGCCTCTCGTTTCACAGGCGGCGTATAACCAACTGCGCCACGGAGGCTGTCAACATGCAGATAAAGGCAGCATGGGGCATGTGGCACATTCTACAGAAGAGCTATCGGTTTGCTCAGAGGCATAAGATTTTTCAGACTCCGTGGCGCATTAGTATTTGCTTCGGGTGTAGGTGTTTGTGAGACTGAAAAGTCTCTGGTACCTAGTTGGTGATACCTACGAAAAAAGACTTGTATAGTGACATGTCCACTTGACTTACTTGGTTTTGGGTCACGACTATGTACGTGAATGTTTGGTATACTTATCTATTATTAATTAACCCTAAGGCAAAGTAAGCTCGTACTTAGTGGCGCCAGGTTCGAGAGGAGTTCAAGCGGAAATTTTTCAACGAAAAAAAATCACATTTATTAAAAAGAAACACACTTTCACATTCCTAAGCGCCACCCTGCTTATTTTGTCACGTGATCCCATGTGAAAGGATGAATGAAACCGAATTCGCGAATAAAATAAATAAATAAAAAGGCTTAGAAATTATTATTTTTGTTTGACTTAAAAAATAATGATGGTTCTTTAGGTAAAGTATTGCATAATGTAAAATGATTATCTAATCGGTAAATTGCAAATTTGCTAAAAATACTCTACTATAGGAGTTTCACTTCAATAGCTATTCGCAGCCTGAAAAGGGACTAAGGCTGTGGGGTCCTTATGTACGCGTGACCCTCGCATCGTATTATTAAACTAATTCTGCAATAGTTAAAGTTAAATCATCACTGTTAACAATGCAAACTAACTACACTGTCCTTGATTTTATATAAAGATATCCAGATAGAGGCTTGCCTAGCGACAAATGTTTGACTGGTCATCACAACTAAACATATTACTTATCATATTATTATCTATTAGAGGCCCGATCCTGTATCGTCCGGGTGCAGACGGTTTTTGAGTCCAGTCCACATCAGATACATATTATTTCACGTGCTAACTGTTTTATAATTAAACGCAATGTGACGGCCGTCCTTTATACTGCTTATTTCGACCCCTGACGTTACATCCCGTTCTGTCCCGTCTCAATCCGTTCCACGGCTCAAGGCATGGAATCCTGCCTCTTATATCCAATTCCATCCGCCCTTTATTCTATCTTAAACCATCCCTATCTAAGGTACATATTTGAATTCTTCGCTCCTCCCACGGGATCACATTTTTTTTGAATAAAAAGTAGCCTATGCGTTAATCCAGGGTACCAGTTACATCAAAACTAAGTTCCATCAACATTAGTGCAGTGCAGCCCTGTCGAACGCGAACAAGAACTTAGATAACAAACACACAAACTATCGCCTTTATAATATTAGTAGAACGTCATCTTAAACTTCCCCCAAACAATCTGACTTCTGATTTTGTATTATCAACGGTTCTAGATAAGGTTGGTACATTATATGTCATTTTCCTCGTAGTCACAACGAAAATAGTTGTATAACATAGAAAAGAATGTGAGATTTAACACCGTGACGTAATGTTTCCTTTACTCGCTGATTACATTGCAAGCATTACCTTTTATCGACTCACTGATATTGCAGTTATATAGTGAATAAACTTGATAAAATACGCAGGCTAAAATTTCATATTTTAAGTATGATTATGTATGAGAGTACGAAAACGACTAATCGGTTGCAAAATTGTTAGACACCGGTAGTCTTTAGTCAGTAGTCTGCACGCTGTGTGAACTTGGCTGGATATAAGGAATGAGGTTGGTATGGATGAGATTAGTGAAAAACAGTGTAGTGATGTTATAAAAAAGAGGACGATGTCTATGACCCAATGTGGGCTGCAATGATGATGATGATCAATTGATTATAGGTACCGACAAAACATAAGTTACGACTACTACTTGCCCACGTCCTCAGTGGGAGTTCCCCTATCATAGTATCTAAAATCAGATCAACAATCGTGCAAAAATATCACATCAAACATTTAATAAAATATCAACAACCAGCCATTGACTTATATTCTACCGATAGACGAGACACGTCATAGAAATAAAGTGCCCCCGTATTTTAAAAGCACACTGCAATATTACATCACTTACCTGGTATTTTATTAAAATATTGTAACTTCAGACGATTTGCTTTCGGTTTGACGGCGAAACACTCATTTATTACTTTTAAACGTATGCGATAAGGCGTACTGCACTGTCACTGTCATGAAGCAGACTGATTCATGTGCGGTGCATGCACCGCAAGTAGGTGGTACACATTATGTGTACTGAATGTCTTATCTAGTGTATGTAGCCAGAGTAACTACTGGACATATCGAGACTTAACATCTTATGTCTCAGGATGGCGAGCGCAGTGGAATGCTAAGCATTGCCTTGTAACTCATAGTGTTGTTTGGTTTTGCTACTGTCCATGAGCGGTCGTATCGCTTACCATCAGGCGAATGGCAGGCTCGTCTCGTCATTCATAGCAATAAAAAAAAAAAAAAAAAAAACATTGATATCGATGCAACCAGCGAACAAAATAATTGAAAACAATTTGCAAACCTAACCTTTACTCGCAGCAATAAACACATGAAAACATAGCGATTGTTATTCAGATTAGATAACATTGCTGAAGGAGCTATAATATAATGGTCTGTAGTATTTTTATCGCAAACAAAATCATGGCCGCCAGCACATCATATCAAACAGTGATAACATACCATTAGCGCGATGTGAACGCGTCAAACGTTGCTAAAATTAAAAATGTTTTCACGTAAAACTGGATGACGTCACTTGTTAGATGAAATAAAATCTTTGAGGGTAAAAATGGGCGTTCCTATGGTGAAAAAATGCTGTTGCTGCGCCGATTTGCATACTGGCACTCTGATCATCGGTTATATTTCTTCAGTAAGTAGAAGAGTTAATCTATTAAGATTTAGATAATATAACATGTATACTATTGAATTGAACAGTAGCCTTATCTTTGGTATGAATAAAAGGTTATTACTTATTCCATTGTTATTTAAAACGTCACTGTTTTATTACCTTTGCCTTGGTCCTTGTTCTCTTGTCATCAAAAATTAAAAACAATTAGAATAAATACGTCATTTCCATGAACACGCCTTTCATCTAGATCTGTACGTAAATCATTCACATCTTATCTGCCTATTCATTTACCTGGTACATAATGTAATCAATTAATTAATTGACTGATTGAATTCTTATTGACCTTAAACCCCCACTGCATTAGCAACGATAACCTTATAAAGATAACGTGTTAATGTTACGTGTTACAAAATTAAGAATAAATTGAAGCTATTTGTGCTTTATTGTTTTATGTTAGCAATTGTGTTTGAGAGAAATTGCTCATAAAATTTTATCAGGTGCTTCTGATTTTTTTTATAAGTAGTAATGATCAGTGGCGGCGTAAGGTAGGTTGGCACCCTGGGCGGTTCCGTATTGAGCACCCCTACCTAAAATATTACACCAAATAGTAAATACTCGTAAGGTAGGTTGGCACCCTGGGCGGTTTCGTATTGAGCACCCCTACCTAAAATATTACACCAAATAGTAAATACTATACATGCTTACTCCGGACTTTTCGTGCTCGTATAAGATCAGACTTTTTTGTTTTTTTTTGTAGCGAAAAAAAAAAAAAAAAAAAAAAGGTCGTCCTTCTTTGTAGGCGGTGGCGAGCAGGATCGTTTCGCCCACGATCGTGGTCCACGCTCTTCGTTTGTTGTCGCTTGTCGGGTTGTCGTTGTCACCCCTTGGTGCTTGGTACCCGGGGCGGACCGCCCCCATCGCCCCCCCTTTACGCCGCCACTGGTAATGATTACAGGAACGATTTTTGCCTAACAACGTCATATGAAAAAATAACGATAGAATTTATATACATATTTATACATATCTGGAACAAAATTCATTAGGCTAAACAAACCTATAACATGATATATCTATATTAATTATATCAGCCCATATACGTCCCACTGCAGGGCACGGGCCTACTCTATAATCGAGAGAAGCAATTGAGAGTGGTTAGGCCATATAGTCCACCACGCTGGCCTAATGCGGGTTGGCGGACTTACATACCGTAGAAATTCCTTAAAATCGCTACGGTATGCAGGTTTCCTCACGATGTTTCCTTCACCGTTAAAGTAATAATATATGCCGCAACTTTAACCATCGAAAACCGAGTTGTAATTAACTTCCTTTAAACATTTTCCAGGTATGGGCACTACTAGAGCTGACGGTATACTGCCTTCTGGTCACTTTGGCGCCTCTGGGAAAAGATGGCAATGTATCCGTACATAAATTAGTAATGTACATTGCCGCTGCGGTGGTCAATGGAACACATCTTATATGCTCATTGTTACTCATCTTTGCTGCATACAAGGTAACGTTACATACAAACATTAGATCAGATTTTTCGGTTCGCGAAGCCTTACTCAGAGGGTCGCCTTTCTTACAGGGTATAAGTCTTAATAATAAATATAGGTACCAAAATAGAAAAATTCATAAATATGGTCTTCTAAAACACTAACTTAGTAACTGATATGTAATATGTATTATTTTATTTCCAGAAACTCGCCTCTCTAACGTTGCCATGGACGATAGTAACGGGTATCATGACCGCCATAATATTCTTGTTGGGTCTCACTGGCATCAGCCTTGTGATGCAGGACTCTGGGACGCTGCTAGAAGTGGAGATTATCATCATTGTAGTCCTTTTATCTAAGTCATGTAGGTTTAAAATTATTCGAAAAATTTCACTTTTTTTTTGAAGTCGCTTTAGTAACAGAATAATAATTAATTTTATTCTCTTACAATCTGAACTAAGTATAATATGTATTACAAACTTAAATATTGTTCATTGTTATTTTTTTTATCTTATTTTATTAAAGGTAGGTAGGTACAATATGAATTGTTCAATAACAATTACCTTATATTAATTAACTTATTTCAGGTATTTCCGTGTACTGCATTGTCGTCGTACATAGCAGACACAAACAAATTATGTATGAGGAAGATGAAATAGAATTCAATCGATCAGCGAGACTATATCATCCCGTGAAAACTGAAGATCATGTTTTATGAAGAAGTTCAGTTCCTAACCAGACATTTGAGTGATAATAATTTATAAAAAAATAATGTAGGTAATTGAAAGTTTTAGCGCCAACAATAACATTTTTGAATGGACGCTTGGAGTGATAATATTATGTGATTTTGTTAGTAAATTCGTTTATTCATGGTTTATGAAGTTTTTTAAGTTTACGTTATTTATTCTATATTTATATTGATTATTATTAAACGTTGCGTTTATTATCTTGTTTTATTTGTGAAGTCTAGCTTATGTACTGATTTATTATGAAATTGTCGTGTTTTTAAAATAAATGAAAATATTTCAATATTAAAAGACATTCTTAATTCTGCGTGAATTGAAACACTCATGGTGACGTCAACAAATGCAAATACGTCAGAACAGAATCTTGTATCTCCTTCTCTCGTACGAAAATTTTATAATGCTTTCTCTTAGTACGTCCATGTGTCTCATTGGGAATTTCAAATTACAGTTTTCATTTATTGACGTCAAGTCGAGTTAGTTTATTAAAGATCGACAAGTGTGCTGTAGTGTGTAGTGTTTTGATAATTACCTAAGCACGGAACGTCTCCACACAAATTTGTTTTGATTTTTCAATCCGTGTTTTTACAAGTGACCTTGTGCATATAATTTACATAAATCTGAAGTGCGTTTAATCTCAATTTTACAGTAGGTAGGTACGACAATATTATTTATTTTTTTATCATAAGGTATTTCATGTCCGATAACAGATGTTAACCTTATAATTATTCAAGACATTTATTTTCTATCTCAAAATGGTAGCAAGATATTGGAATACGAATTAAAATATTTATTTGCTACGCAAGAGACGGCATATCTTCATTTGTTTGACCATCACTTATGATTAAATATCTGTTTGATTAAGATAAAAGTGTAGCATTTGTTTTACATTATTATGACTGTTTTTTAACGCCTAGTTTTATCAACTGTCATTGCTCTAATTTCCTGTTATGCTTTACCCTTGGACCATGAGGTCAACATTGGCTGGCATCACCAGATGGAATTCGATAAGCTCAAGTTGAAAATTAACACAAATTCTAAGGTTACTATTTCCAGACCCTAGCGAGTTATGTAATAGTTTAAATGGAAACATTATTATTTTATAAACAGATTTAAAGTGATAAAACCATATTATTGTTACTTACACAAATTATAATGCCTTTAATTGCAGACTCAGGCAAATAATATATTATATTTGTTTAAACTACAATCTTACATAAAAACAGATTTTCAACCTGCAAATCAAACCCAATTTGGTTCCCCCATACATACTTTTATTGAGGCAATTTATTATAATTAAATATAGCAGATAACATTTAAAACAATAGATTATATTATATTATCATGTAGCAATGTTTTCTTTTCAGAATCATAACTTCCGAATTTCAGTCCGTCCACAATAATTTGGATTAATTGGTAAGTCTTTTTTAATTGAGTAATTACTGTTCTCCATTTGAGGTTGTCTGTTGAATCTTCTACTACCGTTATCAATTAACTAATTGATGAAGCTGTAAAGGCTTAAAAGTTACTTCTGAATGTAGAATGGCCTAATAGGTTGATGAAAAAAGTACATGAGGGGACCTAGATTTAACCGATAATTTCTTGTGTATATATAATAATTATGAAATGTAATGGTGAAACAAACGAGCAATTGTATGGAACAATAAAAATATCCTATGAAAAAATCTCAAAAAATTCAGTCCAAACTTGACAGTGCGCAAAAAATGACAGTGCACTATATTTTAGTATCCATCTTTCAAAGATGGGTATGATACTTAACCAAAATTAATTTTTTTTATCTCTTTAAAATAATGAATAAACTGCCAATGTTAATAATATTATAAAAATTAATATAATAAAATGATTAATAATTATATTTATAATAATTTTCAACTTTCTGATGGAACATTGACTTTACAGCTTTCATGGTCACAAGACAGACTCACCGGTTCACCAACTGGAAGTTAAAAGTCAATATAGAACAAAAAATTTGAGAAATTCTTGTTTTCATTTCAATGTGTTGTATTAATTCACAATTATATGCATATTTTATATTCTTATGGCCTTATTCATAGACGGTTTTAAAACATATTTTAGTTATTGAATGTTTTGTCCCTTTCAAATGACCTTTGGATTCAGTTTGAGCAAAGAAGACAAAATATTTGATAACTAAAATAGGTTTTAAAACTGTCCATGAATAAGGCCATTAGAAGTATATCTCTAAATACTTTTAATACAATATTCTAGAACATATAGCAGTGGTATTTAATGATAGCTTGTGTATTTTTATGGTTGCTAGAAATGTCTGTTCAGTTTCACGGCATCATATTATGTTTGCTCATCTTGATAAGAACCATCACACTTTAATTTTCATTTTATGACTTGTTCTTATAAATTGAGTTATTTTTTATAATATGATATTGGTGTAGAAACTAAAAGAGAGTTTGTTTTAGTTCAGAATAGTTATGGGAGCAAAAGATAGGATGCATAATTCCTGGGCTCATGAGTCTTGGACTTTCTACATACATACATACATAAACACACGACTTTATCCCAGAAGGGGTAGGCAGAGGCGCCATCAGGACACCCACATTTGGCCTGGTATGTTCCGTCGCATGATGTGATAGCGGACGAGCCTATCGCCATATCGGGCACAAATTCCTGACTCCGGGCTGATAATGAATAGAAAAACCCAATATCACATTGCCCGACCCGGGATTCGAACCCGAGACCTCAGCTTTGTAATCGTACCGAATTACAACTACGCCAACGAGGCTGTCTACACACTGGACTTTCTACACAAGTATTATCATGATTTCAAAATGAAATTCAGTATGGAATAACAAGATACACGCGCTATTCAGTTAATTACCTGATACCTATTGATTCATAATGTTATATAAGTATGCTGTAAGGCACAATTAAAATTTTTATACAAGGAAACAAGTGCATACATTGCATTTAATGTGTAGGGATAATTTCCTGTTTCAAGGGCATTTGTATATCAAAGTCCATGCTTGCAAAGATTTCTATGGTATGCCTGTTTCATCACAATATGTTCCTTGATTACTAACTACAATAAAATCGGGTTTAGCAGTTAGCTACCTAGGGCTAAAGCTCAGAGATAATGATGTTTGTTATGGTAAAACCAGCATCAACTACAATATGCGTGGGTTAACAACATGGTTATCACCGCTTAGAGAGAATCGACCTTTTCCTGCTGCGTTTTTTTCGATTTATGAGAATACTACATTTTCCCGGCAGATTTTGTTTTCGCTATCGAGAATTTCCAGTTCGGTTCTTGTTATTTTGGTTTTTGCAGTGTTGCCATACCCCAATTCTGCCAATGTCACGTAGTTTCGAGGATTACCTTTTGTTTTCAAAAAGCTGCTGTCTTATTTTTGGTAATCATATCGGCTAAGAGGGCACAGGCGCGAGCTTGTGTATAGCTGTTCAAATTTACCTGATACTGGCAAAATATAGCTCCACTATTCGCTAAATTAAGTCAATATTTCTTTAGAGCTTTGTGGTTCGTATTCGTCTGACGTCATCTGGGTTGTTACTTGCTATGGGTGTCGATGCACTCAATAGTCGCTATGAAGGTGACCCCACTATCGATTAACACGAAGTAATGGTACGAAAGTGGGTGTTTATTTTGTAAACAATTGATTTGGCGCCAAGGAGTCGCGTGCAAGTCAATGCGAGCAATATTGTCTACGAGGTTAACATCAAACATGCTCTTGGGTGAAAAACATCTTTATGACGGGAATTACATCGATTAAAATCACCTGGATGGTTGCCAGTGATGAGAAAGCTACTACAAAGTTCTCGCGGCATTATTGTCCAGGCTAGTATTAGTAAATTAAGTGAAATTGCTGCAAGGTCAGTCATGAAATCTAATGAAGCTATGGTATAATGTCCTGTATGTAGCGAATAGTGTTTCTAGGGCAATTCGTTTAAGAACTTGTAGCTTCCCGTACTTTTTAATAACACACTGTTGATAAGTGCCCAACGTGCGAATATTACAAGCCAGATTATGTTATTTAACTACATAATACGCCCGAGAAGCAACGGTCGATAGTTCATTGTTTTGGCGACGCAGACGACAAATTACTAGAAGACAATGAAAAATTCTAAACACGGCGTTACATACCCGAACGTATCATTATAACAGCACAATGGCAGTCGCGTTTTGCTAGTATTATCTCATATTACACGAGGGGCGTTTATCGCTGGATGTGATAAGAATAGACAATTAAACAATAAACGGATCTTTCTGGAAAACTCGTATTTTTTTATGGCATAAGCAAATAACATGGGGTAGACCTGAATATAGGTTAAGTAACTTAGGTTTTTGTGGCTGAGGATAATGATGAAGCAAGGAAATGAAGTCAGCTTGAAGCGATCCCCAATGTTATAACATCTGTAACATTTAGACAATAGTAGGTGTGTAGCTAACCTTTGAAGGATAAGGATTCCTGATTCAGGAATCTATCCTGAATCCTCAAGGTGAATCTTCACCTGTCGTTCCAACTTTTGTGAGTTAGGACCGTTAATAAAAACTCGGCGAGTCTCGGCTAATGTCAAATTTATCTTTTTCAAGCTACGATATTAATCAAATAGGAGTACATATTATAAAGTACCTATAGGAGATTGAAATGTTGAAGATTGCCGTTAAGATAAATTATAGGTAGAGAAATATAAGGATTATTTGCCACCTGGCCAAAGATATTCCTCGCGGTTCAAAGTGAACATCATACATAA
Source organism: Deilephila porcellus (assembly GCA_905220455.2). Classification (NCBI taxonomy): domain Eukaryota; kingdom Metazoa; phylum Arthropoda; class Insecta; order Lepidoptera; family Sphingidae; genus Deilephila; species Deilephila porcellus. Next base: position 378,531 of record LR999984.1, on the reverse strand, counting down.
TGTTTGCTACTTCACCTACCATTTACCAGCAGGATTTTTTAGGAAGATATGTTCCACAGGCAATTCGCAATTCAAGTTTTATATCAGTATGCAGTGCACGTATCCTTGACGCTGTCTGTTTTTTTATGAGGTCGAAAGAAAGTTGAACACATGGCCTGAACAGAATTGTAATGAATATTAAAAGAGTTTCGTAATTTGGTATATATTTTGGTTTACTATTAATTTCAGTATTTGTTCAAGTTCCATATTTCAATTTTAAATGTAAAATCAATATCTAAACCAAATGTTTCATAAATTACAACGTTAGCGGACATTACAAAACCACTTGAAGCGCTTTTAGAAAATTTTGTTCCACGACTAAGTCGCTTTGAAGAATTTAATTTCGATACGCCGAAACATTTTGTGTATTGAACATAGTAATATAAGTCTATAGATGAGAGAGAAAACCAGACATTGTTATGGAACAATAATAAAAGGTCGGAAATAGTTACGCTCGTACCCGTTGTGTGTTTCGCACACATCATTTTAGTACGAGTGAATGTAATTGAGCTCATTTTATAGCCCGATGTAGTATGAAGCGTAGGCTGCGTCAGTCGCTTGGAATCTTATAGTAAACTTGTTCCACAATTTCGTATGTTTTCATACATATTTTGTGTGTTCACATTCTTATTTCTATTTTTATCCCATGCTCACATGTATGGCCGCGCCATTTTCAGCCATGTACATATTGGAATGTTATCTATTTATAATTTTACGACTGGCTGCCCGCTTGTTATCAAATATTTCAGGAGTAGGTCTTTAAGTGGCCTGACCATTGATAGACTTCGCAAACCTTGAAAATTCTCGTAGAGAACTGTCTGTCAGAACTTCGCCGGTCTAATACGGTTCGTAGACATTACATACTGCACTCATATACACTACTAGGTATGAAGGTTTTCCCGCAACGTTTTCCTACACAATAAAAGCAAGCGTTAATTCAATAAGAATACACACATAACATCGAAATCAGTAATGTGTGCGCCGCCATTGGCCGTGACCTCCTATTCGGCAGTCTGGTTCCCAACCGAACTACTATGGCTGGCTTATAACGTTTATATTAATCTATTTTTTGCCCGGTGAGAAAATACACATGAAAATACATATGCAGCATATATGTTATATTAGCCATAGGTGTGTATTTGTTTAATAACAATATATTATTTTCAAATGTTTTATTTGCTCGATTTAACTAAATACAATACAAATAATTAATATGTCAGTATCTAGCCATTACCCATTTGCTTAGATCGTTAATAAGTCGTCTACATTTCCGAAACAAAGCGACCACATATAGACACAGATTCGCATGTTGTGTTTTCAAAGTCAGAGGCGCCTCTGGGTCGGCAGTTTGCAAAGGACGATTATTTATAGCTTTAAAGAGTTGCTCGGCAGTCCGGACAGTGATCCATTCATTTGAATTAATGAACCATGGGGTTCGCCCTATTTTATTGTTTTGTAGTGGCCAGACTATCAGCAAAAGCAGTTCTAAATATTTGGAAAACTTGCATGGAATGTAAGGATTCATAAGTGAGGAATGATGTCAGACTCAGAGGCTCGTGGTTAACTACGTGATAGTAGAAGAATTTATAGGCATAGACGCTGAAATAGTATTGGTTCGAATCAAGAATGGCATGCGACTATATTGAATCGGTTTTTTTGGGTTGTTATTGTAAGGAAATAAATGTAAACTTACACGACGTTTATTACCTTTGTTCAACGTTCCAACTTTCTAGTTAGTTTTAATATTTGTTCCTGATACATTGCTGTTTCTATTTCATTAGCCTTACGTCGTTCGTAAAGACGACTATAATTGTATGTGGCATGTGCTATAAAGTGATAGTTATAGGCATAAACCGTATTCATTAGGCTTTCGTACTAATGAAAATTGTCTGGTAGTACGAGGTTGTTTAATTTATGTTCCATTTAGTAATATATTCAAAAGCTAAAGGAAGTGTGTTAATGAATAATGTATGTAGAAATACATTATGTTTATTTATAAATATTTATTGACATCAATTTAAAGAGCTCTAACGATAAGTTTAAATGTAGTGATGTTTTTTTGTTGGAAATTTTTGTAGGTTTGGTTTTCAATTTTGCATAGGCCATCGTTAACATAGTGCCTTATAGTGTTATTTATAATACTGCCATGATACATTGATAACGATGCCCCTGACATTAACTGAAGTAAAACACCAGAGTCACCACAGAGAGAATCCACCGCAGCTACATAGTTATCTTTCCTGGGTCGACATAATCACGCCTGGATGTAACCGGGTATTTTATTTATATTTTATTTGTTTGGAAAACTTACAGCTGTTATGTGGTAGTTGAGATTAATACACGTTTACTTATAAAAGCCATTTACAAGTTTTCGCAGTTATGTTAATGCCTGAACAGTGTGTAGGTCAGTTTAGTCTAACGTCAATATACTTCATGAACAAAGAATATAATGTAAAGAGCACACAAAAACTAGGCACCGCAATAGAAGTATGCAGACTGAAGGCTGAACACGAAACGTGACACACTGGCGTGTGATATGACAGGTTTTTTAATTATTTATGTATTTTTAATTATTATATTTAATATTCAAAGTTTTATCCCTGAACTAATAATTATTTTCTTATTTTTATTTTGTAATCCGCTCACAAGCATTAATCTTGGAAAGTATAGGCAATGAATGTGTACTGGTTTGATAATTGATGTCCACATTTAATGAGCCAGTGAGGGCTCGGCCACCGGACCACAGTTAATGCAATGGGAACGAGGCGCGTCCTTGATCACTACACTAACGGGACCACTGGGAACCGTGTAATTTAGGAGATACTAGCGTGGAAAGACACAAGCAATTTTGTACAATTCTGACTTTGACAAGGTGGACAGATGACATCGCTAGGGTAGAAGTCGCTGGAATGAAGCTACGGATATATATAGACCACTCCTCCCTCCTCCACCTCCTCCATAAGCCTACTAAATAAAGATTCAGTAGTGGACTTCCGCACAAGGCCAGCGTGGTGGACTATATGGTCTAAGTACTCTCAATCGATCCTGTCGATTGTAGAGTAGGCCCGTGCCCTGCAGTGGGACGTATATGTGCTAATACAGTACAGTACAGTGGACTTCTTGAAGGTGAAGACAGATAGAGAGAGATATGCACCCGAAAACATTATTAATTTTCATACTAATTTTGCCACCCTTTAGGAGTTCGATATAGTAGTAAGAAGAATCCTAGGAGTATATCCACGTAAAATTACCACGTCTTTGGTAACAGACGCACTACAGAAAAGCTAATAATAAGTGAAGGTGCACTCCTTAGTCTTATGAAAACACCGCAAAACCAAGTCCAATACCTTGAATTTTCACAATGTACTTCCCAACAAGCAATCTGTTTACTCTTTTATCCTTCCAATGACCATTAAAAAAGATTATTAATAATTATTGATGTTCTCCTGTGTGTAATTCGCAAGTTTTTCCGCATTGCAAAAACAGAACAAGGTATGCAAGGAAACTTATTAATAAAATATCTGATATTGCGGAAAAATTAAGGGAGAAAAAGAATGATTGATTTGATTGTTGTTTAAATGTTAGCAATGGACTGACACATTGTGTTTGGTACTCGTATGTTCCATAGAGAGTAATGATAAGATTTTAGTGATAAACAATTTAGTAACAGTCTAACCCAAAATTATCGCAAATAGAGAAACTGGCGCTAGATTTTGTGCCTGTGTTTGATTCCTTATGTTACAGTCCATCACTATGGTATATTACAGATTGGTGGACTTCACATGCCATAGAAATTATTGTAAAGATATCTGCGGTGTGTAGGTGGCCTTACAATGTTTGAGTTGATTGGTATTTTCCTTGTTCGTGCTAGACTATAGTTCAAACTTCAAGCTCTCTCAGTCAAATTCACGATTGTATATGCAGCAAGCGTTCATGAGCGGATAAATGGACTGATTGATTACCTTATATAAACAGTTTGTAAAGTCTTTTGTTTAGGGCCTTAAACGTCTCATCTCAAATCGCTATCATCGTTTCTCTTAAACCCTTTAGTGGTAATTACGTGTCGTACATGAACACATCTCGTTGGCGCAAAAACAGCGCGCGCCAGGTTTTTGTCTTGTTGCGTCGGCCTACAGTCCGTTGTTACTGGCTCAGTCATTATATCGACCATGGCCTACAACAACGGACAGTGAGTGACCCAAAACATTTTATTTACCTAGGCTTCTTTTTCAATAAATTTACCAATTTTTCGGGGTCAATTGGGCCCAAATGGCCTTGGTTTGGTATTTCTCTGTAGTGCTTAATATGTATTGATCGTTTTTGTAGAATTTTCGTCTGTGCATTTGGATTCAGTGTAACATTTAATTAGCCCGTAATTTTATTTTAATTGTATTTTTGTCTGATTTCAAAGGTATAGTTAGCGATATCCCCTTCAATTATAGTTCAATATCTATTCATTGCGATAGTACTGGTAATTTACGCTTACTTATCAAGTGACTTCTGTATATGTCACGTTGTATAGGTCAGTATCCCAAGCCGCTAGTTTTAATATGTTCGTGTATTGTTCCCAGACCTGTGGTAGAAGACAAGGAGGCAGAGATGGCGCTACTACACGTCACGTCGTTCTGCTGGTGCATGGGCCTCGAGGTGGGAGCCAGGTTCATCGGATGCGCGCATTTGGTAAGTGCATCTGATTTAAAAAAATAAATAAAAACTGCTCCAATGGAAGCATGAATTATGCAGTCCTGGGTTTGATCCTAAAGTCCGGTCAATCGCTGTCAGCTGATTTTTTGCTCTGCATAATTTCAAATGCGTTGCTGGCCGGCCACGAATTCATAAGAGAGACCATGCAGGTAAAATTTGCAGTCTTAATTGTAAAATAAAATTATGAACGAAGTTTAGACGTTGCGTAATAAGTTCATTCTAAAGAACTATGTTTCCAGCTGGATAATTTCAGATGGCCGTGACAAATATGCATAATTATACAAATTGTTCATATTCCTTGCAGTCTCGTTTCTCAGATGGTGTTAAATATTCTTGCCATTTGTTTTATAATTTACTTTGAATTATTATTCGTATATGAGGAGTGCTATACATCACAAAATCTAATCTGTATAGATTTTAATCTTAAAAACGCATCTTGTCAAGATTATACCTAAGTAAATATGTAGATAAGTAATTTTTGCAATCTCATGTTAAAATTACGGTGGCATTTAAATATTTAAACGTATTGTTTCCTCTTCCTTGCTTTTATTTTGTGTCCTTTCTTGGATTTACTTTACATAAATGAACCCAACAGACTAACATACGGTCTCCGGACTCCGCAGTATGATACCAAGTTTGATGTCCTGAGTGTCTGAAATTATTGCTGTCCATCCCAGAGTCGCTATCAGTGACGGCTCACCGCTTGGCAGGAGATCGCTATAGCAATTTGACAGCTTCTGTGACGCAGTTGGTTGATCCTGTTGTAAAACGAGAGCCTACAGGTTCGAGCCCCACACCGATACAAATAGTATGGCTTACATATATTTATTTCGGGCCTGGGTGCTGTAAGACTTGATATACTATGGAGTCAGAACTATACGTAATTGCTGGGTGTCTTTATTAATTATTTAAATGTAATTTTACTTCAGCAGTATTTAAGATTTAGTATTAATCTGGTGGTAGTGTGGATTCGAGGTTGTGCAGGTTGGAGTTTTAAGTTTAAACTCCTATATTTTATTTTTAGCACTTCATGAAGTCTCTTATGACTGCCTCGGTGGCGTAGTTGTATTACGGTACAGTTACAAAGCTGAGGTCTCGGGTTCGAATCCCGGGTCGGGCAAAGTGATATTGGACTTTTCTATTCATTATCAGCCCGGAGTCAGGAATTTGTGCCCGATATGGCGATAGGCTCGCCCCCTATGACAACGTGGGACGGAACATGCAAGGCGAAATGTGGGTGTCCTAGTGGCGCCTCTGCCTACCCCTTCGGGGATAAAGGCGTGAGTTTATGTATGTATGTATGTATGAAGTCTCTTGAACGTGTAGTAATTTGTTGTATTGGTTCTCCAGGTTGAGACTTGAGCTCCTATACAATTAGTACATGACGAGTTCTATTGAAGTTGTAATATTGTGATGGTCCTTCCAGTTGGTATCGCTAATCCTGGTGGTACTGAGCTCGGTGTACGCCTCGGGGTTCGGTTCCCTGGCGGGCACGGCGGCGGACGCGGGTGATGCGTTGTACTCGAGCCTGTACCGCATGGCAGTGGGTGCTGCTGTACTCAGCACTGTGCACGTATTGCTGGCGCTGCTGCTGTTATACTCCGTGTTTAAGGTTAGTCACAGATCCTTAATCTGAACCCTGTACTGAATTAATTAAAAAAAAAACAATTAATTTTAGTGGCAACTTGAAACGCATCGAGGTCTTCAAAAACCAAATTGTAGTCAGTTCCAATTCAAGCCTGTGAGATCTATGGCATTTGTGCATAGGTACTAAGAGCACAAAATATTGATAATGTAATAAGTGTAATAAGACGATGTTTATCTCCATCCTAGCGGTATTATGTAAAAGACAGTGATTTTCTCTTATGAAACCCTAAGAATAGCGTATAAACTTTCATCATCGCTATCAGCCTATAGCGGCTTGTTGCTCGATATAGAATGGATAATTTCTGTCACACTAGCTAGACTGCCTCGGTGGCGTACTTGTATTACGGTACGGTTACAAAGCTGAGGTCTCGGGTTCGAATCCCGGGTCGGGCAAAGTGATATTGGATTTTTCTATTCATTATCAACCCGGAGTCAGGAATTTGTGCCCGATATGGCGATAGGCTTGCCCCCTATCACATCGTGGGACGGAACATGCAAGGCGAAATGTGGGTGTCCTGGTGGCGCCTCTGCCTACCACTTCGTGGATAAAGGCGTGAGTTTATGTATGTATGTATATACACTAGCTAGTTTGGTAGTGACTAGTGATCCTGTTTGGATAGAGTCCGTACACATCGTAAAACTCGCCGCAATGAAGGGCACACGTAGCATGTTCCGAGATTAGTGTACATAGGAATTCATATCCAGAAATAAATTAACTCTTTTCTAATAGTATCTGTTTATTTTTCTTTCGTTTTCCTCAATTACTTTTCCCTATTATTTATTTATTATATCTATCGAATCACACCCAATGTTATAATAAATATTGTATGCTTTCATTATAATTTCCCTTGTTTTCTAATATTGATCGTATAGAAAGGGGCAGTTATTACCGAATCAAAGCAATAAAATATGTGTGGGAAATTTGTAGCAAAATGTATTTTGTAACCAATAAAACTTAACAAAATCGAATTTCTCCTTGTTATTTCTCAAAAGTCACTTACACCCTATTATTAATCCCTATACTATTAGGTAGCCAAATACCTTACCAAAAAACCTGTACTATGTATTTTGCAAGGCTCCTTAAGATACAGTCAGTATAAAGGAACAAACATGTTGCAGCGCAAGACGGGCGGTCTGCGCGTGTGGGTGTGGGTGATGGTGGCGCTGGCGGCGGCGGCGCTGGTGCTGGTGGTGGTGATGGCGGCGCTGCACGGAGTCTCTGAAAGCGGATCTGATATATTCCTCGCCTTCTTGGAGGCTGTGCTGTTCTTTGGTATGTAGCTTTTATCTTTTTTTTTGGGTACAGACCTCGACTATTTTAAACTTGGGCCTAAAATTACTCTAGTGTAAGGTTCTCTTACTGTTCTCTGTGATTATATGAATTATTTATCTTTATCCTAATGTAGTGAGAAAAACATAAACATAATTCGATTTATATTGCATGCATTAATATGTCATTCAAATTACAAGTCAAGGAGCACTATCTCTCTCACTGAACTCACATACTGCTGTGCTTTTACTATTCCTTTAACATATTATATTGTATATATGTATGTAATATGTATGTTTGTTGTATGAGTTGTATTTGTGTTTTATTTTATTGTTTTTTTAGCTATTTATAATATTATTATTTATCTATTTATATTTATGTCACTATACACCCTAGACTGCCCTTTCTCTCTCCTTTCTTCTATGTCCATCCTAAGGTTGCCTGGAAGAGATTGCCTTGTGCAATAAGGCCGCCGATTGTACTTATTGTTTAGTTTTGTTATTATCTCTGTCTTTTTTCCGTGGTGTACAATAAAGAATATATAAATAAATAAATAATACTGAAATGGTTGGCATAAATTTCCAAACATAGAAAATTGTTTTGATACACATTTACCCGAATATAACCTGCTGCTCCACAACATTATGTAATAGGTCATCTGGACTTCAAACAATCTAGTTTCCAAACACCAAAGCTAATGACCATAATTAACATTTCAGGTGCCTTAGCGTACTGCATTCTCTGCGTGTACAGCTACTACCTGATGCTGAAGAGCTCCGAGGATATGGAGGGACCCAACAAGGTGGACTACTGAACACACACACATGTCTGGTGCTAAGTATATGGTACCAGTTGTTAGCAGTGTTGTAACTCTTTGGTATGAAACTGTTCAAATTGACGTATATTTCCGTCAACTTGAATATGACATAAAAATAAATAAATATTCTGGATGACATTTATTTTGACGTGTATTTCCGTCATTGGTATACACGTGTGAAATGTAATTTTATGGATGAAATATTTTATCCTACTGACATGTTGGCAAAAACCAACAATTTGTTTCCTTTTGTCTTAAATTGAAAATATCACAATTAAAGTCACCGACGCGACGTACCAAAGAGGTCACTGTATGCAATTTTTTACCTACACAATTATGTTTTAAAATATTTTTATTTATGTCGCATTGTTAAGGTGTTTTTATGATTTGACTTAGACTTGTAAAGATCTTAAGTCTGATGTCATCCGAACGTTGTGCATTTGAAAATGCATTTTATGACCTGAATTAAGATTCCTAAATATCGATTAGAAAGTCACAGGATATTTCTACAATTGTATGACTATAATGAAAAATGTGAGCTCAGTAGACAGGAAAGTCTATTACTTGATCGCAGAATGTAATATGTACTCTAATAGCCCTAAACAATGCTGGAAAACCGCTTGATAGTGATTCTCACCAATGCAATGGGGTCCCATTTTGGGTTTCAACTGGGCCGGCATAACTGTGTCGAACAAAGAGAGATAACTCTCGCCGTTGGCTCATCTATTTCGATTCCACTGCACTTACTACTAAGTGCATAAAAAATACATTACATTCTTATTCCAAAAAAATAACTTTATTCCGACTTAAAAAGTACAATAAGAAATACAATCTAGTCTTTTGATAAAATTTTAATTGGCTTATAATGTAAGAGAATAATTCATGAAGTGGTCCAGGACAGACCTTGAATAAAAACTTTGTTGCTTCGCATCTCTTACGCATTTCGTGACGTTTTTTGACGTCATCTAATAATAATATATTTTTTTCATGTCTGTTACTGTTTTCTTTTGCACAGTTTTGTACTTACTGCATTTGTGTGGCTTTATAGAGTGTCTAATTAATTTAAGAAATACCATTTACAAGAAGAATATTTGTTTGTTTGCTGATGATGAAATTCGATCAAATCGCAGCTGAAAAATTAAAATACTTATCTTTAATTACTTCTTGTCTATCGTATACTTCACTACTATGAATTAGTTTTATATTCAATTCTATAGTTTTAAGCTTTTGTGGCATGTGTATTAAACAATACAAAGTTTGAGACAACAAAATAAATACTAAAAAAATCTCCACTCGAAAGAAACTACTGTTTTGTGAAACGTTTTTAGTCAAACTCAGAATGAATGGCGCAAGTATCTTCTGTTTTTTCATGTTATGCATACACGATTAACGTAAGTGTGAGATGTTACTTATATTCGTATTTAAATAAGTCTATTGTTAAGCATTTATTGTATTGTAATGTTGTCAGTAGATTAGATTGTAAGTCAATGCTTGAAATATTAATCATTGTAGTGTTATGTAAATGTTGAAGTTGTTGTCGTAATATTACGTCCTATCGGTGACTTATTCTCAGCTGACGTAAAACTCCGTCATTGCCAATTTAAAAGATTGCCAACCAATCAGACTTGATATTTTAAAAAAATGATATATTTTGAATACTTTTTGCATGTTCTGAATTTTTGATGATTTTACATTTTGTAGTTTTGTGGTTTTAATCATTTACCTTTAAGTAACTATGATTTTACTATAACGATATTTAGTTATAATTATGATCTGGTACTTTGGTACCCCACTGTGGGACGTATATGAGCTGATACAGACAGACAAACAGTGTTTGGGCGTTAAATTTATATTGACGTCTTTGCTATTTCCAAACGGCTCATGCATAAACAACACGAATTACCTTAACGTGCCAATAGATGGCGTATTCTTGTAATTACTGTACGTCATACATTTTTGAATGCCTTTTTCTGATGTGCCTAGTAAATACTGAAATAAAAGTATATTTATATATAATGATATGCTTGATATGTATAAATATGTATACTGTATGTATAAATGCCTAAACAGTAATGAAGTAAAAAAGCTAAAGGTTTTTCCGAATACTTCTTTATAGATACTGATATACAAAGTGCCTAATAAAAGAGTAAGACAGTGTCCTGTTATTAAATAGTTTTTGAATCAGAATTCTGTGCCCTTCGTGTACAAGGCAGGTGATAGGAGAAACTTAGGTGATTTCATCTAGGTTTTTAAAGTGTTATGTTCTGAAACCTATACCGTGTTCTAGATACAAAATGTATATTGTATAGTTGATTTATTTCTTTAATATGTGGAGTAACTGGCAGCTCACAAAAAAGTAAAGATATTCTTTTTTTACATTATTTTTATTTTTGATATTGGGTGTGGTACAGATAGCTTAATTTCATAATACTTTTATATTAATGTCATTTTATTTTTTGATTAAACGTTTTATGGCCTTTCAATACTGATAATAAATATATGCCTTATAATATTGAACAGCGTGCATACTGGACTGTTTGAACTTTTAAATTTTAATTATATTGTATGATTGGAGATAAAACAAAAATATTTATATTAGATGTATGTATATTCACATTAATATGTAAGGTATGGAACTAAAGCACAATATGTATTTATAAATTTCCAGTAAATAGAAACATTTAAAAATACCTTATGCTTTGAATCTATTTTCTGTTTGTTGATATTCCACAAGACATTTTATGTAAGGTTCACGAAAGTACAACGTTATTACCACCATTTAATTAAAATAACCATGTATTCCATAATATTACCATGTAATTAAGACAAAATATAATAGACGGCGCTAGTTTGTATTGCTTAGGTTAGCGTTTGCAAATTTTTTAAATGGTATTCATTTATTCTTATATCTATACAGTATAAATTAAATTAATTAAGTATAAAAACACTGATTTATTATAAACGCCAATTAATAAGAATTTCATTGTGGCCAATTTTTAAAGTTATACACTGAATAAAACACGTAAAGAATGAATTTCTTGAACAAACTGCCGTTAGAATGCCTCAAATGGATGTATTTTTAAAAAGTAGTTTTACGCATTTTTAATATTTTGTGGCGCTGTTTATATTTTAATAAATGTGCTGCACGTCTGGCTTTGTTCTGCCAAATATGAGTTTTATTTAATACGTTTTCAGAGACGGGCGAAATTCATCCCAAAATTGAAAGGAAAAGAGTGGCATAAGGATTATAATCTCTACATCGCCAGCCCTTTGGAGCAGTTGGATAATACGAAATATTATAATACTTATAGCGAAAAATAAGTTTAATTTTATTTAATAAAAAAGGCGAATTGTGTGTGTTACTCCTGGAAAATCTGCCTACCCTCTCGCGGATACAGACATGGTTTTGTATATCAAGGTAGCATACTTCCGTTCTTGTATTTTTTATCAGAAATATTATTTGAGTAGAGGGTAGTTAGTTGCCATTTGTGTTATCGTCGCTGTGATAAATCAGTGAGGACGCCTCCGAAGGCGATGCGTGCTGCGCCTCGGATCTGTCGTTTTCCAGCAGTTTCGTGGATAATCTAGTGTTTGCGGTGTGTAGTGCTATAGACCATCATTCTCGAGCGACGCGTATCCAGCTTCGAGAGCGGTACTCCAGTAAGTAGATATGACGCAATACCTACTTGGTGTTGAATTATTATTAATTAATTGTTGATTTCGGCCCTCTGTGCCTATTTATATTGGCGAAGTAATGGAATTAGGTTATTTTTAAACTCTTGGTTGTGCAATTTAAATTTTACTGTGTAACCGAGTACAATAGTGTCGAGGGGCATCACATTTTAAAACGTACATGTTCATTATCTACCATTATCATAGTCATGTTTGTGCTGTGTAAGGTATAATGATTGGTAGCAATGCGTTAGACGTAGGCAGTAAAGCCTGTGGTAAAACGCAAGGCCGCGGGTTATGTCCTCCCGTGGAGGCAAATGTTGGAGTGGGAGATAAATATTTACGTTGGTTGAGGGTTTTACACGAGCCTAAAGATGCTTATAGTTTTTGATCATAACTGCACCATAATATGATTGCTTCGTGAAAATATGTGTGAGATAGACATTGAAATGATAATAGTTTTTAAATAAAAGGAGATGGATAACGGTGGGAAAGGCGCGAATTTTAAGTATAATACCCCCTATCTATAACTATTATTTTATACTTATTGAATTCTTAATTAATGTATGCTATTTGTTTTATGTATTTATACAATGCGATATGCTTATCCGCCCGTTTAGCGCCCATAATTGGTACAATGCATCCAACGGCTATGCCACATGGAGGAAAAATATCTTAATTATTGTAGACAGAACATTTTAGAACAAAGAAAATAAATAAATACACCAAACAGTCACATACATAGTCCTGACCCCACATTAAGATCAATTAAGTCTTGTGTCGCAGGTATCAGAAACTACTAACCAACTGCGCTACGGAGGCTGAAAGAAAGAAAGAAAATAATTCTGAGTGAAAGAAGAAATCATTTTGATTTTAAAAGCCATTTAATCTCCCTTCAAAGCTTTTTGAATGATCGCCTGTCTGAGGAGGGAATTGAGCTCGCCATGTGGTGAACAAATCCTTCATTTTACGGTAGGTACCTATTAAAAGCCTAAACCGTAAGGATTATTTTTTTCCAAATAACAGCATCTTGATTAAAAGGAAGCCCATGAAATTTTACATTTTAAAATTTCTGGAAAATAAATTATTCTTAATTTCTTTGAATTTGCTGTGATTCCAACCCATGGTTTTATGACTTTAAAGTATTTACTACTAATTAGGATGTCCTTTATAATGGCTAGAATACCCGTTATCAAGACCTATACAAGTCCGGGTTTCGGGCAGAGCCAGTGTATAATTCGAGGACCCCAAATAATTACCGATCGGCAAGGGATAATCATATATCGGGAACTTTATTAGGTCTGCACTTACCACTTTACGTTGTTACTTTACGTGCCAGTGGAAACCATCGTTATTTTGTTGCATATTTTGTACTTTAATAGTTAGATTGAGTGGGAAGTTTCCTTATACCTTCCATCCTCGGTTCTTATAGCATTATAATATTATATTTTTGGTTCCCCACCTTCACGACTCACGTCGGCTTAAATAAATACCTCGTTCTGTTACCCACAGAAAAGAAGGTATTTATGTATATATCCCCGATTATTTTAAATATGTACACAGTTTTATATATAGTGTAAAATAAAATGAAATTAATAGAGTTAATGTTGCTGTCCTTTTCGTGCCCTGGTTAATTATTATTTTGAACGTTATGTGTGTCTTGTGGGTATAGTGAGCGTTGCGTTGTAACAAATACGGTGTCTCCTAGTACTTTACTGAGTATGGTTGATGTGTGTATGGCTGCTTGTTTTTGTAAGATGCTGATGTTAATATTACAGTTTAATTGGTCAATGTACTTGTTAATGCTTTTAGCAACTATTCCTGTTGCGCCTATTACTATGGGTATGATAATCGCTTGTGTATTCCACAAACGACTGACTTCGTTTCTCAAAAGGTGATATTTGCTTAATTTTTCTATTTCCTTGGCTCCTATGTTATAGTCAGATGGTACGGTTATGTCTATTAAATATGTTTTATTGTTATTTTTATCAATGTAAATAATATCAGGTCTATTGTGTGTTACAGTGATATCTGTATGAACTGGGAATTCCCACAGGATTTTAGCGGATTCGTTTTCTTTAATTTGTGGTTGTGTTAGGGTTTCTTTCCACCAGAAGTCCGATACCTCTATTTTGTGTTTTCTTGCCAAACACCAGTAAACGTATTGCACGAGGTTGTTGTGGCGCCTGACGTAATATGTGCCTGCTAGCTTTTCACACCCTGATATTATATGCTGCGTTGTCTCGTCTTTATTGGCACACAGGCGGCACTTTCCATCTATTTGTTCTTTTAAGATGTCCCTTTGGTGTTGACGCGTTATAACGGCTTGATCCTGGATGGCAAATATGGATGACTCTATCTTAGGGGCGATGTGTTGCTTTTTAATCCAGTCGAAAGAAAGCTCCTTATTTACGTTAGCCTGGTCCAAAACTTTCTTGGGAAATTGCCCATGCAGTTGCTTGCTTCTCCATCTATCGTTGCGGTTCTTGATTATAGCTAGTTTTATCTCCTTCTCTAAATGTATGTTTCCTTGTGGTAAGTGTAGTTCTCTTTCTATGGTTTGGGCCTCATTAACAATTGAAAATTTATCTTTATGTTTATCGTGTTCTATTATTGCTTTTATTAGGTAGTCATGTTCGCCTATAAGATATTGTTTATATTTAAGTATTTGTGTTTTATACATATATTCTACATTAATTAACCCTCTACCTCCTTCTGATACCGGTAAATATAATCTTTCTACATCTGCTTTCTGTTGATGCGCCTTGTTTATTGCTAATAATTTCCTAGTCTTAGTATCTATTTTCTTTAAATCCGAAGTTTTATAGTTTATAATACCAAAAGTATATAGCAGAACTGGTATGGCGTATGTATTTATTCCTTTTATTAAATAGCGCGAGTTTAGGTGTGTATTCAATAATTTTTTGATTCTTCTAAAATACTCTTTAGTTATTTGTTCTTTTATGGTACTGTGTTCAATTTTTCCAGACTCGTGTATTCCTAAATATTTGTATTTATCTTCTATACCAAGCTGCTTAATCTTTTCTCCGTTTAACAAAATATGCCCTTCTCCTGTTGCTTTACTTCTTCGTCCTGAACTTATGTTAAGTATATTGCATTTATCTAAACCGAATTTCATACCTATATCACTAGTAAATATTTCTACGCTATTTAATAATACTTTTAAATTATTACTATTGTTTGAATATATTTTTAGGTCGTCCATGTATAACAGATGATTAATATAAACATTATTTTTTAGCTTGTATCCTTTCCTATCATATTTGTTAAGTATGAATGAAAGGGGATTTAGTGCTAAACAAAACAGTAAAGGCGAGAGAGAGTCACCTTGGAAAATTCCACGTCTTATATAAATAGGGTCTGTAGTGATTGTGTCGCGATGTCCACGGGCTGTCATGACTACTTTCCATGCAGGCATAGTTAACTGAAGAAACCTTTTGATGATAGGTGGGCATTTATAAATGTCTAATACTTTGAGGAGCCAATTATGAGATATACTATCAAACGCTTTTTGATAGTCTATCCAGGCCATGCTTAAATTCTTTTGAGATTTATGTGCGTCTTCTAATATAGATTTATTAACCATCAGGTGGTCCTTGCAACCTCTTGCTCCACGTCGACATCCCCGCTGCTCTACTGCTATTATATTGTTGTCATGACAATGAGTGTACAGTGTGTTGGTTAAAATTGAGGTTAATAATTTATACATTGTGGGCAAACATGCTATTGGTCGCCAGTTTTTTGGGTCTTCGGTTTGTTCATTTTTGGGTATTAGTATGACTGGACCAGTAGTGAACCAGTCTTCTAGCGCTTCTATTCCTGTAACTATTTTTGTATATACTAAAGCTAAATATTTGTGAGTACTAGTGAAATATTTTATGTAATAGTTGTGTATTTTATCTATACCCGGTGTTTTCCAATTTAACATTTTCTTTGTAGCAGACTTTACGTGTTCCTCTAATATTTCCTCAGTATTAATGGTACGTATCTCATTGGATGATTCTTCTACTTTATTTATCCAAGTAGCTTCGTTATTATATTGTATGGGATTAGATAATATGGACGACCAAAATTCCTCTATTCCTACTTTACTTGGGAGCTTAATATCTCTAAAGCTTTGGCCTCCTAAGCTTCTATATAACAAATGTTCATTTTCGTTAAATAATTTATTTTGTTCTTTTTTAGTATTAATGTCTTCATATCTCTTTATTCGTCCTGCTAGTGCTTTAATCTTTTGCTTTATAGTTTCTATTGCATTTTTCTGATCATTATCAGTCTGTATGTTGAACTTTCTATATAATTTATCCTTAATTTTTATCATTCGTCGTGTATTTATTCCTCTGTCTATCTCTATTAATTGCCCTAAATCCTTTCTATATTTATCTATTTTAATTTTTATCCTTTTCTTCCAGGGGGGTTCTGATTTAGTTTTTAAAGTATTTTTAGGTGCGTAAGGTATTTGTTGGTTTTTCATTATTAATGTTTTAGCAGCTGCATATATAATATTATTTATTTCCATCAGAGAATTATTTGTTATTAGAAGATTAGGTAAATACTTATTTAATATATGAAAATTTTGTAAAAAATGTTTATTTATTTTAGCTTTTGGTAGAAATAGGCGATCAGGAAGCGGTGTTTCCTTCGTTGCAGCTAGTATTTGTAGAAAATCTAAAATAAGCGGGTTCTGATCTTCATTAACCTCTATATTTTGTGTTAGGTGCTCTATAGCCTGTGCTTGTTCTGGTGTGTTATATATAATATGGTCTGTATTTAATGTTTGTGGTATAGTGTCTTGTGTAGGTTGCTGATAAACATCGTAGACGTTTCCTTCACGGTTTTCTAATGATTCTGAATCTACAGCCTGTTTTTGTATTTCATCTAATAGTTCTTTTGATATAATATTCTGTTTGATTATCCTACGAGCTTGATTTGATAAGGTGTTGCCATTAAACTTATGTATTTTTGGGTTATTAGGATTCCTCTGAGTAAAAATTTGCTGTAATCTACTTATATATCCTGATCCTTCTGCTTTTGCTTGAAAATAACAAAACATAAGTTCTTGTAATTCTTCTGTTGACCACTTTTTTCTCTTATCATTGTTTTCATTACTTGTGGTCATTGCAGATGAGCCGACAGAGCTTGTGGGTGGTGCCCTACCCTGCAAAACATCATCTGTCCCCTCCCCTTCCCGTAGGTCGGCTTTAATATCTTCGGGACTCCCGACTCTCGCCCGCCTGTTCAGCTGAGAGCCGCTGACGGTTCGCATACTGTCACGTCCAGCGTCAGCTCCAGACGTGCCCCGACGATCACCCCCGGGTAGCGACCCTATACGTTCATTTCTTGATTGTCTCTCCATATTGAAGGTGTTGCTAGTGCTCCGTTGGCCATCATAAGTTTTCGCCTAAGGCTATGATGTTCCACCCCTCACGTGGCTTAGATGTTTTAGCCGGACGTGGAGTTAGACTTGTGAGGGGCTTATAGCATTATAGTAATACACCCAATAATACATTTTTCTGTGTTATTTTCCTATAGTCTATCCTATCGTCGGTGGTTGACAGATTATTTTCCTTACGGCAAATTGCTTGATCGGTTCACGTTGATACTGGAAAAAAATACTTCCGATAGCCCTATCCACATCTGCATCCGCAGTAAGTGCTGAACGTAAGCTTAGCTCGAAAATCATGTTCGGGGTTTAACCGACACTCGCTAGTCCCTGAAATTGAAAAGCAGGTTATGAGCGTAGGATGTAGTTTCTCGCGGTTCATCATCATCATCATCATCATCGTCATCATCATCATCAGCCCGTTGCTGTCTACTGCTGGACATAGGCCTCTCCTAAGGTGGCGCTACAGAGCCCGGTCTGCTGCTTTACGCATCCAGTCGCTGCCGGCCCTCTTGTGCAAGTCGTCCCGCCATCTGGCCAGAAGACGTCCCACGGTTATGACCTTGTTATTCGTCATCAGCTTGTCATTTCAGTCGCTGTCTATGCGTTAGGTTGTTCCGCTATGGGTCGGTCGCTACTTCGTTAGCTAGCAGGTGCAACGGTATATGGTGGAGTTGATAATTAGTTCCAGTTTCAGCTCGATCAATGCCGTGTGCGAGATGGCCACAATGTCAATACCCTTTAGAAAAATAAAAACCGCATAATCTCTTAGTCGTTTGCGTTGTTCATCCAGATACCAGCACATGTCTGGTTGCCATTTTATGTGGTTTATACCGTAGAAGTATACGGAATAAGTTGGTTAACATTGAACTCCAAGCATAGGAACCAAATTAAATTGGGTGGCCAATACCTAATAGTGGGTGCGAATAAAACTTCAACATTATAATTTATACAGTTTGTTTATTTCATCGGAATAATTCTTAAACATTACGATGATTTTGTCTCATTATTTACGTTCCGTTTCACGTGGTCAATAAATATATTATACAATTCTATTCCGCTTAAGTACTCATTAAGTACCAATACCACACATTTATCAACGGATATATTAAAATGTGACAAAACTGGATTTATTTAATTATTTTACAATTTAATACATCTTAATGTATTTAATTTTCTTGTCTTTGAAACGAAACAAGATGTCGCAGTTGCCACGAACAAAAATATAAAGTGCATATTACTGCGTAAACAGAAACGTAACAATTTATTTATATTTTTGTTGTTGGCGACGCGATTGAGAATCTACATAAGTACGTAAGTATTATCCACATAAAATTGTGTGATAAGGAGAAAGTCCTAGTTATTACATTGTATATTGAAACTTATTTAAGAAAATATGTTTTTAACAATAGTCTTCATTGGAATGTTTTCGATGTGTTATTTCGTTACAATTTATTTAGAGGGAGTCCGACATATTGTTGAACTCCGCCATTTTGTGACGCTAACTCTATCCACGTGGTTTTCAGGGGAAATATACATTTTGGCCCACAATTTAAGTAAAATTAAGTTGTGTAACGAGACATATTGTTTGTTACTTATATAATTAATAATTAATTTAATAGAATCCACAGATCTCGTATTTTTACAAATTATTAGGCTAATATACAATGGTGCCTTAATTAAAGAAAACTCATTAAAATATACAGTTAGCATCACAAAACTAAGGCAATTCCCATTAGGCATGTGACAACTTATAAAATTATCATCGATTTAACATTAATTCTAAACGATTTACATAGTCTTTCATTGTTGCCTCGAAAATCTTACAGCTCTACAGCGGGCGACAATCAATATGCTAATGTTAGGGTTTATACAACAAGCACGAGAGAGCGACTATCATTTTAGGCCTTTTAATTTTTACTAGGTGGCTTATTTATTTCATTATTTTATGTTATATTTTCGATAAAATATATGATTTACTCTTAAATTAATATAAGGTAAACAAAATAAAAAACGGGGTCGTTTCTATTTGTAAATAGTATTATATTTTGGGTGTAATATTTATTGTCATTTCCTGTTAATTATCGAATTACACAGATGCCTAGGAAAAGTAGACATAAATTAGACCATAAATACAAATTAGGAAAGCAACAAGTTTGTCTCACAAATGCCAGGGCCTTGTAATATCAAACACATTTGCAAGTTGTCGCTGTCTCGTGCCGCAAGGAGACTGGTACTGAAGACATCAACCTTACTAACAATTATTAACCATTACTATAACTTTTAGCGATCAAGAGAAAATAACATGAACTAAAACTGAAGTCTTCAGTACCGAGTAAATTACAGGGTCTATACACGATCAAGCAAAACTTGACACCTTTAACTTACTCATAATCACTGATTCGTTACATACCTTTTCAGCCAGTCTCATCAGTTATATGATTGCGACAAAGCTGTCAGTTTTGTCTGATCGCGGCAAGTGCACGGGGTATATACAACTCGTCTAACACCGGCTACATAGATAAATACTTAACTAAATGTATTGCACGAAAACGAGACATTTAAATACGTGAATGTACATAATTACACTTGAGTTCGTGACACTGTTCGTGGCGCGGTTTGCGGCGCGGCTTGTGGCGCGGGGTGCGGCGCGGCGGGCGGCGCGGGCGGGGCGGGCGAGCAGGGTCAGTATAGGTGCTGGTGGTGCATGGACGCGTCCAGCGGCGGGGGCTCGGTGCCCACGTCGATGTCGCCGGGGCCCTCCTCCTCCGCACCGCACACGCCTGAGGGTGTACGGCTTAGACCACGCACCTGGAATTGTGAATATAAAAATTGAATGTATTAAAAATGCGTAGACATTTATATCCTTATGTTGCGATAGTTTTTGCGAAAGACAGGGCACCGGCGGAGGAGACAGACACGGGCGAATGCGTCTTGGCAGTGTCGCTAGACATCTTCTACACGATTAAGTTCTCGCAGAAGGTAAGCATGTCCAGCATGTCCTGCCATAACCTCAGACTCTCGAGACCATGCAAGGCATCACGGCCGAGAGCGAGAAGTCCACTCCAGTGGCCGCGCATAGAGATGCGCGCTCCTCTTCCCAGGCTGGGCACTCCGAGAGAGTGTGCTGGGCTGTGTCCTCCGGACAGTTTCTTCGTTCTCGCCACCTGCCACAGGTATCTACCGTAGGATATACCTACCTGTCCTAGAGAACAATAACTGGGCAGGTGCCACAGCGTGATGACGTTGCATCTGACGCAGGTATCGTCGGAGCACGGCTGCTTCGGCAGATATCTGTGGCAGGTGGTGAAAAGGGAAGATTCCACCCTATGTCACCAAATTGGGACAACTGTCTGGAGGACAGACCTGAACACTCTCTCGGGGTGAGCAGCCTGGAGAGCGTACAGCTCTCCGCGCAGCCGTCTGAGTGGACTTCCCGGTCGCAGTCGTGAGTCCTTCCATGGTCGAGAGTCGGAGGTCATGGCAAGCCACGCTCACCTTCTACCAGAACGTAATCTCGCAGAAGGAGAGCGCGGATCGGGATCGTGAGCAGAACGATGCTGCCCGCCGGCGCCAACCGAGAAGGAGGCGCCGGGTAAATGAAGATGGCAGACACAGCGTATCCGCCCAGTGGTCGAGGGGCGTCAGAATTCTGTCTGTCCTAACAGGCGACTAAAAGGGGTTATCGGGGCTGCTGGGCACACAGCAGGGGCTGAGCGCTCGCGTTAGGAGCGACATCGAGATGAACGGCAGAACGCGTAGCGCAAAACCATTACTGATGCTTTCATTAATGCCCCCACTTACAACTATTTGCGTTTAAGATATTATGAATGTTCACGACAGATAAAATGCTCAGTCGACAATCTCAGAGTAGCTATAGACGAGGGCGGACCGCCCCCGCAGTGTGCCAAGCGACCCGGATGACCACTTTTGGTCGCCACTTACGACGGGCAGGTGATACCTTACACCCAACCACAGAGCAAAGGCGCCAGTTGAGCCATTTAATATCCAGCGCCTTCTTCTTTCCAGGCGGTGGCGAGCGGGATGGTACCACTGATGATCCGACTCCCCACTTTCTCGACCATGGAAGGAAAATCGGGGCCGTGTGCGAATCCTTTGAATTTTCTTAGCAATTGATGTTAGTTTATTGATACAAGAAGAAGTTGTATGTCAGCCAAAACTAAATTCAAATGACTCGCCTTCATTTTAAAAGTAACAGCCTTCGTTGTCTCGGGTGGCACCACGAAAAGCATCGAAACGTCGGGATGTTATTCAAAGTAGTAATTATAGTGTTCTGACCTGCAGCAGCAGATTATTGTTGAGCAGGCGCGCCTGGTGCTCCTGCGCCTTGGCTCGCAGGCAGGCGATGCTGTTGTTGCGGAAGGCCTCGGGGTCGTCGTACACGTCGCGGCCGGGCTCGGGCGACGCGCGTCCCTTCGCCGACGACGACGCCGTCGTACTGCTCGCCGGGGAACTTTGCGCCTGAAAATATAGGGATTTAGTGTGGAGCTCTGTATAGAATTGAAAATAAATGAATTAATATATTACTTTCGAAAGTATTTTATTATTTATTTCTGAAGCGAAGTACGTGGTGGCCTGTTAATAACAAACTGGACACGGCAGTCGAAAGTTCAATCCGAGGGCACATCTGACTTCGGAATCATTTGTGTTTTTATAACAATAATCAAAACGCTCTATAGCGTAAGGAAACCAACATAAATTAACTTTAGCGATTTGTAAGAAGTGCTATGTTAAGTATGGGAAGTCCATCCGCCCGCACTGAGGCAACGTGGTGGATCATGGAGGCCGGTGTCCTGCAGTGGGACATTATTCATATAATAATATTTTTCGGCCATCTTGAAGTGTAATATGGAAAATGTAACGAGCTTTTACAATTAAAAGCAAAAGAAATTATGACCTTCCAGTTGACGGGCCGAATATGGTGCTAGAAAATCGTGAACAACAATATTGAAGTGATTCCATAATTTTAATATTGACTACGGTCTCAATTTTCATAATATATTTAATTGGTGTAAGATGGAGTAATTATTCCCGTTAATACTTTTGATATTTACAAAAAGAAAAAAATAAACGTCCGAAACAACTACACGATTACTGGTTGTACGTATATATTAAATATCAAATATTTGTCACTGATTTATCGATGGCTCTCGCCTCTAAGGTAAACTGCCCTAACTGCAAAAACCATTTACCAATTTGGGTCATATCTTGTAGACTACTTAAACGTTTTTTTATGAAATTTGCATTTAACATACGCCTTTTTGCCTAAAAAACAATTTTGGATCTAGACAACGAATTTTTGTTTGTTTTTAATAGGTTAAACTAAAGCCATTGCGCAAATAATAGGAAAAAGGCCTTTAAGCGGTAGTTTGTCCATATACAATGGAGCTATCGTTATATCGATGGCCAAATCTATGTATTCTAAACACCATATTTACCTTTTGTAGACCAATATTAGATATTTTTATCAATATACTTCATCAACAATAACCATCAGGAGCATTGCATTTGTGCCTATACATATGTCCCAGTTCTG
Source organism: Deilephila porcellus (assembly GCA_905220455.2). Taxonomy (NCBI): domain Eukaryota; kingdom Metazoa; phylum Arthropoda; class Insecta; order Lepidoptera; family Sphingidae; genus Deilephila; species Deilephila porcellus. Next base: position 355,421 of record LR999984.1, on the reverse strand, counting down.
AATATTCTATCAGCATTGCACTTCTCATCTGTTTGCTCCTTTGCCTAACTAAAGCGCCATTTACATAAGGAGAGTGACTTGCGGCGAGAATAGTATGCCATTTTCGCATGTCATGGCCATAAGATTACCATGTTCTGACAACGTTCACACGATGAAACATTTTTATTAGTAATTAGTGGAAACTTTGCTGGATTGAGTATTATTATTTTAACTTGTTTATAGGTACTATTGTTCTGTTTGTTTCCCAAAGGTTAATAAAATAAAAAATAAAATATTCTTACGATAGTCGTATCTTCCAGAAAAACCTGCGAGAAACTCTCCCTGTGTGAATCTGTGTGAATGGAGCTTTAAGAAATAACCACCACGTAAATGTGTCACACCAGAATAATAAAGGAGGTAGTACTAACCTGGTTGTCGTGGTGGTGCGGCGAGGCGGAGGTGGCGCGGTCCTGGTCCGGCTCCGACCCCTCGCGCTCCGAGCCCGACTCCTTGAGGTGCCGGGCCGCCTCCAACGACTTGCGGTGCATGCCTGTCATGCCAACAATACGGCGTTCCATCAGTATCACATTCAACTCAACACGAGTGTGAGAAATATTAATAAAAGTTGGGAAATAATTTTTGTTTTATTTGGGATGGAGGCTTTACCTCTACAATTGTCTATATATATCTCTAAAGGTAAGAAAGACATTTCGTTTGGTTGGGCATATTTGAATCGTTAAATTATACTGTTGATTAGGAACGTTGTGCAACTGTTAAGAACCGAGCCGAGAATACTTAGAAACATGAAATACTTATCGCGCTATTCAGAACAGACGACTTTTACTATTTGATGAAAGAGTGATAAATATTCTCGAACACTTATCATATGCACTTTTTCTTTTACATGTTCAGACTATCTAAAAATTAAAGAAATACTTGTTGATAAACAAGCTTGTCTCGGCTTAGAGTAAATCCATGGCTACCCATTTCGCTGCCAACAAGCATGCTTTGATTAATATTTGTAAGTCAAATACTAAGATTTACAAATATTAATCAAAGTAGAAACCCAGCTTGACTATAATGATCATCATGTTAGGGACATCAAAGTATTAATTAAAGCAACATATTTATAAAGCAATGTCTGTGTGGCATCTTTGTTTTATGTAAAAAGTATTTTGTAATTCATATTAGAATAATACACTATATTCTTCCGCTATAACCATGTTTTACAGTCAGTATCCAAAGGACAGTATGATAGTCATGCAAGGTCTTGCAGACACCAACTAAAGAAGATTACATATTTCGATAAAATATGAAATAATTGTATTTTTTTATAACCGAAAACCTTTTCAAATTTTTGACGATTAGTCACAGATAATATAGTTCAGTATGCACCAGTTTAATAAACGAAATTTTAACCATTCAAACGATCCTGTTAAAAACTAGCAATACATTGTCAGGATATTCTAGAGCTATGAGTACCGAGTAGTAAACCGTTAAGCTGCAGGCGGCGGTCCCAACGATCCGCGCCGCTCGTAAAACTAGCGTATGTGAGCTGTGTTTTAGTGTTATGCCATCTAGTCTGTCATGAGATTATACAGATTTTATGATGTTTTTTCTATATTGAGGAATTTTTAATAAGGCTAAATAAATTTATTTCCTCGAATCTAATATTGATCGTGGGCATTAGGTTTGATCCAAAATAAATACAAACTTTTAGTTAGTTTAAAGAGAGACGTAGATATTTATCAAAATATCGTAAAAGCTTTCAATTTATTATCAATAATTATAATGCACCAATGTATGTTTTGACAGCGCGCAATTTGAATTTACACAGGTCATACAATAGTTTAAAAAAATGTGGAAATCATTGGGAGAGGCCTATGTTCAGCAGTGGACGTCCTTTGGCTGATGGATGGATGATGATGATACAATAGTTTAAACAAATATGCATAAATATTATTTTTCCTATGAAAAAACAGAAAGAAATATTTATCAAAATCAAAATCAAAATATTCTTATTTCAAGTAGTCTTTTACAAGATCTTTTGAATCGTTAATTTCTGCTACCACCGATTCGGAACGTGTTGTAGCTGTGAAGAAGAAACGGGGCAAGAAACTCCCTCAGCAACACGAACTGTCTTCTTTTTTTTTTAAAGGCCAGTTTAAAATAAAATGGTTGATTTATATAACAAGATTTATGTCACAATATTGTCTGTATATATAATTTTATTATGTTATTTGTTCTAATTTTAATAGAAATTGAGCAATTTATTCCCAAGCAGTTTTGTCTTCCATATAGTCAGAGATACTATAATATGCCTTTTTACACAGCTTTACTTTAATTATATTTTCATCCGGGCAAATCCGCGCACATCAGTCGGGTCAAAATAATTTGGTAATGTACTCATGGGACTGTCATCGGCCGGTTCCAATGTAACTTTAAAAGTACTCAATATTTTAGTTTATTATTTTATCCGTAGCAAAGACGAGTATTTTGTTTCTAAACTTAACAAACTGCTATACAGTACATCAGGTTATTTTTAAGTAAAGTCAATATTTTCTTCATAAGCAGTAAAAGTTTTGATAGAGCAATAACTATAATAATTGGTTCTAAATAAACTACTTTATATTATTAAATTTACAACGGCAAACTTTGGCACTTCTTTTCCTTTTATTTAACATGTTTAAAAAATATACATATTTGCTAGATAGTAAATAGCATCGAGAAACCACTAAAGTTTGTGTTTATGAAGGCACAAACCGCTATATCAAGAAAAATATTATTCGAAAAAGATCAAAGTTTACACACCTACAAAATATTTAAATTGAATAATGGTATTTCGTTCCCCGTATACGTGGTACAAACGGCCCCTTGAAGCGCTCTCGTGGCGACAACTAACACTACGCGCCGACGGGTTGACATGAGGGATAGACACCTCGTGCGGGTATTCCATAAGCGATGCCGTCATTAATATTCAACGCATTACAGGCGGTTCTACATATCTGTTTGTTTTCATTTATGAAGGGTATTTTATCCATTTCCTGCATAAGCATTAAAGATTCAGTGAAATTTAAATTAAATTCAGCAAGCAATTTAAAATATTTTCTAGATTTCTTGACTCATCTGAAGTTGCAAAATGTTAAAAATAAAAATGCAATAAAAAAGTATGTATTTATTTGTTGCATTTTGGACATAAATTCATCGAAAGTTCCAAATGTAACAAATATTATGTGAACTGAACTAAATAATAAGCTGAACTAACTTGTTTCTGCGTTTCGTGCACCCCTTTAGAATGTGATTTTAAATTTTATTAAATGTATTAATGTTATAGCACAGGTCATCTGATGGTAAATGAGCACTGCCGTCCATGAACATCCTCTACGCTGGATCATGGATGTGTTGCCGGACCATCAAATTGAGGGGAGGGCGGGAAGGAAAAAAGATTGGAAGAGGATCCCCTTATTGGGCATCCGGCAATCTCACTCGGTGTACAAAACGTGACAGAAACGCTGTCGCTTCACGTCGATCTCCTGTGAGACAGTGGTACCTCCCCAGACGAGCCTGCCCGTTCACGCTGACAACAGCGTGGCTCTATCACTTCCAAAATTATTCATGAAATTTGTGTTAAAATTACCCACTAAATACTGTAAAAGTTTCGCGAAAAAATCCACAAGTAGTTACTTCAGTTGAAATCTGAACGAATCTATTAAATTACAATCATCGCATTTCTTCCCAACTACCATGAGGCAATTTTTCAAAATTCCCCTCTAGATTGTATTAGTGGCCAGCGAGGGGCAATTGTAAATAAACTGAATCCCACGTACGTGCCTGTCTGGTCTCGGTTTAATATGAGTGCGTGGTAATTTTATGAGATTTTTACAGCGCGCTCTCTCGCAGCCTGAATACTTAATCCGTTATTTATGTCTGTTGCGTGATGGCGCGGTGTTTGCGAGCCAGCAGCCACGCATGTCCACGTTCCGAGACAATAAACTTCACTTGATGAATTCTGAGTCTAAGTGACATTTGGTTAGCAATCGGATATTTATAAATAAATACTTTATTGTACACCACAGAAATATTCAGAAAAAAAACACGTAAAGCGCTTAAATATGTACGTGTAACAATCAACGGTCTTATCGCTGTCGGCGATTTCTCCCAGACAACCTTAAACTTGACTGGAATGAACGGAAGCACGGAAGAAATTGGTGTTTATCACGGTCATCGGATAGTTAGATGTCTGGTGTTATCTAATCTGATCTTTGGTGATTAGTGCGTTCAAACCAAAACTTAGCAGAGTTTATACCTACATTTGGCGGCAGGAATACAGGAAGCGGTTGACAAAAAGGTATACTCGATAGTGACTTCGATTATACCCAAATATCTGTTACAAAGGTGTATGGAATGTGTTGAAGCACAGCGTTAATAATTGCTACAAAGTGTTTTAACATCGATTTGTCTACAGATGAAGAGCAATATGCAAGTCGTAGAAGCAGAATTTGAAAGACTAGAGGGCAGATATTTAAATAATTGCATTGAGAAATGTTTGCTTCCCAAACGCGAAAAGACTGTTGTATTCTTTCTCCTTACTATAGATAACAGTAAAACCCATTTAATGCCATTAGAGCTACTTTCCATATATTGCTGAAGGCACGGGCTGTAGTTTCCCATTCTAGCCTACTGACTCAAAATATTGAAGAATTTTCAGTCCCTTATTTTACTAGAGATTGTGAACATATATTAAATCGAGAAGAGATACTGAATTAAAACATTATTGAATATTATAGATATAATCTAATCTATATAAACCGATGGAGACAAATAATCAACTCTAAATGCGGGACATCCAACGATGACCACGATCCTCAGTCACGAGGGATCTACTGCAGAGAGAGAGAGATATATAATCTACCAAAAGGAACTATCCTCTAAATATAAACAACTAAAGAACCCAGATGTGTTACACCACAGACCACGTATAACTAGACTGGACCCTAAACTACCATACAGGGTGGTTAACTGGTCATTAACTGGCGAGAGAACGGTTTGATTTGTTGGAGGGGAGGCGGGGGCGGACATTAGCGCCGGACGCAAGTTTACCCATTAACACACTGAACAACCGCGGAACACGTATAAATCCTGTTGATTTACTCCGCCGCTTAGTTCAGCCAAACTACCACGCGATTAGTCCCTGTGTTATTGTAGAGGAGCGCGGGGAATCTATGCGGGATTGTTTATTACTGAAGTGGTTGCGAATAAACGGTATTTTATACATTTGGCCTTTTCATTGATTTTCATGTCGGCTAACCCAAATCTATAATTACAGGGTATGGACTCAAATGTGCCTCGCTAAGATTAACTTCGTTTTAAAAATCTAGCTACATGTATAGCAGTAAAATTGGCTTTAATTAGACCTATGTATAAAGGGCTTTCTTTTAAAAAAGTATTGAACAAGTGTGAAATAAAAAGGTATTATACAGGGTATATCAAGACTGCGACCGAAAACGGGTGCCTGATTATTTAATATTAGACAAGAAGGCTGCTTGTATGCTTTTTCTCGAATAAAAACCAATAAATAGATATACAGGAAATTAAACAAAAAAGAAAGTTAATGTATACGTGGAACTCATATTAAAACACCGTATATATCATATTACCATATACTTATATCGTGTTATTTAAAACACCATAGGTAACTAGATTGATCTATTCAAATAGGGAACAATTCAAAGTTTTCTTTAACTCCCTGTTTAAAGAATAAGTTTGTGAAATCTTTTTAGTAGATATAATTTACGAGTTTTTAAATAAATATTTCGGTTCAAAACGGTAATTTTAATATTATGTTTCTTTGTCATCATTGTTATAAAAAATGTAGTCATAGAAATAATTTAATCACCGCTATAAATTAATGTTTTAAACGTTTTAAAAGGAAACATATTACAGCTACGATTATTTAATGTGCCTTGTACATAAATATGTATTAAGTCGTTAATTAGACTTTCTATGGTTTTATTTGTTTATAAATAAGTACGAAATCACGTTTCTCGGTTTGTCAATATTTCGAACAGCATGGAATCAACGGATCCAAATGATGTTTTCCAAATATCCTTTAGACCGATTTGGGAGACTTAAGTCAACTTAATCCCTTAGTTCTTTTATTTTTTTAAACTCGTAATGTACAGGACTTTTGGGATGGATTTGGAAGTAATTTAAGGACGAAATCCTGACTAGAATCAATATTTTATAGGACAGGTCTTATGTCTACCACTCGATAAATCTTTTACGCATGGAATTATTGCAAGATCAAATCCTCTCCTCAACAATTGGACTCTTAGGTCTCTCCAACAATCATGGCAATTATCCATCACCAATACTCTTAAAGCCAGCGACACTTGAATCACAGTTACTCGAGCCATCAAAGCCCGACGCGGCGCATCTCCAGCGTCTCGCAAGCGTTCAACAGCGTCTATAATATGTGCGGTCGGCACTTTGTTGCTGCATTTTTCACTCCACCTAATGGTTTTGAAGTTGCTCGTGTCATTTGGTCGTGAGATGAAAGTGACGTACAAAGCGAGAGGGTAATAGGCAGATAATTCCATAAGAATCCAGGATGGATCCATTTGCCGTGCGAGTGCGCCTTTATATTTAATTGTTATCAGTCTGCTTTGATGTGCCGTTTAGTGTGATTGATACATTAGTGCTTTTAGTTGTTACTCGGAATATTCAAAGTAGGTAATTGAGAAAAATCGCGCCAGCTTCACTGCGGCTTGAAGGGGCTAGAACATTTAATGTAAGTGCCTGCGCTTTATAAAACGACCTTTTGTTAAGACTAGTACTAGTATTCGGAGAGTAATCGATAGAGAATCAATAGTGATTAAGAGAAACACCTTTAATTAAATAATTGTCTAAACAGGAAAGTCTAGCCGAGCTAAAATTTAAATGAAACATTTCATATGTTCTGGTATTTCATAATTCTCTAAAAGGTTGTTTTAAAAACCTTTTTTTCCATTTAATTTAATCATACTTAATTGTTTTAATAACTCACCTCAGCAATGTCAAAATGCAAAATTTAATTATGCCAGAACCACTTCCAAAAGCATTTCAACTAAATACGGCAAAAATGCATCTTAAAGAATAATTAGATTCTTACAAACCAACGAATAAATACGTCACAAGTGCACACAGAACCTATCTACTGTTGACAGGTAGCATTATGTAATCATAATAAATAGCGGCGCGGGGCGGCGGGGCGCGGGGGCGTGGGGCCCCGGGACCGCGTAAATACGCTCTGAAAAACCGCGCACTACAACTAAGTACATAATTAATATGTACGCGCCGCGTGCCAGCCCTTAAATCCGCGTTAATCAAGCCTTAGACAATGCGGCCGCCATCTTGCCGCGCACGCCCCTCGCCCGCGCCCCGCGCAGCCCCGCGCGCCGCCCGCGCCCCTCGCACGCCCCCCACCGGGCCGCGCGGCCGGCGCCCCCTCCGCGGGGACGCGCGCCCCCAACGCAGCCTTAAGGGGAGAACTTAGGCTTTATTAATTCATATCTCCAGATGTCGTTTAGCATGTTTTTGTGGCGCGACTTTGGTATTTAAATTTAATTTATGAGGTGCCTGCACGCTATGTACTGATTAACGTCGTTTGTGTTTCAATATGCAATTATGATGTTTGTTCGTCAAGTGCTCGTAGACGCATCGTAGGCGCACGCTACGAGTGGCTACGACCCATCTACGGCTACGAGATCACTTGAGAGAATTTTGAATTGTACGGCTGTTCATCAATTATAATAAATGAATATCAATTATAATCATATACTAATAGACAATAGCGATTTGATAGAGGAAATAATATTAACATTTATTGATAAAAAATATTATTGTAATAATTATAATTCAAATTTAATAATATATTGATGTACCAATTAAGTACTCATGAGAGTTTCTATAGTCTTGTATTGAATAAAATACTTATAATTGAATTTAATTTTAAACAAGTATTATAAATACTCCCACTTTTCAACAAAGCAACAGAAGTAACAACCATGGCGTTATTGTATGAAGAAATCTAATAAATAAGAAAATATAGACTACTATACTAGCCGTGTTAGAGATAAAATAAAAAGACATTGTAGAAGTGCAGGGAAACTATTTCAACGCGGACAGGAAAATCAAGAACATATTTTATGAACAATTATAATATGCGAAGGCTGTAGAAGTATTCTAAATAAAATATCGGAGTAAAGTATAGGAAAATAATCCTTTTTTATTCGGCAACCTTGAACCCAGTCCACTTAAACCACTACAATTGAAATCAATTGTGAGAGTATTCCAAATACGAAGACAAATACTGAATAGTGGGCTGATGAGGAGGACCCTGAATAGAACTCATGAAGAGATTGAACGCGGATGAAATGAAAATAAAATATATGGTGTAAAATTAGAATAGCTTGTTTTTCATATTACTGACTATACCTACTAACCACTATAGGTTATGCAAGTTAAGTTAAATTTCATTACAATAGTAAATACAAATCAAGTGATACAAAACAACATTTAATATCGCCGAAGTGCGCACTTTGTATGTCCCAACAGAATGCTTGGAAAGCGATTGCCATATCCACTGTGAAATCTCACAAACACACTTGTCAAGCAAAACACATTTTACATTTGGAAAACAACCTCACGCATCAAAACAAATGCTTTTCTTGTCAGATTTGTCTCAGCATATCCACACGTAGGACCTATGCCGATGGGATAAAGTTCACTTTTCGTTGGCATGGAACATAACCTCAACATGAACCGTAGTTCTTATTTCCAGGTATTAAAGTGCTTTATCCATTGTGCGGCGGAGACAGTGGAGTGCTCTCCCGCGCGGCGAAAAATGAACATCTCTGTTGTTGAGATTAAAAATTATACGTAGCTTTGTTTTGTTGTCGGATGGCTGTAAAGGATTTATGGACTACTAGTGTACTTGGCTCGAGTTTGAAGCAAATTTTTATATTCCTTGGTGTGGAATAGCCGGTTTTGGGACAAACAATCATATTTTATATGACTTTTGGTGACTCATTTTAGTGCTAGACTTTTCTAGTGAACTATCTTGATACTTGATGGTTATGAGTCTGTATGTGAGTATGTACATAAGCAGTGTTCAGTTCCAAAGTTCTTAATTGTCTTTGTTTTAAGTATCATCTTATTAAGAATTACATAAACCAAGAAAATATCAAACAAAAATATGTTAATACAATTTTAAAAGAAAATAATGAAATTGTACTGAATTTCATCACGATCGAAAATGTTTATTGGTCCATATAAGTCTCACCATTGCCTATGAGCATGGTTTAATTCCACTACACTGACCCAATACGCATTGCTAACAATAAAGTTGAGAACCGAATTATAAATTTTCAAATAATATCCCATGAAAGGAAACATCGGGGTAGTTCTAAAAATCATTATGGCGAATTCATTTTAATTTGAATTCAATTCGCTAGTTTTTATAATTGAAATACACACTTTAATGTTTTAAACGAATTACAATTTCAAGCTAAGCTGTCATAAGCTGTTTTTATATAATAACAATTTTCTATTTTAATAAAATGGAATCTATTCTAAGAAGCTTATAAGCAGCCACTAACACCAGAGTCTAAAAAAGAGGCTAACACAAAAGATTTCTTAATTTTATTTACGGAAAATAATTTTGCACAAGAATCCAATTGGCATACTACGTACTATTCTCACTGTATTAGGGAACAGATCCATCATCCTATTTTATCATATTAAAATTCCCTTTAAAATGTGTCAGGACTTTGACAGAAAGCACCTAGCCAATTAAGAACTCTACAAATAGAGTCACGTGACTTCATCAAACAGTATAATTACCCAAAAAGCAGCCTAATCAAGTCCTAAAAAGCTGAAGCCAATTAGTAATATTTACTGGAGCCCTGGCAAATGATTTTGTTCAAGTGTCCGGCCATTTAGTATGTAATGTGTGACTCACCGGGGCGAGGTCGCGCCGCGGTCGGCCGCTACGGGCGCCCAACGTCCGTCACTGCTCTCGACTCTTGAACAAAATCATTCTCGTCAGAACTTGGTCTCGACACCCGCAGAGCAAGGTTTGACATTTTTATTACTTGCTTATTTGGGTATTTTAGTGACTTTCAAATGTAGTCATAAGATAAAAAGTGACTTTGAAATATAGAGCCTTTTTATCGAGGGTAGAGTAAGGTATTGCCAGTAATATTTAAAACACACACAAAGAAACACAACTACAACACACATAAAGACAGTACATTAAGGGAAAATATTTATGGAATACAACTAAATCTAAGAACACATTATTATATAACACGCCAAAAAGAAATATATAACTAATACAAGTGAAATGAATCGATTTATCTTATTTGGATGTACGATCGAAAATAAAAATACTATACAAAATTTTGTAAATTATTATCAAAATAGAAATTATTTTTATCAAATTAAAATCGAGATGATATTTTATAATGCCGCAAAAAGATACTCGTAGTAACTAAAGTTTTACAACCTTAGTAATGAAAAACCTATCATTTAGATTGCGAGACAAATTTTATTTAGTTATATTTTTGTAGAGCAATTCTTTTGAAACTTAGTAATACTGATATCACTAAAAACGTTTCGGAAAATCACAGATTCAACGAAAATATGTTTTCAGCTATTGCAAGGGTGAAAAATCGAATTCACCTATGCGTTAGTATGACATATCTTTAATAATTCATATCGTTATCTACTCGTACTTAGATTGCTCCGTGAAACAAAGCGATGCCGGAGGTTTAAGGAACCTTACAGTTTGGATTGATTTATGGGATTCGAACCCATATCCTGCCATTACTAAACTGACGCATTGCCGTGAGATTAAACTACATCGAATTTCAACTAATCTACATAAACATCGACATCTACAGATCAATGTGAACTTGGCACTTACCTCAAGTAATACTAAGACATAAATTGCTGCTGCTTATTAATCTTACTGACTATCAATCTGGTCCTGAGACTCAAATAGCTAATACAAATGTATTGAACATGTACTTAGGATATACATAAATAGGGAAAAAAATATTATGATGGAATTTTTCATTGGACTATGCCAAAATTGCGAAAATATGCGAACATTCCGCCAACCCGCACTAGGCCAGCGTGGCGGACTATATGGCCTAACCCCTCTCAATCGTACTCTCGATTGTAGGGGAGGCCTTGCAATGGGATGTATTTGGGCTGATACATGCGAACAGTAACGCTAGACAGAAAGGATGGAAGTTCTCAACTCATCAATTATAAGTACTATGAAGGTCCTCGTAATGAACAAGATAGAAAGTTTCTAGTTCTATATAACTCTAGCGTTCGTCCGTGGGGGTAGACAGACGTTCCACTAGTAGCCCCGAAATGTGAGGTAATTTTCCCCTAAGGTGTGACCGAATGTGATTGCCAAGCCGGGAAATCTACAGGTTATCAGTAACAACGGTATATTAATTTTTGGCCTTACATTTGGCAATCATTATGTTATACTATCTCTAACGGTACGAGAGCATTTAAAACTGAATACACTTTGTTGTGCTACGGTAATCTATATACCGACTTTAGACTCTGTACTGAAGTAGTGTGACCCGAATAAATTAATTGATATTTGATATTAAATGCGTGGTGGCCTGTTCGTAAAGGACCAGACGCGGCTGCCTACATGTTCACGGTGGTCGCGGGTTCAATGTGTGTATTGATAGTCAATCACCACGCACTTTAACGGTGAAGGAAAACATCGTGAGGAAACCTGCATACCGTAGCAATTTTAAAGAATTTCTACGGTATGTAAGTCCGCCAACCCGCACTGGGCCAGCGTGGTGGACTATATTGCCGAACCACTCTCAATCGATTCGATTTGTAAAGTAGGCCCGTGCCCTGCAGTGGGACGTATATGGGCTGATACAACAATAACTGCGTTATACACTAATACGTTCCTTAGAAACCACAATAAGCCTTCATTACTCTTCATTAACTGACAGCGGTAAGTAAGAATCACATGTGCTTTTGGTTTAAATTTTAGATTTGTCTAATCACTAATAGTTTTAGTTCAATAACCCATATTAGGCCCATATAATGTGACTAAACGCTACATCCCATCTCATAGTGTAGAGAAAAGTTTGTACCTAATAAAAGATATAGATAATTTAGGCATATGTAGCTTGTGTGAAGGAATATGAATGATCTAGGTATAGCTATAAATGAAAATTATTAAAGCAAATAAAACCTGAGACCATACGCCATATTATTATTTTTTGTATAGTGGATATTTCTTTGAGTCCTACCGATTAACATACAAATTATAATTATCTCGACTTAGTAAACATTCATTTCGCATAGATATATTGAGGGATATAATATAATATTGGGTTCTGTATTCCTACGTTTTAAATTCACAAAGACAGCTACTTCTAATAATATCTAATATCTGACTACATGATTAATACTTTCATCTCTTTTTTAAATTTCTAATTGCAGAATTCTGCCACCAGTTTATTGCAATTCGGAGGTATCAAATTATTGTTGTGTTGAAAAAAAAGGTGTAAAATTATGCAGTCAGATCTCTCGTACTATAAAACTGGAGTACTAATAAAACTATGTAGACCTCGACATAAAATTAAAATAATCTTGTACCTATTAATTTAATGCTTACACAGTATTATGAAATAATCGTGTACACAATACTTAGAAATTATTATGTAGATGAGAAGTATACACCTGCATTTTCATATTTGAATAGTAAATTATAAACATTTAAATATTTCGAGAATGTAAAACATAATTTTATGAAGTCCAGCTTTTTAAAATTATATATTATGTGCGCTGTTTTCGGAATCATAACTAGTAACACAATGTTTAGTTCAATGTATTAATTATTTATTGTACCGAGTATGTTTTTAGGAATGCAACAATATTTTTAACAAAATAAAACCATTCTAATTTCATTCCGACGTTAATAAATTGAATAGTAAATAACCTCAAAGATATAATATATTTTAAAAATGAAAGGACATATAAGCATATCGGAAAAATAACATTCTATTTACTCATTAAGATATCTTTCATAACCCAAACCATCTTAGCCATACACGGAGGCAACAGATATCTCTGTAACAACAATCTTAACAATTCCCTTCCAAAGAAGTGAGTGAGAAACTAAAATGTGTTTTTTTTTCATGCGAATATGCTCATTGGATACCCATGTAGCTTATATAGACTGAGTTTTAAAGATAAAGGTCTACACAGCCGTATCAGCACTCCACTTAACTCTAGGGGGGCTACTACAAACAACGATATTCGATATATCCTGCAATTCCGTGTGTTAAAATCAACTAAATGCCTTCGTTTTCACTCATATCGAAAGATGAAGTGTCGCATAGGCAATATTCATCGACATCGTAGCAAAAACGAAGTCATTAGTATTTCAGTTCGAAGAATCACACAATATCGAATATGGTCGTAGTCAAACCAATATCTGCTATGTGTTTAAAGTTAAATTTTGAGATATAGATTAAAAACATTGTCATGTTAAATTTCATATACACATATAATTTTTTTTCTAACGCTCATTGTAATTATTAGAATCACATAGCGATTTTAATATATGTATGCCGGTAACAAAACATTGGGTGGTAAACTAGTCATATGTAATAGAAAAATGTTGAAATCTCCAAAAAGTGCACACAATAGATATTAGTTTGACAACGACGGTATAGTGTTTTGTAGTAGCCCCCTGGATTCCATGAAGGTACTCACCGAGCAGCCACGGCGCCACCGAGTCGTTCTCCTTGGCGCTGTTGAGGATGGTCTCGGGCAGCGGCAGCGAGTGCCTCACCATGGCCCCGTACAGCCCGTACTCCGCCATGATGGTCGACCGCCCCCAACACTTCTCCGTCTTGCGCCACTTGGCCCGACGGTTTTGGAACCACACCTGGTGCGCAAAAAAATATGTATAATTAATGTTGCAAATATATTTATTAGGGATTCATTTAAAGAAAGTCGATATGTCACGGGTTATTTTGTTAATATTAGAATGATTTCATTGATTAAGTTTTTGTATGAGTTATAAGCTTATTGTCTTTATTCAGTGGCAAAAAACCATAGTAAAAGTGTATTGAAATACTAACATTTACACAATATATGACTGCAGGTGTAATTGTTTATTTATTTAGCTTTGCATAGCATAAAGCTTTAATGTACACTGCATATACAACAAAAAAGTTGACAATAAACAGAAAAAAATTACAATTGGCAGTCTTATCGCTTAAGGCAATTTCTGTATTGTTGTGCATTGATACAATTTTAATTCACCCGCACGTAAAGCTTATAATGATCTTGTAATTAACTGTAATATACAGTTTCTTTCTTATTGGTAATTAATGACAAGTCTTTCCGCATATGTTTTGAACATAAATACTATTCACGTCTACAAACGTTGATCTTTGACAGTGTTTTATACTGGTACAAAACACAAATCCGTAACGCACATTCGTAGAAATCTACACAAAATCTAATTTGTGGAATCTATTTGTTCACACGCGGCGCACTTGCCTTGAAGCCGCTCAAACATTCTAATTAATATCGGTAATATTGAACGCACACGGACGCCCGAACGGTCGGACACCCGTACGGTTGGACACCCGACCGGGCGCCCGGACAGTCGGAGGGTCGGATGGGTGGGCGGCGGAACGTCCGGACCAATGATATAGTAACTAAGCAAGGAAAACAAACCAATTAGCGGGAACAAAACTGAACTAAATTAAATTTTCAAATTCACGGCGAGTGCCGGCGCGCTGTTTACTCGTCTACTGGACTGTAGGGCTGCCAGTAAATCACCTACTGTGGTTTTATTGTCATGGCTGTTTTTGTTTGATATAACACATATACATGTGTTATTATTGGTTATGAAAGTTGAAAATAAGCATTGTATATTCGTTTCTAAGACTTATCAGGTCGAAATCTAATGTTATCATATTGTGGAGGTGTTAAAATATAAAATAAATTACAAGATCTTACTTTATTGACTGACTTCAAAACAATTAACAGGTTTTCAATTCGACTGTATATTTTTCCTTATTCCAAATACTATAAAGAACGGTTATACCCATAGGTTATACCTATATTGATATAAAAACCGAACTTTCCACTGACGATATCTCTCTCCAATCTTTGTTATACAAAATGATACAATGCGGATAGCCGGCACGGTGGACGTCTTGAGGGTGAAAGACCTGACATTACACAACGGACGGGTTTTATAGTGACAAATGAGTTGCACGATCACAAATACCTCCAAAATCGCCGATGGGACAACCTGCAGTTGTCAAAATACCTCGCAATATTTATCTCACACTGACACATATTTTTACAAACTTAATGTTGTTGGTCATTCGCTAGTGGCGTGCGCGGTGTTGCAGTTTAGTTAAAGTGTGTGGTGGCTTGTTGGTAACGGACCAGACGTGACTGCCCACATGTTCACGGTAGTCGAGGGTTCAAATCCTAAGGCACACTATTGACTTTTCGGATTTATGTGTGTATTGATAGTCAATCACCACGCACTATAACTGTGAAGCAAAACGTCGTTAGGAAACCTGCATACTATAGCGATTTTAAAGAATTTCTACGGTTTATAAAGTCCGCCAACCCGCACTAAACAAGCGTGGCCTAACCCTTGTTAATCGTACTTTCGTTTGGAGAGGAGGCCCGTGCCCTACAATGGGACGAATATGGGCTTATACAGATTCGCTAGTGGCAGTGTAGCGCCGTATTCAGTTCTGAGTTTGTCCGTCGCGTCGCGTCGCTTTGAATAATACGATTTGATACTGAATAAGCGTTTCAAAATAAATGTGAGAGAAATTATTAAATATTTCTCATCGTCATCAAGGAATAAATAATATTATTAACATTTTTATTTGCAGAGCCGTTCCACTATACTTGTTTAATAAAACCAAATTTTCGTAGGCGTGTTTATGAACAAAATTTAAGAGGTGGATGTAATCATTAGAGGGAATACAGCAATATAACATACTAAAACAATATTTCCTGCAACAGAGCGCGCGGCAGCCCTGCGCGGGCCCGACCGCACAGAGCCGTCTCCCGCTCTCTACAAAACAGTTAATTTCTAATTAAATTTGTTAATTAAACTCTATCCCGGAGCTCTCTGCGCAAATTAATACTCTACGCGTATTATATCACAGCGCTGTACACAACTCGCGTTTGTTCCCTTCATTACCTGAGTAATTGAGTTGTGCCGGAGTTATAGTCGCTGTCTGCCTCTTGTTTATGGACAGCGGCTTTTAAGCCCTTCTGTAAATCTAGCCCATATAGAAGCCACTGTAGGCCACGGGCTTGTTTACAATTGAGAGGATTGAAGTCATAGTCCAACATGTTAGATTGGTGTGGGTTGGCAGACGTCACATTTTTTTGAATTTCTTGTAAATTTCTTTGGTTTGCAGGTCTTCTAACAAGTTTTCTTTTATGGTTAAATTGCGTAGTAATTACCTATGATTGTACCCATGACTTTAAAAAGTTTGAGGTATGGCCTGGACAGTCGCGTCTGGTCCGTTACCAACAGGCTATCACACACTTAAATTCAGTCCTGTAAATTCAGTCAGTTGACAGCCTCCGTGGCGCAGTTGGTTAGACGCCGCCTGTGAAACGAGAGGCCGTGGGTTCGATCCTCGCACCAAAACAAATATTTGTGTGATCCACAGGTATTTGTTTCGGGTCTGGGTGTTTGTGAGACCGAAAAGTCTCTCGTAGTTTCTGTTTTACTTCCCCAAACGGCTATCAAAAAATAGGCATAATATTAAACGTTATAATTAATAACCTGTTTAATATCTTAACCAGTTGAAAATAAACAAACAAATGACAAAACATCTTATAGAATACTCAGGTCCCGCTAATAATTCTAGTCCTTTAGTAACAATTAACGACGGAGTAACTATGTCAGCCAACGTTCACACTTCGACGCTTTCTTTAGAACCACCACCAACTCTGCTGTCACTTTGTCATGCTAGTTCCAGAAACAATGGCGAAAAAGAAAAGAAATGATCATAAAAGACTCTTGTAAGAATATCCGAAATTGATGCTAAGATTTTTTATATTCTTTCTTAATTGTAACTCCTTGCCTTGTACAAGAATTTGGGGTTTTTAATTTTCGGCGTCCCCGATCCGAAATGAAAACTCGAAAGGTAAATTGCTATCATTGTTTTGAATTGGGGCATTGCTGTGTTTCTTAAACATAGACTATCGCTGTATAAGCCAGTGTATTAACATCTGCTACATCACAAATGATCATCTTGTAATGATTTTATACGACTTTGACCATTCGGAGGTTTACATACCTATCTACCGTCGACTTTTTTGTACAGAACTGTTATCTAGGCATGTTTATTAACTATGGTTTTCTTTACTGCTAAACCACGCTATCATCAAATAATAATACACATGTGATTCGAAACAAATCGGTACTATTCGGTAGCTTGCACGTAGTTCGGTTTAGCAGTCCGATCCTTCCCTATCCGAACTATCGCTCACTACGTACATAAATCACGCCTTTTCCCAGAAGGGGTAGGTAGAGATGCCACCATGACACCCACATTTCACCTTGTATGTTCCGTCCCACGGTGTGATAGGGGGCAAGCCTATCGCCATATCGGGCACAAATTCGCTCACTACAATCGCTCACTACAATATTATAAATTGTATCTAATAAGAAGTATTTAGTAATAATAATGGTAATATACAAACCTTTATTATGAAATCGCCGAGCTCAAACCTCATAAAGTCACTTAACTCATTAGCTCTGAATGAAATAAGGGCACGTCTGTTCACTGAGCTTCCGAGATTGATTAGAGCCATCAAGTAATGAGATCAGCGGTGATCCGGCCCGGGGCGGCAATTACCGCCTCTAATCCGGCCGGTCCGGAGAACTGCCGGTGTGGCCGGTAATCTCCGGCGGTAATACCAGCCAGTCCGGTAGAGTACCGGTGTTGCCGGGTAATCTCCGGCCGCTGTCACCGGCGCGACGACGCCAATCAATATCTCCGGACCCGCCGGCTACCGGACTGGGCGGACACTAATCGATGGTGCACGAATAATTAGGGTTGGGTAAACTACAATTTTATGATTAATATTTGAGAAACATATTTGTGATATTAGGCACAGGTAAGGAATTTTAACTATTAATATGTTAGATGTTAAATTTATTTCATGGATATAAATTGCAGTTTAAAAAAATATGCCATATTTGTTGATATAGTAATATTGTATTTATTGTAACTTGCGTTTTAATATCGCTTGTAAGTCGTATATTTCTGTCAATCCTTCTCTCTACTGTATCAGCCCGCATACGTCCCACTGCAGGGCACGGACCTCCTCCACAATCGAGAGGGGTTAGACCAACTAGGTTATAAATCCAAAGATAAAACGTCTTCAGGCACTAATCATAATGTTTTTTCAATAACTTGTATGGCTTGCGAATAAATAAAAGCAACAAATAAACTACGACGAGATATGAAGATTTAATGCATTATTGCTTGATCAATGTTGGGATACTTGGCACCGTTTCGTAAATGTACACATCAGAAGTGTCGAGATAATAAAAAACATTTGATAACTAAATTATTTCTCCTTAATTATTGTAAAGTAAAAAAACTACTCCGAATTTTAGTAAGATAATAATTTCCACCCTTTGTAACACGTAGGTGCGTCGCGTGTAAGCGTTGTGAGCGCTTTAAGCGTTTTAAGCGTTCCGAGCGGTGTAAGCGGTGCTCACACATACAAACTCACTAATTAACATAAGCGTACAATGGTCCCGTGTAATTGTTAATTTGACAGCACATTCTCTCGACTTAATGACGCGTTACGCTCCTACAGTTACACCCAGTACACAATTTATTACGTGTGTGACGTTAGCCAGTGTATTCTGACCTCGTACCCCTCCCCTTGTTCTTCACACACGGCCGATATAGGAGGGATTTGTCCCATGTTGAGGGGTCAAGGGTAGTGGACACATTAGAGCGAGGGTAGTATGCGTGCTGGTGAAACAATTTGTCTGCGGGAGCGTGTAGTGCGTAGGATTTTGGGGCGAATTAAAATTGTTAAGTTTTAATTAAATCAATTAGCTTTGTTTATTCGTTGGTATTGTCTTTTAAATGTTTACCTTTCAGAATTATAATTCAGAATTATAATTCACGTGTGAAATGTAATTAAAATTTGATTGGATGTGTATGAAAGGTATTCTCACTTCAAAATATTATGCTACAAGAGTCACCCAAAGCAAGTTTTTTTATTTGACAATATGATTCAACACAGTGTCCTGCCTATGAACATGTTGCTAAAAAACTAATAACAGATTTTATCGTAATTATTGTCATGAAACTATAAAACCTATTATATTTTGTCCTGTTCTAATTGTTTTTACTGTTAAGAAATATTTCATAAAAAATTCGCAAGACTCTAACAAGGATTAGTCACATAACCAGTTACTTCACTTACTAAAAACCCAAATACAATAAATTCAACAGTATCAGTCCATTTTCACATGAGACCATCAAAACGCATTCAAACAAAGCATCTCGCACGTCCCACTCGGCAAGGGCCTGGTCTCATCGCTAAGTGAGGGGCGCGTCCCTCGGGAACATGCTTGTAAACACGCTGCTCTGCGGGATTTGATTAAGTGATCCGATGGACGCGATAAGTCGCCGATCATGTGGGATTAGATATGTCGTGGGGTTCGGCGGTCAGATTCGGTAAGCTTTTAAGATTGTTGTGCTTTGGTGGGGTTAGTGTCATTTGGTTATAGAAAATTATTGTGAAACTATGAGTAGGAGGTGTAACATGATGTGTGCAGAAATTACCAAATAATAATTTACCAAAGATGAAAATGAGCAATTTTATTAAGATAGTACTTATGTTGAAATATTATCCCATTATTGTAATGGTACTGGAAATGCGAGGATAGATTCTTCCAATAGATCCAATCAGATATATGTGCAAAGAACTTACAAACGCACAGACATATCAACGTCATGATAATATGAATGCATATAAAATATTTTTATGACTAAACATAGTCAGACGTATTGTCATAATCATTTCTTATTTAAACAGCAATTTGTACAATAAAACATCTAACTGATAACTCTTCTTTATTAACACATCACAATATAAATTGTGTAAATTAATAAATAATTACTGGCAACACCGTGATACAACGCAACAAAGGATACGCCAACAAGATGGCGGAGTGTTGTCTGACAGCTGATTGTTATTACATATCAAACAGAATGACTAGTCCAATTTCTAACAAAGACACTTCGCGAAAGCGTCTATCATCTCGTTAATTTATCAACGGACAATATGCATAAGTGCACGAAGACGGGCCTCGCTCTTTGTGTAATAGAACTTGTGTTGAGGAAAGTAATAGACGGGGAAGATTGACAACGGAATGTTAATAGTCTGGTTTTAGAATGAATGCACGTTCAAATGTATTGAACTGTTTAGATCCTTGTTAATTTAATTTGTGGTATTTTTTGTGAAGGAAGCTATGAGATAAATATATTTTATGGGTACAACACATACGGCATCTTATATTGTACAGTCTATAAAAAAAATAAGATCTTTTTTAATATGAAAACTGGTGATTCAATATTAACGTTATGATAGTTACTAGACCGAGAGTAGTCGTACATAAAGGTTAGTGAGCGCAAACAGCAGATAATAAAGGCTGCGGTCCGGCCACTCACGCCGCTCAGGCCAGTAGCGCCAGCACCGCCAGTAGCCGCACACCGATTTCATTAAGCTAAAACGTCCGCTCACAAGCCGGTGACAGTTTAAATAAGGCAAGTGAACGTTCACAAAGCCGTTCTTATTTACGTAGTGCATAATTTCATTTCTTTGGTCCTGTTTGAATGGAGTTTCCGAACGAGCGGCGCGGGGCGTGTCGACCAATCAGGTGCAGGCACGAACTAAATGGAGTTGCCAGCTCGACTCTGTTCCCAATTTGGCGGCAATTTGCGGGACAATGACGTCGGTCGCGGAGCTTCGAGCCTCGCCTTAACACTTCATTATTCAATTTGGGGGTGCGTCGGACACGTTTTGATTAGTCGATGAAGTAATGCGCGGTTACGTGTGACACATTAACCGATCGCTATTGACGGCGACGGGACGATTGTTTGCCGCGCACGCCGTGCGCCGACCAATTTAGTGTAATGTCTTCAATTAATTTCGTAATTCGGGAGATTAGTTATTATTAGTAACGTGTTATAGGCTGAATTGAGGATTGGGTAAGGAATTCATTGAAGGTCAATTACGAACTAATTTCGGGGTTAGAAGTTAATAACTGGTTGATAAAATTTTCGTTTTGAACACTTCTTACACTGTGTTATCTTTTGGTATCATCATAAAGTAGTAAAATCCTACAGTTGTAAAGCTGTAATATCCCAATTAGCTTAAGTATGTAATATGTCATATAGACGCGGGAAAATATCATGTATAAATAGATCAAAACTTGTACAAACACAGTGTTTTTCTCGATTCGTCAATGAAGCATATTAGTGTTGTCCTAAAAATCAATATTACGATACTAATAAAAACACCTATATTTTTTCCCCCGTATTTTCTTTTGATCATATCAAAACTACACGTTTGGCATCGGTGTCGTTTCAAGGAAACTTCAATTTAAGGGATTAAAGAGGTCCACTGCGGGGCGCGGCGCGGAGGGGGGAGGGAATCAAATTCGGTTATGAAGTATGGAATCGCGAGCAGTATTGATTTTGTTGGCTTCGGCTACCTGCTACAGCCTTACATTGGCTTTTATCGAGAAAGATGAAGGAAATTGACTTGAGTAATGACATTTGATCATTGGAAAATTCTGTTATGGGTAATAAATTCGTTTTGGAGTAAATGTTTGCGGATTTAGTATTATGTGTTGAAAGCAATAGCTTCAGGATGTAAGATTAAGGATTAGTGTTTTGTAGTTTCCTGCTGGGTAATATAATGAAAGTTATATTAATGACACCTAGCATTAATGGTTTTTGTAATAAAAACAGTCATTTGTTATTTTCTTTATATTAGTCTTACATGTTCTGAATGGTTCTAAACCAAATATTAATATATTAGAGGAATATTAAAAGAGTTTGGTTTAGTGTTATTTGATTTAGTTTTAGAATAATAAGTCAGATTGACGCAGCTTATTAAACACGGAGACACACACTTTTGGCAAACATGTATGTATTAACTATCACTCCAGTCGAGCCGGACCATTTAGGTATAGGTACTTCTAAACTAGCCACATCAAGGCCCATTTTAACTTACTTTATATTATACAAACAACACGACAAAAAATGGACGCCTTACAGTCATCTAATAATTATCAATTCCGGTATTAAATAAATATATAATATCTAACTCGTAGCCAACAATTTTTTCCCGAACCTGTCAATCGAAATAACAAACGGAAACGCGTCGTTAAAAAGGCTCCAATTCACAACGTAACGCTTAAATATTGTGCAAGTCACTGCGCTAACAAACCGCACCATAATAAACTTATGAAAATATAGCGTTAACGAGAAAACCACCCGACTTCCGACAACCGACGACCGGCCGGCAAAATAAACAACGCGGACCGCGTCGCGGGCAAATTATATGTGCTGAGCGAGATGTGACGCGGTGTCGGGTGTACGCGAGCGCGGGAGCGGGCAGCGTGTGTACATAGATTTTATGTATAGCCGTATAGGTTAAGGTTTGTGAATGAGACAGACAGAGTTTCAGACAGCTATGATAAACTTATTTTAATTTCATAATATCATTGATGAGCAATTGACATAGTTGATATCTATTTTTCTATAAACATGATGATAATGAACAATGTTTCCGTACACTACTTTATAATGGTCAATAATATTTTTGTCCTTCGTGCCGTTATAGATTCAGTAACTAAAGATAAACGCGTATTTCGCGTCTTCAACTATGTATGATCTACTAAACTATCGATGATCTTCTTACGCGATAAAAATAGACAGAACCCCGATTTCTGCCAACATTCAAATATTACAAATTCCCATCTACCCGCTAATCTCTTCCTACATGTCCCACACGCCAACAGCTGCACTAACTAGGCAACTAGCGGCCGTGAATAAGCGATTTCGGGCAATCGGCGCAGTGTCCGGCGGGCAGCAATTTGCCCAGCGCCAGCGGTAATTGCTGTGGCAGCGCGCGCCGTCGCTCCGCTGTCGGTCGGTTGTCGGTCGACTGTCGGTCGGTTGTCGCTCGGCCGGGTATCTAATCAGAACTGCTGTTTGTTTGACGAATTTAAACGAGACACGCGTGATTGGAACGGAGATAGCTTGTTAGTGAGGTCAGGGACTTGTAATTTTGGTGTACAAAGATACTTCGATATACAACTTATATGTTTGTTGGGCAAATATAGAGATACTGAATTTAGAAATATTTACTGGACTTTCAGACAAAATTATACATTTTGTATTGATATAGACAGGCTTGTCCTATATGTTGCAAGTAACCAGTACAAAATGGGGCTGTATTTAGTAGTTAACATAGTAAATAATCTACAAGGAGAAGAGTGTTGCATTGTGAAATTCGTCCCTAAGAGAGAGTGATAATCAGAAAGTATTGGTTTCTAATTTACTGTTGATTTAGTAACTGTTTTTCGTTATTGACTCTGCAATATACAAAACATAAATATACTTTTTTAAATTTAATAGTATATAGTGGCGCCAATACTAAAGTAATTTATTAGTAAATTATTGCCTCAGTTGCGAGCCAACTATTTGGAAATGCAAAACAAAACTACTTGTATTTGGCATCAAACCAGAAATGGCTTCTGTATAATTTGATAATAGTTTATTTGTGAACGGACAGCTAGTTGCTGTGCCGCTCAAATACATTGGTTATTACCAACATCTGTAGAGGCAAAAAAATGTGGAATTTCAATAATTAACATGATTGTTATGACTTTTGCATTGTGAGATTTTATATTTTTTTTACTTGTGCACTTTTCGCTTTATAGGCCGTCAATATAGATAAATAAGTAAATATGTTTAAGAGTAACTATTAAATATGCATAGTAGAATGTTAATGAGCATCGGCTTTAAAAATAATTAACTCACAAAGGTATATCACGAATATTCTCCGCTATTTTTACTTCATACAATACAACCAAAGTAGTTCCTGAATATGTATATTACATTGCCACAGTTTCGTTTCTAATCAAAATATGAAACATGTGTTAGATAATTGTGGGCCAGCAAAGCAGGCGTGCAGCCACTCGGCAATTTTCCATAATCTCACTTTAAAAAGGCACTTGAAACCGCATTTCGCCAATCGGATTACCGCCGTCAAAGGACTCGGCCCCATGTCTCTAATATGTTTTTTAATTAATCGCCAAGCGGCGGAGCGGAGAGCGGAGGAGCCAGCGGACACGGCACAAGCGGATCGCCTGTGCATCACATCCGATTATGATAACTGAGGATTCGGTTTATTTGGGATTGATTCAATAGTTCGCCCCGGCCATCGGTTTAATATCGGAATTAATACAGATTACTATGATGGGGTACGCAATACACAGATTCGTTTTAATTTCACCAAATTGATTTATTACTGCGACATGATTTTATCGTTCATATATTTGAGTTTCTTTTGAAGTTGTAATTGATTTTGATGGGATTTAATAAATTCTTTTAGTGATACATTTGGGAGGCGTATTTCACGGTACATAACGTTCTTCCAATATAATATTTAAGCTGCTTACTTGCATCAACTGTGTTTTCACTGTTTGAGAATTTGTAGTTTTTTTTATTATTATGTAGGACAAACGTTTATTCCAAGTTTTGGAAAATGTAGCTACACTTGATGATAAAGACATACTGGATTAGCAAAAAGTCTAGTTAGAAATAGTTGGAACTTGAAAATGTCTCCTTCAATTATGGCGAATAATAAATCTCGTTTAGATTTTTTTTTTAATTAACTAATATTTTCTTCGAATAATAGGTGAATTTTATAAATATAAATTCCACATCTGTAGGTTACGTTTTTTTATTTATACAGGGCTCCTTCAATCTACAGCGCGAGAAGGCAACTTCCAACATACACTAATTGTTTTTATTATCGTGGATTATGAAATCACATTATTAGTCCCAATAACGCAATATCCGGACAAAATACCTTGAAGCGGTTTTACAAACACCCATACAATAATGAGCTTGATTATGTTGG
Organism: Deilephila porcellus; assembly: GCA_905220455.2. NCBI lineage: Eukaryota > Metazoa > Arthropoda > Insecta > Lepidoptera > Sphingidae > Deilephila > Deilephila porcellus. The sequence goes on along the minus strand of LR999984.1, from coordinate 330,146 downwards.
CACAAGTGTTGGTGAGTTGGGCGGTGCTGGCGTGTTTGCCGCCAACATTCCGCGCGCGTCCCTGCCTGTCTGTTTGTCTTGTGAGGCGATTGTGTGCTTCTTTGTCAAATTACACGGCCGATGTGTTTGTATACCGTTAGCTGATTGTCCACTCATATTGTCACAGATGATTTGATAAAAATGTAGTTTTTTAGTTGATTAAGTTTCTTTGTGTTGATTTTATGGAGGACTATTGTGGCTTTTTATGTTGTTAGGATGAGTTTAAAGATTTATTGCCGGTGAGGTTAAGTCTATTTGACCAATATTAGTGCCTATAGAGCGACTCTTTCTCAAGTTTGTTAATTATTTGAATTATCATCAGACCGATACAGATATTAATATATAACTATCTTAATCATTATAATCTAAAAACTATTGTTATCGCCGCCTAAGGCAATGGTAACAAGGGATTTTCGTTTATGTGTATATACTTACTTTTTTTAAAGCCTTAAAGTCTAAGCCGTAGTATATAACGCGACTAACCAGTCTAAAATATCAAGTCTTATAATGTCTCCCACAGGCGCACAGTAATTTTCGCTACATTGTCGGGGTTAAGAGGTAGACAGCTTGGATAAAATATCCCAACTCTCAAGTAGGATACCTACTTCAAAATACCCACTGTGCCTTAAAACATCAAAGGAGAATGTGCATTACCTAGTATGTGACCTGTTTGTTACGATCCGTTTCGTGTAATCATTATTAATATAGGTAAAATATACACCCTTTGCATTCAAGCGAATTCTCGATTGAGGAGTCTGCTAAGTTGTTGGCTTTTATGGGCTGATACAGTATGGCTACATTCATACCAGCTATAAAAACAAAAACTCAATCACGACCACACAATCTATCAGATTCTAACTTGTACCACGAAGACAATTCATTAAACTATGTGCAAACAAATACATAAGCCTTTTAGCACATAAAACAGCAGTCGTTCCGCTCTCTGGCCATTTAAGCGCTTTAAGCGGTGGCATCCTGCGCTTACAGCGCTCGCGGCGCGTGACGGTCGCCGACCATGTCTGTGAATGGTGTTCCGCCATCTTGGACACCTGACACTCGTGACAGGCGCCAATGGGAAATTACTGTTGTTTTTAATGCTCGAGTAATTTATGTTGTATGGGAAAAGTTTCACTGCGTGTTTTTGTAAGAAATAGAAAAAAATAAGTTGTAGATGGTTATAATAGGTATAATTCAATTTCTCACAAGTGTTTCTTGATACGGAATATAATTTAATAATTGATTTTGAAAAAATATTTTTTTTTAATTTTGCAATATAAGAAAATAAGTCTGTCTACAGCTGGATAAGTATAAGCATCTGTAATGCATCTTTTTTCAAACTTATAATATGAACTATAGGTACTAGCCAATTGGAAAAAAATATACAAAGAATACTTATTAAATTGAAGTACATTCCTTTTGACTTCCATTCTTAAAACTGATTTTACGGATGTTCTCTTTTATATTAATGTTATGCAGATTTACGAAGCAAAATTATTCAACACTTTACCTGCGCACACTCAATGCGTCATTAAACAATCCAAATAAATTACACCGAACGGTCAATCGAGGCCTAATAAAATAACACTCGACGGTGTGAAGTGCGGCCACACACCTCTCCCGCCCCCCGCGCCCGCAGCCGCCCCGCGCCTCTCCACAATATTCCACTAATAATAATTACACGTTTATTTTCTTACAAAACTCGGCTTGACAGTTCGAGATGCATCCCGTGTCACTCTTTTGTTGGCAGCACAAAGATAACAATGCGGCCGTGGAACCGACAAGCTCTTTACAATCGCGTACAAAAGCGACGCGCGCGGAGCCCCCTGGCCGGCAAAGTTATCGTGGTGTTTGTTTAAGGTGCCTACACGCTCATTAGTAAGTAATATAAAATGTCGGTTATTGTTGTAGTGTTGCAACAATATTAAAATAATATATAATAAGGCTGGGTGTCGGTGCGGGAGAGTGTGGCTCCCAACTATGCCTCTAATTGTTATTTTTCCGGAGTGTTGACTTAGTATTTAGATGGAGGCTTTTGTTCAGTATTGTATTGTTCGATGCTATTTTACATAATTCGATAGATTCAATCTGTTCGTTTTTTTTATTTTGTTAGGTTGGTTAGGTGTGTTGTGTAAATATTATGTTTTTGTTATATTCTGTTTTATCTGGGTCTGTGCTAGCTTGTATCGTTAAGGACATTTACTATATTTTGGGGCATAAGTTTTTGGATAATGCGAAAATGAATCTAGTGACATAACTGCGGAAACCATGAAATCATATTTCCAGAAAAACGCACGGCCTATCACGAGAGTTAATTTTTTTATAATTATCGAAGTGAAACTGCGGCCAAATGCTTGTAATACAATATTGATCACATTAACATTGAACGCCACATGTATATTACACGAATTGAGACAATGAGTTCAACAATCTGTTGAATACTTCCGCGGTATAACCCGGCCGAGTAGAGCGAGTGGTCGCGGCTGAGTAAATAGTTTTTTGTGGGTGTCTCGTGTAATTGGCCGAGTGCGCTTCAGGTTGGTGTTTGCTTAGGAAACATGGAGAGTGCTCAAACGATTACTGTGGAATTATGTGTCTATGATTTAATGGAACTTGTGGAAGAATAATATTATAACGTTAGTTTAATAAACTGCACCAATCCCGGACACTGGCCCTGTTTGGTGTTCTTGTTCAGAGGGGTTAGATGTTAATTCGTTAAGCGTGGCACAAGAAAGGGCGGTTATAAGAAAATCAGGGCCACATTTTCAATGTATCTATCTGGTATCTACGAACTAGACGAAGATAGTAAACTATGGCCTACCTATGCTTGAAAGGAATTACGTAAGTCAGACAATAGTGGTTAAATCATTACGCACGCAGTAATAACCAGACTCAGAAATCTGACAACATAAACTACATAATACAACTTTACTCAAAATAGTGTTCTGAAAGATAGTACTTTATCAATTTCACTCAAAATAAGACACTTGCCAACCCAAAAACCAGCTGAAAAACATATCACATATCACGTAAAAAATTCAAGTTGTTAGTTGTTTACATCTTGAGTGGAAAGCCGAGGAAGCGCTCAAGTGCGGGCCTTGTCGAGTGATAACCAAATAGAATAATGAGAGGTCCCGGAGGAAGGGTTGCCTCGGGTTGCCAGGGGTTGCCAAGGGTTGCCAAATAGTTTTGTGGGCCGACACAGCAGTACTTCAACTGAGGACGGCCGCTCCGCAAATTGGACAAGCTTTTTGTGAATCTTTCAAACGGCCACTGGAAAAGGTGTGGCGTTAGAGAGTGCTGAGTGCCGGCTGCTGCCTGTTCAGTTAGTTCGCATCTTTGCTGAAGCAAGGCCGCCCGATATAGACTTTGAAGTTTTGCTCAGGTTATGTGAATATTCTATAAATAGAGTATGATAACCTCGGTTAATTGGACTTACTTCATGTCTCGAACTCATATTTATTTTAGTTATGATCTTTTTAAATCTAAGGAAAAATGTGAAAGGATAAAATTAAAGCTAAAATAACATTCAGCTTTCCTAAATCTATGAAGTGATAAAACGAACGTTTTGTCAGACAAAAATACTCGTATCTTAAGTGAATAATATAAATAATATAGTGGAAAATAAGTAAGGCTGAGAAGATAAGCAATAAACAAAAGAGTAGAGCACACAAATCTCTCAGTTGGAGTGTCTCCGCATACACTAACTCGATTAGATGGCCGTGGCGCCTTTACAACGGACGACATCACAATATTCGGACAAGACACAATCATTTTCAAGTTGACCGTGACCACGAAAGCTGTAAAGCAATTGACTCGTCGAAAATTTCCAAAAATATGAAAATTAAACCAAATCCGCGATAAAATCCGCAAAAAAAATCATTTTAAAGTTATTAACATTTGATATAATTATCTGCAATAAAAATAACAATTAGTGATCAAGCCCTATGATGAGAAATTTTTTATTGCCTTCGAAGTTAGCTATTGATCTTAAAGCACGAGAGATCGCAGTTGTATAGTTCGAGAAACCTATGGATTATAGTGCACAAAACAGTATGAAAAATCGCCACATCCAATATCAATCTTTAAAATAAAATCAGTTTTGATTTGTTTATGAGATCCTGCTATACAACTGGATATCTTTATTTCCCTATATTCATTATTTCTGCGGAACTGCTTCAATATGACCCAAAAACGTTCATAATTACTAGAGATCGTATCGGACCTGTCTCGGTGCATGTAAAGGGCTCTGCGGCCGGATAGCCGGACGTTATTTACCGGCAGGCGGCTGATCGGATATCGCCGGTCTATTTGCGCCGCATTATCCGCTACATTTGCCGAGTGTCCGCTATCCGACTACCCGCCTATCTGCCGATTATACGCGGTTATTTGCCGCTTTCTTAACGTTTGCCGGTGCATTTCGACTTCGTAGGCAAACAAATTGAGGATGGAAGCGTCTTTTTCGAATACTGCTGTGAAATTACTTGTTTATATTATGTTCTTGGTCTTCAGATATGTTTTTGGTTGCGTATTTCAGCGGAAATAAGGGGTCAAAAATCTTTGTGACTTCAGACGTAATTAAGTCGTGACGTATACTGCATAAAGTCCAATACAGCGCTACTTTTGAGTTTTTTCAATGAAAAAATTTACCCTATGATTATTGACAGACTTGTAAATAGAATCTAGGACCTTAAAGATCATAGGGCTTGCATACCGCCATTAGAACTATGTGTCAACGTAGTGTGGGTATACAAATGGTATGTGATGATTAGATATAATAAACAGTTTGAATTAAGAGTTCGATCTTAAGCTACTCATGTCGAATTTATTAATATTATTTAACTACAATATTTAATAATGATTGTATCAGATGAAACGAGTGTATTCAGACAAGTGCGTAATGCGGAGTGTTTGTAATTGATTATTGGCGGCACACCTGCGCACACAGTATTAATGCAATAAAAAAAAAAAAAATTCCTTTACTTCGTGTTAGTAACGCATTTATAAGATCATAAAGACTATTTAATCTAAAGGCAATTTCATGGCGGAGTTTTACTTACATACGTAAACTCACGCCTTTATACCAGAAGGGGTAGGCAGAGGCGCCACCAGGACACCCACATTTTGCCTTGTATGTTCCCTCCCATGATGTTATAGGGGACAAGCCCATCGTCATATCGGGCACAAATTTCTGACTCCGGACTGATAATGAATAGAAAAATCCAATATCACTTTGCCCGAACCGGGACTCGAACCCGAAACCTCAGCTTTGTAACCATACCGTAATACAACTACGCCACCAAGGCAGTCTATAATACTATTCTAAAGTCAGTATATGAGCATTTTCAACCTTTACTTCAAAACTATTCATAAAATATCTGTACCTTCTAAATCCAAGTTTGTTGTTCTAAATGAGATTTGAATGAAGGTTCTAAGCGCGAGTGGTAATTGATACTGGCCAACTGAACAAACTGTGAGCCAACACAAGTCGTAAATTGATCATTGTCTCGCTGTATACATACTCATTATTATCTGCCGTACATGCCAGAAGGAACAATACTAATGTGATGCAATTGGTATACGTGATGTGTCATCAATCGTGACTATTATTAAAGTCATTGAAGATAAAATAAACTCTAGATACTCTCGTTTCATCTGATATAATAATTATTAAATATTGCAGTAAAATAATATTATTAATTATAAATCATTGGGAGAGGCCTATGTTCAGTAGTGGACTTCCTTTGACTGATGGATGGATGGATGATGGGTGAAAATTAATAAATTAGACATGGGTAGCATAAGATCGGACTATTAATTCAAATTATATATTTTTATTATTGCAATGAATGGCGAGACTAGCATGCCAGTCGCCTGATGGTTATCGATACGACGCGACCGTTCATGGACGGTAGCAAATCCAAACAACACCATGAATTACAAAGCAATGCTTGGCATTCCACTGCGCTCGCCATCCTGAGCCATAAGATGTCAAGTATCATTATATCCAGTAGTTACTCTGCCTACAATGTCCTTCAAACCGGAATACAACAGTGCATTTACACTGCTGTTTGGCACAAAATGTACCTATTACTTTTACATACATACATAAATTCACGCCTTTATCCCAGAAGGGGTAGGTAGAGGCGCCACCAGGACACCCACATTTCGCCTTGTACGTTCCGTCCCATGATGTGATAGGGGGCGAGAACCTATCGCCATATCGGGCACAAATTCCTGACTCCGGACTGATAATGAATAGAAAATCCAATATCACTTTGCCCGACCCGGGACTCGAACCCGAGACCTCAGCTTTGTAACCGTACCGTAATATAACCGTACCGTAATACAACTACGCCACCGAGGCAGTCAGTTATTCGAAGTAATGCTCGAAGTTATCAATCACCACGCACTATGACGGTGAAGGAAAACATCGCGAGGAAACCTGCATACCGTAGCCATTTATATGAATTTCTACGGTATGTAAAGTTGCCGACCCGCACTAGGTCCACGTGGTGAACTACATAACCTAACCCTTCTCAATCGCATAATTAATAACTAGTGTATAATTAATTACTCTTTTGTACGTCATGTATAGAATAAAATGACCTACAAGACCTATACTAAAAGAGCAACGCACTTTTAATGTCTCGTGCACATTTGCTATATACATATTATATATCATGAGAGGCATGTTAAATATTGAAAATTACACACAAAAAATAAATTTTACAATAATTGTAGTACAGTTTTCAAACATAACTTGAATGTTGAAGATTACGGAGTGAAGGAAAAAATAAGTAAATAATTTATTACTCAATACTGAATTATTATAATAATATGCTGCTATACTAAAATACAGCGTAACGGTACTTACACAGATTTAATTAGTTCTCATAGTGTTATAAGTAAAGACCTAGTAACTGAAACGTCAATAAAAGGCGTGGGTTAACGACAGACTGATTTACACTGATTCACATACATATTTTGTGACGCGATCGTCACAGTAACTAACAATGATCATTCATTTATCAAGTGGTCCAATTAATAATTAATAATAAATACACCCAACAGACACATACATAGTCCTGACCCCACACTAAGATCGAGTCTTGTGTCGTGAGTATCAGAAACTACGAGAGACTTTTCGGTCTCACAAACACCCAGACCCGAAACAAATAGCTGTGGATCACACAAATATTTGTTTCGGTGCGAGGATCGAACCCGCAGCCTCTCGTTTCACAGGCGGCGTCTAACCAACTGCGCCACGGAGGCTGTAACTTTTTTTACTATACCATGTCAATAATGGAAACAAGTAATAAAAAGTTTTCTTTTCTCTTTACAATGATCAATTTTCCCAAATTATAAGGGAATATTTTTATATTTACTTAAGAACAATCCGCAAGCAGTTGAGTTGGTGACTCGATATTAGGAAATCACCTTTATTCTTTAAGAAACGCAATTCCTAGAGGTTCATGGTTGCGCTGCCGACATCACAAGACAGCAATAGCAATTGGACAAGTCGTTGTCTACGGAGACTTCATTCACTATACAAAATATCACAAGAAACTCATTTTTCTGTGATAAGTATTCAATCTACCCATTTACGCTTTAGATAAACTTGTATTTGCTGTAGCTCTATAAATCAATAACTAAATACACCCCGAAATTGATCCCAATTTTCACTCCCTATTACGTGTAAAATATAACTGGCGACATTACGAATACAAAAGGCAATAGGTAATTAAATCAAACCAATAACATTAAAACGCGATAATTTCTACAATGTAGTCAGTAGTGTGCGTGACTACAGGCATTACGATCATCAGTATTGTGCCATTGTTATGTTATTAATTAAACCGATCATATCCATTTAATATATTGAAGGTAATCGCGCGGTTACTGCTCATCAGTGGCTGTGATAAACCTAAATTAATTTATAAATTGGACGCGAATGTTACACATTAAAATAAAACATTTTTTACGGATTTTATCACCGTCTGCCCCGTCACCACGAAAGTCGTAAAGCAATCGAAACGTCGGGAAGTAAAAAAATGTAAAATTTTAACAAAATCTGCGATAAAATCGGTAAAAAATAGTTTTGTTTCAACCTTATCACTGTAGTCACAATGTGGTCACAACAAAAAAAAATAGTTGTGGCTTAATACAGCGACATCTATTCAAAATGATTGACCTACTTTGGTCCCGGTCCACCAGGTCTCATGATGAAGTGGGGTAATATACATATCTTGAATATTTAATCTTATTATGGTAATGATATTGCCATTCATCGATTCATGAGCGTGCAGTTCAGTGGGCAATAGCTATTCTTTATAATGTTATAAGATAATATTTTTTTTCTAATAGTAAGCAAATATTTGCAATGCACCTGTTGGTAAAGCAACCCAAACTGATTATCCTGCGCAGATGAAAGATTTTTATAGGCTAGGTTGAACGATATATAAAGCAAGCGATATTAACTAAGAAAAGGAGCAATTTAACTTCGAAAAGAGTGATGTGTGCTCTAGAATTTAAGTAGAACCGGCAATTATTTCTAAATCCGGTACTTATTCAATTCAAGAACTAATCAACCTGAACATAATATATAATTAAGTATAAAATGTTATTTCTTCTTCTTATAAATCAATCCGATGATTGTTTGGTACAGGTTACCTTATTGCGATAATACCGCCATTTGTACTTTGTTGTCTTATATCTCTTTATACCGTTATTTTACAATAAAGAATAAAATAATAATCATAAAAAGAGCGAGGCAACCTTCTTATTTATAGATATCTTAGCAAGATTTTCTGTGGTAACATCTCTCAATGAATCAAACGAGCTGATACAGTGGGGATACATCATAAAAAAGACATTTCCAGTGGCAATAACATAAGTAAATGGAACACAATTCCAAACTAATACCGAAGATCCGTGTATATAGGCTGTACAATCGATACACACGCAACCTACATTCGAGCGCAGTGCATCACACAGACAAATATTAGTGTGCGCCCCGGCGTCTGCCAATCCTTTTATGTGGAGATTGTCTCATTTACAATATGCTAATTGTGCTTATTTGCATGATAGTGTAGATTCTCGTCTAAGGTTTTGTATTGTAGTGTCTGGAACGAAAGAGAAAGTAGCTAGCATTTATTTTTGTGCTTCAGCAAGTAGCAAGTATTTTTTGGGTTCATAAAGGATTCAATATTATTGGATTTTAAAACTTTGAAAATGTTCCAGGGGTCACGAGAATAAAAATTTTGTTCGTGTCGTTGATCGACTTAAAATTGTCCAATATGGCCCAGCCATGGCTTACTCTATAACAAGAATATGGTTCGATGTGAATTACTAAATGTTTTATAGCTCAACATAATGACGTAGACATCAACCATCAGCCATTTCACAACACACTGAACCTAGAACAAGGGTAATTTATATTGGAAGAGCAGAATAGCTCGTCAACGCTTCGTTTTTTTTGCCGACATCATTCTTCTAATAAAGAGCATCTCGAATCTGAGGGGGGTGCGGGAGGCGCGCGGGGAGGGGGCGAGACGGTAGGGAGAAGAGGAGGGTGAAGGAGGGGGGAGGTATTATCAACTTACTGACGCACCATTTGCCGGCTCCTTTACATAAATGATTCAATAAAGCGATACTGTGATGCTTACGAAAATAAGGGATTTGTAAGATAATAACCGAGCGACGAGCGTGTTTTGGTTTTGAGATTGGGAATACAATGAAATAAGAGAAATTGGTGATGTTGCCATTTTGCGACGTAATATTTATGCCTGTAATGGGTATATTGGGTTGAGAGTCTAACGACAGTCATTAAACCTAGCCACAATTACAACGCTGTCTTGGAAATTGTGATTCTAATTCACCTCCATACACAAGCTCAAGCATTCATCTCCGATGTGGCATGCCGAGTCGACACTAGTGCCTGCCACAATTTGCCTAATTTATCTCTATCCCAAATCAGATAAGCAACGGACTTTACGCCTGTGCTTCAAAATTCGCAGCGTTGAGCATATTCAACCGAACGTTGTCGAACTGTTATTATAAGACTTATTAGGACACGTCCTACTGAAATCAGACCCAAAGCACAATAGTCCAGCACACCCACGGTCTGTAAACCATAAGAGCCAAGACACGTAGCAAAGAGACGTAATTAAAGATGTCCTCACAAATAAAGTTAGTTCAAACGCAGTATTGAAGGGTGGTGGCGGTGGAGCCGGTCGCAAACACTACGGCTGTTAAAACTTCGGCTGCTTCTAGTGGCGCACTGAAGAACTATACAATTCTTTATTTAACACGTAGTTCTAGTTATGCATGATAGTTATTGCTTGGTACAATACTTTTATTAAAATTATGTGTTCCTTATGCTGTGAATTTACAATTGGTATCATAAACAACAATTAATAACAATAAAATTATGGAATGGCGGCTTGTATACCAGGTATATCAAGACTGTGACCGAAAACGAAGCCAGGTGGTAGTTTTAGTGGTTACAGACACAATGCAACTAAAACTATCACATCAATCCATTTTTTTTATGGTATACCTAGTTGTTGCAAAGTAAGTTAAGCCCTTACGTATTTGCGTCTTTGAAAATAAAAAGGTGTACATTATTATTTTACGAAAACTATGTAAATAGTGGATTATTTGACAAATCTATTAGAGAGCAAGTAAAGTACACAAAATACAGTATTTTGTTAGGTCGCAAGAGCATCGGACCCGTGTGGTGAATTCACACTGCCAGCCGTAAACATTCACGACATAATATAGGAGGTATAAGTCTTTACCTAGAATCTTTGAAAACGGGAGCGAATGGAATTGAAAAAGCAGATTCATAACACTTATAATATATTGTGATTAGATAGTGAAATGCTTCCAAATACACAAATCTACGTCAAATTTAAAAATCCCAATAAACTAGTCTTTATTCTAGGTATAATGTAAGTAACAAACAGCGTATTACAAGTCTTCCTCCTGATTCGCACGGCGAGCGAGTCGCGCACAACTTTATAATTAAATTGTAGTTAGTTCTTCCACTCTTTATTTACTCAAACCTACGCTGCAACTCATTGCATTTCATTAATACTGGCTTCCGGACAAGTCTTGTTAGTGAGAGTGTTTTCATCTTTTTTATGATAGAGGCAACGGAATGCACATTTCGCTTGATAAGAGATGATCACCGCACTCCATGAATATCCAAGAATTTAGAAGAAACGTATGTTACCAACTTTGAAGAAATAATTTGGTGTGTTGTTATCTTAAATTTCCCAGAGTAATATACTTGTATACACAAAATAGTCATACATATGAGCAAATTCACGGTGCCAAGCCAAAATACACCCAAGAGATTAAATCCTGTTAATAATCACCAATACAATCAACATAATTAATTTATCCGTATCTTTTAACATCATAAATTAAAGCGTAATTAAATTGCAGATATCACACCCCTTGTGACAAAGCCATAAAAATATATCACACGAAGTTAATACCAACTAAATCTTGACAGTGGGCGGATTCCATCTCATATATCTAAATAGTATGGACATTTCCCAAGCCAGCCGGTCCAACAATAGATTCCACTCAAATCAACCCGATAAAGAAACCAATACATCTTGCGGGAATCAAATCGAATATGACAATAAGTACGTACGGGCGCTCATCACATTAGCGACGATCCGAGTTTAACTGACCGCCCGACCACTAAACTTAAACGGTACGTTGGATGTGGCACGTGTTATGAGCTTGAGCGAAAGATGGAGCGATTGGCGTTTTTATATAAGTGGAAGCGGGGAGGTTTAGGTACATGTCTTGTTTGTTAATGGGTTTATTTTCGCAATAAGAAGCATAGCGCTGCTGTATGAGATACCTACACGCCATAGAGTTACTATGAAGAGTACGCCATAAAAGATGGTATTATATAGTTGCCGGGAGCCTCGACTGGGTAGAGTTATTAAAATATGCAGTACTAGAATCATTATTGACTAAACACTAAACTAACACTCGACTAAAAAAAATATTTCATTTGCAAAATTTCTAGTTGAGTAATTGATTGTTATGGACAAGATCAGACAACAGTATTATTGCAAATCACATGATATTATGTCATTTACTACAACAGTCTCGTACCAAATTACATACCCCAGCATTATACATCAGTATCGATACAAATCAATGTATTTAGACCACACACAAACCCCATTCAAGTGTTAGAGCATTGTCGACGGAGTGTTGCCGCGTCTCCATTACCAGTGATTCCATTCATTTGCCGCATTGTGTGGGGGCGCCACCGTCGACCACCGTCCACCGTCCACCATGCTCTCCGCAAACTCACTTAGACGTAATAAATCGACTTACACACGTGAAATGTTACACTAATACAAATTGAATGTTGTAGTTTCGAATGGGAGGAAATAGGTTTCAATCACGGCCGAGAATTTTCCGTTTATTAAGTGCATTGATTTGTATGGATTGTTGGTAAGGTATGATGTAGGTCATAATATTATTCTGTTGTTGCTTTCTAGGTAGGTAGTAGGTCACATTATGATGTCATATAATGTTAAGTTTTTCTTTAGTTAGAAAGATTATCTATATCGCAGGACACATTTTAATATTAAATACTTATGAAACAGATAAAGGCATTTTTTTATATGATGATTGTAAAAAAATTCCAGGTTGAAAAAAAATCCTTAATAAAAAAATATGACTACCGATCCTTAAAGAAAGCCTTTGTTCAGTCGTAGGTTTGTTATGATATTGAGGACTAAATGAGACCATATAAACCAAATGTATACACCAAACAAATGCATTACAAAAAGTAACAAAATAGTCTCAAAATAACAATAACAAGAGACAGCAAACTGTTAATACTCGCACAGCGGGTGTCCGGGAACCATCGTCGTTAGCGGCACGTGGCGCACCGAGTGAACATAATGTTGTCACGTATAGCCCGGGGCGGTCAGTATCTTAGTGATACTTTTTGGTATCATTTATTTATTTTATACGGGGTATATCAAGACCGCGACCGAAAACGAAGCCGGGTGGTAGTTTTAGTGGCTATAGACACAATGCAACTAAAAATTTCGCATAATACGCGATAGATTATTTTCTTAAAATTTTTAAAAATCTTAGTTTTTAGGTGGCAAATCCTAAGTTTTTGCGAAAATAGTAATTATAACCCTTACATATCATTGCGTCTTTAAAAAAAAAGGTGTACATTATTATTTTGGAAAAAATATGTAAATTTATCACCCAAATATGACGATAAGTAAAAAAATTACAAAAAAAAAAAATGACGATTTATTTTGCGGAATTTTTAGTTGCATTGTGCCTGAAGTCACCAATACTACAACCTGGCTTAGTTTTCGGTTTTAGTCTTGATATACCCTGTATTTATGGTTTTACTTACATAAACTCACGCCCTTCCCAGAAGGATGAGGCAAAGCTACCAGGACACCCACATTTCGCCTTGTATGTTCCGTCCCATGATGTGATAGGGGGCGAGCCTATCGCCACATCGGACACAAATTCCTGACTCCGGACCGATAATTAATAGAAAAATCGGAATTTTAACGGAAGCTTTGAAGTTCATTTTCAAAACGTCGGATTAACTTGATGCGTACTAGCAAGAACCGATGACAATACAATAATTTAAAGCTTGGGGTGCTTACTACAATTGCTTATCCTCCAGCACCCTAGCTTTATAACCATAAAATGAATGTATTTCACTCTATTTTCTAATCTTATACTCAGTATCAATTATTTTCACTTTTTTAGTTGGGTCTTTTACTAAAGCGTGTTTTTAGTAAATTATTTATACTATATTACTTATTTATAATATCAGTCGGAAAACTGCTGTTGGTAAATGCAGTGATATTCAAATAGGATGTCTACAAGAATATTTGTGTAATTGTAATGTATATCTTGGGTCTGCAATGGGACTGAGAACTTCCTCGTTACGACAGGTACATTTCTTATAGTAATAAACAGTACTACGAGTAACGACTCGCAATTATACATATTATAGTCTATCTAAACTAACAGGTTCCATTTGACGTTTCATACTTTTAACGTAAATAACTTTGTGCAGACGTAACCCACACAATTTCAATAACACTTTCCTTAAATCCATGGAATTATGAAGCTATTCTTATTTTATCACTAGATATACAAACCATAATCCCTAAATTTAAACTAGAATTCTTTAAATAAAGCAAAATAACCATTTTAAACAACATTTTTTTTTTCTAGACGTCATTACAAAGTCACTTCGTTAGGTCTTTTACCGGTAGAGTCGAGACTATTCAAATGCATTTGTATACGCATAATCGGTAAAAATATTTAAATAATCGAGCAGATATAAAACAGTTGTTTTTTAATTTTTTAAAATACTGAACTTTCAGCTAATAATAGGTATGCTGTCAACGAAAATACATCAATAAATAGTGAAATAATAATATTAATATGAATTAATTTATCATTAATTAATAGATTTGGATATTACAATGGAAATGAAGGCAGTATTGTAGGATACGCCACACATAGTGAGGAAGTTCCTCACTTTGGAGTATATGTATTGTATTGTATGTATGTATCATGTGTTCAGCGCGCCAGAGGCAGAACACCAGCCAAATGGTCGGACATTGTGAAGAAGGCGGTTGGTGGTAGCCTATACCACGCGGTCCATGCCACCCAGGACCTAACACGTTGGAGGAACATCACATGTGGTCGCGATCCTCAGTAGTGAGGGAACGATGATTAATAATCATGTGTTCATAAGCATGTGCGTGATGTGGACTGGACTCGAAAAAGTGTCTGCACCCGGGTGAAGCCGGGACGGGCCGCTAGTAATATATAAATCACTCCTTTTGTTCCTAAATAGTAAAGTGACATGCAATTGTTGATGTCTCATTAGAATAAAAATGTTCATGAAAAAATAAACGAAATGATGTAAACTGAAAATATAAACTGTAATCGATTAAGAAATATAAACAAATATTATCGATATCTCTAAATAATCGGATATTGTAAGAACCGATTTATTTGACAGCATCCCTATTTCCCAATGTCAAATGGAACTTCTTAGTTTAGATAGACCATATGTTGAATCATTTTGAACACAATATATTACAGATATCATTTGCAATTGTGTGAAGATAATAAGTCAGCTACCATCGTATGGATTGTGAACTAGTGAGCACTTATTTTCATTTAAAAACGGATTATTTATGATTTTGGGCTCATAAATTTACTTAAAAAATATTTAATTTAACTACTGTAATATAAATTTGGCGCAACGTCTCATCCCAATAAACACATATTAACCACGCCATATCAATCCCTTTTTGAAATTTGATACAAACACACATAATTATAGAAATATAATTACCCACAAAGCCCCAGATAAAGCTCATTATGGGGCAATAACAGCGGTTTAGTTGTTAGTTAACGACCACACGGCGGCGTGGTGGGTGCACATCATTAGTGCGCGCGGATGGGCGCGAGTGCGCGGATTACCGAGCGTCGTCGCCGCACGCGCACGCGCATCGCCTTTGTATCGCGCTGTTATAAACAGGAAAGTAATTATTGTGTTTTTTGGGTAATTATGCGTGGTGGAGTGATCGTAAATGTGTACACAGTGAATACATTGTCGTATTTTTGTTCTGTGGTATATTTAAAATTATGTTTATAAAATGAACCTTTAATGGAACACCACATAACAAAGGAGATAAGAGATTGTTATGTGAGGTGATATATCATCAGCTATTGCTTCTGGAAGATAATAATGATTTTAATTGATAATTAGTTCTAGAAGGGAAACACCAGTCTAACAGACATTAACTATCACAAAACCCGGACAGATTATATAGAACCAAAATGGGCATTTGTGACAACTTTGGATAATGTGGGTAACTTTAAATACATTACATAAATCGAATAAGTTTGCAATGTGTAGTAAAAAGGCTGCACACTTATTAAGAAAGATTACCATTAAACATAACACACCAAAAAATATTTTTAATTCATCAAAAAAGATCCCAACATTAAACTATCAAATTATGTCAACTAAACATGATATATTAACCCTCCAGCGCACGCGGGACGCATCCCGAATTAATTCCCAACAAACGAGCCCTAATCGAACCAACATGAATAACACGGGAACGGCCGCGCAAAACATTTAGCGATCATGTCGGGGTACAACAGACCCACCTCGCCATTCATCTTGTCATCCTACATTCAATTATATGAGTTATGTTTTAAATTAAATTTTGACGATGCTTTTTGATGTAATCTGATTAAAATGTAGTTAAGTTTTAAGCAGTTGTTTGTAGTTGTGTTTGTAGTTGTTATTTATGATTTTTTATTATGATAAATTTATTAATTTTAGTATTTTTAAATATCTAATGGTTTTATGTCACTAACATTACATTTCGTTTTGTTAACATGTGTACGTACTGCAGCAGTAATGCTTAAATATTTTCATTTATTATTAAATACCTTTTTCATAATACAGTAGATATATTATGTTGACATAAATTTAATTTAGATTATACTTTAATTAAATTAGAGTATTATATTCGTTGTATATGTATAGACAATTCATAGTATGTTGCATTGAAAGTCTACGCGTCTTAAGAGCTTAGTTTCAAGTTTTAAAAACATGTCTCAAGACAGCTTGCTGGGCTTTTTAATACTATTGATTATATTTCACTTCAACAATGAACATTAAAGCACGCATTAAATTAATAATTGATTTCATCAATTATATTTAGGGGAACGACCTAATCCGGGCACACAATTTACCCTGATCGAATCAAAAGTTCTATAAATTGATTGACACATCAATAAAATCAAATAAAACAATACAACAAAAGAATTAATTCAGTCACAGAATACATTAGCAAGTGAACAATACGAAAACAAATAATTCCCTTCTAACCCATTACCACGATCCCGGCGTCAATAAATATCACGAAAATCATAGTCACGACAAATATCCATTATTACACATTAAAACTTTTAACAGACCAGTTCATTATTAGAAATTAGGGGACACAACGACCCTCGGAAGCTCGGGACGGAGCGCGGTGCACGCGCCCGTTAGCGGGTTACCTAACTTTAGCCATACAAATATCAACCTTATTTCCTTGAGTTAAAGACGCGTGTGGGTGTAGGAGTTGGCGGGTGCTGTAATATATAGTTTATCTCATAAATTGATTATTACACATGGAGTGCGTGTATAAATCACCGTTAATCAGATTAGGCGAGCGGCGCGGCTCTTGTTTGCGATAGTTTGCGGTCCTTATTGAGTTTGCGAGTTTTTATGAGGCCGCGCGCCGCTGCACCCCGCGACATTCACTTGTTTCTATATCATATTATCAATACGTCATTTAGTTTAGTTGTACAGTGTAATGAGAATCTTAAAACTTTAGGGGAAGTCATTGTTTGTATGATTATTGTTTAATGATTCTTCTCAATAAAGATACTTGTGTATTTGGCTATGTTTTGACTTCGATAAAATTCAAAACAGAAAATTAACGATTTTAAAAAGATACGTACTGTGTTGTTTTTATCACTGAATATACTAAAGTTGATAGAACGTATCCTGGAAACAAAACCGAGAATCGGTCATGATCAGCGCAATGGCCTTGTCAATTGTATATTACTTTAGACGATTCTATACAAAAACCTGAATAAACCTGCATTTTGTTATTTCTTTGATTCGGCACATGAGTAAACATGTCACTTTATGGTCAGAGATTACCACCACTCATTAACATCTACAACATTTAGATTGTGGGTGTTACTCCGGCCTCTCAAGATGGTAGGAGAAACCTGAAAGATTCTTGGGCCTAATGAAAACTGGCTTAACCACCGTCTAAGATAACTACAGTGTAACTCACAGTTTAGCCGGAGAAGTTACCTATTGGAATTTTGAAGGCACATGAAGACCACCAATCTCCATTGAGCTTGTCAAAATATTGCCCAAGTTCTTGAGAACGTAGAGAATGCACATACCATGCGGTGGGACGCACATAATGGATTAATATAGCAAATTCTCCAAGCAACAGTTTAAGTGAAGTATAAAGAAATTGAATAGCGCGTTCCCTACACGGCGATTACTGTAACAACAATAAAACGTTGCAAACGGCGACATAAGGCGTTTTAATGAACTCCACCCACTTATCCGTCAAGTCGTGAAGATACTATTGTGAGGGGTAAACTCAATTAGGGATTATGCACTTAGCGCGTCACACGCATGCCGGTCGCTTAGACCCTCGCGATTGTAACAATTGTGCCGGTATCCAGTAGAAGGTTAATACTTTGTATTGGTAATTTGTCTTGGATAATTCTTTGGATTCTCGTTTAGATAATTTAATAAGAAAAGCCTTGTTGTAGTATCAGCTAGCGGATATTGTACGGTGAATGAAATGCCAAGGAAATTTTATAGGCTATAATTTTTACGTCACTCGTTTTCCTTACTCCCCATCAATTATTTCCATATTAAAATCCAAAAGCTTTGTTTTCTCGATTCGGTATTGGGCCGTCTTTTATGTGTTGTGGTAGAACTTACTCACCAGCCTTGTCTGAAATCATCTGAAAAATGTTCACTTTGTACTGGCTATTATAGAATACTAAGCAAACTTGTCTAGAAATCAACTACAAACGAGCTAGAATAGTGACCTATACTTCGATAACTTTTATAATACAGAAAGTCTGTGTTCTAGTACTGAAAAATAGACTAAAAGAGCAAGACTATGGAAGCGAGGTATAAAAAAAGACAGAGAGAGCCAGGTCGAGCAAGACGCACGGTTAGAACTTATTTTGGAAAGATGTCTTATTGGAACTTATTGTAAAGTTTCTTATGAACAAAAAGTTTTCTTATTAGACCGAATGTTTATTATGAAGGCAGTGGACGTTTATTTCTTTCTGTTAAAAACAGTAAGTAAACATTTCGTGTTTTTTTTCCTACTAAATCGGAGATATGGCACGGAAAACATCAAAATCATGTTTTTAACTGTTTGCTATTATTTCATAGAAAGTTTCTGAGAGTTCTGAAATTTGGAGGAAGAGCAAAATAAAGTGACACATACATACATAAACTCACGCCTTTTTCCCAGAAGTGGTAGGCAGAGGTGCCACCAGGACTAACCACATTTCGCCTTGTATGTTCCACGTTGACTCAATCACTTTTTATACGTGTACGACAAATTAACTATAATATACCTAAAGGATGGACACTTCAGATGGAGTGGCTACTCCCGAAACAGGGCTATGTCGAGTGTTATACACAATTATTCCAGTCTAATGTAAATTGAATATACACTGAACCCAACCGCGACAAACTAACAAAGGTCACTATAGCAGGTCTTAAGCCTTTAAAATTGATATATTTCTTCGCTATTGATACTCGCAATGATATGATTTACTCCGAGATGTTGATAATATATTTCGGTAGAGTCCTTAATATAAATCGGGAACAGTGTTTTTCTTGATATCGGATTTTCGTACTAGATGCCACAGAGTCCTATTGCTATTCAGGCACTAAGTAACAATTCAGTCACGTCAGTGGTTGAGTTTTTTCCTGCACTACCATTTTTCAATTCTCATGATTGTGTAATAGTTATTTTCCTATACATCGAATACTTATTTTCAGGATGAAAAGTATGCATGTATGCAAAATTCCGTTATCATCGTTTGAGTATTTAAGGCGTGAAACCTTAACAAATATTCACATTTATAATATCGGGATTCCGCAGGTCCGCAGCCCTGAGTAGGTGGCTATTAGGCGCGAGTGTCCGGGTGCGCTCCGGACGCGGCCGGAATTTGCGCACGCACGCTAATTGCTAAATTCGCCCCGGAATGGACCTACCCCCACCCCCCACCTAGCTTCCGCCCCGCCCGTCCGCGGGACGCGGTGCCACGGCTATGTTGAATGTATTTTTGCAAAGGTATTCGGATTTTAAGGATTATTGATTAGCTCGGGCACTGTAGAAACTTCTTTTAGGGATGTATGTGACTAATGGTTATGTCATAAATAAGGTTATGACAGCTATTTTATTTATTAGTAAGAATAAAGAGATGAGCAAGTCGCACAACGCAGACGTGCTAAAAGTGCTTGCGATAATGAAATAATATTGAAATCTTCTATAACAAGAAAACTTATACAAAGTGCATTATTCGGCGGCAGAGCGTTGTTTGACAAATTATTTGAGAGTGCTTCTTAAATCAATGTAATTTCTGAATTTTAGCACTACCTATATCATGGATTATCGACTAAACTAAACGTCATGCACACTGGTATCTCATAGTACTCTACTAATTATATTGAGTACTTTATATCACCTGCAACCTAAATAAACTATGAACCGGTGAGTGACGGTTAATTCAATTCAATACATTTGTGGTTGCCTACTCAAAACTGCTTCTACACAGCCTATATTCGAAACGTGCTTCGAACCTTTTGACTATTGCACTCGCAATACACTTGCGTGGACAACTATGGGGACTGGGAAGGTTGTCATAGCGATGCTATAACATACGAATATGCTGATATCACCAGCACTTGAACAAAGCAATCACAATTACCCTCACTGACCTACATGGAATAAAGATGCAACTCCACGTCGATTTTCTACGGGACAGTGGGACCAGACTGTTCTAGCCGACCCATTTATAGTATCTTCAACACTCGACAAAGGCATAACCACTTACTTTTCAGCTACGAATATTCCTTGATAAAGCATTTGTTTGCATGAACCTACGTTCTCCTATTTATCACTGACACGACTATCACACCTATACACTAGTATATCTATCTATATCAGCCCATATGCGTCCCACTGCAGGGCACAGACCTACACTACAATCGAGAGAATCGATTGAGAGTAGTTAGGCCACGTAGTCCACCACGCTGGCCTAGTGCGGGTTGGCGGACTTACATACCGTAGAAATTCTTTAAAATCGCTACGGTATGCAGGTTTCCTCACGATGTTTTCCTTCACCGTTAAAGTACTAGTATATACCTACAGTATATTCCGCTGTACTTAGTCGTAGGATATTCATTTCATGTACGATATGCCGATAGTGTCGGCAGCGGCGGTGATTGGGGAGTAACGCGATCCGCGCCTCTGTCGCCAGCTCGGAACAGCCGGTTACCGGTGCAGCCGGTGCACTTATTACCGGAATTCTGTCTGTTATTCATTTTCCTTATTGGTTCATCTAGATTAAATGCAGGTTTCGGTGCTCTATTAGACTAAATCAGTTGTACCTAATTTTAAGAGAATATGAAAAATGTTATTGGTTTAATCACATCCTGTGAGATAGACTTTCTAGAAAATTAGTTTTTTTATATTTGTATGAAATTAATTGAGGTAAATTAATATTTACAGATTCATTTACTGCAGATGCATTTAAATGAATCTTTCCGTCAATTGTAGGCACCTATAATCATTGAATACATCATTTTAGACGAAAAGATACAATGTAGGGCGATAAAAATGCTTTAAGTATTACAAAAATACATTCGTAAAATATTTTGTACCCCGTCGGCGCGATATACATTCCAAGAAAATTAATTTAATAGTTCTTATTGGAATGAATAAAAAACTGGAAATATGTCGTTTTCCTGCATTCTATTAACATGCTAAATAAATATATTATAGATTTATAGGTATCGATTAAATATTCTGGTAATTTGAAATCAAAACTGTTCTGCCTGCTTATAAAATATTTGTATACAAGTAAGTCGACACGATGACCGGTTTTTCACAAAAACGTAGCATACAAAACAGGATCCAATATTCCGCCATGTTATTCACAGACGGGATCGGTAATCCAAACCCGGCCGCCAGTTTATAATTTGTGGAGCCTTCACAAGCTAACCAAACATTTGTACTCGCACACACGGCGACACTAAACAGTACAGGCTCATAATGGCGAGCCTCGGAGTGCGTATTACTGAATAATGTTGTAAAACACGACAGCGCCGACAAAAGCCTCACACCTATACCCACCTACATAGCCAACACAAATAAACGGCGACGGGAAAAGACAAACCGCGCCAAGACAAAACCGTCCGCCATGCCGCTGAGAAGGGCGGAGCTAATCACATGCCGCCACTCCACTTAAACTCGCAACTACCCACTACGTACCGTTTAAAAATCTTCTCTAAGCACACAACTTAAGTGCGAATTTCGCGCGGTGTTTACAGGTGGTTACGACGTTCAGTGGCGTCGGGTTATTGTCGAAGTGGCCAATCAGCGCGCGGTTGCCATAGCGACGCGCAGTTGCCGCTCGCGGCGGGTAGATGGCGCTGACGCACGTTTTCAGCGGTTTAATTAATATCGCGCGGAGTTTCAGCTGGCGAATTGATTTTCTTTGTGTACGCGTTGTTTTTTTTAGTTTGACGGCGTCCTGTTGTTTTAATATCACGTCCAAGGGGCGGTGTGCGCGTCTTCGGGCTCTTTTGTACCGGATCGGGTAGACACAAGTCGGCTTCCGTCGCCTTCCAGCCCGACTAGTAGGGGAACTGGTTCACTACAGACTACTTCAATATAATATTATTCATTAGCGAGCGAGCACTGGACAAATGCCTCGAAATCTTAACTAATGACGTTAAATAGACAACCGTTAAATTCTTATATGAAAATTAGCAAAACTCTCATGATTTAACTGATAAAATACCTACCTACTAAAAAAATCTATCTGTATATGTGTAGGAGATTATTAAATTTCCTGAATAGGAACATGATGCTTGCGTATCACGGTAACCAAGTGTATTATTTTAGTAGATTTCATTTCTAGAAACTAAATCGTTAAGACTTTAGGAATTAAATAGGGCATAGTCGTCATACTTTATAGCAATGCTTAAGCTTATTAAAATATATTACGTATGAGAAAAGAATAAGTAAATGGTCGATACGATTTATAAAAAATAATTAATTAATTTCGGTATACAATATTATTTGTAATTTATTTTAAGGAGTAACAAACAATTACACTTTTCTATGAACTATACTTATATATTCTCATTTTTTAAATTATGTTAAAGCGCAACCAACCCCGTTGTACCATATTCGTATGCTATATATTTTTTTTTTTTTATTGCAATGAATGGCGAGACGAGCATGCCATTCGCCTGATGGTAAGCGATACGACCGCTCATGGACAGTAGCAAAACCAAACAACACCATGAATTACAAGGCAATGCTTGGAATTCCACTGCGCTCGCCATCCTGAGACATAAGATGTTAAGTCTCAATATGTCCAGTAGTTACTCTGGCTACAATGTCCTTCAAACCGGAACACAACAGCGCATTTACACTGCTGTTTGGCGGGAGAAATAGACATTGCGGTGGTACCTACCCAGGCGGCTTCTCACATATGAGAGACCTACCACCAGTAAAATATATATTCGTGTCTTTAGAAAATTAGTACCTACAGCGAAATTAACAGGATAAAATTACCAAATTTCAAGATTTTTATTTTCTAACGGACACTTGTACAATAACAATATAAAAAGGTAAGCAATTTGAACGGGTTTTTGCCTCGTTATAGGTACAATAATAAAACTAAATTTAAATAACTTTTATTAGATTTAATTGGTCTTTCAAACAAAAAATATTCATATAACTGGATGATCAAGTCAAACTTGGAAATTTTACAGGTTTGTTAGTGAACCTGCTATTAAATGATGAGTTAGTAATTAATCCGGATCCGAGACTAATGTTTATGTGTTGGTATTATATCCAAACCACATTAACACATACAAACAAATTATACCGAAACAATGATTTGGTTCCAGATGTTATGGAAACGAAGATAGCGTCAAGATAGTATAATTCTGTGGGGCAGCATGACATTTGTGCCTATTAAATATTATGTCATATTTTTACAACAAAAGTGAATTTTAAATTTGTTAATATTGCGACTGTATTATATATATAGTTATACGTTGTTAAGGGCCGTTTGATTGTATAATAATACGTTTATTGCAACATCTCACAAACACCAAATTGGGGGAAACCTAATCCCCAGTTAGCTGTAACAGCTACCGTTCGCAAACACAATGTAAAATGCACCCTAAACGGTATCATGTACGATTCGTTTTACAATAACGAGGGAGATTTAGCTCCCGGCAACGGAATTAAGTGGCAATAAACTCTATGCGGTTCAATTAGAGTATATTTCAGTTTGTAACGCATGCTGTTTGGAAATGAAATTTTCATAAAAGTGCGGCGGGTGTGTGCGGGGCTGCAGGCGGGGGTGCGGGCGGGGGTGGCTCTGTGGAGGGGCTGTATTTGTGTTTCCCCCACAGTTTCCCGCGCAGGGAGCGCGCCACTTGAGTCGTTCGGAGATGACTAACGATACAACTATTAGTCATAATTATTTCTCAAGCAATTACTGTGACGTAAGCGACGTCATGACATGAGCGGGGCTGTGCCTCCTACGTCATAGATTTTGCTTAAATATTTGAAAAATAATGGCTTTAGCTCAAACTTTACGTGAATAACGCGAGCTAGCATAGTTGATGGAGTACAGAGCCGATGAGGTTGAAAAAAGGCAATCAAAATAACGACAGATAAACTAATTTACAGCTCTAACATACGTAGTGAAGAAATCATAAAAATAGTGTATTCTTTTTGTTTCTTGTACTTAGACAAATCTTTAATGAACTTTGGTATGATGATATTGATGGCATTGATATAGTCAATTTGGTATGTTATTTGGCATTTGATATGCTTTATCTATAAAAAATATTGATTTGTTAGGCTCACATACATAAACTCACGCTTTTTACCCAGAAGGGGTAGGCAGAGGCGCTACCAGGACACCCACATTTCACCCTGTTAGACTTACATGATTTATAAAAAATATGACACGCATCAAATGGCAATTTTACTAGCAATTTTTTGATTCCTTGAATGTAATTCGATTTAAAAACTTTCTTGCTAGATTTTAATGACCAAGCATGATTTAATTGCGCAACAAATAGATGAAACATGGTATTTAAATATTGGTGGATTAAATATGAAGGTAAAATTAAACCTAAACTGCAATACATTCCCAGATATTACACCGAAATACAAACCGAAAATCATTGTCAAGAATATTTATACATCTTAAATTGACCGAGGAAAAAAAATAAACCGTTTAAACGTCTACTATTCGCTTTACCAAAAAAAACTTCCTTCCGCGAAATCCTTGCGATTGTTGTTCCCGCAAAATATCGTGTTGCCTGCGCCGGGTGTCGAATTATGTACTTTGACGTGATGTGATGTGACATCAACTATTACGCAACAAAGACACGGGGTTGGAAAAAAAACGAACCGAGTTTTTGTGATCAATTTGAGATGAAGAAAGTTGTCGTTTCTTTGAACGTGCAGTAGATGGAGAAATGAATGAATAGGTGATTGAATTAAGCTATAATAATATAGCGTTCTTTTATTGCATAGGTCCGGCAAACGAGCAAACAGGGCATCTGATGGCAAGTGATCACTGTCGCTCATGAACATCCACAACGACTCGATCATACATGTGTTGCCGGCCCATTAAATTGGGAGGGCAGCGGGAAGGAAAAAGGATGGGAAGAGGAAATAAATATAAGCCATCTGGCAATCTCACTCAAATCCCAATCGGTTCAAATCCCAGGGCACACCTCTGAATTTTCGGAGTCATGTGTGTATTGATAGTCAATCACCACGCACTTT
The DNA here is from genome assembly GCA_905220455.2 of Deilephila porcellus. NCBI lineage: Eukaryota > Metazoa > Arthropoda > Insecta > Lepidoptera > Sphingidae > Deilephila > Deilephila porcellus. Next base: position 304,380 of record LR999984.1, on the reverse strand, counting down.
GACAGCGAAGGAAAACATCTTGAGGAATCCTACATACTAATTTCTATGGCAAATAAAGTCCGCCAAATCGCTATAGGCCAGCGTGGTGGACTATATGGCCTTACTATCTTTGTTCTGGGCGAAATGATATTGCCTTCGTAAACCACCAACAATGTGCTTGATATGAATGGAGAAAAACGAATAAATTGATTCATTCATCGTGATACAATAAATTCCAAAATTTCTTAAGTATTGATGATTGCTTTAAATACACACCAACAGTCACACACATACACATAGTCCTGAGCCCACACTGAGATCGAGTCTTGTGTCGTGGGTATCAGGAACTACGAGAGACTTTTCAGTCTCACAAACACCCAGACCCGAGACAAATACCTGTGGATCACACAAATATTTGTCTCAAAGCAGAGATTAAACCCGCGGCCTATCGTTTCACAGCCGGCGTCTAACCAACTGCGCCACGGAGGCTGTCAATTTGATAAGAAAGTTACCATAAAATTTAACATAATAATATTATATTAAATGTATAGTGACCATTATCCACGAACACGTAAACAGCTAGTATATAATAATATGAGCGCTGGGGTTATGTTTCGGGGCAGTAATTGGTGCAGCGAAGATTCGTCAGCGCAACCCTTGCTGTAACACTATCCAAATGCTCGGCGGTTGTATTGCCTACACAGTACACAGTACACAGTATCCGCACTGTATATTATTTAAACTGCAACATATTATAATTAATTTATAATGAGTTCACTGCGTTAGATGCATATATAAATCGTTAATGCCAGCAAAGTTTTTAGATCTTTAGATTTAAATAATTCTATTTATCTGAGTATGAGCATCAACAAGATTTTGTTATTGGTTATTGACGTGAATATTGGTCGAAGATTCTTCATGATGGCATATGCATTTTTGTCTTGTTGCTGAGCTCAAGCATCCGGCTAGTCTTATAGACATTTCGACAAAACATAAAGCAGCGCTATTGCCCTGACTTCAGGAAGAGCATGAAGAGTCAATTCCATCGCACCCTAATCTCTGAAAATATTAACTATGGCTGACATAGTAATTTAGATTATATTCCTTCGTAAAGATGAGGCTAAAACAGTATTAAAAAGAAGAAAGAAAGTAACACATTTGTTTCAATTCATAAGATAATCGGTTAACATAATGTTTAAAACATAAGTAGTCATTAGGGACTCTTTATTTGTTGTCTGTGATATGTCGAAAATTCTGTGTACTATGCTATGGCGCGAACCTCAAACATCGCTAGGATATTTGTTGGTCACCTTGGATAGGGATTACGATAACAAATCACACTAAATAGCCAATTGCTTCTGGTGCCTATAAAAACTACACGCATACAAGCGATCACGATAATCCGTCAACGGATCCAGCGAAGCCGATACGTGCCCTTGCGAGTGGGCCGTATGTTTTGTGTGGCGGTGTCGCGTTACTCCTCAACAATCCCTGCCAATTGACGGCCTAATACACCAATAATGGAACCTTTTTTGCTCCTCGATAGATTTTTTGTAGGGCAAAAAATGTTGAAATACTTAATAACGGACAATTAGTGATTTTGCGGTGTCGTGTTACTAGTGTGGGTAAGTTTGTGCCTGCCTTGAGTTTTACAAGATTAATTTATTCGTGAAGTATTACATTTTTGTCAGATCTGATCTACCACGACTGGATTCCATTGTAGTTTAGGCTGAGTATTACATATTATAATTTTATAAAACAATTTAAAATGCCTTTGCAACTATCATATTGTATTAAAGAAATTTCTCACTTAGTATCAGGCTGGGGCAATGTTTCTTAAAGATGAGCTTACATAGTAATGTAATTTCTCATGGCAGCTTGAAAGTTACACGAGTGAAGTCTGCTGCCATAATATTTTTTTATGTAATAACTAGAATTACTAGAAAATACCATGATTTTAACCTATAGGTAACTAACTGGGTATGTTATCAACACCATTACCCAAATATCCAAACACGCATTACACAAAACATTTTATAATTATGTTTTCTAATTATTTCCTTTAACTTAATTAATAAACCTCGTAATAACGTTACCCACTCAACTGCCATCAATAACAATATTGAAATAATTACGTACACTTAATAGTGTGCTAGCTGTATTCCTTTTAATCTCAGATATTGCTCGTATGTCGATGTAATTACCAGGAAACAATCCAAGCTTATCCACGTCCAATTACCATACAATAGAGCACGTTATTCAATTGATTTGACCTTCAATAGCCGGTTATGTACCTTGTATGGGATGCCCTTAGGACATGTATCAATGTGTGTAGAAATATAATTATCTGAATTAAGCTTTTGGCTCAGATTATAATTTTCCGTAGTGTTCATGCATATCTCTTGTATTTTTATAACTATTCGCTCGTCATTTGTTTGTTCGTGATTATAATCATTTGGAAACTATTTCCTATCTATGCCATAGAAATCTATTTAGTAAAAATTATCATTGGTATAGCCACTGAACGAACTTTTGACGTGATCGTTTCAATTAATTTGTATAAATTAACCTGTTTTCCTCATATTTCCATAGGATGAATGTATCAGTAATAATTTGAGACAATTAAATGTATTTTATATGTCCTAGTTTAGTTAATTTATTTTATCTACCAAGCTTGTTCCAAGGCATCAAATCTATTTGGTATAATTCCGATAGCAGGACTCGTGTAGCAGTAGTATTATAAATGATTATGTATTATGATTGTTGATTTTACATGCAATATCACTGAATTTTGATTACAATTAAATACTACTCTCTTTGTCCATCAACTTTGTTATTTATTCCTTTGAGAATATTGTCACTACAATAGCCAGCGAAGTAGATGGATAAATATTTCTCAGGGAGAACTGGATTAAATATAGAAAAAAAATCCTATGGCCTTAGAGATTGTATTAATTTGGTCATAATTTTTTTTTCAATAAAAATACCAATTTTTTGACTTATCCACGTGTATATCCGTAATATCGACTGAAATAAACCGCGACAGTATAATGACAGTTGGTACTCACTTGGATCCTGTCCTCGGGCAGGTCGGTCTTGAGGGAGAGCATCTCGCGCGCGTACACGTCGGGGTAGTGCGCGTCCTTGAACGCCTTCTCCAGCTCGTCCAGCTGGTACGACGTGAAGATCGTCCGGCTGCAAGGGACAACACTCGTTAATTATATTTCAAATATAGAGTAAACAGAGAAAAACATAGAGTAATTATTTAAGGATACGATAGGTAGCAGCTTAGCTCAGCCCTGGGTATTAATAGCGAGCGGTAGTGGTGGCTTATCATCAGGGGGACCGCTGGCTCGCCTATCGCTCGTCGAGCGGTATTTTCGGGTTAATCTTTTACTACTATCCCGCCCCGTACCACCACTACAACTCCTATTATCCAGAATGGTATGTAACGAATTGACACCGACCACTGAAACTGGGCACTGGGTAGTTTCGTAACTTCGACACTAGCTTACCTCACTTTAAAGATAAGTTGTTTTTACACTTATTTGAAAACACTAATCAATTTTCTATGGCCATTTTGGCCAAACATTTTCATTTTCAATACAACAAAAATACAAATTCACTTCCCAAACCAACGAAATTCTACCACTAACAAAGTGATTTACATACATTGTCAGAGAATATCTTTCTCAGTCCGATTACCATTGGGAATAGTAAAGTTGGAGCTTAGGTATAAATATAGGAGTTCATGTATGCCCACTATCGAGCAGCAGACTATAACCGAGAGTTCGATATAAAAGACTCAGGACAATGTTACACCGTTACAACGTTACATAAATGTAACGACTTTGAGATCTTCTTACTGTACTGTACAGTACTGAACCACCTCTACAATCGAGATTACGATTTAATTATTTCTAGCTTAGCACCACAACAAATGATAAAGTTATGTCTATGCTTAAATTCATTAGTCATCTAACCAGCTCTTCACATTCGATTTGTTTCTTCGCATATGTTAATTACTGAGATTTGCCATTTTGGCTTTTATTAAACGCAATAAAGCATCGCACGGTTTTGCTATCTTTTACTTGATCGCCGTAACATTAAGTAAATGAATTGAATCTTAAGAGTAGGTTAGATAGCTTTTAAATGCCCATATAATATAAGTAAGTGAGGTTACCTGTGTCTGCGTTTTTTCTTCTTCTTCTTTCCGTTGTAGCCGGTGAGTCCATCTACTGTGAAGTCTTTCGCCGCCTCCAGTGACGACACTCCTGCACCAAACAACACCATTTTACATACATTACAAAAGGCACTGGTGTGGACAATTACTCATGAATTAATACTAATTATAAGGATTTTTGTCAATACTACGTTTCGAAATACCTTACAGCGTTCGTAACTCGGGACGGATTGAAGTGTTGTCATACGCAATATTTTTTAATAACTACCTTCATTTTATAATTATAAAAATTAAAACGTCAATTAATAAACTTTGCTTTTCGTTATCTGATTAACGCAGAATGATCTCATTGTGTATTAACATATTATGTAAAACAAATATAAAATTATATCATTTCAATCTCTGATATTTACCTCAATACAAGAAACTATAAAATCTAAAACACATACTCGTGAGTCGATTTTTATGTAAGAATACTTTACGTAAGAATACTTTTATGTAAGGACGAGGAAATATTAGACATCCAGTAAAACTCACCGAACAGAACTTAACAGCTTAGATGTTACATCGATTTGACTCGCAATAACACTACCTCGGTCGCATTGACCCCTTCATACTAGAACTTTATTTGACTACAGCGCGTTGTACCACTTTCAAAACAATATAATATTTATCACCACTGAAAATTACGTTCCTATCAGACACTTTAATTAAATTTAAAACTATTAGACAAACACACGACACCGCACTAGCACACACGGCTCCGCTCGCCAGCAGATTTGTCACATAATTACCGAATGTGATTGCCAAATGAATAGTAAACACGCGGCGGGTTAACGGAATAGATCGCCTCCCCCGGGACCAGAGTCATGGTCTCCGAGGGGGTGAGGCGCGGATACATGCGGCGCGGGAATAGGGGTGTTCGGCCCTCGGGGACGCTCGGGTAATTGAATTTGGCGCCAATGAAACACTACAATGAATTATTAAATTTAGAACGTTTGGTGAGTGGAGGAGAGCGGGGACTAACGCTTTGTCGGACGCATTCGGTCACGTCGTGTGTTGTTTGCGTGGCGAATTGTGTCGTCGGGGGAGATCGGGTGCACCGCCGGGAATGCCTTTATAAATTCATTGACGGGTTAATACTGGAATTGTGTTTTTTATTGGATGGCTCGTTGGCTGGTGGTCAAGAGAAATAGTACACATATAGTATCAGTTATGATAGACTAATATCTGTAGAATAGTCATAGTAAATTAAACCAAAGTAGAGAGAGAGAGAGTTCCAAACTAAAACCAAAGTAGAGCCTCAGCAGGTTCATGGCAGAAGCGAGTTGTAAAATTAGAAGTTGGTTTTATCCTCGCTTCAGTAAACCACGGTAAAGTTTGTATGATACGAGTCTGGGTGTTGTGGAGTCGAACAGTCTGGAAGTTATCCAACCCACGCCACAAACCACGTAACTAACTGCGGTATGTAGGTATCTGGAATATATTATGTGTCCTGTTGGGTGTATTTAATAATATTGAGCATTTAATGAAAGAAGCCTTTCTTTACTTATTTCACCTTCCAAAATGCACAGAAATATGTCTCAATCATAACCCTTCCGTATTCTAATATCTGCATTATCAAACGGGCGATATAACCCGTCCAGTGCATAACAAATAGTTTTAAACAAACAGCGTTGGGGTCAGTGCGACATGTGTTCCATTATCGCGACGCGGCGTGTCCAATCGATGCGCGGCCGAGCGGCCACCGGCGGCGATTGGTCACGCGGGCCCGCTAGCTCCGTTGTTGTGCTCTAATCGACGGGTTAACACTTAATTTTATTAGCTTTGTGAAATATTCGCTGCTCAGGGGCCAGAACAGTTGGCCGGTGCGACCCGGTAATTGCTTTTTTGTGTGTTAAATTGAATATTTTTGTTTTAGCAGGGTTTGTATTGGAATTGTGTATTTATTGAGAGCAATATTTATGAATTGATGATTTTCGCGGAATTTTACAATTAATAACAGTTCAAACAATGTGGAAAACAGTATGGATTACTTACAAAATGGAACTAAAACAAAGTGTTATTTTTAAATTAATGCAAATGCAATACGATACAATATGAAGAGTTGCAAAACTACAGGTTTTTAATTAATGTGACGAGATGGTGCAACCGCATGACAAATCATCAAATTCTAAGAGCTATGTTTCTATACCGGGATCTATTATCTTTCAATTCTTGCCCTTTTTGAGTGACTTGAATCTTAGTTGATCATTCTTATCCAACACTGTGTTTTATTTTTGACTGGTGTCTAATTTATGTGTTTTCTTGCAATCCAGAAGGTTTTTTATTATTTTGTAAAGCTAAAAACGACTTCTCAGCCAACTTATAAGAACAAAACAGACAACAAGCTCAACAGTGTTTTGTGTTACGAAAGACTAATAAATTATAAAACACTAATAAATTATATTTATAGTTAGTTTGCAGGGCAAATAAAATAGGGAATTTATGTATGAAAATTAGTAATGTAAAATATTTATTTTGCCAATCTCTGTCAAAAGCAGTCAAAGTGGTCCACGCAAATATTTCACTTTTCTGGTTTAGTTTCGTTACATATACACTAAAAAATCATTACTAATTTTTATTTTATTTTTATATACTTATTAGGCTCTCCAACAAAGAATACACATTTCTTGCTTAACTATTATCCTGGTGCATTTTATACATTATGCTTCTTTACTTATAGAAGATCACAACGTGCAATAGTACATACTACGTATCAAACGGAAGGATTATGAAGTAAATCATTTACCATCGAAATAAAACTAAAATTAAGATAGGAAAAAGTAAAATCCAAAGTAAAAAAAGCGATGTAAATATTAACACCAAAGTAATAAGTGACGCTTCGAGTACAATAAATACAGACTTTATACAGATTATCATAATAATATGCGGATTTTATATTAATCCGTGTTTTATGCGGTTCGTTACCTAAACTCAAGTTTCTAATTTATCCTTTTTATATATGAAATACTTTTAAATTTTACTTATTAAAATAATTCAGAAAATAAATACGTTAATAATTTGAATACTTACTTATTTATCAACAACAAAATTGATCTAAAATGACATCATAACATTAAGAGTGAATGACAAGTGACCCCGCCGCAGATCCCTCCCCGATACCAGCCAACACGTATTTATTGGACTCACGTTAAAATAAAACAGTCATGATTAAGTGATACAAGCGTGACTTCTTTCAAATGATAATGTATGCGTTAACACGCCGCCGCGGCGCGCACAGAATCAAACTCTAATTGAATCGGCCAAGGTACAAATTCAATTGGCCAGTTGGGTAGTTTAAAATGAATGCGAGTCCCTCCCTCGTCGAGGGACGGAGGCGCTCGGGCGGCGGGCGCGGGAGGGGTACGGGGGAGGGAACGGCGGGATGGGGGGGAGGAAATATGACTCTCGTGGAAGGAAAGCCACTTGCGCTGAGAACACGCCACTTTGTACAATGACAATCTGATTATGAAAATGTTGTTATATCTTCACGGAGTTTACGCCGCAAGAAGATAGACAAAACCAATTTGGACAATTTTGGTGAAACGATCAAATCTGCAAGTCTGGAATAAATAACAGGGTTGGAGTGAAAAACACATTATGTTAAATGAATTTAACTGACATTGAGGAGTTTCGGTGTCGATCCGATCACAATAGATATAACTTCTTTGTTGTACGCACTACGCATCATACGCTTAAGCGAATTATTGCCAAGACTATGAAGGTAAAAAATATATTATATGTATTTGCAAAGTTGAATAAAATCTTGTTTATAGTAATTAAGTGGACTATTTCTAATTTTGGGTACTAAGGCAGAATTTTTGCGGCATTAGCCTCTGTTATAATAAATATTGGGAAAAATAATATGTATGTATGTAGGGGGTGCGTGTTCTGAGATAAAAAACCCGTAGTTTCAAATACCAATAGCCCAACACATCTTACTACGGCGGGTGATTGTTGCATGTTTGTATTTAATATAATTATTTCAGTGCTAACGGCTCAACAAGATAGAAATTAACAATCGTATTACTATTAAGAGAGACACAGGTTGCAGATAGTAAAATAGAATTATTTCTACAAAAACTAATTCAAATAAACCATTCATCAGTTGTACAAAAATACTTTAGATCAAATATTGCGACTAAACACAATTTATATTTTAAACTACAAGTAATTAAATTTGTCCCGGATTTATTGTTCCTAATTAAAAGGATTCAAACTTACCACCAAATCAAATCACCAAAAAACACCGAATTAACACGTGCAAAATGAAGCGAATTAACTAACGTAATTTGCTCAGGTTTGTTTGTGAAGAGCAATGTCTGAAAGGACAATTTGTGGACGCGTTCATCTCCCACCCGGCTGGCTAGGCTTCAATGGACACTGTTGCACTTAAGAATAACAGGCTTACATTCATCCCTATAGAAAGCTTCAATAATAAGCGCTTCCCCGGGATTAAATGAGTTAATGGCATGTTGCACTTAGCTATGTGTTTTTTCAGGATTCAATATTTAAGTGAAGGTGAGTCTAAGCCTTGCTTATAATTAATTGTAGTTTCAGCTTTTGAGTCAATGGGTCAATGTTTGTAAATTTCTTCTACTAGATTTATTTAAAACTTAAACTATTGATTGACTCTGTCGTGCATTTGGTTAAGATGTCGGTTACAAACGAAACGCTTTAGCTTCCATTACCCTACGAGATAAATGTTTGAATGATATTTATTTATTTATTTATAAATCGGCTTACCAACTAAATACATAAACCAAACTTAAACTTATATTTGCAGAAAAAAGATCTTAAATGTATTTAAATTAGAGGTTAGCTCAGCATTGCTTAGCATACATAGTTGTTAGTAATATAATATGAACATACAACTAAAGAACACAATATCAAAAACATACAATATACAGAATGATTAACATTAAACCGTGCAAAATTGCTAACTGTAATGTTCTCAACGACGCGACGCAGTGGTAAAACATTAAAAAAAACTTTGTTGAATAAGAAAAGCAGAATAAATTAAAATAATAATAAAAAACAAAAATTTATATACAAAAACAATCCAAGTATATATAAATATTTGTTTCTAGTCTGGGTTGTCATAGACAAGAAAATCTTTCGCAGTATCTTCAGTAGTGTCAGAAGTATGGATGATACTGTCGAGACTAGAGAGTATTGTCAAACGTGACTATAAATAAGCTTCCCTCAGTATCAGAGTCTAACATAGCAAAAAATATATTTACTCGGCATTTTTATATTTTATTGGTGGAGCGGCGTTCAGGCGACAGTATTGCTTCCCAAGCAACTCGTACCGACACAGCGCGACAATATTCACAAAATGTAATATGTAGAAAACGTGCAAAATACGCTTATTTCATATATTGAGGCAATCGGAGCGACTCGCGGCCGGAGTCGTGTAAATTGGCAATCGCGTCGCGGCCAATTTGACGACACGAGAGACGAGAGGCGAGACGAGAAGCGACATCAGCACGATTAGATTTGTCATCGACGAACAACGCCCAGGGCCAATCGACGCGACAATCCGCTTAAGCCGAAATGGAGCTGTTATCTCCGCCGGATAATTTGAAGGTTTCCGAACGAAGGAACATGTGGTTTGTCATTATATTATATTATTTTTTTATTTTATCAATGCTTAAGCCTTTCATGTAAATTTCTATGAAGTTTAATTTACAGGTTGCATTTATTTAATTCATGTAAAATGCCAGCTTATAGTATTTAAACGGCCATTTTTGGACCAACTAAGAACTTGAAAGACAAAAAATATCACAATGGAATAGTGAATCCAAAGAAAATTCACCTGAAATAAAAATTCCGTATTACAACGCCGAGGTCTCGTGTTCGAATCCTGGGTTGGGCGAAGTGATATATTTTTCTATTCATTATCAGCCCGGAGTCAGGAATTTGTGTCCGTTATGGCGATAGGCTCCCCTATCACATGGTGGGATGGAAAATACAAGGCACAAAGAGTCCTGGTTGCACCTCTGCCTACCCGAAGAAAGACCTCTGGGAAGAAGGTGTGAGTTTATGTAGGTATGTAGGTACATTTTTGAAAATAATTACTCGTGTGTCAAATTCGATACAAAGTTTGTCTTAAGGGCCTTATATTATGTTAACATAAGTACATAAATGCTACTTAAAGAATCGTTCTAATAAATCGTAAAAGAAAGAAAAGACAAAATAATAAAATAATTGTATACTGTAATTGAAACAGCGACATCTAGTAGGCCACGTTAAAATTACATTAATGCTTTTGAACTGCTGAATTTGGTATAAATGATAAATCAATGTAAACGACTTGTATGTATACAAGTGTTTCTAAAAACAGAATTTAATAACAAATGTTAATCTTCATTTAATACTTTAGGTTACTACAACTGTGTTTGATAAAATAATCGTATGCTTACATATAAGTATTTACCGAAGCAAGCAGAGCAAGCTTTAACACTCTTAATTGCCAAACTGAGTTTTATTCAATGAAAGTGAAATGATGACCGTGGTTCCGCAAACAATGTCATTCACCGCTGAATTTTCGCGTCTGACGTGAAATGTGAAAACTCGGAAAAGGAAAATACACGTGGAAAAATGTCGAGACGGCGCAATTAAATGAGGGCACGCGTTGGAATTGCCAATTTAGTGGCAACAAGCCAATTTGTGTACGTTAGGCGAGGTTTATTTGATTTTTGATCGCGACTCTACGCGACTACGCGACTCCTCCTGTGTAGAGACGTGTAGTTGTGTAGAGTGATACGAGTAGTGTGTGCGGCTCTGTAAAGCGTTTGCCGCTACGATTGGTGATGTTGCGATGGAAAGCTTTAAATATTTTTCTAAAAATGTTTTTCAAGTTTTAATCCAGTTATTGCGAATATTGTGTATTAGTTTTTAAATTATAAATAGTTTTTAAATCTATACATATAATAAATTTGTAACCGATCGGTGTTCCATGGAAGATAAATGAGAAATATTAATATTATTAAAAACACAATTTTAAACAAAAGCAAGCTTTAACTAGCAGCAGTCCTAAGGTGTACTTGAGTAGCCAAGCTTAGTATATTAGAATTTATATGCAATACAATTAATTTGGGCTAAAACTGAGCTCATGTAGTAATTGCTTGATTTAGGGCATTCCGTAATTTAAATTACCGTCACCGGATGGCGCCACCAACACCAAAAGTTCTTAAACTAAATAATAATATGCCGCATTTACGATTCAAGTATTTAAGTTATTCATGGGCGGCAGGGGTCACTTACCTTCATGTGAGCAGTTTGCTCGATTGCCGCAGTAATAAAACGCAAAATAAAAAAGCGGATATAAATTATAAAACCAATAAATTACCTGAGTATAGTTGTCGAACCGCTACAATTACATGAAACAAATAAAAAAAATACAATTAAAATACTATAAAACAAACAGGCAGGACAAATAAGAGGGTTAAATATTTCATGCTTGATATTTGATTAATCTTATTACCTAATACCGAGACGATCATCATTTGAAAAATAATTTAATAATTAATTTACATTTACCATGTTATTATGGTAATATTACCATATCAAGTATAAAAACAAGTATTGTAAATAATAAAAATATTTTAAAATTCACCACCATTATCTTGAACTTACGAATACTTACGCATACATCTAGTTGTACTTTGTCTTTATTTCATGCGTACAGAAAATATTGCAAAAAATATATTTGGAATATATCACTATATTTTTAGTAGGTACATTACGATGATGGTGGTTTCAACCAAATTAGTCTATAGAAGTACTAGAAATTATTAAAAATAAATGTCTAATCAGCAATTGCTTATCTTCATATAGTCCATTAATAGAATCATCAATCAAACATTCAAGACCGGAGCAAATGTCAAAATTCACTCACAGCCCAAAAGCCTCACAAACGAACAGAGCAAAATGAAAACGAACCACGAAAAAAAATCTTTGCGCTCAAACAAGAGGCGCGGTGACCACGTACACTGCGGACTTGTCGAAAATCGTTGGCGAATTCTGCACGCTCGCGTATCGCATTACATCGGTCTTGTTCCCACAGCACGCAGGTGTTAATAAAAATGGACCAAAAACGATGAGGCTCCGAGGAACAAAGCGACGCCATTGTCCACGCCGCGGCTCGGCTGCTGCTTTGTGCCTAGATATTGTGATCTCCGAGGACTTTTTATTCCCAGCGAATCGTGTAAGTCCAGTTTTTGTGCGGTTAAATGACGCATCGCTTAAGATGTTCAACGTGAATAAATTAGCTCGAGGTTGGTCAAATGTTCAGGTGTAAGGTTGGTTAAATAGTCTTGATGAAAACATTTGTATCAACGAACAAATTTTTTTCTTTTAGATGGAGTACATTTTAGCAAAAGTAAACATTGATTGTAGACATGTCCAACCTAGTCTTTTACTGAAATATGGAAGAATTTTAAATTATTTTACTTCTATAAAATAATTATAAATAGGCGCCACAATTTGAGGATTCGAAATACACACAAGCGCTTCTAATTTTATTAGATATTTTTTGTATTGTAGCAAATTGCGAATCATTGTCACCAGACCACAACAACCTTATCATACCTATGACGCAAAACGATTCATAATTATTTATTAAATTTTATATTTTATAAGCGACAATTAAACTGATTGTCTTATACAAACAGTAAAGTAACGTTACACAGACAATATCACTCAATTAGTGCGTATTCTCTAAGCAAACAAGGTTTCTAAGCATTTACGCAGCTACATGTAATTACACGCATTGTGCACCAGCCTTTAAGTTGAAAATGATCGCTTATTGGTTGTTTGCTTGTCAACCTTGTTTGAATTTGGAACTAAATCTGTTAGAAATTTAAAAACAATAGCGTTTTGTGAATGGATAATTTGTATTATGAATTGCTAAAGGATTTATTTTGGTTGTTATTGTCGATCCTGTGTCAACTATACAAGAAAATACGTACATACACGAAATGATGTCTGTGTAATATGTATCATAAGTGCTTACAAAGACCAGAGAAAGCTAAGTGCTATGAGCTAAATATTATTTCCTTTATATCAAAAAATGGATTTTCTTTTTATTTTTTACAAAACAGGACATAAAAATTATGATCTAAAATCATCAAAATTATTTTTCAAGTTTAATTTTGAAACCAAAATCTTTTAATAAGTCTATGGTATTTTGACAAAAACCTGGAACATCACCGAATAAAATAAGCAACCCCAACAAACTGCAATAAAATATTTATTAAATAACAGGCTATAGTTGGCACCACATAAATGATTCTTAAATAAGAATAATGCAATAAGTGGCGCCAGCGCTTCCTTCGCTGCCTGCCCTCCAGGGGCCGAGGTAACCGCATTAGGCTGTCCGAGCAGGCGAGCCTCGTCACATCACAGAAAACACATTACCATCTATTTAACGAGCTAAATGCCCGCGCGAGTACTACGCGGCCGCGAGCGCGGAAAACCATCGGGAAATCATTTTTCGGGGGCGCGAAGCCCCTCGGGGCTCGTTACGAGGGGCTCGCGAGGCCACGGGGGCGCGGGGGCGGTGCGGGGCGCGGCGCGCGGGGGCAGGGTGCCCGCGTCACTTTCCGCAATTTTTGAAAACGATATTGTTGTGGGGCCCTCCACGTGGGGCGCGGAGTAATGAGGTAAAAATATACTCGGCACTCTGATACGATGTCCAATTTGTTGGGGAAATAACTAGTTTTTTTATTGAACGTCGAAACACGTGGGTTACGCTTTGGAAGTGACGCATAATTATTTCTGAATCATATCTTTTTTTCAGTAAAAATAAATAAAAAATGCATCCAACAAAAATTCGTACTACCAACCTACACCTCACAAAACCAAACCTTACTACCAATGAAGTAATCTGTAAAAGTAGAGCTGTGATGTTCCTTGTTGGCGCGGGGGTCGCCGCTAATGTGTTAAACATGCGAGTGTTGCCCGCCGCTGATTAATATGCATCGCACGGGAACCTTTGAACCGCGCCTGAGACATCATTTTACCACTAAAATACTGGCAAATGCTGAGCTTATAGCGAGCACTTTGATGACTTAGATCTTTCGTGGGGTACCGGGGTTAGCTTGTGTCAGTTTGATATAACGTGTTTCAAGGACAAATAAATGAAATGAAAATATTTATTGGACCCATGAAATATCATACATTATTTAGATTCAGTCACTTTTTCCACTACCACCCGGGTCACAAGGCTGTTTTCGCCAGAGAAGAACGGGCAAGAAACTCTAGCGTTGCTCTTTTAATAGTAATGAATATACCTAATACATACCAGTATAGACTTAGAATTAGGTTAGGGTTCTATGTACCTCCTCCTCCTCCTTGCGTCGATACCCCATTGCTGGGGGTCGTGAGTCATCCGGGAAACAATCTTTCGCGCACGATGTTGTGCCATTTGGTCCGGTCCTTGGCGACTTTAACCGCTTCAGCCACGGTCATGTCTATGTACCTACCCGATATTAAAGGGGATTTTTTCTTTCCACAGCATCCGACACAAATATAGGTAATGTACTGTGTACGATGGTGGAAAACCTTTTGAAATGATTCACGTAAGAAATGATCGTCTGTCATCGGTGAGTATTCTCCTTAGCAGCATAACATGTGGGTTATAGTCACTTTGTCGGATTATACATAAAGATGAATCTATCAGTGCAGGGCAGAAACCGTGAGCTTAGCTTTCAGACAGCAAAGATAAAGGATCGGTTAAAAAAGATTAAATATCTACCTAGCTTTATGAAACAAACGCTTAATTAAAGAAAATTGTAATGTGCTCTATTTAAAATTAAAAAATGTATTCAAGATTTTATTTTTAATAAATATAAAATAAATAAAATTAGTAGTTTTTAAGTATTTTTGTAAATTTAGATTGGTTACAGATGCTGTTTCCATGCATTTTAGTACTTTGTGTTGCCTCCGCGAGCTCGCAATATTTATGCAATTTTTCATACTTTCTACTAGGTTTTTGAGGCGATGCTGCGGAATACTTTACCATTCCTCTATTAGAGCTTCTTTCATTTCACGTAGCGTGATTAGCGGCTGATTCCGCTGACGTACACGTCCTCTCAGCTCGTACCATGCATGCTCAATGGGGCTTAAGTCGGGGCTGCGTGGCCACTCCATGTGTGTGATACCGACTTGTTGAAAATAGGCAAACACTATTTATCTAGTAGATGTAGTCTATAAGTTTTTATTTCGAGTCTGAATTTAAAGAGAGCAAACAATCTCATAGGTTCTGGTATCCACAACACAAATTTTGTATCTTTCTGTGGGATCGTAGAAAAAAGTAAGTGCGAACTGGACAGGGTAACTGTTAGAAGTACTTATATTTATTTATCTACACTGCTCATTCTTTTTTTTTTTAGATGCATTCTATACACTTAACGCAATCAGCAAAAAAACTCAATCACAAGATATTAAATCTACCACGCAGGCTTGTTGCCATCCCCTCTCCCCCTCTCCTCCCTGCCCTGCCCCCGCGGGTGTTCACGCGAGAACATTTAAAAAGAACAACAACATAAACACATTTCATTAAATACATCCGCTCCATTACCCCCGCTCTGATCGTCTTCTACGCTGAGTTAGACAGTAGATGTCTCCAGAGTACGTTGTCTAGTATCGATTTATAATGCCACTTATTTAATTTTGGTATGTTTAATGGGTGAGAAAGAATACGTTTTAAATAGGTGAATTAATAGTTAGGTAAAAAGGGGCCCGAGACGCATAAAGATGGTTGCAGAAAGCAGCAGACCGGGTTCTGTGGCGTACCTTGGGAGAGGCTTATGCCTGTAGGCCCTGCAGTAGATTGCAACAAGTTGATGATGATGGTGCCGAGATCGGGACAATTAATATTTTATAAATTTTTAATTTTGGTATGTGATTAGATTTTACTGTATTGTTAAATGATGGCTTTATGCTAAAAATCCCTCGATCCTCTTGACCCAAACTGTCTCACGCTGTTTTCACATCAAGAACATGAGATAATTTTTTCGGTTCTGGTGGATGCTGATGCGATGATAGATTGAATTCTACATAAGAGTATCGATCAAAAGCGAAATATTATCGATCTACTCTATTGACATACCGGTATTGTTTGATTCAAATAAAAAATACAAATATAGTAGCTAAGTTATCGCGGCCAATAACATTAATTATAAATCAGTACCAATCATTGTGATCGTGAAATTCCATTCAAAGTATAGAGAACATCTTTATCCAGTTACTGATACCATATATTTGCTATACCTAAACCACAACCGTAAAATCAATTTTATGAAACAAATTACAAAACAAAAAACCTATTTATAAATCCAAACGTCTTTTCTCGAAACAAAGACGCAGCTATAAACTTAATTTTCAGCCAACTCGCATCTATGGCCACTGATCGCTAAATGATTTGAACAGCAATCTCTTTCGACAAGATAGACCTTGTGGCTTTGAAAATAAGGGTGTTAAGTTGGTGGAGGCAGTTGGGCCGGTGTCCAAAATATCAAAGTGAAGTGAGGGCCCATTAGCAATTATAATAGGTAGTGTCCTCCGCGCCGGCTCTGCCAGGGCTGCTCTCAGACAAGGGAAATCACCACACTCTTTTTGGTTTACTTTAAGTGATCTAAGGACCTGGGATTTTAATGGACAATGTTACTAGGTATGCCAAATCGCTTGAAATGTTGTCTCAGTAAAGCCTTTATGTATACAAACACACTTGTTTTTGTTGTAGTCAAAAATACCCAGTAGTTTTGATTTCATAGGTATTCAAAGTTTTGAAAAATATCGAGACCCGCTACAGTCACGTGATCGCTTGTGACGTCATTTCACAACGCGCCGCACGGGCCACGACTCGCTTCGTATCAAATCGCCAGCGATTATAGTAGTTGTAATAGCTTGCGCAGTGTTTTGTTGTTGGTTTTCGTTCGCGTATTAAGTTAATAGTTTAATAATAGTAAATATTATTCGATTAATAAAATGGATGAAGGATTCGAAAAAGGGCAATTGGATAATCTACCTAAAATAGATGGATTAATGGTTGCGCATTACTTATCAACAAATAGTGATTTCGTTGCCGCCGAAATGCGAGGAATAAAAATGCAACCGTAAGTGAAATTTCCGTGCTACTACTTATGCTTAATAGTTTATCTGTTCTAAATTGTTTTATCAAATCAAAATACCCAACTAATGTCGTAATGGAAGAATGCAACTCAAATAGTAGAACTACCTACCTACCATTAAATTTGTAAGTTAATGACAACAAATATGTATGTATTATAGTTTTGTAGCTATTGGTAGGCACGTATGTATAAATAATATAGGTAGGTAACGCTCTTCTTAGTAGATTTAAATGAATACATACATACCTATATTGATTTATTGCAAACTAGCTTCCGCCAGCAGCTTCGCCCCAGTTTCCCTCAGAAGCTGTACATTTTCCCAGTATTAAAAGTAGCCTATGTGTTATTCCAGACTTTCTTTTCTGGCGAATTGGTAGTTGTGTTTGTGCATTTAGGCACAACACATGATTTCCTAGTATTTGGATTGGACATTGTTAAAAGTCTTTAGGTATAAACGTAATGTTATAGTACTCTGTGGGTATAAATTCAACGGCACGGGCGCGCGACCACGAGCGGACTGAGTGAGCCAGTGAGCGTGTTGTGCTATGACGTCACACCGTAACCGGCAGCCCGGGTCGTACGGTTACAACTTGTTTTACTTCTAAATCGGAAACTAATTGACATATCGAAGTAATTCTTTCACTAGTATTTTTTATTTTTGCCAGAGAATATGGAGTGCTAATAATCAAAATTAGTTAACATTCTTCATTATGTCTACATAAGATATTGGAAATGTGGTGTTCATTTTTTATGGTCTCATTAATGTCTTCAAGGCATCGGTGTGTAGATTTTAATGGATTTTAATGTAACTATCATACTGTAGCTGTGTTTGAGGAATTTTGGTAAAATTAAAGAAAGTTTGAGAGATATATAATTCACATTATACTCGTTATATAATTCACATTATATGTAAATGATTTAAAATATATAAATTATTCATTATCGATTGAGATAAAAGTAACAAGGAAAAAAACGATGACAAACTAACTACAGTCATATAGCAAAATCTGAGAACTGCTTTAGATGCTACGGAGTCATCGACAAATGCGAAATCAATATCCAATACCAATTATTTGTGGTTGTTGTCAATAATATTAAATCATATTTTATCTGTAATTGGGCCTTTCATTAAATCAATCTAGCCAATAAAACTTGTAAAAGCAATTACAGGAAACATCTCTTTAACTATAAAAAATGTGGATATTTGCATTCAAAACTTTTACAACGAATATTTTATACGGTCACTCGCGCATATTCTAAGGTCAAGCCTCCATCTCGTCTCTTAAGTAACAATTAAGATAAAATTGTGAGATTAAGGCAGCCCTGTCCAGTAAGTGCCAGCTCATTAGGCGGCGCGCTCGTCCCGAAGACGTCCCGAGGCAGCGCTTTGTTGGTTAATTACTCGCCGACGGTACCCTCCCCCACCTCCTCTCTACCTCCCCCTCTTCCCCACACCGCCGGCACACTTCATCAGCCATCGATCGAGCATCTATCATGTAATTCAGCTGTTTACCGTCCCATTAGACGTGGGAAGCTGTTAGTTAACGCCAATCTACACGCTTTGTTGTAGTGTGAATGCTGATAATTTTGCGTTGTGTCTATCATTAGTTCTGACTATATATGTCTTACTTTTGGGTATCAATTGTGAGGGGTTAGGCCGCATACTGGCCTAGATTGAGCTGACAGAGATGGGTGTTTGTTTGTTCTATAGTTACACGACAAAGCGACTACTTACAACGAACGTGATGGGCAGCGCGGGGCAATCGAAATACAATATTAACCTTTAAAAAATTAAGCATTTGTGGTAGACAATTATGTCGGTCTGCTTAATACTGGTATAAACAGGCTGAGCCCCAAACGCAATACGCAAGTCAATATGCTGGGTTTTCCACTATCGTGTATACGAGTAGTTATCACTGTCCGCATATTTGAATATCTTACCACCAGATGTAGTCACTGAGAATCTCACTTACCGATTCAAACGCAACAATAAAGCTGTTACTTCACGACGTTTATTAAGAGGGAGTCTAGAGAGAGTCTAGTCTTACTAGTCGAGCCGACCCAATTACGCTTTTAACTAACTACAGCTAGGCTCCACCACAAAAAAAAGACGGATTTAATATTTTATTTCACTGACTGCATATGTAAGGACAAGGTTAAAAATGAAGTTTACAAAAATGGCCGAATAACTAAGTTGAAAAATACTGCCGATTCTTACTGTTTAAATCTGCGCCATCATATTATGGCATCCAAGTAAAGTAAAACAAAGAAGTTGTATCATAAATATCTTATCTCATTTTACTGGTGGCAGGTCTCTCAAATGTGAGAGGTCGCCTAGGTAGGTAACACCGCAATGTCTATTTCTCCCGCCAAACAGCAGTGTAAATGCATTGTTGTGTTGAAGGACATTGTAGCCAGAGTAACTACTGGACATAATGAGACTAAACATCTTATGTCTCCGGATGGCGAGCGCATTGGAATGCCAAGCATTGCTTTGTAATTGATGGCGTTGATTGGTTTTACTACTGTCCATGAGCGGTTATAACGTTTACCATCAGGCGAATAGCATGCTCGTCTCGCCATTCATTGCAATAAAAATATCTGAATACCCATCACCCAAACTCCTTTTAGCAAGGATCTATACGCACTGAAATTACATCGAGCAATGAAACTTGAATCTATAAGTACTAATATTCTATAATTCGCGATTAAATCAAACAAGAAATCATTTATGACCATGTATTGCAGAAATCGTGCCATGGCAGGCACAAAATTCAAACCCTAGCAATTCAATTGAAAATCAAAATGAAAAATCCTCGAAAAGGGTCCGGTTTAGGAAGAGAATGCAGAATCCCAATCTCGCCATGAAATATGGCAAATATGACGATGCAAGGATACTTTAAATACAAACACACTAAATGAGTTTGGTGGTAAATCACAGTGTGGTTTGTAACACGACACCGGCGCGATGGTGCGACGCTCCGAGTGTTGACACTACACTCGCGACAACTAAATTAAACCGCAACTTGTTTCACTTTTACAAACAGGGGTCATCAATACAGCACTCGTGTGCACTTTATTTGCTACGGGTTTGGTTCCCGGGGAAGATTTGAAGATACTTTTACTAGTGTTGGCGTCAATCAGTTTTGTTTAGGATAAGAAGTATTTATATTAGGGTAGGTAGGTTTAGATTACAGTAGGAAAAAAAATACAAATTATTTTTCTTCTTTTTTGGGCGTACAAAAGCCGTAAGCTAGGCTAGCTCTCACAAATATTAATTTATTAGACAAAAATGTTACGTTAACAATTTTTAATATGTTTTCAACGTATTTAAACAGTTTTCCACGTGATGGTTTCTTAGATTTACGCGAATGTTACACATTGAAATAAAACTATTTTATACGGATTTTATCGCGATTTGGTTTGGTTTCGTGGTCACGGACCACCCGCCCCGTGACCACGAAAGCTGTAAGTAATCGAAACGTCGGGAAGTTAAAAAATGTAAAAATTAAACCAAATCGCGATAAAATCCGTATAAAATAGTTTTATTTCAAAGTTTTCCACGTGAATTTTAGAGATTGTATGTATACATATAAAATTGTAAAGTTCGCAAGACGCTTTAGACTAAGTTCTAAAAGCCTGTTACTGGAGAAAAGACCTGCGCCAAGCATTAGGATGTATGTGTACACAAACAGTTACTATTGTCATATGAAATAAACTGTAGATGAGTGTTAGCAGTGCCACGACTAACCGAACTAAATGTAAGAATGAACGAACGAAAATTAATAATATTCCCCCGAAATAGTGTGAATGCAATGCGATCCACCAGTTAATTGCTCCAAGAGCGAACAAAAACATTAATATACTTGTTATTACACACGTCGCCACTTAGCGCCAACCGCGCTTTGTGACACCCAACACCCGCAGACGTTGCCATGAGAAAACGCACCTTATTCCCTTACAATAAGGGCGGTAATATCTGCGCTTTGTGGTAAGATTGTCGCCAGTCGCTACTCGTCTTGACTGTCACACAAAAAGTATTCTTCACGAATGTTTAGAGTAATCGAGAAGGTTGTGTCGGCGGCGCGGCGGCAGACTCCGGGAATGTAGCAAAAACTCGCCGGGATTCAAGGAAATTCAACTCCCGCCTTTACTTAATGAGATTAATGATGTCACTCAAACTGAATTTTAAACTGCATAATTGCGTGGTTGTGTATTAAGAGATTTTTCTATACAACGGGCGAGTTTTCTACAACGGTTAGTGAAAAGGGTGCGTCGGGGTAACATCGTAATATCACAAGGATACAAGTCCCCGTAAAATATATGAGTTTCCGTTCTTACCCATTCCATCCTTGTATTGCGAGGTTACTCCAGCGCACTATATAAGTATTTTAATGCGTGTGTAAGTAGTCACTTGCCTGATGATAAGCGGCTGCCGCCGTTCATTAACTCTGGCAACATTACGATTTTGGTCTAGTCATAACCCACATACCTGTTATATTCTATCTCACATTTAATTTAAAAGTCTGACTAGTACCAATATCCGCTATCTGGATGAAAATGCAAGAAAAAATACCCGCACTACCTTAGAGCACATTCAAAGTCATTAATTCTGTGTACTCCATAGCTAGACAGTTACAAAATTGGATTGGATGCTAGCCGCTTCTTATAGGTATGTTAATCTTAGGAGAAGGCCTATATTCTATAGGTTTTGGTTGGAGAGAAAGAGAGAAAACAATTGCTACCTAAAAAGGTTTTTTCTATTGAAATATAATCCCCGTAGGTTCCCGCGTGTCGCATCCCTACGACCAGTTGATAGTTTCACGAGTGAGTAGTTCGCTTGCCGCCTGTCGGCGCCGCCTTTGACTTTTTCCTGTTTGGACACTCGACGGAAGTGGAAGTTGTGACTCGTGACGTCACACGTGACGAATCACTGCTGTCATGCCGCTGGGAAAACTTCACATTGCTTGTGTAAGGGATTAGTTATTGGAATCAATAGGTTCAGTTTAAGGAATTACCTAAATAAATAAACGATCCATTTTAGTAATATTTAAGTTGTTTAATTGGATTGTTCCTGCTTGTACTTGCAGTGCCGTCTAGGTAAAGTATCCATTGATCGGAAATTTCATCTTGCTGAACTCTAAAGCAATTGAACAGGTAAATCTATATAAAAGGCATAGTATTTTGACGATATTAAAGAATGAATCCTGTAGCTTTTGATCGAATTGCAATTCCTTCTATAGCGAGTACGCCCTCAGTAACAAACTAAGTAAACAAGTGTCACATTAGCAACAGTATAATGAACTGCAAACACCACGAGCGTGTTTCCACGGAGACGTGCACAAAATGGCACGTCCGTATGAAATGATTTCCATTATGTGCCACGACCAATGAGGCCACCGACCCACTCCGGTGACTCGGCACAATGCGCGCGGGAAACAATGCCCACCCTAATTTTCAAATCAAAAATGGCGGCGGCGTCTAAACAATGCCGAGGAAACGGCCATCGCGCCAGCCTTTGTTTTAAAAAACAATAAAAAGCGGCCATGATGCAGTGTCAAATCGAGAATACCACCCCGCGGCGACGGTGATGTCAAATTTGCGCGCGAAAATGGCGTTGACGATGGATTTACAAATGGCCGCCGCAGTCAGGTGGTTTGAGTCTGGTAGTGGCTCTGGCTGGGGACCCTAAGGAAATAACAAAGCAAGCATATTTGACAATACCTCTTGATGTAACGCCATGAATGTCGAGGAACCATGACATTGTGTCTAATCAGCATCCAATATTAAACAAAGCGTTAAAATGATTTCTAAGATAAACTTTAAGGAAGTAATTACATTACATTGCCATTTAAATAAAGTCTTACACAGTGTATTTAATTTCTTCTTAGGACAGCTTAATAGTTAATACATGTAAACTCTTTCCCGATAAAGTAAAACTAGGTACATGCGATTTCTGTAACAATTTTTTTAAGGATTTGCTGGTGTTAAATGATCTCAAAAGTTTTAGTATTAAATGAAATATTTTTTATTTTTACAAATACCTATCGAAACTATTTTTTATAAGTAACCATACGATTACAGAACTTAACAGTTACAGATCTCTCACACATTACAGAATTAGAAAATAAAGTTACACATGAAATCAAAAAGCAACTTTGAGTTAATGAGGGAGGTGTATTTCAAACTAACAATTTGTGAATTTCTTAATTAGATGATGATTAACTGTCTTGTAATTACGAAACATTCTGTTTCGGATAACGTTATTAAGATTACCTAATCTAATTCAAGTTACAAATTGACTATTGACCCTATATCATTGGTCTTAAGCTATTTCATTACATATTAGTAATAATTCATTACAAGTAAAGCCGACGGAAGAAAAATTTAAGTGCATCGAAATTCTTTCGAGTCTCAGTCTTAATACAAGCCTAAGAATAGCTGGAGAAATTACTTTACATTTTAACGACTTACTATTAATGAATCCTTGAAGTTTATTACTAGAAAAGATACCTACGTTTAGAAAAGGATTGCTACAGATAATGATGATATTTTTTTAAAACTCTACCTTAGTTGAGGCCTAAAATTCGTCAGGATACGTTTGGGTGCTAAATCCTGATTCCTGTTTGTTAACTACTGTTGCTGCCAACTCTTATATCTATCAGAAGATGGTCATAGGTGATGAAAATAATAGATCAGCCATTTAAAACCTATTAGCTATAACAAACTTTCAATAGCTTTGAAACTTTCTAAACAGCAATTTGCCGCTTTCAAATAGTTTTCTTAGGCAATAAACAGAGTTGATATCTGCATATCTGCAATATAGTGAAGACAAAATGCTCCCGTGTGTGACAGACAGCGTGTGAATGGCGTGCTGCAGACTGCGGTAGATTGGCAGTACAGAGCTCATTTTCTGCGCCCCACGCTCGCCGCGCCGACACAATATTACGCTCTCTGCCGCACTCAGCGCGAGTACATGTCATATAAACTTGTTAAGGCCACGCAAATCACGCGGGCTTATTATTGTAATGGATTTTTTTTTATATTAAACATTAGAATATTTTAGGCAAATTATATTTTGTTTACATTTATGCATGTTTGTGTAAATGAGCTGGAAATTACTACAGCGATTGATAGCATGCTAATTACAAAATAGGTTGGAGATGTAAGTGGTATTTGTGCAGTTATGTTGAGCCAACAAGCCCCGCGCCCCCCACGCTGGCTGCAGAGCCCCGAGTCAGCGCGTCATGGCGATGGGTTGTATTCGGAGTGTCCTCGTGTGGTTGGCGCGCTCGAGTGCGCCAGCATATAGCACGCGGTACAGCCAGCCCGCGCCTCGTGATCGCATTAAATCTCATTGACTTGGTAATTCCGCTCGCACGGCGCCTTAACCAGACCCCACCTCGCATTATCTTTATCACGGCTGTAATTTGAATTTCACACGATATTTTCTAAAACCTCCGCGCTCAGTACGGGAATGCCGCACGTCCAATCGCGCGCCAATCGATTAGGGCCCTTACCGTGATTGGTTTAGGACTAATTTTCGTGGAGCCCACGTGTCGGCGTGTGAGCTGCGCTGTTTGCCGGGGCGGGCGGCTGCGCGCTGACGTTTGGCGTTTGCCGGATTCATTACTGAGACAAAGCCGGGTGTGTGGGGTGGGGGTGCGGGGCGCGCGGCGGGCGAGGACGACATGAGGGATGCCTCCCCCGCCCGCGCCCCCGGCATGGTATCCCCGCCGCGCGCCCCCGCGGCCGCCGTGCGTCAGCCACTTTCCTAAATCAGTGGCAAAGGTATTGTGTTGCGGCGAAACTTTTGTGGCGGTTCGTAGGTGCGTGGCGGCGGCTGCGCGCGAAATTAACTATTTTCGTGCTTTCATACGACGCGCCTTTTCTACATTCATTCATGTATGTGAGAGGAACGCATGAGGGGCTGTCGAGCGACCATTATATTTTTAATTATGTCTACGGTATTTTTGGCGGGAAGACAGTGGAGGGGCTCGTTGCTCAATTGGTAGCAAGCAGGTCATGCGATCACTGCGCTGGAGGCACTTGGGTTCTAACCTCAAGTGAAGAGCCCGGCGATTAGGAGTTAAAAGTAAGGTGTTTTAATTGTTGCGCTAAAGATCATGTACATTTATTGATACTAAGGAGCAAATTATACAGATCAGCAGATATGGAATACTAAATTCACTCTAAACTAGTATTAGAGCGGTTGACTGTGGCCATAATATGCGATCCCATTAGTTTAAACAAAGCGTTCGTTATGAACTACCTTCATCCAGTTGTGTTGGGTGTATTAGATTCTTAGCAAATCCATTATATGATTCACACCACAATTTCGTGCGATAAAACATATGAAAAAGCTTCGTATCTCAGTTGATCAAATGTTATTCGTAATATTCACGATAGAAGTTATAAACTACAGAAGGGCATCATGTTAGATGGCAAACATGGGAGATTCCCGCAAACATTTTCAGTTCATTTCTTTTGTTACCGTTTAGCTATGTGATATAGTGCCTACCTAATAGGGTTGAAAAATTTTCCAAGAGTCATATTTTTGAGACTATGTATTGATATCTACCATATGATGAATGCTGAGAATAATTTTCATAAAATATCTTATATAGACCTCTAGTACCGTTAGGGTAAACACTTTTATGAGCTCATGCCCCTATCCCCGAAGTTATAGGTAGATGCCACTCATGCGCTGCACTGTTCGATTTAACCGTGGCCTCATACGGACAAAATTAATAAGCGATCCCAATCCCTATCTCAGGATCGATCCGGAAAATAGACCAATCAGAACACATCAGATGTGAGCGTGTCGACAATACCTTGAACCCATTGGCCTATTTTAACGATCGATCTTTAGATAGACATCGAGATCGTTTATTAATCTCGGCCAATAATGAGTTAGAAATCGAGGCTATCGTCATGGTGCGCATGAATTTCAGCCTTAATATGTTATTTTTTAGACCGAAAACTCTCACAAAGAGGATTATCCCGGAATTGAACCCAGGTCTTAACTAATCACACGATACATGGTACCACTAAACCAATTAGGCGACTAATATAAAGTGATGTTTAGATGACGTGAAGTATGTGTGCACACTGTACACCTAATAATTAAATTAATATTATAAGTGAGAAAATCTGTCAATCAATCAATCAAGCAAAGGGCACATCCACAATCTTGATCTATTATAGCCTCTACCTACCTGAGATACAGGCGTGATATATGGATGTTTGTGACTGTTTCACGATAAAACTACTAGATGGATTTTGATAAAACTTTACATAAATATAGCTTATACGTCCGACAAACACATAGATTATAATTTACCACATTATTATTATAATAATATACAGACACTGACCTGTAAGATGCGGCTGCGATGTGGGACTGTACGGAGACTTGATCTGCGGGAACCCTGCCGACAAAAACATTCCGTTAATTACCAACCAACAATCTCCATGACTACGCCAGGAATTTGGAATTAAAAGCCACTGGTAGAGATTTAGCTGCGCGACGCCGTCCCTTGTTCTTTATATTTTATTACGCTTATATTAACTGTAAAGTAAGCTCTAGATAAGTTTTGAGAATGGACTGTCGGGAGTGAGGTTTTAAGTTCAATCCCAGCATGAACACTAGAAGACAATGTCAGCGAGCGGTTTTTCTTTTATAACATGAAGTAGTTTTAAGCTTACACTTTAAGTAATATTATATCCTACAATAATTTCATAGTTTACTCAACCTGCATGTAAGTCATTATAATGTTCATAGGTACATATATTTTTAAGCGTCAGCGATATAGTAGCTAGCAACGGACCGAACTGGCAATTCATATATCGGAAGTAAAAAGGCAAGGTATAAAGGCACCTGTGACTTCCAATTAGGATTCAATTTCAGCATAATCTTATACACTAAAAATTCGAATCTATTCTCCAGATTTGAAATGAAACAAGATTTACGGCAATGCTACTAAACCAATTTTAAAACAGAATGAATTAAACAAATACCTAAATACCAAAGCGAAACAATTTGCCCTCACTTAATTGAAGATGCTGCAAGGTAAATCTGTCAGATAATGGAGAGGGCTGCATTCTTACATTTGTTCAAGTTAATTACCGTCTTTATTTTACAGTTAAGACGTCAGGGACCCGGGGCGCTGACGAAGTTATTAACAGTTCCTAGCTGAGCTTTTACGTTTTGTTTATCACCGGAGAAGTTGTGGGGTTGTATTGTTTCTTTGATTGTCTAAATCTTATTCTTAAATGCGTGGTGGCCTGTTGGAACGAACAGAACATGAGTGTCCCGGACTGTTGTCACAAGACAGAATTCCATGGCACACCTCTGAAATTTCGGAGCCATGTGTGTTCTTATAGTCAATTACTAGACGGGTTAACGGTGTAGAAATAATTGTAAAGAAACCTACAAACCAAATTTTAACCATGTAATGGACAATGGCTTAAAAATTCTCGATATAACTCTTCATTGGCGACTGCATGCTAATGCAGTAAACTCATTAAAATACAGTATTTTGTGTGGTATATATCAATGACCCCAATCTTTTCAATCGATTAATACGCAAATCCTGAAGAAATATTTTTTAATCATGCGAATATTTATTTCGATCGCGAATGGATACAAAGTACTAGCATCACTAATTTATTTAGTTATAAATCAATCAGAATAATAATGAAGAAATGCCTAGTTTTAGTAATTACCTTGGGATTGCAGTATTGTTTCCTTACTGTAAAAGTCTAACATATGTATATTCGTAAGTGTATTTGAAGTCTATTCATGCCAAATTAAGCTTATAGTAATCTAGAATTTAATTGAGTTAAGTAGCTTTACATCCAGCTTTCTGTAATTTTCTTTCTATGTGTACTAATTGAAGTTGGTATATTTGCAATAATCTAAAATTCTGTTATTCTAGACTACAAATCTAGGTTTTTAATATCAGTTCAATAAAATCAATTAAAACAATACCAGCAAACGCGTCCAATTTTTTTCAAATGACTAATACTAAACTTAGAATACAAAACCTCAAATATTTATCAAAACCTTTTGTTGTGGAATCACTCCAATTTAATTCCAACACTCAGCCGTCTTACACAAAGCAAACTCCAAGTTCCCAAATCAATGTAAAAAACTGTAATATAATACAGAGCTGGCCACATCAGATTTCGCGATAGACAATGGAGCGAGTCGTGGAGAAACTAGCGATACCAACAAAGAAGACTCCCACGTGTTCTCAACACGCCGTTAGTACTCGTCATTTAATAGATACCTACATACATAAACTCACACCTTTTTCCCAGAAGGGGTAGGCAGATGTGCTACCAGGACTCCCGCGTTTCGCCTTGTGTTCCGTCACAATATGTTAGGGGGTGAGCCTATCGCGCACAAATTCCTGACTTCAGGCTGATAATGTATAAAAAAATCGAATATCACTTTGCCAGACCCGGGATTCGAACCCGAGACCACTTTGCAATCATACCATAGTACAACTGCGCCACTGAGGCAGTCCAGTCATTTGATAGATATACATATAACAAAGCCTATAGTTTTTCAAACATTATTTTTTTTAACAATTAATACACTCAACAGTCACATGCATAGTCCTGACCATGAAATCATTTCATTTCATTTCATTTTCATTTCATTTCACATGCATAGTCCTGACCTCACAGTAAGATCGAGTCTTGTGTCGTGGGTATCAGAAACTACGAGAGACATTTCAGCCTTACAAACACCCAGACCCGAAATAAATACTTATGGATCGCACAAACATTTGTTCTGGTGCGGAGATCGAACCCGCGGCATCTTGTTTTACAGCTGGTGTCTAACCAAATGCGCCACAGAGTCTGACAATCTGCATAGTATGATTCATCACTTGCTGGTTCTATTGGGTCGACTTGGTGTCGAGAGTCTTAGAGAATCGAGATAGTCTGTTGTACACTTATATCTATATACCATCGGGTGAAGTTGACTATTACTCCGAAAAGTCAGAGGTGATTTGATTGATTGTGAGAAGTGCGTGAAAAGCCAGCGATGATTTTCTGTGATTTGAACCCGCGACCGCCGTGAACATGTTAGCAGCCGCGTGTGGTCAGTTACTAACAGGCCGGCACGCACGTTCCACGGTAACCACCTACTATCAGATGAGCCACTTATTTGTCGGTCGCACCTATCCCAAAAAGAACTAATAGACAAATAATCTAGGAATACTATCCCTTTTCTTCGCTTTATATCAGTAACAACACAATAAACATAAGTTTCCTCCGACCAATTTGTTTAATAATATAATGTTAAGTTTGTGTGAAGTAATGCAAACGATTTGCGGTCGAATTTGGAGACGAGCGGGGACCGACCCCCGAACACCCCCCGCCCCCGCACGACCGAGCTCTAATTCTATTATTTATTTTGGGATCGCACAGGCAATTGAAAAACTCACAGCTTAAACGTGTTAGGTGAATGAATGAGAACCCCTAAGAATCATACTGAACGGTAATAGAAGAAATCAATGTCCACTAAAAAACACTAATCTTACTTGTAGTATATAATACCGTAGAAAACTATATGTATTATACCTACACTTCAGATGATTAAAATACACATAGAAAGCTTTATTTTTTTCCTGAACAATTAATCATCTTTTTCACCATAAATTATAGTACCTATGCTTCCTAATAGGTACAACAGTTTAATATTCAGCTGATATTTTTGCAGCAACCTTTTAATTTTGGTTGTTTAATTGATCATTCCATATTCTTAAAACAATGGCTTTAATATTTCGACTTTAATATAGTTAACACAATACTAAAACGCTGTCCTATTATATGCGGAACTCCGGTAGCGATGCGGCGCTCACATTTCCACTGAAGTTTTTTCTCAACGGTCCGCTAAGCGGATTGTCGTACAAATTTAACAATATTAGAGAAAAGAAACGCACAATGGCCGAGTTAAACACTTCCTCAATTACGTACAAGTGTAGGATAAATAAAGCAATCTGCGCAGATTCTTCGCGGCATTGTGTACCGGCATTCGGCACATTGTACAGCGCCGATTGCCGATTCATTGTAGGAGGTGCCGACACCGCAATCACGTCTTTAACTTGTCATCTTTATGGTGAAATGGGATGGGATTTGGTTATGAATTATATTTTTATAACGCTTGTAAAATGGTTAGAAAGTGCATGGTGGCCTGTTAGTAACGGACCAGACGCGGCTGCCAACATTTCCACGGTTGTCGTAGGTTCAAATCCCAGGGTACACCTCTGAATTTTCGGAGTCATGTGTGTATTGAAAGCTGTCAATCACTATGCACTATAATGGTGAAGGTAAACATTGTGAGGAAACCTGCATACCATAGTGATTTGTAAGAATTTGTATGGTATGTAAAATCCGCCAACCCGCACTAGGCCAGCGTGGTGGACATATGGCTTTAGGACCTTCAATCGTACTTTCTATTGCAGAATAGGCCCGTGGCCTGGAGTGGGACGTATGGTTAAACATATCAAATGGTTTTGGTTCGCTAAGTATGTGTAGACATTTGTACCTAGACAAGTACTTTGGTGGTGTGTATTGATAATACCTATTATTATTGTGTTGATAATAAGATGAATTGAAATGATAAGTTAGATTTTAATAAATCTTGAGTTACATTAGGATAGCCTCTGTAATGAAGGTGCGATAAGGAACTTATTATGCGCATATCTAGATCTAGAATATCCGTGGGTCTTACATTTATCAGAGCGGGATTATAACTCCCAATCTTTAGCACAGAAAGCGGACGTGTTCTTCAATGGATAAAATTACCTACAATTATATTTTCATTTTTACAATCTTCTCTTCATATTTTCATAATCCTACATGAATAAAACTTAACTAAACACACATAAATAAACAATTTGAAAATCTATATTATAATAAATCTACCACTGACGGATAAAATCGTCACAAATTGACGTGCATTAAGCGCCGTATCGAATTCTATTAGACGTGTAAACACGCACACTTGGCCCACGCGACGGCACGCCACACCGCGCCTCGACATCGACGACAAAAAACGTCACAATGGCGCATCGGATCGCGGCCAAACAATGCCTAAAGAGGATTACACATCGCACTCGGGCCACTTTGCTTTGTCGCGCGAGGGCACTTATCGCCGTTGACTCGGATTAGTGGCACTCCCGCGCACTCCCGCGCATCCAGTCAATCACTTCCTCTACTTGACTTGCTCTCAGACAATACGTCTTTGTATCTATTGTAAAAAATCTGATAATGTGCGATAATTAGTTATTATATTAATTATGGTAAAAAAAACTTTTTGTTTTTTTTTTGTTATTCTTAACGTTTTAGGTAAAGGTAAAAGTGGTGATGTATTTTGTAAAGTATTTGCCACTGACCAGCTGGCTCCAAATTACAGATTTATAAAATATGTTTATAAAGCTGCGGTGGTTCAGAAACTGGCGAAAAAGACAAAGGATACTAGGCATTAGTTAGGTACTTTATGTAACAATTCTGGTAAAATGTAGGTTCGGTTTGGTATACTCTAGTTGAAAATTAGCTAGACCGTGACTCTGCCACTTTCAAAATGGGTGTTATTTAAATGCGTAAATATTTAGCTGAGCCAGGACAACGATGCTTACATCGCACGGGAAGTAAGATTACCTTTTTGTGAAGGATGTGGCATCTCAAATTGTACATAAAACTCGTAGTTCTAGAATGTAGAGATGAATTAAAATAAATCTTTAATAATCTGTTTTTCCCCTGTGGTAACAATGACTGGAGTTTTGGTTCCAAACATCTAAATTCGGATGAATTCAAAAATACACAAAGGAGGGTCTGGATTGAACAGCAAAATTGTATCATACATTTTAACCCATATTCTATGCCAGACGATCACGGCAAAGAAACAGAACCAAGAGGCCAGAGCTTACAAACATTTTTATCTAATTTGAGGAATTAACTCTACAGAAATGAGTTAAAAATATATGGACTGAACACATTAATGGCTTAATCAAAACGTGGCGTTTAATTGTATAATTTTCATCTTCAACGCGTCAATATTGTTCAAGTTATTTGTATTCAAAAGTGAACACAATTTTATTAAATTTCAATACGGTCCAATTGAAAAGGTTCGCTATCAAAAGGTCCGTCAACACGTAATTGGGAGCGGCTTTGTCTGCACACAGACCTGTCCCACTCAATCACTGCCTTCGGAACATCTCGACCAGTTAGTGTGACCACACTCATCACTAACGCAGATTAATAAGGCCCTTGTTATTGCCGCTTTGTCTGATTGAAAAATTGATTCATTTTGTTTGATTATTTATAAAAGGATTTGTAGAATATTAAATATCTGATCCACGTTATATAATTATATGTGTGTACTTAAATATGTCATGTTTTTAGGTTTTTTTTTTTTTTTTTTTTTTTATTATATTATAGGGGGCAAACGAGCATGCTATGTTATGTTATGTTCAAGAAACAGAAAGTATTGAAATCAACATGAAATCTTTACGTTTTATATTTGTTTCTATAACAAATTCGCGTGTACTGCTACTACTACGAGACTTTATTATCATTGGATGGCGTGATGCATTTTGATTCGTGTGTTTAAAACATTTCGATGTGAGCTGAAGCTCCGGCTGGCAGTGTGTGCAGCGCGCGATGCTGGCGCGGCTCGGAGTTCGCCCGCGCTCGCGCCCATCCGCACTACATTCCCGCGAATAAATTACCGTTGATATATTAATTCGTTAATTCGTGTCACAATTCATTAGCACGCGAGGCTCTAGGGCGCCGCCATCTTGCTGTAAACGCCACATTTGGATTCACGACACGTCCGCGTGGCACTCGTGTCGCGCCTCCGCGCCACTCCGCGCCCCGCGCATTACCCCGCAACACTCCGCACCGCCCTGCCAGCCGCGTGTAAAGTGACCTTTATTATTTGAAACTTTTATTTAATGTACGCTAATTTAAATTTGTTGATCGCGATCGTGAGCTTTAATTAATGCAGCGTTTTGCGGATGTGGTTGGTGCGCGTCAGAAAAAAATACCGAAGCTAGGTTGTGTCATGATTAGGTGCATGTTTTGCCAAATTTTAACAAAAGCATTACATTCTTTTCCTTGAAAATGAAAAGACAAAAAGTATTTTACGTCTTCCTATTAAGGCTACAATGTCTATTGCTAATCTATTTTGTCAATTGGACCATGGTCGAAAAAAATATATTTGTAGAAACACATCAACACTCATAGTAGAATAGACGAACTATAAACATTGGGCAGAAAAATACTCCCAACACAACACAATATCCGCGATCTCCGACTAACATGGAGACGGCAATCAATACCCAATAAAGAGCACATCAAATCAAGGGTCCGCGCCACGCCGCTTAATAACCGACCTCAATTCTTCAAGGTAATCCATTACCCAATAAAAGTTCCATTGGACGCCCAACTACACGGTGCCAATAAATTAATATCCATGGAGGGGGTGACTTAATTAAGCGCGGGCTTTGTCGCGCACTTTGCCGGCCGCGGCGAAGAATGTGCCCGCCGACGCACCACCACTGTTCGCAGACCTCCGTAAACATCGCCCGTTAGCGGTGAAAATCTCTACTCACTAAAATCCACAATAAAAATGCACGAAAAATGCCTTGGTAATTTTATGTATAATAGTGTGAATAGGAAGAAGAAACACCCGCATTTTAGTTAACTGCCGATATTTATAAACAAGTCTATTCTATTATAACCAAATACATACTTAAAGGAACATCATTTTTGTCCTGAACTTCTTTACATTATTTAATCACCTCGTATCATTTAAGTTGAAAATGTTTTCATTCCTACATCGTATTTATAAATGACTTTTGATTTATGAGCAATACTAATATAATTAAAGCACAGACACCATCCATCATTATCCCCTAAATGACTCGCAATGACAATATCAATAAAATAAAGCGTTCGGAGGGTTAAGCCGTGCGAGCACATAATCCGCGAGGGAGCAGGGCTCAGCATCGCTGGTCGTAGCAAGCGGCTAATGCGCGAAGCTATTCCAATTACGGCGGCCGGTGGCGCGGCGTGCCCTCCGCATTTCGCCGGCTAATCCGCTAACAAAAGGCCTCTTATAATTGGAGATGCAAGCTAAGTCGCCGCGGGTAATTGAAATTTTATTGCAAGTATTTTGATGGAAGCCGTTTATTAGAATGCGGCGGGATGCCGAGAGGAGCGCGTGGCTTGTGCTGTGTTGTGGCGTGGTGTGTGCGTTGTGTGTCGATGCCGTTGCTTGTGGTCAGTATGTCGTTACTAGTTGACTCTGAACCGCATGTGACGCGTATTAGGTGTACTTTGGTTTTTATAGCAGCTAGAAAGCATCATTTCGTCGGCCCATAGGTTTCAATGGAGCAATGCAAATATGCAGTAGCTGTGAAGCAGTATAAAATGTCTACATGTAAGCATTTTATTATTGTTTATTTTATATACTCTTATTTGTTTGCAATCTAGTTTAATAAATTAGATTAGGATGGTCTATTTACCTGAAAGTGTTCACATGAAATAGGAGAGGAGTCTGTTATATTATCATGAACTCACACTTTTTGTAAAATGCATGACTCGCTATTGCAAGAACCCATTATAAAAATGTATAACAGTAGCACCCAAAAACAACAAAAACTATGACGCGTCAAATTGCCAAATCAACGCCTCAATATTTTTTCTAAATCCTCAACCTAGAAAAGTGCAAATCATACAAGTGTAGCGGCTAGTGCAAAGCGCCCGCAGTAGCCTATGTCAACACGAGGTTCCGCGAACTCGGCAACACTTGAGCGGCAATTATGTGCTCCACGATATTCGAGCATTAACAGCTCCCGAGCATCCGAACATCTCGAGGTAAACACCGCGGTTATTGCTTGTGTTGTTCTTTGAACGGTGACTTGCAGGACAGTAGTTACATTTTAGAAGATGTTTTAATTCAAGGAAATGCAAGGGTTGTGTTAAAATTGTTAACTTTATGCCCTAATCTTTGGAGACCGTTGTTAATCTATTTCAGTTAAGATAACGAGTAATATGAATTTACAAAAGTCAAACTTATCTATCTAATTAGTAATTACAGATCAAAGTCCATTTTATCATCATCAGCTTCAGCTTTAGGAATATTGCAGGACAGAGAATTTCCAAAGAACAACGAAAGCATAACTTTTAAAACTCGTCTCAACTTCTCCATAAAGAATGAAGAATGTACCTTGGGGCGTATCAATATAGGCAAATTAAGCATAATTCATCCAAACTCAAGGTAAACTGGCGATATGGGCTCATGCAAGAGAAGAGCTGAATGCAAGCTGTTACTAAATGGTCTCCGTTGAAATCTTTGAGGAAATCTTAAGTTTTCATACCAAACATGGAGCAATGGACATCCTTCAGCCGACAATATTGACTTTATAATTTCAATTCATAATCGGAGCATTCCTATTCATAAGACCCTATGAGTAACGCCAACACAAAAGAATTCATCTCAATATTAACCTATTCTCAATAGATTACTAGGGTACACTCAACTTAACCCGTCACTGCATAAAAGGATTAAGCAACAATAATCCTGGATCAATAGGCCCTCGTTGTGAAGATATTGTGTTTCTTTGTGCAGTTGACACAGCGGTGGTAGGTGGGACCCTGTCACAATATTTTGGCGTGAATACGGAACCGGGTGATTTAGACCCGTGAGGGTTGGGCACGCCCAGATTGTTCGTAACGTGCACTTATTTTAATGTGAGTAACGGGTTAATTCTTATTTTAAAATAGGTGCGATAATATAAGGGAATAGTAATTAGGTGACGTATTTGACACACTGCTTCTACGGCCGGACAGCCGGCTGTGAAAAATAAAGCTATATTATTTGACGAAAGCACAGAAATGCTTATGTCTATCAACATTTTGTTTTAATCCTGAGCATTGTGAAACTGAAATCACGTGTTTCTATTAACATAGATTTTAGTGATAAAGCTGAGATTGCAATATTAATAATTAAAATCAAAACGTTTGCTTGCTTTTATTTTCATGTAATTTCAGTATATAATTGAGAATATTAATAATTACATTATTTATCACTATTAGTCACTACAAGTATTATTCTGTGAAGTTGTAGTTAAAGCTTTAAAACTTTCTTTGAAATTTCTCAAAACAAACAGTTTGGATTTTATATCTTAAATCATTAGAAAACTCTGTTGACATTTATTAAGTCTCACCCAAATATAAAAAATCGCGTCAGATATCTTAATTATTTGGACACAACAATACACACATAACAAAGCCCAAGTACCAAAGGCCAAAGATCCTAAGCCTCATCGAGCAAATTTCCTATAATTTAGGCTATCTCAGATGCCATCATACCTTTATTATAGTTGTCATTCACT
Source organism: Deilephila porcellus (assembly GCA_905220455.2). Taxonomy (NCBI): domain Eukaryota; kingdom Metazoa; phylum Arthropoda; class Insecta; order Lepidoptera; family Sphingidae; genus Deilephila; species Deilephila porcellus. Next base: position 267,616 of record LR999984.1, on the reverse strand, counting down.
CGCTGGCATTGTGATTTTTAAAACAAATTAATTCGTTAACCAATCATTTAATTGATCGCGTTAATTGTATCCACTGAGTTATTATTAACTCGCCGGGCGTTTGTCAGCGGCGCTGGCTGTTCGAGCTCTTTGTTTTGTGCCGAAAATCATTCACTAAATAATACACCTCCCGTCATCCCAATACACAACCTATCTACCTACACTTAAAGCTTAATTTACGACAGCAAATTTCAGGAAAAATAATATGGTATTTGTACAAAGGAATTTCAATCGAATCGCAAATAAAATTAGGTTTCGTTTCGCCTGATTAGGCGGAGAGAAAGGAACTCGTTGGTTGGTCTAGTGATGGGAGTCGCAAAGATTTGAGTCGAGTCAATTAATTAGTACTAATTGGGCTTTATAGTATTGTTACGATTAACTGGCGAGTCATTCGTTTTGTCATAATTTAGATCAGGTTCAATTTTGATGGGAGTTTAATTTTGTATCTATTATTTTGTGCCATCGAAATATTGTCTACAACTCTGTTGCGAGTTATAAAAACGATGTCATTTGTTTTCGTAGATAGAGATAAAGTAATCTATACATATAATAAAAATGTAAATGGTCGATGTCTGTACATGGAAGATATTTGAGAAATTTTAACGCGGGGGGTCTTTATAACAGCAACAAAAGCCAAAACGATTTTTTTTAGAATTTTTGTCTGTCTGTCTGTCTGTCTGTCTGTCTGTCTGTCTGTCTGTATGTTTGCTTGCGCATCACGCAAAAACTACTGTACCAAATGAGATGCGGTTTTCACAGTTGTATTGCTGTAGGTTCAACTTAAAAACTGGTATATGTTGCATTTACATACAGGGTGTTTCTTTTTGTTTGCTTGCACATTACTCAAAAACTACCGCACGAAATGAGACGCAATTTTCACAGTTATAATGGTGTTGGTCCAACTTAAAAACTGGTATATAATTAATTTACACACAGGGTGTTTCTTTTTATTTACCTGCGCTTTACGCAAGAACTAACACACGAAATGAGATGCAGTTTTCACAGTTATATAGGTGCAAGTCCAACTTAAAAACTGGTATTTGTCTTATTTACATACAGGGTGTTTCTTTGTATTAGCTTGCACATCACGCAAAAACTACCGCACGAAATGAGATGCAGTTTTCACCATTATATTGGTGCAGGTCCAACTTAAAAAGTTTTATATGTTTCATTTACCTACAGGTTGTTTCTTTTTGTTTGCTTGCGCATAACGCAAAAACTACAAGACGAAACGAGATGTGGTTATCACAGTTATATAGATGCAAGTCCTACTTAAAATTGGTATATGTCTTATTTACATACAGGATGTTCCTTTGTATTAGCTTGCACATCACGCAAAAACTACGACACGAAATGAGATGCGGTTTTCACAGTTATATAGGTATAAGTCCAACTTAAAAACTGGTATATATCTTATTTACATACAGGGTGTTTCTTTGTATTATGGAAGATAAACGAGAAAAACTAATATGGGGGGTCTGTATTAACGTAATAAAAACAATTATTTTTAGAATTTTTGTCATTTTGTCTGTGCGGTTGTGCGTGATGAACTCCAAAACCGCTTAACGAATTTTAATGAAATTTAGTATGGAAGTAGCTGACATCCTGGATTAACACTTAGGCTACTTTTTATCCCGAAAAATTAAGTGTTCCCGTGAGATGGGGAAGGATTTCCGATATATTTGTTACTTTTTATACTCAAAGGGATGGGATGGCACTGGATTACATGCCATGAGTGAGGATGAGATGGGGCGGGCGGGATATAACGGGACGGGATGAGAAATACCAAATAAAGTTAATCGCGCTGACGAAGTTTGCGGGCAGAAGCTAGTAAAAAACTATGCATCAATGCGGATCAATATATTTCACTGATAGCTACTCTAATTGATTGGCATTGTATTAAGACGAATAAAGCCTAATACAACTTATAAACTATGATTGTTACATTTATATTCTATTCCTATAAGATTATAATGGAATTCCAGTCACCAGCTTTTTCAATTAGAATAAAAATCTTATTAACTTTGCCGTTAAAATGTACAATAGTTGTAGTCTTTTTACATACCTATAACCGAGATATATAGGGCTAAAAGATACGTAAATATCTATTTGCTACGACTTTACTTAAGCTTGCTAAAGAGCAACACGTATAGCAAGCAAAGTCAAGGGAAGCCTTATTAATCGATCCAAAAAGGTTATCCACAATTTTTCAAAATATTGTCGCTAGTGTACAAATATATATCACTCATGTTACTTTATTCTTCTAAATTACCCGAGAATATTTTAAATCTCAATTATAGTCAAATTCCAACTAAAAAAGACGTATGTAAATGAAAATATACATTGCAATATATTAATTCGTCTTTAGGAACTGTAGTGAGAGTGATTACAGTAACATCTTCACCATACACTGTCTATACTATTCCCGATCCACACAATTATTACGAATATTTAACACCGGATCTAGACAAAAATTTAGGGAGCATTAGAAACCATTTTTGTGCATTTAAATTCCCCAACGTCGAAAAATGTCCCCCAGACACTCACTCGCGCAACCAAATTAATCAACTGTAGTTTACATTCATAAAAATAATTATCTTGTAGAGTGCTCTATATGATAAGACAAATGAAATAATGATGACAACGGCGGCGCGGCGGCGCGGGCGCGCATCCCTAGCACTAGTGTAGGGGTCGAGCGGCTTTAATAGCAGGCAGTTAGGGACCTTTGTAGTACGTGTGAAGTGTGCACTAATACACACCACTCGCGCACTCCTACCACCAGCTTATAAACACCTCTACTCCCCCCCGCCCCGCTACAGCACGCGGGCGAAATCGGAGACAGCGCTCACACTTCCATGGATCTTTACTTTCTGGTCGCATCTCTGTAGTTCTCAACGACCAGTTTGCGCTGAGCCCTCCAGGTTCCTGATGGCGGTGGGATTGTGTGCGTGTGGGAGCACTATCCGGGCTCTAGTTGAGCTGGGAGCGCGCGCGTGTCACAAACCATGAGCACACCCGCGGGCAAATCGCGTTGTTTGCGACTCCACTCGGCTCTTTCTAATTTCGGAGTTTTATTATGTGAAATTGGAAATTAAGATTAATTTTTGAGGAGATGGCACGATTGATTGAGTTTAAGATTGGCTGTAATTAACGTTATGGGTAATTAAAGTGCAAATGGACTTAAACATTGTACACAAGCCGTATGAAAATAATTCTTCTAAAAACATTTCTGTAAATGCGTGTTTACAATACCTATATGATATCTCAAAGCCACAGATTTTTCTAGTGCTCATTTTCGAGAACTTATTAAGTAAGAATTGTTTAAGAAGATGTGATGCAAAACACGACAGGAACAACAAAATACCTAATTAGTAATTAGGGACACTGTGCTTAATGATAATAGACTCCCTCCCTCCTATGGTTTCATTTGATAACATTAAAGCTTGATTGGATTAGTTGTAGTTACACACTCGACAATAAGAAATAGAAGATCTCGGTAAAAATACAACTACTAACCATATGAACGCAATCGTGTACAGGTAACATCAATAAAGTTGATTAAGTAGCATTGCCGATCACCCAATCGCTGGCTTGTATAAACTACAAGAAGCTCTCCGTGGGTGCTCGTGGGCGCGATTGGCCGCCGTCCGCGCGTCCGCCCACTTTCCGCCCGGCCGAGTCTGCGAGTAGCCCAGCCTATTGGGCGACTATCGCTGACCGACCTATTTGCCTAGAATACAATGCCCTAGAATGTATGTTGTAGTAAGCACTCTGAGGTACACAGTACACATTATGCAATAATGTTTCTTTTTATTGTTACATAAGCGGGCGGACCAACAGTCTAGTTTGTTTAGATAATGGTAGGTCAATACCACAGTTTAAGGACTTTGTTAGTGCCAAAAGACAATTCAGTGACTGCGGTATGCAAAATATTTTTAAAAATATGGCATTGGTAGAAATACTGGAAAAGTTAAGTATAAATGATCTGTTAGTGATTTTGAAATCAATGTGTCTTTTTATTATTTAATTTTTCAAATGTTATATTTACCAATTTATGCTCCAGTTGGCAAGAGCCAACTTTACTGTATTTTAAAGGGTTTACATTTTAGTGGATTGACAGCAAAATATTTATTTTTTGTAGAAATGTTACACCAAAACTCTTTTTATAATTTTATTTTTACTATCTTTAAAGATCCTATTTTGTTGAGTTGGCTTAATAGATTCTTTCTCAACTCGAGTTGGATGTTGGAAATATCGAGATAGAAAGCAAGTTTTACTAAGGTACACAATTTACCCAACTGCAATATTATGACTTGATCGACTTGCGGTCAGTGCTCGTATTTCTTTACGATGGCAAAGCTCACTGAGGCAATAAGAAGTTATCAATTCTCATTGTCAGGAACCCTGAAGCCAGCGATCACCGTAATCAACGGTGAAAAGCACGCCATAATGACCCACACATATCGAGTTTCGGATTCAGTCATTGTATACCAGATAAGGATGTCGGCATAGCTATACAGACCGAAGTAAAGATCAAGTATATTTAAGTCATTGTGATTCACTATAAAACTATAAACTTTGATATCTGCGTAATCTTTTTCCTCATTCAAGTTTATAGTCTAAGCTACCTAAATACCAACAAGTCCTAATACGTAGCTCACAATATTTTATATGGCCACAATATGTGAAGGCCGGCCGGCGCAGGTGGCGGCTGCTTTGTCCACCGCGTCTCATTACGATCTGACACTCCGCAACTAAATCGTCACTCGACAAGCACCTGTATAGATATTGTTGCTAGGGCCGGGGCGTACTGGGATATGCAACTATCATTGTTAAAATAAATAAATATATACGTATACACCCAACAGTCACATACATAGTCCTGACCCCACACTAAGATCGGGTCTTATGTCGTGGGTATCAGAAACTACGAGAGACTTTTCGGTCTCACAAACACCCAGACCCGAAACAAATACCTGTGGATCACACAAATATTTGTTTCGGTGCGGGGATCGAACCCGCGGCCTCTCGTTTCACAGGCGACGTCTAACCAACTGCGCCACGGAGGCTGTCAAATATTTACTAGATTATATAGATAAAGTGTAGAATAGATTTGTGCTCAGCAATAGGTTGGCCAGTTGCTTTTTTAGGATGCAGTTAAGGTCGATCTATGGATGAAATATGGACTTAAATGTAGAACCAGAATAGAGGCCTAAGTTTGTGTAAATATGGTTTATTCGAAAATCGTACTGGTCAATGTGCTTCGATTTTCAAACAATAAATTATATTTATTTCTCCTTCGGGAGATGCTTGTGTGTTATCTAAAATTAAGGAATATTAATTGGTAATTCAAAGCAATAAAAATATCGGGTATTTCAAGTAAATTCAAGGTGAAAACTGCTGGTTTGGGCAGCATAAAGGTAGTCGGTCGCGTGCGGTGTGCCGCGGCCGTGCGGGTGTCGGCAGAAAAGTTAATTAACAATAAGCTGCCGCGCCCGGGGCGCTTCCGCTCGCCGCCGCCGCGCACCGCCCTCGCTCGCAAATTGGAACACCTTTATTTAACACAGATCTGATACACTACGCCTTTTTTTACCAATTAGTTGGCAAAAAGTGTATGCGACGCGATAATGCGCTATTTAACGCTCCTCCCGCCCGGTGCCGAACTCGCATGCTATTGAATTTTGGGGGAATTTTTGTGGGGGTGTGGATGTTTTATGCTAATCGGTTGTGTTTAATGGATTTGGAGTGATGAATAAGTATTTAAATGTTATAAATATTTAATAAATATTTCATCCTTCTGTCAACGAAATCAAATCAACGAGGCATATTTGATCAGTGTATTAGCTTGAATTCTAATTTCCCTGACTGATACAGAATATCCAGTGTCCAACGATAGGTCAGACGTGACTGATATAAATTAGTGAAATAGTGCTTTCTCCATAGTCCAGGCATTGGGGAATTCACCCAAAGGTATAAATATAAATACAAATACAAATTGAAATAAAACAAATTTTTACGGATTTTATCGCAATTTGGTTTAATTTTTAAAATTTTTAACTTCCCGACGTTTCGATTGCTTTACAGCTTTCGTGGTTACGGAGTCCGCGATAAAATCCGTGAAAATTAATTTTATTACAATGTGTTAAATTCGCGTAAATCTAAGGTACCATTACATATGCAAGTGTAAATACCCGACAGAGTCTTGTCCAAGAAATCTTCAAATTAATAGTCAAATCTTTCTGCAACTTCTTGTACTAATATCATTACTATACTAAACATGGGCCGGATAACGGTTGATAATTGTAATGAAATATATCGCACATTTCAATAAAGATAGAGACGACTTTATCATCTTTAAAAGATAATGCCTTACGAACTCGCGGAAAGCCTATGGCAGCTTATGCCAGCTCATTCAGGAGGCTCCAGAACTAGTCTAACAACAAGAGCTATCATAATGAAAAATCCTAAATTAATTAGAAAATAATTTTAACTATACCCTAAAGTATGCAAATGCAAGTAATCTTTATTATCCCTTATTTAAAACCGTCAAGCAAAGTATCTATCTAAACAATACCACCATACGTGAAACAAAATACACCAAAATAATAAAACAGCATCCTAAACCTCGTGTCACAGACATAAGCAGCGCAGTTTATCTCAGATACAATTTACGTTTGCTCATAAACAAAAAAGCAATCAGAGGTGCTCCGGCTGGAGGCTCGGTGGCGACAAAAATCCAAGGTTTTCATTAAAATGCTCCACTTAAGCGGTTTGTAGTGGCGTGGGGAGGGCGCGGGAGGGGCCGGGGAGGGGGTGAGAGGCAAGAGGCCTGTCCCTCGAGAGCGGTATTCGACTAATTAAGTTTAATTGTGGCGCGACTCAGTGGCCCAGTGCTGCTAGATAACTCCGCCGCTACTTAGTGCCGCCCAAAATAAGGGCTGCTCTAATGTAAATACTGCGATGGTTTATAATTTTTTTTATTTTGAAATTGCGTGTGGAATTGCTTGTTGTTCAGCCGTTGTTTTGTTACAAGGATGTAAATAAATAAATAAAACACCCAACAGTCACACACATAGTCCTGACCCCACACTAAGATCTAGTCTTGTGTCGTGGGTATCAGGAACTACGAGAGACTTTTCGGTCTCACAAACACCCAGACCCGTAACAAATACCTGTGGATCATACAAATATTTATTTCGGTGCGGGGATCAAACCCGCGGCCTCACGTTTCACAGCCGGCGTCTAACCAACTGCCCCACGGAGGCTGTCATGTGGTAAAGTGATTTAAATTTTTTTATGTATTGCTTTCGAAACTATCAAAGTCAACCTTTCAGTGCGCTAGAGAAAGGTATAGTAATAATACATACAGTATGAGTAAGCAATGCCATCAACAGCTCAAATGTTTCTATTGTTATGCAAGGATAATGTTGAATCGCTGTGAAGGCTGTTGATCTTTCGATAAAATTTAAAATTTGAACTGATCGTAGGATTTTGGTAACCGTCCGGATAACGACCATCAACAATAGTGAAGACCCTTCTTAATGATACACGCAAGAGTGTCGCTTTTCATGTTCAGCCTGTGTAAGTCGTTTTGTGAACAGAAAAAACATTGCACTACTTAGATTGTACACATTCCTCCAAATTATTTTCAAAAGTCATTAAATAAAAAAAATTCTATATAGAGTCGAAGAATGTCCTATCTCTCGCCACAAAAAAAAACAAGCAATAAATACGTGGTACGTAAAATGTTTGCCAAATACGAAAGCAATTAACGCAACGTAGACTTTATCCAAAATAAAATGTGCGGGCGATGGCAAGGCCTGCGTAGTACCGCGGCTAAATGCTAATCGCGGACCCCTAGCCTAATGGCGCTCCAAGGAGCTCACATAATCGCACACAACAAAATTAAGCCATCTTGGGTTAAAAAGTCCAAAAGTAGAGTGTGTCGTGGACGAGCGCGGGGGTTGCGGGGTGTGGGGGTGGCGGAGGGGGCTCCGGGCGCGCTATGGATTTTTCGGGGTGCGTTTTGGAGCGGGCTGTGAAAACAAGCGTTTAGAACTGATACGTGACCGTGGGGAATAGAGATGCTGGATGAGACTACAAACAACTAATTACTAGGTAATAAGGTAGTATGTGAATAGAATGCTGAACTGTACTCTTCCTATTGTGTCAAAAAAACGAAACTATAAGTTATGGAATTTATTAATTAAAATAGTTAATGTAAATCAAGACAAAAGGGCACAATTTATAATTGAAATTCGTATTATTATTTAATTTCGTGGTGGGGCTTCTGATTTTTTCAGACAAGACCTAAATACATAGCTAATACTAAATTACACACAGAAGTCGACATTTTATATTGAAGTGCACAAGTTCCCACACATACCAAAATAATGATAACGGAAAAAAATTTACTCATACTTCAAACATGAACAGTTTAAATGACATATTTAGGAGATATTAATTTGATTTAATATCAAATAGTGTTTTCAGAATAGTCACGGTATAAAAGTAGGTAAATAAAAATATTCGAGGCTGTAATTATACCTATTGGCTATGGATGACATCAGATATTGGACTTGATTAAGAGTGTAAGGTTCAAAATCGCTAACAAGGAGCAATGTTTTATCAAATAGTTGTATTGGGCCTGGAACACATTCTAATAAGGATGTTAATAAAGTTATATGTCAGTGGGCACCCTAATGTGCCATAAAGCTCGCCTGATGACTTATATACGTTAATAAAATTTGCATAGAGTGCGATCGCTATAAGCCATAGACATCAGTCGCTATCGCTCGCTAAACAACTCGTCGCCAAATAAGCGCCCAATTTATATTCACGCCGAACGCTATTATAATCGGCTACTGCCTTTTCAGCGGGAGAGAGGGACGGCAAATAGGGTAGAGTATGTGTTAGAAAAGGATGGAAGAGGTGGCTATTCGACCTCTCTGAAATATGGGTGAAAGTAAGGTCTTTATTGTATTTTGGATCGCGCCACGGATACATTGCTGAGTGATATTCTTCTTTAACCTTATACTTGTATTATGCAAATGGATTTTTTTTATGTGGCTATTGGGTGGAGCGTTGAGCTTTTGGGTTGTGGGGTAGACATCATTTTGCACGGTAATATTTGTGAACATGAACCTCATTTTCATAGTGATAGTAATACTGGTAAATAAAAGATTGTTTTGACCTGACGAAACAATTACGCTGTGTTTAAATCCGGACTTACTTTTGACGTTTTACTTCATTATGGAACCTTGTAAGAACCTATTCAGCATTTTTACATTAATATCTGACCATACAGATGACAGCCATTTATAAAGAACATCCAGTGCTGAACATATGTTAATGTATTTTTCCAGTTAAAATTTTAATGGCCGTACGCAGAGGCACTCAGAAATGAATGAGGTGGACAAGACATGACAGCGGGCACTCGTCGCGCAGGCCGGAGGATGTACAATCGAGCACAATCAGTGTGAACGTGTCGATACAGTGCGCGGGCATGGCGGCCGCACAAAGCACATTATTAATTTGTTATACAAAGTGTTCAGTGCGCTGAGAGCGAATGCAAAGGCCGCGGGAAATCTCGCGCCTCCGAGAGGTCGAGTGTCCTCTATTATTGTACACCCACGTCGCACACACTAAATTAAACCTTACCAATAATATAATAGAGCTTAATTTCACTTCGGAGACGAATAGTTTCGTTTTCAGGCTAATTAGAAGCGAGGGAGGCGCGGCGGTGTGCGGAGGAGCGCGGCGGTGTACGGCGGAGTGCGGCGGAGTTCGGCGGATTGTGTTACTGTAGGATTTTGGACTTTAAATCTTAGGTATAAGGGTGTAGTTTGCGTGAATCACGGCGCGCGACTCGCTTGTCATTAATGTGCAATAATAAATACAGTCCGCCGGTTGTTCTGTTGATTAACGAGATGCTTCGTCTTAAATAGGTCCATTGTCGCCATCTACCTACCCGGCACATTTCAACACAAATATGCCTTTGTCATTGGCTTTGTCGTCCATGTCACAATTATATACTGCTCCATTATGAAGGAAATGTCGCGGGTTGTTCACAACTTGTTCTACATTGTGGTAGTTGCCCCATAACAAATTGTATGAGAGCAATGACAGCAACCATATCGTAGGATTGAAACTAGTGGTGGCTCTGCCTATCCTTTCTTAAGTATTGGCTTGATTTATATTATGTTAAGCAAAACTTTATTTCATGCATACCAACTACAATACATTGTCAGACATTATCTTGGGTAAAACAGAAAACAACCAACATAATTCCTAGCTTCTGATAGTCATATTAGAGATTAGCTATCTTTTTCCCGTATCAGTATCAGAAACACCAGATTCATATTCAACTGCCCTCGATCGTGCTGTACAAACCCACATACAAAGCAGTACGTATAGCTCGCAAGCGGTCCCGGGCGTCTCCGACTAGTGCCACAAAACTAGCTATTAACCGTGCGGCGTGCTGCTTTGTGCAGAGGTGTCGAGCCGAACGCACTCCACTCCCTCCGGCACACGGCGCACACACACGCACACACATGCACACACACGCTCTCACACACACACACACACACACACACGCGCGCACACACAGCGCAGCGCGGCGCTAAACTCGCACAACACTTGATTATGTTCGCGGGTCTTAAGGAAACTGTCGAGTACACGTGTTGTGCCGAGTGTCTTAACAACCAGATCTGTCACGAGGTGATTATGTTCCCGAGGGGGCGCGGGGAGGGGAGCTGATTGTTCAATGCGCTTTAAGCTATATGTTGGAGGGTGTAGGTGTGAACTCTTTTCATCTGCAGACACTCGCGGACAGTGCATACAATCTTGTGGATTACTATTTGGGTATAAAAATCGAAGCTTTAAACAAACATTTTTTTAGATACGGGATAACGTTTTTAATTAAAAGTAGATTTTTTACATTCAACAGTAATAATGTTAAAATAATAAAGTTTTAAAAATGTACAAACGTTATGAACCCTTATGTCAACATATTTTAGGCAAAACGTAAAGAATATTAATTAATTATTTATGCTTATAACAACATATACAACAAATAATGTAGTACCCCACTTACAATAATTATTCTAGGTGCTTTACATATTATTATTTTCTTTAAATTTATTTTCTAAGTTTTTCTGGAACAGGTAGCGTTAGTATACTTTTTGTGTGAAAAGCAAACCACTAATTCTAATACCTACTCGTAACATATGCGATATCTTAGTATCCGATTGTGTGACTGGAAATTCCTCAATATTAGGTGTATTTCGTTTGTTAATATCGCATGTTACGTTTTCAATACTAGGTAGGTTCGGCATATTCCAGGGGCCTTCCATCTCTATCACCGCTTTGTATATGCCTGCCGCCGAGCTGCGTGCAAGCGCTGTTGTGTTCTGATTTAACCGACATGTAGTCAGCGATTACGGTGCCTTAACATACTTGGCACCTGATGTCTTGGGTTGGTGAGCGGTATGCAGTATGCATTACTTAGTAACAATATAAAGTTGTGTTTGGTGTCGTTCCTCTTTATTTGTAGGCATCATGCTTTCAATAGAGTGAGCGACTTGCTCATCTCCTTATATTGGCAACAATTAAGTAAAATTATCATCATGATTATGCATATGACAGCCTCTGTGGCACAGCTGATTTGACGCCGGCTGTGAAACAAAAGACCGCGGGTTCGATCCCCGCACCGAAACAAATGTTTGTGTGATCCACAGGTATTTGTCTCGGGTCTGGGTGCTTGTGAGATCGGAAAATCTCTTGTAGTTCCTGATACCCACGACACAAGAATTAATTGATCTTGATGAGGGGGTCAGGACTATGTATATGACTGTTAGGTGGATTCCACTATCTCATAAAAGGTTGGACTGGATTACCAAGGCCAGGAATTAGGTGTCAGCGTCAATAATTGTCGGCAAGTATTGTTGGTTGATGAGTGTCAGGTAGGGTGTGTGCGGGGTGGGTGCGGGGTGCAGGGGGGAGGGGTGTACGGTGGCTAATAGCCGTTGGAACAAACACGCGAGCTGTTCGCGCGGTGTTATGGTTCGCAATAAGGGGCGCGCCGGGCACGGGTGAGGCGGTGGTACTGAGAGCGTGAAGCGGAGGAGAGTAGGTTCTGCCATTGTAGACAGAGGTTCTGGGAGAAAAACACAGATTTTCGGTGAGTTTATATGAATTAAAATATTTAAGTGAAAGAAGAAAGACAGCGAAGATTGTTGTACGTTAACCTCATAAGGTTTAAAATCTAAATTGTACAAAAATATATAATAAATCTATTGCACCAATTTTTAGCCCTAAAAAGATTTTAAGATTCGTTTTTATAATTCTCAGCATACTGCCCCATTAATGTTTATAAAAATAGATACAAACTTAAAATCCAAAACTTAAAAAGAACTAACACCAACCTAGCAAGAATTAAATTATCAACTTCTTGCAAACTCAACTCGACATCGGACTTAATCGGTAAAACCCGCTACCACTACCACCGCACCCTGTACAAACCAGTTCGAAGAGGAAGGGTTGGCACACACACACACACACAAACACACACACACACACATACACACACGCGAGCCACGTACACCGAGCATGTACCACCGGCCTGCGACCTGCCTCGCCACCAGTTAATACCTAAATTCTATTGTTTTATATTTGATAGTGGCACAGTGGGAGAAGCCGGCTGCGAAACGAGAGCTTGCGGATTCGAAAAGAGATCAATATAAATATTTTTCGTGTATTTTTTAAAAGGTTTGAAACGAAAACTTATGCAAGTTATAATTTTGTCTATCGATATTTTGTTTAGGTATATGACATAGTTTTTGAATTTACTACTTTCCTGATATTATGTTAATTAATAGAAAGGGGCTAAAATATAAAATAAAATAAAATTGTATTTTTATATGTTAAAACTTATATTAAAAAAAGACTAGGGTGTATGGAAATTACACCCTCATTATTTGGAACATTAGTTTTAATCATATTAAATATCAAATATGATATGGAATCTGATATCAGTTATCCTATACAGTAATATACTATCAATTATAATGAAAATAAAATAATTGTGAGCTGATAATTTAAAGTAAAATACGAGTACTACATAAATAAACGATAGTAGGTACCTATATTTTTGAGAGACATTACTATCCTAACAAATAAATTAAGTATATCTACTATCACTAAAACTGTTTATATCATATTTAATATAAACTGTAGCTGGCAGGAGCTGCATATTTAGAAATACTCACTTCAATTCCCAGGTCGAGTAATCAAGCATGGGGTTTTTAATTTTTTCAAGTAACACAGTGGGTATGGGCCAGAAACCTATCAAATTATTATAGAAAATTGTTCGCGAAAAATACGTGCTTCTTCGTACTCTTTCGACGTGAATAGAATTAATTTATATTAAAAAGACATGCGAGTATGTATGGCTAACCAGCAAACGGCTCATCCGATAGAATTACCACCGCTCGTGAACATCTCAGCACTTGGATTATAAATAAGTTACCGACATCTCAAATACAAAGTGGAAAGGGGAGGAAAACGAAAAGATACAGCTCGACAATCTCATTTTGGTGTGGTAGTCGGTTTCAGTAAGAAATCCGTACCACCTCGGTCTAGCCACTGCATTCTTTCAGGAGTCAATAATAACTACCCACAGCGTAACTCTACCATTTTAAATAATTGTAGAATAACTTTCTTTTAACAAGATGCATAAATTTGTAAAAAGTTATTGTAATTCAGAATTGCTTGTAGTGCCTTTGAAATATTGCAATTTGGGAATATTACTACGCAACACAAAGAACAATCACACTGGCTCTCAATAACTTCAAGATTGAATTATTTCAACCAAATTTATGGCGAGATTAGCCCTTTCCCCAAACCATAATCATAATCATCTTCATTTTAGCAGTATGTAGATTGTTGAACCATCTCATAACATGCAACCATAGGTCATCACATATGGGCAGATACAAATATAGGACACAATATTATATGAGCCAATACCTAAACAAATCACTATTACGAGTACGATGGAGAAGGCTTGGTCCTATTTGGTAGACATAATAAACTATTGAAATTCTACTATAATACCTATGCAGTTTTTCACGCGGTGTTTTCTGTACCGTCAAGTTAATGACACCTGGTACTATGACGCACATGACACCGAAGTAGACTAGATGTGCCCTGGTATTCGAACCTGCAACCATCTTAACAGATTGTGTCATATTCGTTACCAAGAAACCGCCACGCACCTACGTGTAATGATTTGTATTTCGGAACACACTCGCCCGGCCCGTGTGAGGTAATCGATTTACAAACAGAACCCTTGCTCCCTCCATAACCCATTTTACATTTTAAAGCTTCTGGGATACACCGACTTACATACTACGAAACGAGGACACAACTCTCATTTCAGTTGAAAAATGGTTCGTATTCAAAAATAATTACAGTAGCTTCTAATACCCACCTTACTGAATAATGTGAATTTAATTAAAATATTTTGATTACTTAGTGTTATATTTATATAGAATATTCTAATACATTCTATAATAATAGAGCGACGTACAATATGGGATAAAACATTCGTGATATAGATTCCCCTCACTAGAGAACGTTGTGCTATCCTTACAAAAGTCAACAAAAAACCGTCAATAATAATAAGATAGGTATTTGACATGGGATGAATACATAGAAAATATTAAATAATCGGTAAGTACGCAAAGAAATGCTATAACTGCGTGAGGTTTTAATTATTTCAAAAATATCAAATCAAACGACCATAAATAAATAAAAAAAGACAGTGATGACAAATCCGTCTGAGCACTTAGCAGAGATCACGAAGGCTTACAACGCAATTGACTAGACTCAAGACTTGTTCAATGGGCCCATTTTAGACAACCCTGCAGCGTTCACAGCTTCGTATAAAGTATACACAGAAATCACTTTATTATTATATATTTATCGATGTAGGTACTTGAGCACTGAAGATCACAAGCTGACAAGTTTTGAGTCAGCATTTACAGATTAAAAGAAGTAAATACTGACACACATAAAAGTTCAGTCCTACACCACTCAGACTCAAAAAAAATATATTTGAAAATAAATATTAAGATGTGAGCAAAACTTATTGATAATTTCTCTAAAAATATGCTTTCTTAAAGATAGGATTGTGATGCGAAAATAATTATTTAGAAACAAGGAAGATCTAAACAAGCTATTGGATTTGATAGACGCAATACCGTATTCGCTCAATTGAAAGGATCAGACACAAAACATTTCAAAACACGACCTGAACAATCCAAGCCCGGCTCAATCAACACACCATCGGCGCACTGGCCGCCACCACTAATTTGTATTCACCGCTCACATCTTTATCTCCACAAATCTACAACACAAATGGGGCCTTTATCTTGGCCTCATTGTGGGCCACAATGGCCCCATTCTGGTAGGTGTGAGCGGAGTGTCCTTTCTTCGCGACCGGTTTGTGAAGGCTGTCGCTTTGTGCGAGGTGTTGGCGATTGTTGTGCGTCGAGGGGATCAGTGGGTCTCGTCCTGGAGAGCCACTGCTGGCCTCTGCTCCGTTAATGTCAGCGAGCGAGTGAAAACAAAGCCCGCCTGCTCATTGTTCCGCCATTAGATTGCGGTAATTCCATCTCACCTAAAACGACATTCAAATGGAATATACAGATGTTGAAAAGGATTACGAAATTATCGATTTAATCTTTAACATTTCATAAAAACTGTTATCAGTGAAGTGGTTTGATTTGTAGTTCGAGCAACCTATTTTGTTGAGTTGCTTCACTGCTGTTTTTGCAGCGTATATGGAATGTGAACCATGACAAGTTTGACTACCAAGTTGTTAAACCCACTTTAAGTAAGGTTTTCTTTAGCGAACTCACATGTGAATGGCCTACGACTTGAATTTGTGCCCGGCATTCGAGATGGTCTCTAATATAATTACCTCAAGAAGAATATTTTAACCAAAACTACGTATATTGAGTACAAGTATATCAGTAAGAATGAAAAGAGATGAAAAGACTCCCTGTAACAGAGTGAGAGGCTAATACCTGCTGGTAAACCATACTGCAATAATTTACAGTAAAACTTTTCGCTTATAATATGTATAATAGGTACCTATTATTCAGTGAAGTACCGCCTCAATCTACAACTACGCTAAAATCCCCTTGCAATAGCAAGTAGCAAGTAGCCACTAACCTAATTTTAGTCTTTTCGAAAATGATTGAAGTTTGTTTAAAAAAAATTAATATAATAAATATATATAATAAATATATACATTTATTGTGTATATATCTATATATGTATATATATATATATATATATATTTAATATAATATTTTTAGGTTAATTGAACTTAATTAATCAAAAATAAAACAAACACTCAACTACAATTTATTGGTAACTTTACAATTGGAATTAACTAATATGAAATTAACCTTAAGCATAACCTAAATAAATCGGAACAACAACAAATATCATAAAAGCACAACTAAATAATTAACTAAGCAATCAACCGTCAATTCCAACGTGAAAAAGGTTAACGCGCTCGTCATGTATCAACGACCTGTCCTTCCGAAACTCAAGCAGCCAAAAAGCTGCCATCGTGTAGCTGGCTAGTTTTAAACCCGCTGAGTTGACATCACCACCCTCCACAGCCTTGGTGGGAGAGATTTGTACGTAGCTGCGGGTAGGCAGCTAGCCGGAGGGTACACTTCTCCAATATTTGTGGGTAGATATCGAAGAGTCGGTAGAACGAGCTAACACGGCCTCTCCTGACCGTGCGCCGTCCCCGGTGCACATCACCACAAGCGCTGGCTAGTGAGTGGATGTTGGCGAAAACTCGACATCGCAGTCTCCGGGCGAAACTCTTGGGAGAGCAGCAGTGGAAGCCGTCGAGGGTCCAGGCTGAACATCGTCACGTTCATCATCTGCGACAGAGTCTGTTCGCGACAAAAACATAACAAGATATGAGTTTAATAAACAGTTAAAGGGTATTGCCTATTCTTGCACACTTCTCGCTTTCAAGGCCCTCATTCAATTATATTCACACATAGCTTTATGAAAACCTTTCGATCAGTTACAACAACACCGATCACTTAATCGTCTTCATTCATCATCTGTCAACTCTTTTTATTAAATCGAACGCGCGTTACATGCAGCCCTACACACGCTACATGCAACAACGTGTCTGCCGGACCAGGATCTGCACGCATAACCACTTTGCGTCTGCCGGACAGAGTCCGTGTACGTTTACAAAGAAACGCCATTATCAGATCAAGGTCCGTGCACATTAAAAATGTGCTAGCCGGACAGAGTCCGTGTCCGTGAACGTTCAACAAGGCCTTGGGCCCAAAACCAGACTAAAGTCTGCCCACATTATAAAATGTGTTACCTGGACCAAGGTTTATACGCATAACCATTTTGCGTCTGCCGGACAAAGTCCGTGTACGTTCACAAAGAACGCCATAACCAGAACAAGGCCCGTTACGCACTAAAAGTGCCAGGTGAGACTACATGTGAGAGATGACACACATTTAAATATCAAACAGCTCACCATCAAAAAACGCTGCACAAGACTCGGGGCACCATTCCCCTTTCCACGGCACCATATATTGCGCTGCCGCTTGAGTGGTTTTACCACGAGCGCCACTCAGGAGCTTTAGCTCATACCGGTCACTCGGTAGAGCTCTCGTGACCCTGTAGGGCCCTCTCATACCTGAGTCGAGTTTTCCTGTAGACTGTGAGTATTTAATGACGAACACCATGTCGCCAACGACATATACTCTAGGAGGGTGTCGGTGACGGTTAACCTGGTCATCTTGTTTGTGTTGATTTCGACTCAACAGAGTCGCAGCCCGGCTTCGAGTTAACTCTCGTCTTGCCTCACAACTAGGTGTAGCTATATCCACAGCCACATCACGGATCAGCGCACGGATCACTGGAGTTGTTGCATCAGTACCAATCAACAAATTCATGGCAGATGATTGAGTGGTTTTTTGCTTTGTAATATTTAGTACAAGCTGTATTCTACTTATCGAATCTGACCAAACAACATCCTTATTACGACTTTCAACGCGAATTAAATTTAAAACTGTTCTTATATAACGCTCGGCTTGCCCATTAGCGTGGTGCATTTCGGGCGTTATATAATGAATGTCACAGCCAAGTTCAGAGATCCAACTTTTAAAGCTGGATGCTTCAAACATACGCCCACGATCGCATATTAATAGCTTAGGTACGCCGAACAAGGATATTGCATTGTTAATAGTGCGCCTAAGTTCACTAGTATCCTGACGGTATAAAGGGTATAACAAGCAAAATTTAGTAAATGAATCCACTAACACAAGCACAAATTTGAACCCATTCGATTCGGGTAACGGCCCGAGAGTGTCTACATGAACAGTATAAAACGGCACATTTGGTTTTTCCCAAGATGTTATAGGCTGTTCCGGGGCTCGAGGAACCCTTTTCTTTGAAACACAAATTAAGCAGTGAGAAACGTACTTATGAACGAAAACTCTAAGACCGGGAAACCAAAAGTGTTTCAGTATGAGATCACACGTTTTGTCCTCTCCTATATGTTGATGTTCGTCGTGAAAGATACGAAGGACACTTAACCGATGACCTTTAGGGATATAACACAAGAGCCTAGCTTCCTCCCCGACCGGTGTGTACCGATAGTATAAAACATCATTTTTATAAACATAACGAGTCGAGTCTAGTTGTCCCTCATTAACTTTTCGCACGAGTTCTAGGGTTTCGCTATCAGCAGATTGCGCCATCTGCGCCCAATTTAATGGTCTACCTATGTTATTTACTAACGCAACTGGAGGATTCCTACTTAAGTAATCCGCATGAGACATCATAACACCTTTTCTATACTCAATGGTAAAGTTAAAGTCTTGTAAGTAAATCCACCATCGCGCGACCCGAGGTAGTAAATCTTTTTTTTTCTCAGTGGCCTTCAAAGCATTACAGTCAGTAATAATTTTAAACTGGATACCAATTAAATAATGCCTGTAATGTTGTAATGCCTTGACGACCGCCAACGTCTCTAACTCATAGGAATGATAACGGCATTCCGCTCCCAGAGTTACCCTGCTAAAGTAAGCTACAACCCTTTTATTGCCGTCGCTATGAACCTGCATTAACACCGCCCCATACCCCGCACTACTCGCGTCCGTATGCAACTCGGTAGTTAGTTGTGGATCAAATATTGCAAGTATAGGTTCATTCGTAAGCTGACCAATTAGATACTGACGAACCTGCTCCTGTTCTTCACCCCATTCAAACTTAATGTTCTTTTTGGTCAATTTAGTAATACTTGCCGTTTTCGTTGCATAATCTTTTATGTATCGACGAAAATAGCCGGCTAGCCCCAAAAATTGTCTAACCTGCCTAACGTTATTTGGTGTGGGCGTGTTCACCAAAGCTTCAATTTTCTGAGGGTTCGGCCTAACCTGACCATGGCTGATTTTTCTACCCAAATACTCTACTTCTGTAGTCAAAAACGAACACTTTCGAAGGTTTATCGAAAATCCTGCGTCAGTAAGTGTTTCCAGTACATCATGAAGTAGACTGACGCCCTCAGAAACATTCATACTCATTAAAAGTACATCATCAATGTACACAAGAACGCTTCCGGCATCGATAAATTTTCGAAGGGTGTTATTTATTATCCTTTGATAAACTGTGGGGGAATTACAAAGCCCAAAAGGCATTTTTAGGAATTCGTAATGTCCCTCAGGTGTAACGAACCCTGTCAAGTGTGTGGATTCGTCGCTAATTGGAATTTGATAAAATCCTGACGCCATATCTAAACAACTAAAGTATTTAGAACCCCCAAGGCGGTCAATATGGTCCTCAATAAGTGGAAGCGGATATCTGTCTTTTATCGTAATTCGGTTCAGTGCGCGAAAATCTACACACATGCGATCGGTACCATCCTTTTTCTTCACAAGGATGATAGGGCTCGCATATGCAGAAGTAGACGCCTTAATAATATTTTTGTCTAATAAATCTTTTATTAATTCGCGTACTTTTAATTTCTCTTGATGAGACAACCGATATGGGTGATATGCAATAGGAATCTCACTAGTTAATTTAATTTGCATGTTACCAGTTTTCACTGTAGAAGAAGCAGTGCCAGATATAAAAAATGAGGAAAACTTATCAATAACTGTCTGTAATGAATCAAAATCGGAACCTTGAAGAGGTGAATTGATTTTTATAGTTCCTGTCTCAACTGTGTTAACGACAATAGAATTCGAAGTATGCATCAAATACTGACCATACTTTGATCTAACATAAATAATTCCATCTCTATCGAGTACGTCCGTGCCTATAATTATTGAGGTGTTCATGCATGTCGCGGGAACGATCACAAAATCAATTTCAAGAGCAATTTTGCAAAATTCAACAACAAGGGTAACGAATTCTTGTGCGGCAATAGCCTGTTTACTTATACCCTTCAATACACAGTTAATTGGTTTACGCTGGCAATTAAAATACTTGACAATATCCGATGACATTAAAGAAATATTAAGCGCCCCGCTGTCTATTAAAATGTCGACAGGTATACCCTGTATTACCGCAGTGCTAATGTCCCCAACTTCTTGACTACTATTTACTTGTTTACATAAGTTAACCTTTCTGTGATTATTATTCTGAGTAAGAGCCCTAGATTTCGCGAAACAGACATTTTCCGTATGACCTATCTTTTTACAAAATAAGCAAGTCGGCTTCGATCCCTCATTGTCAATTTTAGGTTTCCGTTTATCATCGACTGTTCTCTTTGGACATTCAGCACGAATATGACCCAATTTACCACAGCCGTGACACTTATTAGGTCGACGCTTATTAGAACTATCAGTAAAACTACTAATAGGCCTACGACCCTCGTATTTAAGGCTTGGTTTAGGTTTGACATAAATAGATAAAAACGGTACTAAATTATCCACGGTCAAATTGGCATTTATAGCAGCTGCTTTAACCTGTGCATTGTCTATACCTCGAAGTACTATTTGGACCGTAAGCTCTTCGCTAATCCCTTTTACAATGCGTAGCCGCAATAAAGATTTGCGCGCATACTCGGCGTACGTTGAAAACCTATCAGAGCTAGTGCTCATAACCTCGTAAAGTATATTTGCGTAATCTAACTGATGCGGACAAAGCGATTTAAACTCACGAGTGAAATTGGACCACGAACGATCATTACTGGACCATTCGTTTAGCCAAGTCTTAGCGTCCCCCTTCAAGAAACTAGCGACTCGCGATAAGCACTCTAAATCATCCCAATTGTTAATTTGCTTCGCCCTATTCACTTCACTACACCACACTTCAAAATCGTGCACAGCCGGATCAAAATTCGAAATATAATAGCTCTGCGGCTTGGTTCGGGTAATGGCAAGCAATGCTTCCGTAAACGCTTGAGCAGTGCTGGTGGACGCATTGCTCTCCACTACAGGAATACTGTCGCGATCAGTTGGTAACGAATTTCGTGACAAGTTCACTGTTGACTGCTCAATGGCAGACAAACGAGTCATAATGCCATCTAACACATGTTTCATCGAGCTATTATTACCACTTCGTGAACGAGATCTACCCGAAAGCTCATTGTTACAGTGTGATAACCGTTCGCGATCCCCAGAACACGACCCAAGCGGACGCGGAGGACGATCAGTAGTTCGACGCGATACCTGCTCACGACGATTGCGCGTACGTTCTTTACGACGAGGTCTACTGCGAGATCGCCTCTCAGTACAGAGTGTACCCGCGGATCTACTACGCGAACGAGATAACCGTTCTTCATCAGATTCACTACGCGATCTATGACGGCGGCTCGTGCGTTTCGCCCGTGACGTCCTATTGCGCGTTTGTTCATCTCGTGTCGATATAGCGCGGGACTGACTGTCCATAAGGCAAGGAGTCCCACCCAACCGGCTACGTGAACGCGAGCGATACAATCGCGAACGAGGCATGACGAATTCAAATTGACGGTTGTTTGCTTGCAAGTGGTATCGTAAGAACTTATCCCACTTCTGATTTTAGGTTAATTGAACTTAATTAATCAAAAATAAAACAAACACTCAACTACAATTTATTGGTAACTTTACAATTGGAATTAACTAATATGAAATTAACCTTAAGCATAACCTAAATAAATCGGAACAACAACAAATATCATAAAAGCACAACTAAATAATTAACTAAGCAATCAACCGTCAATTCCAACGTGAAAAAGGTTAACGCGCTCGTCATGTATCAACGACCTGTCCTTCCGAAACTCAAGCAGCCAAAAAGCTGCCATCGTGTAGCTGGCTAGTTTTAAACCCGCTGAGTTGACATCACCACCCTCCACAGCCTTGGTGGGAGAGATTTGTACGTAGCTGCGGGTAGGCAGCTAGCCGGAGGGTACACTTCTCCAATATTTGTGGGTAGATATCGAAGAGTCGGTAGAACGAGCTAACAATATGTATATATGTATGTAATATGTATGTTTGTTGTATGAGTTTATATTTGTGTTTTATTTTATTGTTTCTTTATCTATTTATAATATTATTATTTATCTATTTATATTTATGTCACTATACACCCTAGACTGCCCTTTCTCTCTCCTTTCTTCTATGTCCATCCCAAGGTTGCCTGGAAGAGATTGCCTTGTGCAATAAGGCCGCCGATTGTACTTATTGTTTAGTTTTGTTTTTATCTGTGTCTTTTTTCCGTGGTGTACAATAAAGAATATATAAATATAAATAAATAAATATAACAACCTACTACTGAACTGGAAGAAGAACCTAGGACATCGCAAAGTACGCCTCATATGCCTTACAATCGGGGAATTTATTGATAATATAGAACAAATCATTCATCAAAGAGCGTGGTTTTGTTGAAAGTACACTACAATCACTAACTGCAACTCATGAACTTTCTCTACCCACTGAGCCATCAAATAAATGACCAATAGGTACTTGATTAATTATGAAACTATCTCAAATGTTAATGAGTCATAATAAGGAATACTCCAAAGTCAAATATACCTACAGCAAGCCGAGTGTCTTGTTTCGTAGGTATCAAAAAGTTTGAAAGATTTTAGTAATTGTTATAATACTTCAACGCAGGACTCGAACCCGTAGCGTTAATTTTCAATACCATCTTCATACTTATTGCGCTACACAAGATTCTAATTATGTCAACGATTTTAACCCTATGTATTGATAGTCGACGATTAAAACAGGTTACAATTAGTTTATTTTGCAATAAATTACTGCACAATGGCACTAACGCACATTTATTAGATTAACAATGTTGTTTTATTTGCAAACTTAGTGTTTCTGATGATGAATCGTTTACAATAATTAAATAAATAATATATATTCAAGCCTGTAATACCAACGTGGTTCACAGAAGTATAACGATTGGGCCCGATTTATAAATTACTTCAAATCAAAATTGTGTAGTATTCCAAAAACTTTGGGTTATGAATCTCTGCAGCACAAATCTTTGCAAGAATTAATCTTATTGACACAAATTTCTACGTCATAAATTATCATCAAGAACAGTCTATGTACTTTACAAAGAGACCCATGAGGTTAAACGTTAATTAACACTGATCACAGAGGAATTTATTGCATTAGAATTTTTTTTTCCATAAAATCAAATTAGTTCTCAATATCGCAACCTGAACCTTTAGGTAACAATCCTTAAATACCGAAAGACCGAAGCTCCTACAAATCAAAACACTTTTCTTGTAGTAGGTATTGTCTTTTATGTTCATGGCCTAGTATCAGGTGTTACGTTTGGTTATTATAAATCTCCTTTCTTTAAACATTCATGGGTTTGATTCATGACCAATGATATCCATCAGATGGGCTATGTATTTAATGTTACAAAACAGTGAGGAAATATAGCCAGATCTTTCAACATCATTTTTATGGAAACAATATTCTCCCTATACATGTTCTCTTCTATAAGGGGGTACTATATATAAAAGCAAGTGAACAAAGCTCCCCAACCAAAATGTTCTGAGAAATTGGTCTGTAATACATGCTATAAAAATACATTAAATATACATATAACACATACATTAAGAGATAATGAACACACAGCACAGGGCGCATGAAAGTCACCGCAGTTTGCTCAGCAGTACACTGTACAGCTCTCATAATATAATTAATTATGTCATGAACAATATTACTATTGGACGTTAACTTTCTAGTCTAATAAGAATTTAGATGTATTGTTAATTTTTAAATATCATAGAAATTATTAATGAATAGGCTTATTGAAGACAAAAAGAATGGAGTTACAAGATCATATTTTATCGGTGACCGTAGGATATTAATATCCGCCCAATAATGAGCGCTGTATACTATAAACCCATAGTTCGTTATAGTGGCAAAAGAGATAACCATCTTGTATCTACCATCAGGTGGAATACCGTCAGTTTATGGTGCCTGTTGACAAATGCTCTAAGTTGTATCCTTAAGAACGTAGACAGACACGCAAGCCACAAGTCAAAGAGCTTATTTGCTTTTCAATGACAGGGTATGACTAGCGCCAAGCCGGGCACAAATCCTAGTTTCAGATAACTCATTATTTAAAATCGAAAGACTGATACAAAATTTATTGATTTACCTGGGAATTGGGAAGTGAGTTTATCTTACATTATAAATATACATGATAAGATGCTATTCTGGTGTTGTGGTGATAGAAATATATAGTTATTTATTACAATTTAATGCTCAAAGCAGTGGATAAGACTCCCGCAAAGCCGAAAAGAATGGCGTGATCGAGAGGAGGCCTATGCCCAGCAGTGGATTGATACGAACTGATAAGAAGAAGAATGCTCAAACCTTGATTGTTGATCTGTCCTTTCGTGGGGTAAGAATCCGCTACGTTTCTATTCGAAGAAAATGAATAATTTTCATGTTATAGCATGTCACATAGACATACATACATGCCTACATAGCAGACATAGAGTAATAATGGGCTTGCAGACTGCACTATCCTATTGCTCTGGGTATCGGACAATTAATTATAATTATAATCAATTAACGACTGCTGGTAAACAAACTGTCATAAAGCCTTTTAGGCTCGCCTATACATCGTGAATATAAATACCACATAAACATCTCCTCGTTATTGTAGATCATCATTTATTATTACCAATAGTATTTGCTATTCTTGAATTGTTAATATTTTTAATGCAATTACGTCAAGAACATCAAACGTTCAAGAAACAACGTACAGACTTTGCCCTTTTTAATACTCTAGAAATTGTTACTGTAGAAAACGCAATATTCAAATAGTTTCTTCATAATATTAAGTGAAGTAGTAGAAACTAAACCTACGAATAGTTTAGCTGTTCAACCACATAGAACACAGCTGAATATTAGTTGATTATCTTTGTGCGGGAATCGAATCCATCGCTTATCACTTCGTAGGCGGCTTTTCTGCCACTACACCATGGAGGCATGGCACTGAACACCTTTAAGTTTTCCATATTTTGCATGTAGGAGCCCATTAGTCTTTCGGTACTAATTATTATCGATTTATCATGTAGGTAAATACCTAGGACACATGATGAAATTAAAAAAATATATATATTACCTAAGCACCTACTAGAATCATTGCGATGATTTTTATGGACTAACCTATAGTTTTTATATGTAGAAAATTGGTATGTTACCCTTAAACTATATGAAATACAAATTCATAGTATTTAAAATTGCAAACAAGTTTAAATAATGTTAATACAGTTCTGTTGAAATCCCGTGAATTGTAAGTGACAAGTAAATAGTTGTGTTATCGGAAAGAGTAATAGTACTTAGGAAATAATTACGTGAAGCGGCCGTCGGCAGGGGTAGCTACCCTTACAGTTTGTGTTCCTGCCACAATTAACAAACTTACACCATGCACGTAGTTATATTCTAACTATTGTGTTTTAAACATCCTGTATAGGTTTTCTTATAAGAATTTTCTTGAATATCAAATATCTGGTCAGCGAATTAACAATTTTTGTATTTACTTTTGTTTGTATAGTACACCTAAATATTATAAGAATTATTCCAGGCAAAATGTATTTTCTAATTCAATTTTATTTATTTGCCACAAAAATTTATCAAAATCTACAAAATCAATTGTAATCTTATTTCTGGTAACCGTTTCCTGTATTTCCCCCCCCGAGCCTCCAAGCATGCATAATAATTCATATTGTATTATTTAACCTAACATATCTTTTAATCGATTTCAATGTCTTACGTAACGATTAACAAATTATACACCTTTACAAAGTTCATGTCTACAAATACCAAACAAAAGTATTTATTTTCCAACTATTCAACAATTGCAAGACTATTTACCGTATCTTTTCAACCTCGACATTGACAAATCAACAACAAAACAATAGAGCCGTAACATTTTAAATACAAGAAGTTACTAAACCACTTATATGGCCTTATATGAATAACTTCTAATATCTTATTAATATCCTGATTTTATATACTCAATAAAAATGCGTGTAAAAAGCCTCGAGCTTTCGTCCCGTCGGGAATCGTGTTTCCCGTATGTGACTTGTGCACTCTTTTATTCCGGGGAAAATGCCTTTTAAACATACTTCGCAATCCAATCGACTTTCTGTTTTAACTATGATATAAGAGTAAATGTGGTGGGTTCTCAAGATTACAATAATTGTCTTAAGTGTTGAATGTTTTCTAAAATGGCTAAGAATTTGTGCGCTCAAAGATTGCGAGTTTAGTACAGCTCGGATGATCATGCGTTTCATTCATAAGATTTTTTGTGAAATGATATTAATTTATTAATGGTTAAGGTACAAGCATAGATGTACCTTTATTAAGATTCATATTTTGAAACGCACATATTACAATGAGTTGGTCGCAACACGGGTGTAGTTTAATATGTCTGCTCTTCAGAAGAAAGTTACTTGCCATCAGTTATTAAGAAAAGCGAGAACACCATAAATTTGAATTACAAAAACTGATTCAGTCATAGTTTGGTCGACTCCAGCACCATTACAATAAGCACATAAACCCTATGGTTTGACACTGTTAGTACACTCAACAAAAATTGTAATCAACTCTACCTAATTACATCTCTTTAACTTATTGCAGAAGAATTATATTTCTAGACATATTGTGGAATTATATGTATTGAAATATCGGATGTCTTCCCGACTACCTCATGATTATCCTTCTAAATGAGCTTGTTCAGAGGCTCAGACCATCACTTAAACATATACAATAATTTGCACTTATTCCTGGCTTTAAACATCCGTATAGGACATATTAAATGCATGTCGAAGTTCGCAAGCGCTTGTAAGCGCAATGTTCGACGGTAACCCGAGCCGGCGTTGCGGCGCTCGCACAAGCACAAAGAGCGAATAAAGCGCTGTGAGCGGTGACAAAGCGCTCGCCATTGTGTCGGGAACTAAAGACGCTAATTATAAAAAAGCTAATTAAACGCTTCAATACAAAGACAACGAGAGAGCGGACCGCGCCGACGAACTCACTATACTACAGTTTTATGAAGATTTTGTACTGATTTTAAGGTATTTTAGTTATTTTATATGCCTATAATGATGCAGTAAGTTGTTAACGTCAAAGTTGTGAATTAAACTTAGGAATTTATTGAAGAAAATGCTATTTAATTTTGTTGCGTTTAATATTTTGTTTAATGCATTAGAAAAGTTGTTAAGCGTAGTCATTTATGTTATTACGGATATCGGAGTTTCAACATTGTTTTAATTTTATTTCGTATGTATTTAAGATTTGTAAATATTATAAGATTAAAAGTACTGAGGAATAATAATATATGTGAGCGTTCTTAAAATATTTATGGTATTCTAAGTTTAAAATGTTTATGGTACGTTAAAAGATTGATAATGACAACATGATTGGATTCAAAGCGTATGTTATACACAGCGTCATATTCACATGTTCTGTAGTATTTTCCAAACGACTTGTCACGTTTGGAACTAAAACTTATAGACTAAATAACGTTCTCTAAAGATTGTTTTTCGAATATTCTTACCATCTCTACATTCTAATCGAAATAAATCTATGTTACTAGAACTCTACTCGCACATAGCTTGCGACTTGCATAACTTCTCAATGAATTGGTGCTTTGCATTGCCGAGACTTGTACCTTGATCTACGCCTATTGTCGCCTAACTTGCGTGTGACTTTAACGAAGTTTAATGGGTTTTGGTGATGATGACGACTATTCAAGGGTTTGCCTGTGCATGCAGCCGAGATAGCGGCCCGCCTACTGGTGAGCGGTCGCTATGATTGCGGTGGCAATGCCAGGGGCGCAGTGAAGCTGCTGCCTGCCGTGTGCGGGTGCAGTGAGGTGCAGTGTGGAGGTTGTGTGTGGTACTGACCGGGCGGCGGGTGCAGCAGCGGCGGGCCGGGCAGGAAGGCGGCGGCCACGGCGGCCTGCGCGTTGAAGGCGGCGGCGTAGGCCACGCGGCTCGCCATCGACGCCGGCAGCGGGAACTGCGGCGCGTACGCGCGGCCCTCCCGGCCCTCCCGGCTCTCTCGGCCCTCACGCTCCGACAGGTTGAGCACGCGCTCCGGCTCGTAGCGCTCGCGCTCGCGCCCGTCCGACAAGCCCAGCAGCTCCTGGATGGCGAACGGCGACCGCTGCGGCGCCCGCGGCGCGCTCGCGTTCATCGCCTGCATCGCGGCACCGGCACCAGCAGCCCGGTTACCAGCCGCGCCACATCACTGGCGACACACTACGCGCTCCTCCGACACGCCAGCCGAGCGACCGCTGGAGTCTGCCGCACTCGCTTACAGTCTAAATACACTTCCTAATATTATTGTAAATAAATTTCTCGATTTCAATTAGGCCCGAACTTAGGCCGAACGGTTTGAAAATTTTAAAATATCCGCTATGTGTTTTCCCAAGAATGAGAAAAATCGCGGAAAGCTGCTAGTTCGCGCGTGAGTGGCGGCACGAGCGCTCGCCGCGGCGTCCGGAGCGCTTGTGTCGGCGACGCCGCCCGCCGCCTTGTAAAAACGCGGCGGGGCCGGCGCGCCACCGCCGCCGCCTCGCGGACAAGCGACGTAACTCGCGTCTACTCTCATACAATTACGGACCTTTTGGAGCTGAGCGGGCGCGCGCCGCCTCGTCTGCGGAAGGTCGTATGGCCTCCCCCGGCGGGCGCGGATACGTCGTTTCGTTACTGGCACGCGGCGGCATGGGGCCGCGCGGGCGGAGCCTACTAATAGCCAATACGGATATTTTGTTACCGCACTCTATTGGCCAGATTTGGTTGTCGGCGCCACGCCCCCGCGCGCCACGCTGTGGCATTCGCGACCCTATGTCGACACAGTAGAGCGCAGAGTGGGTCGCGGCGGCCGCTTGATTTAATTTTGATTAATTGTAAGAAATGAATAGGTGTGCGGTCGAGGGTCCGCGGCGGGCGGCGGGGTGCCGGGGGGTCCGGCGGGGGGGTGCGCCTGGTTACTCGGGAACAGGCACAAAACGCGTCCGCTGTCCACAAAGCGGCATTATCCGCGCGCCAATGGTCCGCGGTGTAAGGCGAGCCGCATTGTCCTCGCCGGCAGATCTGGTGTCATGTACTGCACACCTGACCATACATAGCGTCCCCACGCGGGCACCGACACCACCACCTCCGACAGCAAGTGCACTTTACAATGCTATAGAATTTCTTGGGAAAAGATTTGGAACTTTTTTCTTTTCACTTGTTTTAAACGCTATGAGTACCTAAAACCTTATATGAATAAGTTTTACTATAAAAATGAACTCAAATCAACGAATTACAAATATTATCTAATAATTATATATTATTTAAAATGTCCTCAATAGTATTACCGACACGACATATAAACACATGCAGTACTTTGAAGTTTTTAAAACTTAAGTATATAAAGTATTTTTGTCTTTTGAGTCTATAAATATTTTGTTGATAAGTTGGTAAATACCAAAGGTTTACCATTCAGTAAAAGAATAAGTATTAAACCTAGGTATTTCAATTAGCTCTATCTTGGCCACATTATTTTTCACATGGTTAAATCTTACATTTATCTACAACCACAATGATACAAATATTTTATTAAAGAATAGTCACTATAAAAATAATATAGATTAGTAACTTATTATAAATTAATTGAATTTATACATTTATTAGGAGTACACCAGAACCTAATAAAATTTAATCATTTTAATCTTTTAAATTGATATTAAATGTGCGTAAGTATATCTATCAATTTATTAAAAAGTACATTGTCTTGCTGAACAAAAATAAGATAGACGATATTAAAAGCAAAAAAGAAAACACCTTCTTTACATCATTTGGAAGGGAGAAAACTATTTGCTATAAAATGATTATTTCATTGAATTTATAATGTTCTTAAATATTTTTTCTTAGCTATATACCGATATGAATTTGTTTTCACTTAGAATAATAAGATTCCCATATGATCAATCACTTTTGAAAGATTTAGGTAAAGCAAATGTATTTTGCCTCCCGGCTTCTACTGTGGTAGGCAGAGAAAGGTTTCCTATACAGCTAGTTCAGAAAGTAGTGCAATCATATGATATAATCATTAATAATTTAATAAAAATTAAAAAGAGATTTCCCTAAAATAAATAGGATAAATTATAGAAATATTTAAGAATAAAAAAAAAAATATGGTAGCATTAAAAAATATTTACATATAATTGTATAAGTGTCCCATATCTACAACATGGACACTCCGCACTGGAAACCGCATGAACACTATGATTCCAAATATTTTTGACTTGAACGATACATTATTTTTAATATTTTTTTTTCTATTGCTATGAATGACGAGACGAGCCTGCCATTCGCCTGATGGTAAGCGATACGACCGCTCATGGACAGTAGCAAAACCAAACAACACCATGAGTTACAAGGCATTGCTTGGCATTCCACTGCGCTCGCCATCCTGAGACATAAGATGTTAAGTCTCGATATGTCCAGTAGTTACTGTGGCTACAATGTCCTTCAAACCGGAACACAACAGTGCATTTACACTGCTGTTTGTTGGAGAAATAGACATTGCGGTGGTACCTACCCAGGCGGCCTCTCACATATGAGAGACCTACCACCAGTTTTAACAAATTAACATTGCCTGGTTATTTGTTGTTTTTTCTTTAACAGTGATAACAACAGAACCCCAATAATTGTTAAAATGTAACGCGGTCAAATCCAGCTAATATTATGAAGGATCTCAAAACTCTAAAACCGACCATCGTTATGAGTTTTAGAGTTACAATAGTAAGATAAGACAGAATCAGTCGAAATAGTTAGCAGGTTTTTAAACCGTTTTGATTTACCCATAAATATTCTTTTGTAAAGCACATTATTGCGAAAAAAGTACATAATTTTCTCTGACGATAACAACTTAAAAATATGAATCCTATGAAATGAATCCTATAATTGAAATTAACACGAATTGAGTAGCGGATTTACAAAGCTGCTATTATTGTAAAAAAAACACATTTTATTAGAATCGGAAATTAATTAAATTTTTAATAATTTACGAAATGTTGATTCAGCGTCATCTGTTATCACAAAATAATCGACTTTAGAGGCTCTTTGGCGGTTATTATTTTATTTTACCTATATGTAGTATATTGAAGGAACGGTTCATTGAACTGTGCCGTAATTGAAAATGTTTATTACAAAACAAGGAGCATAATTAAAATTAATTTCATTTTCAATTAAGTGAATGCCTTAATTATTACTTATTCGTCGTAATGAAGGAGCCGCCATTTGTATAAATATGAGATGCAACATTACATTTCTTGCAACTGGTCAAATAGATTGGGTTTTAATTAATGCGCCTAAAAGAAAATGTTTAAGTCATTTATCGCTTTATTTGTGAAATAGCACTGTAGGTTTAAATATGATGATTGTAAATTTTGGAATTCGATTCCCAACTTGGGCTTTTAAAAAGATAACTTAGACATGCGGATTTATACTTCTCTGTCTATTCCTTGTCGGATAAGCCTGTGAATGTTCATTTTATGCATTGAACACACTATCTGTGGTGGAAACTAATGAAAAGAGACTAGGCTATAACTCTTCTTACCATTCTTGATAACCGAAGATAAGAAAGTATCTTTGACACATACTCGTATAGATAAATAATAATTCGCTACACAATAACTAAATTTGCTATAATATTTTGGATGAGTAAAGTTGCTGTAAAACATTATTAAACTGTATGTAAAAATTGCATGTTAAATTGAAATGTGGGTGTCCTGGTGGCGCCTCTGCCTACCCCTTCGGGGACAAAGGCGTGAGTTTATGTATGTATGTAAAAATTGCAATGAAAATTCACAAAATAAACTTCTTATAAAAATTAATACTGAGAAAAAAGTAAAGCATTTGTTTTTGTAGTTATGACAATAAGAGAGCCAAATGTAACTCTTCAGCGGTTAAATTGTACTAGTGTTGTTATTTTATTAGTGTTATTAAATATATGAATTTATTTGAAAAAGTACTTGCATCACTTATGCATGATACATGGTACATAGCTATTGGTATGGTAAGTATTGTCAAGTATAAAACTTATACTTGTTTAATATTCAAAGTATATTATTTTTAACAGCCATCATATTTAAAAAAATTAAGGACTTGTTATTTACCTGAAAATTAATGTTACTTAAAATCGATACATTACCACTTCTGCATTTTCACAATCGGAAAATAATATTATTGTGAATTTAACTCTGGATTTTAATACTCAAAATAAACTACAGGTCCTTTTTTCATTTATATCTAATGAGATAAATTAAAAAAAAACCTACGATAATTCATTTAATTAATACCAACAAAGTTTTTAGTCAAGGTATAGTGATGTTGGAATATGTAGCCGTAATTGCCTATTATTTTTGAATCCTAAAGTGGAACAAATACTGAATATCATAATTTTAAGTGCAATCCGCAGCACCGACTTCATATGACTCAGACAATAAAAACAAACTATAAGAGACTAGGAACGTTACAGACATCGTTTTTGTAAGGCGAGAAAATACTTATGATGTGGCATGACTGAGAGGGCCCGAGAGGCTCGTTATAAAACATAATATTGAGGAC
Organism: Deilephila porcellus; assembly: GCA_905220455.2. Classification (NCBI taxonomy): domain Eukaryota; kingdom Metazoa; phylum Arthropoda; class Insecta; order Lepidoptera; family Sphingidae; genus Deilephila; species Deilephila porcellus. The sequence continues at coordinate 234,420 of LR999984.1, read as the reverse complement.
TAGACTTATTAAAAGGTACATAATGACTCATTTGCAATAAATAAGGAAATAATTAAAACTAACAGTTACATACATAGTCCGTGACGAGACATAGTAGGTATGTAGAAAGCGGGAACCGCCACGTCTTCATAAAAATAATCTTCTGTAATGTTTCAATTTAAATCCCAGCTTGCGAGCCTAACGACCAATATAAATAAAACATAACTGCATCTATTATTTTCATTAGCGATAAAGGAAAATACCTTATAGAAGCTCCACACCTGAAATATTTTTACAAGAATTCCAAAAGTACTTGGTAGACTTAAAGAGCTATCGGAAAAGTTTGATGTCAGGCCGGCGGCTGCATCATTCTACAGGATCATTACATGGACTCCGAGCAAGTGTGGAGAAACGCCAACAAAAGAACACATGTATGATACGATAAGAAAATCGTAAATAATAAAAAGGCCTCCATAATTTAGTTCACCATAATGACCTCGGTTATATCACTTCATCAGAGAAAACTGTCGTGAAGTAACAGAGATGCTGTTCCACAGTATTCAGTAAGTTTGCCGGAAGCTCAAGCATGCTCGCCTCCCATCCACATTTTCATTTTAATTTTTAAAAGCAGGTAAGGCACCTAAAATGTTTAAGTGAAGTTGGTGATTGGTAAAATGATAATAATTATGTACTAGTAATGCTTAAGTAAAATTATGTACATATTATTCTGCAAAAAAAGCACAAGAAAGTGCAAAACTTACGGCTAGAAAAAATAAATCCACGACCCTACATCGCAGCCTTTAAACCTGTATCTATTACAACATTCAAGGACACAAACGGTTCCCGAGTTCCCATCAAACCCGCGCTCATAGCCGGACAAAGTGCCGAAATTAGAACTAGCGTGCAAGATATGAACAGGTCTGTTGAATGAGCGGAGCGTGGTGTTGTCACAACGCGACGCTGGACAATGCTTGGCCGCACAATGGCCCACAATGGCCCGGGCCAGCCCACAATGGCCCGCAATGGTAACGCGATCCGGCCGCGACGTGAGAAGACACCGCCCGCGCCTTCATGCCTCGGTTATACTCATGTGTGGAGTGAAATTCGAGGATTTTGTGTGAAAACATTGCCTTCCTTTTTTTATGACACGGAATTATAAAATGTTATGCCTATCATGGCTATATGATTACAGTGCAACTGGAATAGTTGGTAAGTATGCTATAAGCTAGAAGAATATTATCTGGTGAACGACGATTAATATTTGCCTACGAGATAAGTGATATACTGCTTTTTTGTTTCTTTACCCTGCGTTTAAAAAGTTAATAATTAGAAAAATAAAAATTTAAACACATAATTATGATGTTACTACTTTCTAAATCGAATTATTCTACGGTTCAGATAAATAGAATCGTAACAGATTTTAAAAGGAGTACTATTGCCAATTCGGAAACGTATTAGCGGCTCACTCAGTGGGTAACAGATACTGCAACCTAGCCGATATTCGATTCTACGAGTAATCGAATTGGACGCGAATGATCGGACGCTCCCGCCAATAGCTCTCTCATTAATTACATCTGCACGTTCCGTTAGCTTTGTTACACAGGTACAGAGGTATGGTGTGGTTTTGATTGGAAAAGCAGTAGTTTTGAGATAAAAGCAGCCGAGAGGTAACGGGAAACGCACATTATTGGAATAAATTATTTAAGGAACAGTTACGCCTGAAATCGCAGCGCCTACGACACACGTATTGTGTCGTGTTTTAAACGAATACATACATAATTACAGTGCCGTTTAGCGCACGTATATATTTATGTAGTTTTTTACAATTTATGCGAGGATTTCCTACCTCACGGAACCTCGAACTGATACAAATGTTCGTCGTTTAATGAAATATAAAGAATCATCTTGATACCTTTCTCCCAATAAAATACTCCTGCAGGGGGCTCTCCCATCTTTTCCAAGAATTTCCTCAGCGGCGTGTTGGAAGCAGCCTGCATCTAGCAAAATCTCTCAAAATCTATTAAAAAATAAAATGTAAAATGAACACCACTAGAGCGAAAAATTGATGTAAAATGAAAGTAAAACCCGCGGGTTAAAACCCGGCATTGTTAAAATGTTTCACGGAAACACAAATAAATGTTTTCGATCTAAATTATGCTGATACCGTAGGTTCGAAACTTTGTTATTTAAGTGCTAGATGGAAAGATTTTATTTATGTTTTTTTTTTAGAATAAATGAGACAAAAATCATGAAGTCCATCTATTGAGAACTGTTTAGAGTCACTGATTAAAACTACATCTACAAAGTTGTGGCTACTTTGCCCATACCTTACTTTATTACGAGGCAGGATAAGATTGCGAATGATTAAGACTTTGGATATCTCACAGGCTAAATGAACGGATATAACTTTACTTTATATCGAGCTTTCATAAGATAGTTTCGGTAGAGCCGACTCTACCATAATAAAATCAAGACTGGCTTCAACTTGACTCTGCCACTTAAATTCTAACACTAACGGAGTTATGTACTTACAGGTAAATAATTGTGTAGAGATATGTAATATAATTCGGCATGTAATTGGACCGACGGATTAATGTTCTACGACACGCGGGGGCTGTAAAGTCGAATAATTGTAAGTTAAAAGGCGATCAGCTAAGCCTAATAAATACTTCATAAATAAATTGCGATGTTAAAAATTTAGCTTTACAATAGCAGGCCGTACAATATTGATACAAAATCCTTGAATTACACTTATTTATTTTCTGACTTCAGAAAAGTGCCAACTCCATGACATTTAATATGTAGAATCATAATATGATGTATGTATGTCTCTCTTTTTTTCTGTTTTCAACCAAAGGAAGTCCACTGCTGAACATAGCCCCCCCCCCAATGATATCCACATAGACCTGTTGGCAGCAATATTATGTATACCTTTATAAAAAAAGTTTAAACAGTGGGCGAATGGTCATGTGACTCAGCTCCCGATAATCATGGGTCATGAATCATGGGTATGCTGTCCTTTGAAAGTTGTAGAGGATGGAGAACGATATAAATACTTTAAATCTGGTTCTTTACATAGACTTTCTATAAGACATTGGCATCAAATCATTAAGCAACATCAATAAAAAGTTATGTACCACATGCCCTTTCACAGCTATATTACTTGCGCAAGATAAGCCCCAACCGTGTTGTATTCGGTCTCTTCAACTTCTAATTTATAAATCACCATACTATGACTATTGGCTTCAACACGTTAAGAAAAATGTTGTAAGAATTAGACAAGAAGTGTGCTCTGTCCCTTCACGTCGCGACCGCTTCGAGCTCCGCGCATTGTTTTAACCTTCTTGTGTTCTACAGGTGGCTCGGATTTTCGGTTCCACTTTCAGTTTTTGTCTAAAAATATAGGTGTACGGCGGGTCACACGCAAACTAAAATAAAATGCATTTTGCAATATACTTTTTTAATCCGACAAATATATAAATTGTTGTTTATTAACACTTATGTTTATAAGGCCATTTATTTCCCCACTGCAATAAATTATGAGAACGGAATTTAATTAATGTAATGGCCGTATCTATCAGCTTCAAATCCCGAGCCAGCCATACGAGTTTGAAAGAATACCAAATATGTATATTCGAATTCCTTAGTCATCCCACGGGAACTCTACCTTTTTCGGAATAAGCTTATTTGTTAATTTAAGGTGCCGGCTACCACTATACCAAACTTCATCAAAATCGGTCCAGTTGTTTTTGCGTAAAAAGGTAACAAACATATTATGTAACAGGTGGCCCGTCTGCTCGTTTGCCTCCTTTTTCTATAAAAAAAAATTACAAGCTTTCGCAATTATAATATTAGTAAAGATCCGATCTGTATACTTAAAAACACATATAAATAATGAAATATAATCTCGAGCGCAATACCGAATAACGGAATATGAAACATAAGGCCACGGTTTGGATAACGCTCCGATACACATATACGTAAAACAATTTTGTTATTGCGCCTTATTATGCTCGCGCCGAACGTTTAATATCCACAACATGCATGTTACGGCCGCTCTGATAATACATATTGCTCTGGGTGAATTTATTCATTTCTTGGGTGTATTTATTAATTTCTATTATACTGATTACACGATTACAGTATAAAAATAGTCGTATTAGTTTTTACTTTATTTATCGGATCATGTTTACCATGGATACGAGCTTTGTAGGTAAATTAACTCAAGCCCTCTCTGTCCATGGGACATTTATAAGTGGTCCAACTTTATCTAGCATTAGGTCCATTGCACACACCTCGACGAAAATTCGACAGTTATCGGGAGTGACCTGCATCAAGCTACTTTCTGCAAAGTTTTTTTTTTTAATTTTTTTTTACTAACAACTTATACTTTCAACTTATTTTTTAACTAAGGTATTAAATAAAGAACTAAGGAAATTCTTTATATACGTATAGTCGGATTATATTGTTTATTCATAATTTTAGCAACGGTTTTGTTGGTTTATACTGTAAGAAAAATATACTGTGATGCAAGAGCTAAAATATTATATTCATTTTTATCTATCTATCCATCTATCTATGTCAGCCCATATACATTCCACTGCAGGGCACGGGCCTACTCTACAATCGAGAGAATCAATTGAGAGTGGTTAGGCCATATAGTCCACCATTTTTATATCTGCACAAATTTGAGCCGGTATCTAGTATGTACATTTTAATTTTACGTAGCTATAAAGTTGGGCTGTTTATCGCTAACTAGCTGAGAATATAATTTTCCTATACTTGTCAGATTATTCCTGAAAAGGTAAACGAAAGGCACACAGGTAGCAAGTTATAAACGACTCTATTAATATTTCCATACCATTTATTAACGCCGTGCGCATAGCCGAAGTAAATGTATAATTTTTATATTTCGTTAGATTTAGCGATCTCTAAAAATTAGAAAAAGTAAACAGAATTTACATATATACATTAACTCACGCCTTTTTCCAGAAAGGTAGGTAAGGTAGGTAAGGTAGGTAAGGTAGGTAAGGTAGGTAAGGTAGGTAAGGTAGGTAAGGTAGGTAAGGTAGGTAAGGTAGGTAAGGTAGGTAAGGTAGGTAAGGTAGGTAAGGTAGGTAAGGTAGGTAAGGTAGGTAAGGTAGGTAAGGTAGGTAAGGTAGGTAAGGTAGGTAAGGTAGGTAAGGTAGGTAAGGTAGGTAAGGTAGGTAAGGTAGGTAAGGTAGGTAAGGTAGGTAAGGTAGGTAAGGTAGGTAAGGTAGGTAAGGTAGGTAAGGTAGGTAAGGTAGGTAAGGTAGGTAAGGTAGGTAAGGTAGGTAAGGTAGGTAAGGTAGGTAAGGTAGGTAAGGTAGGTAAGGTAGGTAAGGTAGGTAAGGTAGGTAAGGTAGGTAAGGTAGGTAAGGTAGGTAAGGTAGGTAAGGTAGGTAAGGTAGGTAAGGTAGGTAAGGTAAGGTTAAAGGTAGGTAGTGGTGTCACCAGGTCACCCACGTTTCCCTTTGTGTGGTCCGTCCCACGATGTGATAGGAGGCGAGCCTATCGCCATATCGGGCACAAATTCGTGACTCCGGGCTGATAATGAATAGGAAAATCCGATATCACTTTGCTCGACCCGTGATTCGAACCCGAGACCTGAGCGTTCTAATCGTACAATTGCGAAGTTGTACTACGGTACAATTACGATTAAAATATGTTAGTAAGCCAGACATAACTTATAATGTTAAAAAATTGTGTACATATTTTTTGTATAAAATAATAATATTATAATCAAATATAAAGCTTCATTACTAAAATTGTGGCATTAAAAATGCAAAAAAACTTCACACTTGCATTATAATAAGGTGCATAATTTATACGTAAAATGAAAATGAAATGTTAATAATTTATTAAATCCATTAAAATGTTTAACATCATTTAGATTCAGTCATTTTTTGATCATCTGGTTCGGAAAGCGGTACAAATTATAGACCTATACCTTGTGAACAAAGCACTCTTGGTTGTTGTTTTTTCTATCTCAGTCAAAGAACACAAATATTTTTTTTCGAGGACGTTTTCAAATCATGTTATAAATATATCAGTAAGCTTCGAATGCTCAGCGCGCATATTATTCTTTACTGGACTATTACATTTATTTAAAGAAAAAATTAACTTTAATTGACACTAAAATTAAATACAATATTATTGTAAACGATATGATTTTATAGTAAAAAAATCTTGAAAACATTTTTAACTAATACCTATAATGTGTTTTATTGGATCACATGTATCAGCCCATATACGTCCCACTCCAGGGCACGGGCCATCTCAACAATCGATACTACGATTGAGAGGGGTTAGGCCACATAGTCCACCACACTTGCCTAGTGCAGGTTGGCGGGCTTTACATACCATATTAATTATATAATATTACATATTCAATAAAAATAGGATAGTTACTTTAGCCAACGAATTTGCTCTCATGACTAATTTATTTATGTAGATTTTGAGAACATAATTATGTTTTCGGGAACCGAAAGTTCTACAAAAAATATACCTACAAATAATATTGAAAAATTATTTATTTATTTACTTATAATTTTTACTCGCACTATAGTGAAACAATAACAATAAAAAATTAACAAAAAAGTAATAGGGTGGTACAGTCACTGAGTAGATGACTCAGTCCGCCCCGTGACCACGAAAGCTGTAAAGCAATCGAAACGTCAGGAAGTTAAAAAATGTAAAAATTAAACCAATTCGCGATAAAATCCGTAAAAAAAGTTTTATTTCAATGATATATTTGGTATTTCCGTGTTCTATCTGTCATTTGTACACGTATTTAAAATTAATAAAACATACGGAAATAGGTAAAAATACGAAACAAAAGCGATTTATTCACCGCCATAATATCATCAATGTGTACGAAAAGCAAGTGAGTAACCGACGTGAGGCTTCCGGTTCCGTTTACTTAATGAGATTGCCGGAAGCCAATAATCCCTAACTGTCTCCCCTCACACCCTCCGTACATCATTAATCATAAAATCATTATTTCTGGCAGCATTTTGTATGCACCCTGAGAGCAATCATCATACAGTTTAGAACGCGTTATAAATCATTACTGGTGGTAGCATGATAGTTTTGTATGGTCTCCTAGCGACTATAAAAAAATAAATACACCCAACAGTCACATACATAGTCTTGACCCCACACTAAGATCGAGTCTTGTGTGGTGGGTATCAGAAGCTACGAGAGACTTTTCGGTCTCACAAACACCCAAACCCGAAACAAATACCCGTGGATCACACAAATATTTGTTTCGGTGCGGGGATCGAACCCGCGGCCTCTCGTTTCACAGGCGGCGTCTAACCAACTGCGCCACGGAGGCTGTCACTATGTATCTTAGATAGTCGCTAAGAATCTGCACGTTTCGGGTTCATCCTGTGTTCTTCCTGAATCAGGATAAAATTTATTCATAATAGTGTTGATTGACAAGGTATAACCATTTCAAGTTGGTAGATACTCCAAACTGCCCCGTGTTTACCATCAGGAGCCTTGTAGTTACTTTCTCTTGTCAATATAAAAATAGTAGCCCATATACGTGGCACCTCTGAACACAGGCCTCCTGTGCGATTGAGAGGTGTTTAGGCTGTAGTCCATCAACTGGACCAATGCAGGGTGAAAGATTACATCTTTAAAGGCCACTAAACCCAAAATCTATGACCAGATTACGAGTTCTGTGAATATCAAATACAAATTACATCTCATTAGGTGAACTTAAATGTGGCGTTGTTAAAGTCCTTAAAAGCCATGTTACAAATGCCATTGGACTGGGTTGGCACCAGTGCTTCATAGGAAACCAACTTGAAGTAATAACTGTACTTTTTAGTTTCAGTAGTTAAAAGTTCGTCAGTTACATAAATGTAACGTGTGACGGCGTTCTGTTTGTAGATATCGGATGTCGAACAGACCAGTTTCTAGCCAAAGATGAACATCTCTCACCGGTTGAGACTCTATTTCGACTGGAATGATGTTGTCATTCTATTGTTAATATGCTTTTTGCAAACTGTCCTGCCTGTATAAATAAGCTGTAAGACGAAAAACAAGATATTAGAACATCGATACAAACGAGTTTTCCTATAACTTCTATCTCTCGAACACATGGGATCGGTTAGACCAAACATACATACATAATAGTCACGCCTGTATCCCACAGGGGTAGGCAGAGACTATGAATTGCCACTTTGATCGATCCTGACGTATTATTACTTTCGCTTCATCCACTTTCATCACCGTCTTTCATCGAATTGCTTTATGATATCACCGTTAGTATTCTAAACATTAAAATGATCCTCTTTGATCCGAAAATGGTTAGATTTATTTACAGCTTTGCTCTACATAAGAATCGTTTATAGTTTTAACGACTTTAGTGGTATATTTCGTGCTGCTCTTAGACTAGTAGATGTCAAGTATAATACTTTTTAAAAAGCTTATAAATTACTAAATTCACATACATTTCTTGAATAAAAATTGCTTCGGATAATTTAACAGAATGCGTTTATAAATGGTATCAATCTAAAAATTACTTCTACTTGTAATTATTTTTAATCTTGTGGTTTACTGTTTTCTTATTGCAACAATCGGGCTCTATTGAATTTTGTAACAGATTTATCTCGACCGGGAATAACTTGTATCACAAAGCTCACAGCTTCGTGTATAAAACCGTCAAATCTATACCTGTTAACATTAATTGCACCTAACAGTCACACACATGGTAATCTGATCACACATTAAGATTAATGTCTTCGTTTGTGCGGATCATCAATTACGGCGGCCTCTGCAATATCACTACTGTCTTTGTCATTCAAATGTTCAGGGATTGCACACGCGACATTTCATACTACAACCGATTTCTTATCCAATAGCTATAAAAGATTTCTGAATAAAATGTTTACGTATTCTAGCAGTACTTATTTTATTTAAATAAAGTATTCTCATTTTTATTTCATATCATTTCACTACTTAATCTTATCTGAAGATATTTTTCAGTGAAATCATTGATGATAAATCATGTTAACCTTTTCACATACATACCTGCTCAATTCTTAATTGATACATCATGCACTGCTGTTATTCTCAAAAGATCTTAGTTATAATAAGATTACTGTCCTTTTTTACTTGTCCTTTATATTCCTTAAGTAATTATTTGTGAAAGAGCGGGCGAGTAGTCTAACGCGTTTGATTTGTATTAACGCTTTCGTATGTTTTTGTTATCTTTAAATTTACACAGACCCCGATATCTTAAGACAATGTTACTCAATATATTTATATACCGGCAATACTGATATCGTTCTGTCGCGTTATTTTTAAGACATTTGACTGCAGATACATTTCTTTCAAATAGTTGCTATGAAATGCTTTGAGATTAAGTTGCAAGATATTATATATTTTCTGTCACTGCTGAATAAATATGTAAGAATTTAAAATGTGTTGCGCTTTTGTTAAAAAATGTATAGTACTCTTTGTTACTGTGTTAGTTTTGATTTTATTGGACTAAAGATATTTCTTATTATTAAACAATAAAACTCGAATTGAATATCAAAAGGCTTAGTGAAACGATGTGTACAACACGAACTCGGTTCGCACTCCACACACTGTTCGCTCATAGTTAATACGATTTCTATCATCAAACGCATTTATGGCATCTTACACGAAACACCGCGACACCTGACGAAACAAGCGTCGGTCAACCCTACGCTGGTGGCGCAGGGCCGCAACAAATTCAACACTTTCATCGAGTGGGGGGGCGCGCCCCACCCCGAGGGTGCATAATTGCACTGTTATGCTTGTTTGCATGGATTTATATGTTGATGTCCAGTTTAATAAAACACGAGTCCAGTCACGTAGCCATTTATTTTTAATCTGACAGTTCAGTGTTGACCTCCAAATATTATAATATAAAACTAATATAATGTTGCCATTATAACATCTCCCTTTTTCCAAATACAATAATTTTAAACTTAACTAATTTTTATATAATCAAAATCTTCTTAATTTACTTTTACAGAATAACAAATCTTAATACACTGAACTGATTTTTATATAATCCAAATCTAACTTAATAACTGCTTCTTAATTTACTTTTACAGAAATACAAATCTTAATATACTAAACTAATCATTATACAATCAAAATCCAACTTAACTGCTTCTTAATTTACTTTTTCACAATTACAAATCTTATAACTTACATGCACCTAAACATTATTACATTCTAACTCAATCTTAATCGAATACAACATAATCTTTATAAATTGCAGGCTTCCTACTAACTCTGCCTGACTTAGTTATATAATTACTATTATCATCAATTTTAAATCTTACTTTCTTTGTTTTACTTTCATTTCTCTTGTTATTATTATTATTACTTAATTCATTCCTATCCTGGTTTTCTATTTCCAAAGTACCTGGCTTTTCACAAGTTTCATTTCCTATGTTTCTGTCATTCTCAATATCATCCCATTCTTCTATATAATTATTCACTTTATACTTTCCTCCTCGTATCAATGCTCTTCTATTTCTAACTATTACCTCACCATTTTCATTTTTTACTTTATAAGACCTTGGTCCATCACCATAACCTATCACCACACCACTTTCATAAGGTTTTACTCCACTATCGCTTTGTATTTTAACTACATCTCCTTTAATTAAATCATGTAACTTTCTAGATCCCTGATCATAGTTAAACTTTTGTTGCTTTTGTTTTCTGATAAGACTCTTTTGATAATCTTTTTCATCTATTTTTTTCCATTGTTTTTCTAAACTAGGTATAATATTCCTAACATTCCTATTAAACATTAATTCTGCTGGTGTTTTTAGGTCATTATTAATTGGTGTATTTCTATGTAACAGAAGACCCATATAAATATCTTTATTATCATATATTAGTTTTTTCAATGTATTTTTTATTGTTTGTATGTGTCTTTCTGCTAACCCGTTTCCCTGATGGTGTTTTGGACTAACAATTTTATGTTCAAAATTCCATGTTCTAGAATAATTTCTGAATTCCTTACTAGTAAACTGAGTTCCTGAGTCTGAATATACTATTTTAGGTATACCATAGCGAGAAAATATTTGTTTCAAAGTATTAATGGTGTCTTGTGCTGATAAACTACTTAATTTTTCCACTTCTACAAATTTACTGTATGCATCTACTACTAATATGTATGCCTTCTTATAAAGAAAAAATATATCAGTCGCTACAATTTCCCATGGAACCTTAGGTATTTCTTTTTCTATCATTTCCTCTTTCCTATTCTTGTTCTGAAAACTTTTACATGTGTCACAATTTTGTATCAAATCTTCTATTTCTTTAGACATATTAGGCCAAAATAGAGTTTTTCTTGCTAATTGTTTACATTTCTCTATTCCTAAGTGTGCATAGTGAATTTTTTCTAAGACTTCTTTTCTCATACTTTTTGGTATCAGTATTTGATTTCCTTTCACTATTAAACCTTCCCATTCTCCTAACTCATCTTTGTAACTATGGTAAATCTTTAATTCACTATCTACTTGACACTTATTTTGTGGCCATCCTTCCCTTATGTATTTTATCAATTTTATTAATATTCTATCTTTTGCTGTCTCATTAATAATTTCCTGTAACTTTTGATCTGTTATATTATAATTTCTTATCACCATAGCAACATGTGCATAACATTTGCTATCTAACTCATAATTTTTATCTGTGTCATTTATAAAAGACCTACTTAAGTGATCAGCTATTAGCAACTCTTTTCCTGGCTTATAAATTAATTCAAATGTATACAGCTGTAGTGCTAGTCTTATTCTTTGTAGTCTAAGTGGACATTTATTTAAAGGTTTAGAAAATATTGCAACTAATGGTTTATGGTCTGTTTCAACAATAAATTTTTGTCCATATAAATACTGATTGAATTTTTTGCATCCATAAAGAATAGCGAGACATTCCTTTTCAATTTGACTATACATTCTTTCTGTGTTTGTTAATGCTCTTGACCCATATGCTACCGGTTGACCTTCTTGTAAAAGCACTGATCCTAAACCATCCTTAGATGCATCTACACTCAAAACTATTAATTGATCAATTTGGAAATATTTTAGAACTGGTGGTTCAGTAATTAACTTCTTTAATAAGTTAAATGATTCTTTTTGTCTGTTTCCCCATATAAAAGGTATGTCTTTTTTAATTAATTCTCTTAAAGGTGCTGTTGCTTTTGACACATTTGGTATAAATCTAGATATGTATGTAATCATTCCTAAAAATCTATGTAATTCTTTCTGATCTTTTGGTTCATTCATTTCTGTAATAGCTTTAACCCTATCTTTATCCAATTTCACTCCTTCACTACATAAAATATGCCCCAAATACTTAACTTCTTTTTGTTTAAACTGACATTTATTCAAATTAAATTTTATTCCACTTTCTTTTGCTCTTATTAAAACCTTTTCTAATATCCTATCATGCATCTCTTGATTCCTTGAATGTATCAGTACATCATCAATATAAATTTCTACCCCTTCAATATCTTTAAATATGTTTTTGTATACTCTATGAAAAACTTCAGGGCTGGATGACAAACCAAAAGGTAACCTATTATAATAATATCTTCCATATGGTGTGTTAAATGTGGTTAACTCTTTACTATCATTTGTTAGATTCAACATGAAGAAAGCTTTACTGGCATCTAGTGTGCTAAACACTGTACTACCACTTAATTTTGAGGTTATTTCTTCTAAAGTCGGAAGCATTAAATGTTCTCTTTTGATTTGACTATTTAAATACTGTGGATCCAAGCAAATCCTAATAGACCCATCTTGTTTTGAAGTAATAACAAGACTACTCACAAAATCTGTTGGTTTCTCAATTTTTGAAATTACTCCTATTGTCTCTAAATGATCCAATTCCTGTTTTAATTTTGTTAATAATTTGAATGGAACATGTCTACAAGGTTCAATTTTCCCTTGCCAATCATTCTTTAAAACTATTTTATATTCATAGTCTTTAATCTTTCCTAGCCCCTCAAAAACTTCTTTATATTTATTAATTAATGTAATTTTACTATCCTTGTCTTGTATTTGTAAAACATTTCTTTTTTCTTTACATGAACTAGAAACCCTATTAATCAAATTGAATTTATTTAATGTTTCCAACCCCAATATAGGCAAATAATTTCCTTCACAGACTTGAAATGTAATTAACTGATTTTCTTTCCCAATTTTACAGTTTAAAGATACTTGTCCTAATGTATGTATAGGATCTCCATTGTAATTTGATAATTTCAAACTAGATTTATTAAATCTGTGAATTCCTATTTTATGACAAAGTGACTTAGGCAAAACATTACACTGTGCTCCTGTGTCTAACTTAAATTCTATACTTTCATCGAAATCAATAAAGTATACATTTTCTGACCAATCTAACTTTGACGCTGTTACATTATGTATATGCACATTATTCAACTGAATTTCATCACTATTAACTTTTTTATCTGTGCCGCAATCTGTATATACTTGTTTTACATATCTTCCGGACCTACATTGCCTTGCAAAGTGACCTATTTTTTTACATTTTAAACATACTTTATTAAATGCTGGGCAGTTTCTTTTTTCATGTACTTTTCCACACCGTTGACATTGAATTGTACTTACTTTTGAGTGAGAACTTTCCATTGACCTTTTATGTGATGGTATGTATTTTCTGTCTCTTGAGATTGATCGTGACCTTGAATTCCTTATTCCCATGTTCTTGTTTATTTTGTTTATCTGCTCCTTCATATTTTCTGCTTTATGCAAGTGTTCTGATGCTGCTTCTGCTGCTTTACATATATTTACAGCTTTTTGTAATGATAAATCCGGCTCCCTTAATAGCCTGTCCTTAATTTTCCTATCTAATAATCCTGTTATTAGCTTATCTTTTATTAAGCGTTCTTGCTGTTCTCCAAATTGGCATTGTATTGCTAATTTACGTAACACCGTTAAATATTCGTCAAAGGATTCGCCCTCGTGTTGATTCCGCATGAAAAATAAGTGTGAATTTACGCTTAAATTTTCTCTAGGCACAAAATAGGCATAAAATCTTTTCATTACAGCATCATAAGTTGCAGTTTCTTCATCCATTTCAAACGTTGAGTAAATCTCGATGCATTGTTCACCCATGCAATGTAAAAGTAATGCTACCTGGACATCCTCTGGTTTTAGGTCTCCACCTGTCGCTTTTCTGTATATTTCGAATCTTTTCTTCCATATTTTGAACCCTTCAGCATTGTGGTTCGTGAATTCTGGGGGTTTTAAGCCCGTTATTACGTCTTTTTCCATTCTTAAATCTTTCCTTAAGATTTACAAAAATATATACGTATTTTATTTTTCCAACCTTTTCTTGATTTTCCTTATAATTTTTAGATTTTCCGCAGCGCCATGTTATGCTTGTTTGCATGGATTTATATGTTGATGTCCAGTTTAATAAAACACGAGTCCAGTCACGTAGCCATTTATTTTTAATCTGACAGTTCAGTGTTGACCTCCAAATATTATAATATAAAACTAATATAATGTTGCCATTATAACATGCACCTGCACGCAACCTGTGGGCCTATCCACTCAGTCATGGGCATTTTGCGCTTTCCGCCGCGAGGCACATACGGCTATTTGCCGTTTTTCATGCTCTCCACGGAAACTTTTGTTACTAGTCATTTGTGGATATTATACTGGGATATAAACGTTATGTAACAGTTTATGGAATGGAGAAATGCTATTTGAAAGCTTGTGGAGTGTAAAGGCGATGGATGAGTGTGAGATTGTACCGTGTTGATGGTTGTTCATCGCTCATGCTAGTTTATAGAGAAAGTAATTTGATAATGAAACAATGATAGTACCTGTAGTACTGAATGTAAATTAAATGAATAAACTGTAACGGTTATACTTTTTATTCGGAATAAAGCAGGCGACTGTAATGCTTGAAGTTGAAATTGCTAAATACGAGTACATACGTAATTTAAAAAATTAACAGTGCCTTTATCTGTATCAGCCCATATACGAGAACGTCCCACTGCAGGGCACGGACCTCATCTACAATCGAGAGTACGATTGAGAGGGGTTACGCCGTATAGTCCACCACGCTGGCCTAGTGCGGGTTGGCGGACTTTTACTTTCCATAGAAATTCTACCGAATCGCTATGGTATGCAGGTTTCCTCACAATGTTTTCCTTCGCCGTTATAGTGCGTTGACTATCAATACACACATGAATCCGAAATCAGAGGTGAGCCCCGGGATTTGAACCCGCGCCCACTGTTAACATGATGGCAGCCGCGTCTGATCCGTTGCGAACAGGCCACTAAGCACATCACTGTTAGTGTGTGCGTGTTCAGTGACTGGATTATTTCAATATAGAAGTCCATTCTTTATTATAAGATTAAAATTACACCAAAACACAATATTTAACATCGCGTGACTTTTGAAAATGTATTTAAATAACTATTATTATAAATAAAAAATATTACGGAGAACTCAAGTATATTTAACCTATTTATGTATAACTTTCTTAAAAAATTTCGACGTTGTCCCTTATTGAGTGTAATGGTGTTTTAGCTGACATTTTTTTTGTTTCTTTTTGCCTAATTAATCCTATTGATTGTTCGATATGTGCAGCACATATTATATATCTTGATGTATGTGTTGAGTGTGTGGTGTCAGGATGTCGGTGTGCCGTCGGCGATGCGTGTGTGCGTGTGTGTGCGCCTCGACCGCTCTCCATTATACGGCATACTAATGACAGAGGGCGGTTGATTAAAAAACCTAAGTTGCGGGGCGTGGCGACTCACTGCGACCCCCCTCCGGCGGTCACCCCGCGACCCCCGCGGACACCCCGCGACCCCCCCGACTCCCGGCCGCGAGCCACCCCGCGCCACCCCGCGACCCCGCCGGGTGGCAGGGCTGGCGCGCGCCGAGGGATCGCATGTCTCTCATCTCCTTTATGATTCTTAATGAATTTCATAAATGTATATGATAGGCTTCGATAGGAAATACGAATACGCCGCGTTTCCATACACTGAATATTATTAGGAAATGTTGGCGTCGCTTGAGAGCCGCGCTGCTCGAACATGCCTCCACAGAATGCCCTCATGAATTGTTCTCACATTGTAAATTATTAAAAATATTGTAAAAATGCACTTTGTATTATGGGTGTTGTTTGGATAAACAAACATAATGTTATTTTGTACGGTGCAGTGAAGATCTTTCACGGTATTTTGTGGTTTGTAAAAAGATTCCTTAAATTGTATGTTAATATAGGTATTAAGTTGTATGACTGTTAAGAAATCAAACATTATTTAGGTGTTAATTTTATTCTGCGCTTAATAAACAAACAGACAAATATGTTAGACATATTAATTTTATATTTGAAATTATTGATTTTACAGTATCAGCGATACAGTTAATTATATTACGAGTATACGAGTAGTTAGTCGCTGGTAAGCCGCTTCAAACAGGTCTGACCTCTTGTGGCATGAAGAAGAAATAATATTGTGATTGTATTAACAAAGATTTTTTTAATACGAAAATATAATATGAACAAAAAATCAAACATGTTGGATCAAATATTAAAAATATATTGTTTTAATATAATCAGTTTACTTGGTACTGGAAATAACGAGATAACAGAATTCACAGAAAAATACGCATAATAAATAATTAGGCCATAATTAATAAAATTCAATCTTTAAATTCAAAACACCATGTTGAATAGAATAATGTCTATAGAACAATTATTTAAGAGCAAGTAACGCAAATACTTGAGTGTGGGCAGTTAATTAAAATAATGTATCATATAGCAAAAAAACACACAACATAAAACTAATCAATAATAACTAAATTGTAATGTTGAAAAATTGAGTAAGTTTAAATAGAAAATATTTTAATATTCTCTGTAAATTGCTACAAGATATATTTTTAGTAAAAATTGACATCTTTTTACTATCCATGACAATGGAGTTGCTACCCCCCAATATTCAGTATCTAGAGATTTATCAATTGTATACTTTTTTATGACCAACTATTTCACTATTAAAATTATAATGCGTTAATGTAACAAAACAAAAAATGTACTGGTCTTTGGCTTATCTGTAAATTTATCAAATCGAATTGAAAGATTATTTTACAAGCTCTTATGAATGAGCGGTAAATATTAACAACACTTCAAAATGTATTATTATAGCTGTAGATTATAATACCATCAATTTTGTGAAAGCTTCCTACATAATCTGTGTAGTAGGCCCGTGCTAAAAAGAGAAGAATGTAAACTACGTTTAATTTAACTATTTGATACTGTTACTGAATATTAAAATGATATTTCTCTTAAAGTCAATGTAATTGTTGATTTAATACACTCGACATTATCGATTGATTCATACACTCGACAGTCGTTACTTTATAACAAATTTATTTCTTGTCTAAGATTTCAGAAACAACGTTCAATTATAGTCATATAGGTAAGTTGTTCAATTCACAACTCAACAAAATAATTAACTAGTTGACATTTTATTTCATATTGACTAATAGGCTATGATTTAACGAATACTTCTGAAATGAAATGAAATGAAATGAAATGAAATGAAAATATCTTATTGAACCCATGAAATATCATATTTAGACCCGGTCACTTTTTTCCACTACCAACCGGTTCACAAGGCTGTTTAGAGAAGAATGGGAAGAAGATTCGATGATTCTCTACCTACTATATCTATACCTAAGTATTTTTATTTGAGAGAAAACAAAATATGAACAAACAGCACGCCTTATAGTAACATTTCAGAAATAATAATGTTAATATTATAATTTTCGGGCAAAAAAAAATTCATGAGGTAGGTGTTTTTACTTTTTCTACCATAACGAAAAAGTATTTAAAGAATTCATTAAATTTTATTTACATCTTTTGAATTAAGTTATTTTTTATATTTTACCACCTATACTATTTCTGGAACGGCGTTTTTACCAAAAAAAAAAAAAAAACACTCAAAAAACTTTGGTGTTGCTCTTTTCAATGCCAACTTTTAATACAGATCAAGTCATTTATTTATTGAAGTTAAACAATTTTTTACGGATTTTATCGCGATTTGGTTTAATTTTTACATTTTTTAACTTCCGGACGTTTCAATTGCTTTACAGGTTTTATGGTCACGGGGCGGACTGAGGTATTAGTCATCCGCTCAGTGACTGTTTACTGTTTGACTCATTTATTCATTCTAAAACTGTAATCCATGTTTCCTATACAAATATTGTGATATTCAGTACATTACATTATATTCCATGGGAAGTAAAGTAAGCCAACCCGCAATAACTAGCTCTTTACGTTTGGAAATAAACATCGTGTAATGACTTTCATTAAAAATATGTTACAAAATCATAAGAAGCCACTTCAGATGCTACAAAAAGCAAAACTAATCGGTCTAATCAAGTTGGAAATAAACGTGCATAATTCCGCGTACATATAAGCTTGTCGATTATTATATTGTGTTCCTCTGTTAATAATAAGCATTATTCCATTTTGTAACACAATTTAATATAATATCCTGAGGATTGATTGAACTTAATCTAAATGGTTTGGATATGACGATTATCTTGGTTGCTTGAGATGTACAATAAAGGGTATAAATAAATAAAAAATGTATTTTTTATTATCGAGATGGGCAGTCGCTGATGTGATAGTAAATGTCACAGGTCTACGCATAACATAATTTAGAAATTATTATTAAGCCATTTACTCATCACCCTTCAACTCTGCAACTCCTGAAAAGCTCTTTGGTATAACAATATTTTATACCATGCACAAAAACTCGGCTAATCAATTAAGAACCCTGTTATTAATTCGCAACATTAAATATCAGAAAGTGACCAAATATAATATGAAACAGACCACCACATTTTAAATGATGTTAGGAGTCTTAAAAAATTATGTCATTATATTATTTCAAGGAAGCCTACATTAACAACGTTGTTCACGAATTCTATTCTCGGGTGGATCTGACAATTTCGTCAATATACTGAAACTTTAATATCAAAGCAATACATACTATCCATCTTAATAAGAAATCACCTAGAGCGATGAGACCGCCATCTGTACTTTTTTGATAATTTGTTATTACTAAGTGTTTTTTCTTTTTGTGTGCAGTTAAAAATAAATAATAATATTAAATTACATTGTGACTTTTTATTTGCCTAGATCCCAACTCGTGATATATTATATAATAAAAAATGTGATAAACTGCTTAACGAAAGAATCCATGTTAAAGTTTCAACTACAATATTTTTAAAATTTAATTTACTTTATTTATTGATACGCTTAAATACAACACCATAACAACAGCCTAAGCGACGTTTTATTTCACGTAAACTAAATAAGTGTTATGTAATAAAAACATATTTGTAACAACTAATGAATAGAAACTTACTTCAATACAATTTATAACATCAAATGGGTTCCAAAACATTTTTGAACCAGTTCACAAGTAAGGGCAAGTATCAATGCATTTAGAATGGTGATGTAAATCGAATATGGCTGTCTATTCGATCGAGGCGCTACAGTACTACCTACGGATAACCGTTAAAAATTAACAAATTATCTACCTATAACATTTCTTTTTGTAAGATAGGGTAAATGATATATTGATTGACCAGTGTATCATGATTATGTACTACTATAAAAGCTGTCTATGACAATATTTTTAAAGTTTGTAAAGTTTCAGTATCTATTATAGATTGACTTTGTTATTACATTTTAATATTTTAGGTTTTTATTTGGAATTGCACTTTAAAAAAACGGACACAAAATCTAACATCAACACCCACACACCTATACACTCACAAATACTCATTTACAGGCAGACACGATAGAATAAGTAATTACTAATTTAGATATTTTTGTATTGTTAACATGCTATTCAATAGCTCAACAAATTGTTATAAACAAATGCTATGTACGATTTGAATTAATGGTGCCCATACCACAAGTTAAATCTTTATTTGGGCATCAGAGTTCAATCAAACACTCTTCCAAAGTTATTATTGTCATACGATTTATTTTAAGTGCTTTGTACGTCTGTAATATGATGCAAATAAATATTATTATTATAATAGTTAGTACGATTAACCGCGTATATAATATGAATAAAGATAAAAGCTTATTTAAATATTGCTCTATTGTCTTCTTCTGATGATGTGTATGTTTATCTCATGTACAGGTGTTTAGGTATGGGTAGTTTAAAAAAACACAGTGGTTGATTTCCAGTGCCTGAGACCCGTCCACTGGGTCTGACGTCTGTCAGTGTAATAATATGTGTGTGAGGGGACATGGGAGGGTGGCTCGCACACTAATATTTAATTACGAAGTGTTTACTTAAAATAACAGTACCTTCAACTGCCTCGCCATTAAACAATCGTATTGCTTTCTTTATTATGTTAGTTGTATTTGTAAAGTTCAGGCTTCATATGTGGTGGGTGATTATTAATATTTTCATAACTTAATTAAGTAAACAAATATATTAAAATCTATCATTCTTGTTCTCACTTTACAAGCATCATCACTTTTCATTGTAAATCTCAGATAAGTTTTAGAGTTGCTAATATTTTCTAAGTCCTACCTATGTACCTACGTACCTACCTATGTACATCGCCATTTTTTAAACGTAATATAGCTTAATATTACATGAAATTTCCTGCAGTGTATTCCACATAATGAATATAATATCTTGGTATTGTAATTTAAACAAAGGTATGATATTGCTTCCATCAAAAATACTCATTTAATTATTGAACTTCATACTAATTGGCCCAATATTTGGGTATAAAATCTAACAGTTCAATTCATTTTGGTGTATAATTTCCAATATATATGAATTAGTATGATGGTTTAGTGATTGATGTTAGAAAAATATTAAAATAAAACTAATTTTACGACTTTTATCGCATTCTGTGGTTATTTTGACTTCTGACGTTTCGAAGACTTTACAGCCCTTGGATCAAACAACAATAAAATCCGTACAATTAGTAAGATTTCGTAAACTTATGAAACTGATTTAGGAACAATTTTTAAGGAGTTCTAATAGTGAATTCTGGACAATAACGTTCTTATTCATAAACAGTTTTTAAAACTATTTTAGTTATCAAACTCAATTCAAAAGTCCTTCGAAAAGACAAAACATTCGAAAACAAAAATTGATTTTGAAACTGTCGATGAACTTAAGTATAACTTGGACTAGACTCAAATAAAATAAAAAACTAAAACGATTTAAGATTAGAAAAAAAACTAATAATATAGAGTTTATAACTAACGTTTTTGTGTATATTACGAAGTACCTACATTAATTTGTGGGTTTTCGTACTGCAGGTTTGTTCACTGAAGAAATATTTGAAAATGAAACATCAAGTATCAGTTAAATTAAGAAGATAATTTGTTCTTTATATATGATTTCTTCAATGGATTTATGGAAAGGGAACATACGCAATTTTGCAAAGGTCTATTTTCTTTGTTATTTAAACAACTCGTAAGCCTTTGGCAACGTAAGAATTACAGAGAATTCTTCAGACCTTCATAGAAATCCGACTATAGTTCCTTAAGCGTGTAAATATCAAATCTTGGCGGTAAGTTTTCGTGTTCATCCGTCTAGCAGCCAAGGTATTCAAGGTATAAAACCTGACTTACATAGATGAGAGGTTTATTCTGCATACTCGTCGTTTCGAGCAGGCTGACATCATTGTTAAGATCGGCGATAAACATTCATCTACCCCCAGACGATATTTTGTCTAGATAACATTGGATTGTGATAATTTTTTGACCAGTTCGTAAAACATTACCAAAGTAATATCTGATTGATCTGTACATGTTGTGATCAATATTCGTTTATATTGATGTATGTCATCATGTGTAATGAACCATTTCTCTCGTATAAAGTTTCACATGGACTAAGTTGGATTAGAATATCAGCAGCTTTATATATTTAGCTATATAAACAAGAACCATAAACTATTACAAAAGTAAATTAATTAATGCGTATTAACGCTTCAAATATTAAATAGGTGTTATATCTTTATAAAATAATGGTAAGTGGGACAAACATCGAGCGTTTGTGACCGAACTTGAGCACTGGCCAATCTCATGCTTTCTTGTGTACTATAGAGTTTAGTTGTTTCTTTATTGAGTTAACCGATTAAGAACAAACAAAGTTTGCTATTTAGCGGAAAACTATACATATATTAAATACTAACTACATACCTAATGCGTTTACAAATGCTTTAGAGTCTTTTGTATCTGTCTATTACCTACTAGTCAATAAAATCGGGCTTCGACAAATCTGTCTACAGCTACATAGGCTACTAGATAATGATGCACTCACCGCTAGGAGCTGCAGGCCAGGTCCAGTCAGATACAGTGATTCATGCGAAACGCGCCGCGGCCGCGATCCGTCGCGCCGCCATTACAACTGGCAATCACGAACAATGCCCTGCGCCGCCATATTAGCACGCGGAGCGCAGTCTAACCGCCGCGATTGTTTTACATCGGCCAATAATTAGGCACGGGGAGTCGCGCCGGCCAATCGCACACGCCGCGCGCACCGCACCGCGCTCCATTGGCCCTCGCCCGTTCCATTTTCAAAATTAAGCGTCCGAGTGTTGCCGAGCGCTAATTACATTGATTGGTCATTAGCGACCGACAGTGGCCGAGCGGAGCCGAGCGTGCCCGACGAGAGCCGACGCTCACAATGTGCTCTAATTGCAAATTAACGGTCGCCGCTTGTAAATGTAACAGTTCGAGGGGCATTTAAGTGTGAATCATTGGTAATTACGCCTCGCCTGTCGACTGAAGCTGTCCGCTCTGAATGCTATGAATAGATTTCTAAATTCAATTCAGTTGGCACGTAATTTAATTAAACGTCTAATAAAATGTTTCTGAATTTATTTTGTAAAGTCAAATAATACCTTAGAAGTTATTATTTAGAATTTAACAAGTACGGTATAACCACGGCACGCACGCTGCCGTCGGCATTCTTTCTGTAGGTATTCGCTGACACTGTATTAAATGCTTATTATCTTCTTAACATTGTATAAAATACTTATGACGATAATTATGATGAATAACTATATTGATATATGTATACTGATATGATAAAATTTCCAGTGAAAAAGATAAATACACCACCCTATTTAGGTACATAAGGGAAATCTAATCAAATGTAGGAGCGAGTGCAATACAACCTAATGGGAAATAAGACTCCCCCATCAGTATTTGAAGGGGAAAAGTTCACCAATACACCGCACTCAAATAGACTTTCAGCTAAGCCTTTTGAAAAGGTTTCGTGAAATAAGTAGCTCCAATATTTTACGATGCTGAATAGCCCCTGTGTATGGTTTGTTCTAAGATCGTTTGTTCTAAGTATCCCTTAGTTGTGTATTGGAATAATAAAATATCCGATTTTATTATTTACCTTCCTACGCATATATAATGCTGGGTGAAGTAGGTATAACCGGCCCTAGGCCATCTCACATAAGAATAACTTTATTAAGTTATTGAATAGCCAATCCACTATATTTATCCTTTATTTTAACACAAAAAGTATTTCGTATTTGGGATCTATCTATGCATTACCCATCGCTATAATTTTGACACACTCCTTGGCCCAATTAGTTAAAAGCCGGTTGTGCAACGAGAGACTGAAGGATCGAATACCGCACCGAGACAAGAAATCTTTGTAAGAATGTTACGCTCGGTAACGTATCTTAAAACATACAAAAAATGTTTTTGCGGATAGCACAATCATGGTGCACTACAGTCTTGTGGATAGATACTCTCACACGTTGAGAAGATGTAATGAAAATCCATTGGGGAGGCCTACATTTACCAAGTGACTTCCTGGAGCTAAAGAAGTGGAAGAACAATCAATAAAATAGTAGGTAAATTTATAGCTGCATAAATCAAAGATTTGTTTAAAGAAATATTAGTACAAGTGATCTATGATTATTACAATAAGTTAACCATATCAATTAATGTATATTTATTAAACCATCTATTCACAATTTGTAAAGCCCGCGAACCCACACGAGGTCCGCATCGTGGACTACACCCTAAGCCTCATCAATCGATATATCGGTAAAAGATTCCCGTGTTCAGCATTCGTCTATTACAGGCTGATGGAGTATAGTACAATACTTGATGCAGTGCAATCAAAATAAATATCCAGTGACAAGAAGTATTTATCGGTGGCGAGTCGACACAATAATGTTAGCCCACTCGAAGCCAAACCCGTAACATAACACATGCGTGCGTAAATTAGACGGGATTGTATCATTGCGTACAGTACTTGTTATCCGGGGTGATATCAAATCCTACCACCAGCTATAGGGTCTCCGGCTATCACAAAACGCACCTGCATGCCGTTACTTTTCAGCGACACACCGGTACCCCCACCGAGAGGACCTTTACTTTACCTGTTATACTGAGGTATAGCATAGCTCATTTCAAAGCTCTAATTTACTTCAATATTTCGTTCTGTATATTCCAAAATATGCTCAACATTCATTGAAACGTTACGATATTCCCCATACACATCAAATCCCACCGATCATTTGTTAACGACTACATTCACCTTTACTGCTGTTTGTATTTTCGTATCGCATAGAACCAGCAAACTATAACGGCTAACTAAGAGAGAACTACCGCTCATGTAATTCTACAACACTCTTATCTTAGGAGCTGCCTGTTCAAATGGTATGGGTATGGGATGGAAAAAAGATAGAAGCTAGAAAAGGCTATAAGACCTCCTCCGGCAATATCACTCACCGAACGAACCCCGATAGCAAAGCCGTTGATTTTCAGACAGTAGTATCAGTGAAGTGAAACCAAGTGTACTTCTATGTAACAAGTATCTCTCTATTATTGTATGTTAAGCTATTAACGTGCTAATAGAATGCAAACGGAAAGCATACAAAAAAGACTGTTATGCTATCCCTCTTAGCTAAAACACAATACATATAATATGAACCATAAATATTAGCTCTGCGCCGAACACAAGATACAACAGAACGCAACTAAAATATATAAGTACCTACCTTGTGACGTCACTCCGTCGGAGCCTAAAGCGATTTCCCCAGGCGCCTTCCCATCCCGGCACGTCCCGGGAATCTAATCCATTCCCCCAATCCCAGTGTTTAATAGGTGGTTAGAGTAACTGCGGAACCTCCCCGCCTAGTTACACGCATTGTCGCCACTCGTTTTAAAGATTGCATTTTATTCTTTAGCAGCTCCGGCTGAGTGCAGTTAATGTCTCTCCACCTGTAGTGAGGGTGAATTTGGAGTTATGTGGGGTTTTCAGGTATATGGTTTGAGGAATATTTGTATATTTTGAAGTTAATTTCTTAAAGAATACGTTTTTGCTGCATTTTCATCGTGCTATTGTACTGTCGCTGCATATTGTAGTTATACAGATATTGAAGTGATTTTGTCAGTGATTCGTTTTCTTCGTAATTTCATCACACTATTTTACCATATTGTAATGTAAATAAATGTGTTGTAAAAAATGTTTTAAAGAGTGGAAAACATCTGTCCAAAGTTTCTACTATTGAAAACGAATACATCAACAATATTTTTTACAGATTGAGCTCTTACATTTCGGAATTAGGCCGGATTATGGCATTGAAATTGTCTAGAGCGATACGACTGCCACCTGTACTTTTTATATTTATTTGTAATATCCAGTTGGACGACCTCTACAACCGAAAGTAAAATTGAGAGGGGTTAGGCCGTATAGATTTATTTCCAACAATGCGGCGAGCTTCACTCAAATAAACGTAGCTATTTACTAAAGTTTTTTCGTATAAAATTTTTATAATAATATGTCAACCGATATGCATCAAACTGCAATGTTCATATGATAACATTACGAGAAATGCGTAGGCTTTTATATTCCTGTTCCATAATACGATAGGATAGAATCTGCAAACTACCAGCAGATTGAACAAATACCTGACATTTTTTTGTCGAATGAATCAAAACGCGCACAAAAGTCGTGCCATTACAATGCAGGCGAAATATAAGCCGCACAACAACATCGACGAGATCAAATCTTGACACAAACGAGAACATAATACAATCTCTATAAATACAAGTTTAGTAAACGCTAGCGCTAAATTAGAAGGGTTTTAATACTATTTTTGCTATTTTACTTGTGTATTAAATTTAATAAATATATGTTTAAATGATTTCATAACAAACAGACTTTCGGTGAATCAAATGTAACGTTTCTCGTAGATATAATCGTTCAAAGCAGTCACTTTATTTGGAAGCATGGAGATTTGGAAGCATGGAGATTTGGAAGCATGGAGATTTGGAACCACGAGATTTGGAAGCATGGAGTATTACACCTTCCAAACAGAAGTTGCTACTAGGTGTTTGTACGACATATTCCATCCATTTATTATTTGACAAATTGTTACCACAAATAATTTACAGTAAGAACATTTACTGATACATGTATCTATTATGTAAAGTTCGCTTTGCTCATGTTGACAACTTCGATTCTTTATTATCACTACACTTCTAGTAACTACAAAATATACTTTACATTACAATAAAATATTGCTTCTATTTCCAAAGCAAGTACCATTTATACGATACGAACCTACTATAACTGAGATATGAATTAATAAAGGGTAAAAAAAGAAAGTGAAAGTGCGTGGTGGCCTGTTGGTAACGGACCAGACGCGGCTGCCTACATGTTCACGGTGGTCGCGGGTTCAAATCCCAGGGCACACCTCTGACTTTTCGGAGTTATGTGTGTATTGATAGTCAATCACCACGCACTTTAACGGTGAAGGAAAACATCGTGAGGAAACCTGCATACCGTAGCGATTTTAAAGAATTTCTACGGTATGTAAGTCCGCCAACCCGCACTAGGCCAGCGTGGTGGACTATATGGCCTAACCACTCTCAATCGATTCTCTCGATTGTAGAGTAGGCCCGTGCCCTGCAGTGGGACGAATATGGGCTGTTATAGATAGATAGATAGATAGAAAGGGTAAAATAGGACTGAAAGAATCATCCTAAGCTATTAAGAAACTTACATAGATAGCAGTTCATAACTACGAGTATAATGGCCGCCACACACGTAACGGTATACTTGTGCAAGTCTGAGTTTGCACCAGTACCCTATACTGGAACGTGTGTGGGCAAAAAACTGCGCAAGCTTTGTAGAAATTTTCGATTCTCGTTGCGCAAACTCTCGTTTTGGCAAACGCATTTGAATGTGTGTGGCGGCAATAAGTGGTAGATCCTTACGCCAAGTCGTTATAAATACAGCACAAATGGGTCAGATCGACGGTAGTGTTGTGACTGTCTATCAGAAAACCGACATGAAGTAGTAAGAAAGTGCTTGCCTGTTGCATTTCGTTGGGTAAGTGATATTGCCGGTCACCCAAAAAATATTTGTAGGAAATTCATAGATAGTTGACAACTGTTTCCAATAGATAAATTAAAAACTAATTTACAATTATATGCATCGCGTAAACACTAACATTTTAAACTCCGGGACAAACTTAATTCTAACTTGCCCTTGCAAAGCAAAAATATAATACTCCATTTACAGTTTACACTCTGGACGTCGGATATTGCTTAAACTTAAGCTTATACAACAGGCAATGAACTTCTATTTTAACGAAGAGTTTACCGTTATCCTAGAATATTGTATCCCCTGAAAATTGAAAAAAAAAATGTTTTCTTTGCAATAAATGGCGAGACGAGCATGCCTTTCATCTGATGGTAAACGATATGACCGCTCATAGACAGTAGCAAAACCAAACAATACCATTAATTACAAAACAATGCACTGCGCTCGACATCCTGAGACATAAGATGTTAACTCTCAATATGACCAGTAGTTACTCTGGCTGCAATGTACGAGCCAGCCTCTCACATATGAGAGACCTACCACCAGTGAAAACTAAATACCCTGCAAAAGATTATTTATGTTACAATATGTAAATTGACTGTATAGAAGACTTCTTTAAAAGTGCTACCCATGCGCTTTGTACTTTTTAAGGCCAGTGTAAAAATCCATAATCTTTGATAGACTTCCACTTGATTACATTCCTTGACATTATACAAAATTTCACCCAATGTTATGAATTTTTAAACACCCAATGTTATGGCTTTTTAAATTTACCGTACTGGTATGACCATGTAACTATAAAGCTCCTAACAATAAGTGCAGCGCTGCCCAAGTAGCCACTAGCGGAAGGTATTCAACCTCGCTGATTCATACAATTATGTCGAAAAGTTCTCAAGTGAAGGCCTCGTACAGGCAAGTTCAATGTCGGACACCCATCTATAAAGTGGACAGATGACGTAATTAAGGTATTTAATATGTCGTTGGATGTAGCCCGCTTCGTGCAGGTCACTGTGGATATGCTAGGCTTGGACCTACATATTATGTTCAGTGAACTTCACGTGGCTGAAGGAGAACAATTACATTTTATTGTAGAATTACATTAGATTTCATTTAGCAAATCAATAGCAATAAAATAAAAAAATAACAATGTTCGTGACATTCAATACCGAAATGCGGTGATATTAAATAAATTCAATAATCAGTGCGTTAGGTGCGGCGGTGTCGGTACGGAGTCGCGCGGCGCGGCTCCGCTCATTATCGCGCCACTAACGAGCCGCACCCCACCCTCCCCCGCCTCCCCCGCGCACCCCGACCTCCCCTCTCCCTCCCCCGCGCCCCCCGCGCCCCGCGCCTCCCCCGCCCGCGCCGATACGATACCGTCAATCAATCCGGTACAGGGTGCTACACCACGCAATTAATGCTCTGATACAGATTGTACTCATTGATTTATTGCGGGTTTTATTCGCATTGCCAATGGATGGGATGTACCTGTGGTATTTTTGGTGATGTTTGATCTAGTTATTGGTGTGGTGGTGGCGTGAATGGGTTGTAATTTGTAAGCTTGGGGGTTTGTGTTCAATGACTGTCGGTAGTCTTAATGTTATAATTTCAAATTATGTTCCTTCCTAGAAATCAGATAATTTTCTGAGAAAATATACTTCTGTCGAAAACTTGGAAGCAAAGGTTTTCTTAAATTGTTTCGAGCCCCAACTAACAGTGGCCTGGAATATGTCGAAAAGGGCACTTCTTCCTAATTTTATTGCGCTGAATATTCTCTTACAATTAAATATTTGTATGCACTAAAGTAATTGTTTCAGTGAGTGGATGTTTGCACACGTGAAT
This sequence comes from Deilephila porcellus, assembly GCA_905220455.2. Lineage (NCBI taxonomy): Eukaryota > Metazoa > Arthropoda > Insecta > Lepidoptera > Sphingidae > Deilephila > Deilephila porcellus. The sequence continues at coordinate 205,159 of LR999984.1, read as the reverse complement.
GTTTCAAATGGTAAAAATCTACAATACAGGAAAATATCTAAGGTGAATGTTTTTTTTAGAAAAGGTTAATAATCATGCTTGGCTGCAGGAAGTTGCCGCATGCAGGGTGCTTCCAACAGGTCGACGTGGAGATCCATGGGGGAAGCCTACGTTCAGTGGACTTCCTTTGGCTGAAGAGAAGAAGAAGAATAATAATCATTAGCATCGTATGATACAATAAGGAATTGATGTCGCATCCATAAGTATGATAATATTGAGTCGGATCCATACATATTGGATATAATTACCATTTTTAGCCACAAGATGCCATACAACAACTCGAAGGATGGCCTTCGGCCCATTTTTTGGCTACAGTTGCAATGGAGCAATTGCAACGTTTATAATATTATAATTTAATGACCTTTTACAAAAAAGGAAACGCTCTTTCCGTGCATTATGGCTCCTAACTTATAATATAAAAATATAAATAGACCAGACAAGCACATATTCCTAAGTTCAAAGTAAGACACATATCCAGCGGTTTTCATATCAAAAACTTTGAGGGAATTGTCAGTCCTATAAAACACGCAGACTGGAAACAAATATTTTTTACCACAACGACATTTGCAATAATGCCAAAAGTCTCTCCATCTTTCACTAAACATCACGATTTTCTACACAAACAAACACATTACTCGCCACATAAAACATATTTTGCTTCATTTTTTACATACCGCTTATTATATTTATCGCGCTGAGACAATAATGGCAGATAGTACTTGTGAGTAAGTGAGGGATTCACGGCTTCGTTATAATGAGCAGCGGGAATGAGGACTCCATTATGTACTGCATTTATAAAACGCACGAAATCCTTTCAGGCCCTGTAAATGGGAAAATAACAGATGGTAGCTTCACTATTCATGCACGTACTACCTGAAGCTAACAATGTTAAACTGTCGATTATTGCAGAAACTGGGCTTGAAAAGGTGACTTGAATCATGAGGCAGCACAAAGAAGTAAGTACTACAATTGAGTTTACCTAACATATGTTGGAAATAAACGCAGTGTTTTGCCGATATTGATCAGCGATATTTAGTTTTATTCTTCCAATCAAGTTAATACTGAATTGGTGAGTTTGGAAGCTTTTGAGTTAATACAAATTAACATACAGACAATAATTTTTGTATAGTCCATCCATCCATCCATCAGCCACAGGAATTTTACTGCTGAACATAGGCCTCTCCCAATGATTTCCACAGTGGCTTGTTGGAGGCAGCCTGCATGAAGCGACGTCCCGCCACCTTTACCAGGTCGTCTGACCATCTTGTGGGTGGACGTCCTACGCTGCGCTTTCCGCTACGTGGCCTCCATTCGGGAACTTTTTGGCCCCATCGGCCATCAGTTCTCCGCGCTATGTGCTCCGCCCATTGCCACTTCAACTTACTAATCCGCTGGGCTATGTCGGTTACTTTAGTTCTCCTACGGATCTCCTCATTTCTGATTCGATCTCGTAGAGAAACCCCGAGCATTGCCCTCTCCATAGCTCGTTGAGTGACTTTGAGACTCCTAATGAGGCCCATAATGAGAGGCCACGTCTTAGTGCCGTATGTCATTATGATTTTTTTATAGTATTAGCATCAAATACTACCACAAAGATTCTTACAATCTCAGATATCCGAATCAAACCAGTACCAATTCTTATCTTGCTATTCGCTCGCCATTCCTACGAGTATTAAAAATACAATAAATGACATCATCCTGTACACAACCGGGCGAGGGAATAAAATAATCGTCAATACATTAGGATATAAAATAATTTGGCAGCGAGTCACAGCGACGTGACGGCGTGAGGCAGGAGTCACGCGGCCGCCGCGGGCGCCACTCGCTACTCTTAATTAGGATCATTTGAGCTACGGCGAGACCCGCTGAGCCCTGATGAGCTGCGCCGAGCTTCCCCGAGTCCCGCCGAGCGTCCCTGAGATAACGAACGCCTCGTAGAGCCGCGGACACGTCTCGATACACTTGTTACTTTAATGCTTTATTAAGTTGTTGTAAGATTTGTAAGGGATAGGGATAAGGGTAATGCTGATATTGATATGTTTAGACGTGTGTTTATTGGAGACGTCAAAATAGATCTAGATTTAACGATGTATGACATACTTGATTGATTTGTTAATGCTTATATGGAAAAATGCACAGACTAAAACTGATTGTAGTTTTTATATAAATCCTCCAGAAGGTTTTTTTTTACCTAAAATGCAACTAAACTGATGATTCAAGTAGGAATAGTTTGATTATTAAACAAAACAATGTGAAGCTAGGGAGATATTTTATTGTAATATCAATATGGTATATTAATATGATACAATAAAAGTACATAAGACTATAACGAGTAGACCATGGTCGGTAAATGAAGGTGTTCAACCATGTATATTTCTTCCGGATACATTCGGTTTCCATTCTCACATAGATTGTAAGAGTGTATAATTTCATGTTTTATATTTCTTATAGAACGCTATCATGCTGTACAATTGAAATGGAACTCATTTACATTAGGTACAAAACAATTATATTTTTTCTCTACGAGTACTTGTGTGTGTTTTATTGCACCTCTTCAAATAAATAACAATAGTGTATAACTCGGGAACAATAACGCAATTGTTTAATATATAAAATAATGAGTGAGAGAACAATGCAAACAAAGCGGACAGCCCTGCGCTCGCAATAACAATGTATCCGAATTAGTTTTTACATCGGCACGCGTAACGAGCGAGTCAATCAGCGGCGGCGCTCGGGCGGCAGCGGGAGCGGAGACGGGCGCGGGGGCGGGAGCGGGGCGCCGAGCGGCGGCGGCGGGCGGTGTCAACTTATAACGAGTTTGGACAAGTTGCTAATGAGTGGAGCGAGTCTGTGACGCGCCTCGCCCGCGCCCGGCCACTTTGTCACCCGCTGCCGCTTTCACTTGCAAATTGCGCACGATCTGTGCGTGGGCGACCCCCCGACCCCCCGGCCCCCCGCCGCGACCGCCCGCCGACACCACTTGTGTATAGATTTGCATAAGATATAATTAATGATACAGTCACAAATCACTGCGCAAATTATAATTAAGAACTCGCGGGGATCACAATTTATTATTTATGACTTTTTTCTACATGCTAAGCCGTATGATAATATAGCCGTAATAAGAATTACTATGTAAAAGTCTGACAACTTTGTCAGACTTTTACATAGAATTTCTCATTACATAGAAATGTGTAGAGGATAGGTGAATCAATTGGTGTAATGCGATTGCAGGATATCAAGCGCTGTACTTTGCATGTGTCATTGCAATATCAGAAAAACTAATATTAGGGGTCTGTATTAACGTAATAGAACCCAAAACAATAATTGTTAGAATTTTTATCGGTTATTTTGTGCCTTTGTACGCGCTAACCTCAGAAACGGCTGAACAAATTTAGCTTAAATTTGGTATGGAGGTAGCTGACACCTTAGATTAGCACATAAGCTACTTTTAATCCCGAAAAATATAGTATTTCCGGTGGATGAGCAAGGAATCTAAATATTATATTTGTCGCTTTTTTTAATCTTGAAAGAGAAAGGATGGGACGGGAGCAACAGTACACAGTAGGTACAAAGTATGGCATTGAGTTTGAATATAAATCATATAGTACGAGAAATGATTATTGCTGGTGTGGAATTGACTCAAAAAGTATTTCCACCCGGGCGGAACCGGGTCTGTCCCTAGTAAATAATAAAATTACCTTCTAAAGTAACATTAATTTTATCAGTTCACACTGAGAGCCTAAGGAAAATAGTGGATTTCATATGACTGAAACTGAAGATAATTATAACTGAGATGAAATTTTTAGGAATATTGTAATAGATAATGAGCCATACTACAACCCATTAAAACCTTTTGTCTTTTATAAAAAATGTTACGCTGCACATTAAATGACATTCCGCAGTATAATACCGGGTATATCAAGACTGCGACCGAAAACGAAGCCAGGTGGTAGTTTTAGTGGTTACAAACACGATGCAAATAGAAATTTCACCAAAACAGTGACAGATATTTTTTTAGAAGTTTTTAAAAATCATCGTGTTTGGGTGATAAATACCTAGTTTTTGCAAAAATACTAATTTAAACCCTTACGTACTATTGCGTGTTTAAAAATAAAGAGGTGTACAACTTTATTTTAAGAAAATTATGTAGGGTGTAATCTTGACAGGGAGCCCGAAATGAGCTTCTTGGACACCGGAAGGGTTATTTTTAATTAGTAACATAGGTAATATGAAGATACGAGTATTATAGAATTTACCGCTATGATTGTTACCTGTGATAAAAAATATTACTCTCATTTGAACAACGTGTTTTATTACAGAAACCATTATTCTTATACATTTCCTAATACGATATTGGAATTGTATACAATGCCTAGGAAATGTATACATTTAATAATAAATAATAATAATATCCCAGAAGGGGTAGGCAGAGGCGCCACCAAGACACCCATATTTCACCTTGTATGTTCTGTTCCATGATGTAATAGGGGGCGAGCCTATCGCCATATCGGGCACAAATTCCTGACTCCGGGCTGATAATGAATAGAAAAACCCAATATCTCTTTGCCCGACCCGGGATTCGAACCCGAGACCTCAGCTTTGTAGTCGTACCGTAGTACAACTACGCCACCGAGACAGTCGCACAACACTTAGTAAATCTTTCTGTGGAGTCAGACTATTGGTGTCACTGAAGAGGTAAATAAGGTAACTAGAATATATTTAGCTAAAATACTAATAAATACTATAAAAATACGTAACACAATTCGACTAAATTCTTCCGACAACAAAACCCCATAGTAAACAAATAATGTGGTACAAAATACTTTCATGACAAGCGATAGAAGAAGCAACATTAGGTACTGAGATTAAATATCCAAGATGTTCTGGTGTCGGCGAGATCAGTAATAACTTTACCGACCTCTGAAATTTTATATGAAAATAAGAAAAACACCCAATAATCACATAAATAGCTACGGGGAGCTTGCAAGTACCACTACACCTACTCTTAAAACACATGTTTGTTGGTCGCAGAGACACCCTTCTAAGTCCGGGAATCGAACTTAGATCAACCCAGGTCAGTTATAACTTTGCAAACATGGCCGCAGTTCGACCCGAGTGCTATCTTTCTTATGGGAAACAAACGTGAAGTTAATTTTTTGTCCCCAATAATATAAAAAAAGTATTTCTCAATCAAATATATTCTAGATTATTTTTTATTTCAACTGATTTATAATCAATTCATCTTATTGAAAATGTTAGGTACCATCCACCTTATAAGAAAACTAGCATTTGCCCGCAACTTCGTCTGCGTGTTTAAGATAATATGACTTTGAATTTAGATTATCGGATCAATGGGTCCGTCAGTTATTGATTCAGAGACCAATCGGAACAATAAATTAAAAGTTCAAAATGACGGCCAACATTTTCAATTCTGAATACTTTAGATGATCGGAACTCAGATATCGATTTTGAGACCAATCGGATCAGTAGATAAATGGCCTTATTCATATACAGTTTTAAAACCTATTTTAGGTATCGAATGTTTGTTTTCTCGCTCAAACTGAATTGAAAAGTCGTTCGAATGGGACAAAAGTTAAATTTTCATACGAATAACTTTAGTAGTTTTGATTTCCATACAAACTTTTCAACCCTTATTTTTACTCCTTTAGGGTAAAATTTAAGTAAATAGAGTACACATTTATTTTTGGTTTTAGATGAGTAATTAAAGTGTCAAGTTTAAAATCTGCAACTTCAACGGTTGCGGTTTTCCATACAAAATTATTTTACCCTTTTTACCCCCCTTAGGGGTTGAATTTCCAACAATCTATCCTTAGTGCTACCCTACGTTATAAAAGAAATCCCTGTGTAAAATTTAAAGTTCCTAGCTTCAGTAGTTACGGCTGTGCGTTGATCCGGCAGTTCGGTTCTACAAAACTTCAACCCTTAGTTTCGTCCCCTTAGGGTTAATTTTAGATACACAAAATATGCAATTATTTTTGTCTTAGAATTAATAACTTAAGTGCCAAGTTTGGCAATTGTAACTTTACAGGTTAAAATTTTCCCTATATCAGTTTTTAACCCTTTACACCCCCTTAGGGGGTGAATATCCAAAAATCCATCCTTAGTGCTACCTTACGTCACAATAGGAATCCCTGTGTAAAATTTCAAGTTCCTAGCTTCAGTAGTTACGGCTGTGCGTTGATCCGGTAGTTCGGTTTTACAATACCTCAACCCTTATTTTCACCCCTTTAGGGTTAATTATAAGAAAAAAGAGTATGCAGTTGTTCTTGTTTCTAGATGAGTAACTAAAAAGTCAAGTTTGATATGGGCCACTTCAAGGGTTTCGGTTTTCCATACACCAGTATTTTACCCTTTTCACCCCCTTAGGGGTCGAATTTCCAAAAATCCTTCCTTAGTGCTACCCTACGTTACAATAGGAACCCCTATGTAAAATTTCACGTTTCTAGCTCCGGTAGTTTTGGCTGTGCGTTGATCGGGTAGGAAGGAAATCACCCAGTTTCTGAACATTTCAACCCTTATTTTAACCCCTTTAATGTTAATTTTTAGACAAATTAAGTATGCAATTAATTTTGTTATTAAATGAGTTATTAAACTACCAAGTTTGAGAATTGTAACTTCAATGGTTTAGATTTTCCATACAACAGTTTTTAACCCTTTTCACCCCCTTAGGGGTAGAATTTCCCAAAATCCCTTCTTAGTGCTACCCTCCATCACAATAGGAATCCTTGTGTAAAATTTCAAGTTCCTAGGTCCAGTAGTTTCGGCTGTGCGTTGATAGGTCAGTCAGTCAGTCAGTCAGTCAGTCAATCAGGTTCCTCTTTTATATATATAGATAATTAGGATACAAAATTCAATGACTGGAAAAATTCATTGGACATTGTAAAATAATCTTGAGTATGACGCTAACTCCATAAGTACCTATGATCAGGTGGTCGTACTGTAGTGAAATGACTATGAAATGTCGTCTCAACAGACCAAAGGAAATTAGAGGTAATATGTATATGTTAACGGAAATGTGTGTAATCCGCCATTGTATACATTTCCTAAATACAGGGAAATGTGGTAGATTCTGGATATCAGTGAGTACGAACGCTAACCAATACAGAGGTCTAGACAAAGGAATATTTAGGTTAGGTTATCTTATATACATTTCTCATAAATATTTTTTATTACATAATCTTCAATTAATACACAGTACACACAGTACAGTAGTTTACACATTTTCTTAACATGCTCGAATTTGTATACATTTCCTAGGAATTATATAAAATTCCTAGTTTTCATACTTTTCCGGTAACATATATAAAGGTAATATTACATATTATATTATAAAAGGATATGACATAACGTAGTTTATTTATATCCACCTAAAAGGCAAACACGATACATAGTAAAATGGCATCATTGGGACTCACGCGTGTACATCGTACTTTGGGTTCAACCTGTCCATCGCGTCGATAAATAAAATACATAAATAATATTATTATACGAAGACATTAGCATAGACTGAATAAGTACTGGCAGACAGTAACGCGATAACTAGCTATTGAATAATCTGAAAGGCAAATGATAATTATCGCGCCCGCTCGAGAGCACATCTTATGCTCTTATTGATTATCTTGACGTTAAGATTTAGTTCACTTCTTCTTACTCTTCTTCTTCTTTTAAAAGTTGTATGGCTCCATCGGCGTTCGATGATTTTGCCAATGTCGGAGTAGGTTTCTTCTTACTCGGTTTTAGGAGTTGTGTTTTATAATATTATAAGCAGGTAGAATAAATGTATCTTACTGGTGGTAGCTCTGTCATATGTGAGAGGCCGCCTGGGTAGGTACGACCGCAATGTCTATTTCTCCCGCCAAACAGAAATGGTAAGTAATTTCGTAAATGCACTGTTGTAATCCGATTTGAAAGACATTGTAGCCAGAGTAACTACTGGATATTATGAGATGTTATGTCTGAGGATGGTTAGCGCATTGGAATGCTAAGTATTGCTTTCTAATTCATGGTGTTGTTTGGTTTTGCTATTGTTCATGAGCGGTCGTATCGCTTACCATCAGGCAAATAAATGGCATGCTTGTCTCGTTATTCATCGCAATAAAAAAAATCTTATTATCGCTAATTACAAGTGTACATGGACGCGACGCAAGTATGTATGCATATAAGAAAGATTTGGTCAGTTTTTACGACCTGCGTAATGTAACTTATTGTGGAAAATCACTTATGGCTTAGCAAACAACTTTTACTCAATTGGAAAAACACATGTGACGGTGTAAACACAAGATTTATAGTCCTACTTACAAAGTTCATACGCGAGTTGATAATAATAATAGTTATTGAATCAATAAGGCAACTTAAAAAACTTTTTGAAATTTCAATATTATTCAATTTTCATTAGTTGTTAGCTATAGTTTTTAATATATTTTCTCTTAATACCCATTTCCAGTATTAGTTCCAAATATCTCTCCATTGATAAATGATTAAATATCTAATCAACGTCTAAAATAATTACAATTAACAAGGCGATAAGAGTGGTGTAGTCGCTGAGGTTAGACAGTGCTCCCTACAATAAAGAATTTTGTCCGATATTTGAAATATAAAAAAAAATAGTATAAAAGATTCTCAAGTGAGGTGTTTGAGATTCGAGTGGGAGGAACATATCTATGAGTTTTTAGTTACATGTAAACTTGTAGTTAACTATCGCTTACTTTAGTGATAAAAAAAAACATCGTTGAGGAAAAATACACTTAGACCTACTTGTAAAATATCAACAAAAAATTTAAAGGTATGATCAGACAACGAACCTGCGCTAGTCCAGCGTGGTGGACAAATAACCACCCAAATAATAAATAATCATACCATTTCCAAACATCTATGGTGTCGTGACAGCAAGTTGTATTGCCAATAACGATTGTTAATACAGGCGGTACGTAGTTTATGAAATGTAGAAGGCAAACTAATGGTTCTTCTAGTCATAGTAACAAAACATCCATACTATTCCCGACTATATAAATAAAATGATGGTATATACATAAAAGCTGCACCCGTACATTCGCTATGCATTTTCAATAATCTGATGCCGCCGACGTCCCTATTTTCCATGCATTATCACAATACAATATAACCACAGTAACAAGAAAAACAAAGAACAAAAATACCACTAACCTGGTCTACTGCTACCTCTTTGTTGGACACAGTTTAACACCAGCATGAAAAGGTGACCACAATCACTTAATAATTATTAAATACATTCAACAGTGACATACATAGACTGACCCCACTCTAAGATCGAGTCTTGTGTCGTGGGTATCAGAATCTACGACAGACTTTTCGGTCTCACAAACACTTAGACCCGAAACAAATACCTGTGGATCGCACAAATATTTAATAATGTCTCAGCGCGTAGATCGACCTCGTGACCTCTCGTTTCACATCCGGCGTCCAACCAACTGCACCATGGAGCCTGACACAATACACTTATTGGTGCAATATATTCAACTATGCCAGGCTGCTCGCAACTGGATATACACAAACTGATTCCGAGTCACGACACACTTACATGGATGATGGATCACTATGCCGAATTTCACACAAATAAATACGGTCAGCATCGAGGTGGATGCTAATCCTATCACTAATACAACACTTAACGTTATTTTACGATAACACACGACGTTAATATGTTAATACATGACACCGAGAGCTACACGATCTGGCTGCGCGACGCGGCCGCATATACTTTTGTCAAACTACCCACATATAGCATGACAAAAATTTGCTTAGATATTTTTACCACAAAGGCAAAGGTCTGACAATTCAGCCTCACCTGAATCAGCATTATGGATAACAAAACGTAAATATGGCTATGTTACAAGACGAAAACGTCTTGTAATTAATGACAAGACACTAATTACTGTGGGGTTGGGACCGCATATGTCACTATTGATGATCATCTTAATATAAACATTTTCTTCGTTTCGGGGATCTAACCCTTCGTTTCACAGTCAGCTAATGTTACAGCAATATTTATCTTTCATAACCATGTCCTTAAAATAATAGTCAAAGACTTCGATAATTGACCCTAAGACCAAGCTTAGTACGAATTTCACATAATTTTAAAATTATTGGTGACAATTTTCAGGTATGCAAATTTCCCGAACTTGATTTCATTCACCGTTACAATAAACGATAATTTGTTTGAAATACATATATTGAACAATAGCAGCGGCATGCCAAGCATTGCTTTATAATTCATGGTGATGGTTGGTTTTGCTATAGTCCCTGCTTATGGATCGACCGCTTGATCGTACCATCAGGCGAATGGCACGCGCGTTTCGACATTCACCGAAAAAAATGTGTGATGTATGAATCTATAATTTAATCCGCGCTATCTTATACTGATAATAGAAAATATATGCTGGCGGCACTTTACGTATCCACCAATACAGCGGGGCCTACGCTTCCAGGTCAAACATAAATACCGACAACTGACTTGTCGTCAAGAAAGATAGGAGTCAATATTCTTACAATTGAGGAAGCTGAAACACGGGGTAATAGAGAAGATTAGACAGAAGGATACACTGGCTCAGGCCGCGATAACGCCATGCACAACGAATTACGCTGATGTAAATAACAATAGATTACAAAAATAGTGAGGATGTCCTGCGTTATCAACTGACGAGGTGCCAGAGGTCATAGAGTTGCTGGGTGATTGCTCGCTAACAGATCACTCTGGAAGTTGATGAGGAAATTCTAAATTCAATAGTTGAACCCAAGTGACTAATAATGATAAAAGCTGGACATTCTACCACCAGTTGTAAGGTATAAGGCAGTCCCATCATGGAACCAGAGTGACCAGCAGAGTTGACACAAAACATTGGTTTTCTGTGAGACCAGTCGAGGCGTACCAATGGGATACTGTAGCTGTAATAGACTTCAGCGTGGTTCTTTATCATTCAACCGTTCCTTCTTCCATCTCTACTATACTGATTAGACTAGCATATTGATACCTACGTCTTCCCACAGGTTGTGTTCAGTTATGAGCAGCTTACCCTCTCCAGTGCTACAAAAAATATGAAACGGGAGAAACTATGTGGCGCCTTCTAATGCGACACCATATGAAGACGACGACCCTTATGCAATATGATGTGCAATCAATTGTGCACTACTCAATAATCTGTTGCGCCCGCATCATTCCACACAGGTGACCTGCATGCAATACTTTCACTAAGTGTACCCCCCCCCTCCGCACCTCCCGCACCGCGAGTCAACGCACAACCCTCCGGCTCTCACTTAGCGCAAATCCACTCATGCTGGAGTGTCTGAGCGTACTTACGCTTAACGCTTACGACGCTCGTCGGCGCTTTGTGCCACTTCTGGTGGCGACAGTACCGGCTACAGTGACGCGCCACAAAATGGCGGCGTCACGTGACTCGCGCCGCACGCCGACCCGCTCCCTCTATGTAAACAGCGCGAATAAAAATGCGCCATTACTATTTGCATTCATATCTAAAGAAAACATACATGCTAAATATTGCCCGCGCAAATACCATGTGCACGCTCTGTACCGCAAAACCAACCTTATCACAACGCATTACAATGCATTTTGAATAACATGCCCTGCAGACATTCGTATATTTGAATGCGCATACCATTTCAATCTGAATCACCTCTCTCGTTCTAGCCCATATGCTGAGTCGTGCTGTCCCGCTCTCGCAGTAAGTAAAAGGTGGGATGATTGAGACGGTAACTGCCAACTGCCACTGGTCCCATTATACACCTCGAGAATAGTAAACACAGTAAGTGCGGCCGCGGACGGTGTCGATAGCACCTCGTATGTCGATATCGATAGAGTTCAATAACATCTGATCCTCAATAAACCTGATAATATGGAGACAATAGAGTAACACCAAATCTATGATATCAATTTTGAGTAGGTATTCAATAACCTTTAAAAGAATCCATTACTATCTACTTACATACCTATATGCATGCAATATCACTGTCTATGAAATTAGCTCATTACCCTTCAATGCGTGTCGTAAAACAAATTATAACAATGTAAAAGGAGTGCTCCAATAACGATTATCTGTATTTAGATTAAGTTGAGCTGATGCAAATAAATACTTTTAATTTAATTTAATTTTAATTCAATCTTTCTCCACAGTCACAATTCACTAAAATCCTGTTGGCTTTGGTTGTAATAATTATTTTTATGACCATATTTTATTAGACAAATTTTAATGGAATAAAATTACATTTAAAACCAAACACATATTTCTTAAAAAGTGCAATTGATATCATCGATGACTTATTATGAAGTGAATATGCTTAAATCAAAACATCGATAGTTCTGTTGGTGTCGTGCGCTACAACATCCCAGCGCGCCGGGGGCGCTCGCTCATCCAACCATAACTAATAGTGGTGAATAAATCGCCGGAGTCGGCACAAAGGCGAGTTTTTTCCGCCGCTCAGCGCGCCCACCAATCGCGGCGCCACCTCGCCACTCTCCGCCGCTCTTCGCCGCGCTCCGCCGCTCTCCGCCCCGCTCCGCCAATGAGACCGCGCCAGCCCGCGCCTAGTCCCGCGGCTGTGGGTCGCTAGCGCCTGGCCCGCGAGGGTTCCCGCTAATTTTCATTGCGTTTGCAAATGGCGCCGAATACGCACTTTTAATTAAATCACGCGATTAATCTGAAGGGAATACTTTTGACTTCGATGGGCCATGGGACCACCACAGCGCAATAACCCTACGACTCATAACTGCATTGGAATCGACATTAATTATCGCCTTTCAGTGGCCATCACATGCTTATGTAGCTAATTGCAATGTTTTATGTACATATATTTTAAGTTACAATAATGGCTACTTTAATGTGGTACTTACATTACAGCCGAAAATACAAGCCAATCATTTTCAGCCAAAAAATGGATTAAGACTCTGTCTTAGCAATCACAATCATGACGATGTCCAAGAAAATAACCCAAAAAAACAGTTCATATTGAATCCTAAAAATTGCGACGTGTCGTTTCAGGCCCCAGTCGAAATCAGTTTCCATTCTTGGGGTAAGTTCACTCATAAGGATGTTCCTAGGCACTGGCCCCTAACACTGTCATTTTTGACTATATATCTCTTCCAGATGCTTTAAGTCCCTCAACAAGGAACGATGGTACTTGAAAAAGCTAAGAAAAACATTTCAGTAATCCTGCACATTTAATGCTATTTCACGAAAACCAAAAAGGTTACCTTTACGTAAAATATTCTGGTGACGTAAGTTAACTTAATATTCCATGAGTACACTACTGTACATTGTTTTATACAAACTACGTGACAGCAAAATCTAAATCGATAAACTTTGTTGCAGAGACAAGAACGCAAAGAGGGTTCACACGTAGACACACAATAAAATCTAACGCACTGAAGAATTGAGACCTTTGATTATTACCTTTGATAACGACAAATATCACCATTGAAACATCAGCATTAATTAATAAACGTCATTATGGTTATTTTTAATACGAATCGATGTTAATTCTAACCCAGATTAAAGAAAAGTCAAATCAAAATAAATCAAATGAGCGTACTATAATTCAAAGTACCTACGGAAACAACGGAACTTCACAGCAGTCTGTGCGAATTGGTTCTGAAATAACTATTGTACTTGAAATCAGATATTACAAAGCAGTTGAAGAAATTAAACTACCACTATCTATAGACCCATTTCCAGATAGATATATTGCAATACCGCGTTCTAAAACTACTTGTAATTACCGTACATTCCCGACCATTGCCTACGATATTTAAAGATCAATATAATTTTAACCAAAGAGACAACAGTTTCCTCAACGGCCAAGAACGTTTTGACTGAAACTGAAGCATACATAGACTCTACTTATGACTTTTACGTAGACAAACTAAAATGATTCCCCAGGAAACCATAGAACGGTGTCCATGGCGAACGATGATCAATTTCTCGTATACATTTGCCTTGTCTACTTTAAAAATGCTTTCCTTTTTATGAATAGCATAGGAATAATAAATTAAATTTATTTTACAACTAACTATATTATAAATGTGGTGTAAACATTGTTTGTGAACACAGCAAAAAAATTGGTCTACAAAAAAATCAAAGGCTACTTTATCGCAAATAAATATGTGTCCATTTTAAACGTTATACGAACCATTTTATCTCCAAGTGTTATTGCTTTAAAACTCCATTAATATTGTTAAATGTAACATGAATCGCAAGGCCCACAAACAGCATGTTCAATGAAATACATCAAGTGTTGTTTCGGGGTGACATCAGTCCGCGTTGAATATGACATCTCGTGTGTTGACATCAATAGATGTAGTCAGCAACAAAAACTGTCGCCCACAACAAATACCACGCTCCTGTTACAAGCCTGAGGGATACTGTCAGTAGATCTCAACTTTGTGTCAATAGATGTTTACAATTAATAGATCTTGTTAAAAAATCTTTCAGTTAAAATAAGTTTGTTAAACTAAAATTACAGTAGAGCCAGTATAGACTATAAGGCTTAGGACCAACTGGAAGATAGAAAATATGAAGCAAAAGTTTACCTGTAGCGTTCTGAAGTTTCAAATGAAGTTTTTCAAACTATTTTCAGTAGCGTAGGCGCGGTATCGGACTACGATGCTCAAGTATTCCTCTAAACTTGATCGAATTCATGAACGGTGGTACATTTATAAGGAAATCAACTTGATAGTTTCTCCCATTGCCATAAAAATGGCGGTATGGTTAGCGCTTACTTGGGGAGATCCACGTTCAACGGTGGACAGTGAAAGACTGAGTATTAAAATAATATAATATGCTCCAAATTATACCCAACCTCTCGGCGCCTATATCCGATAGTGGTGGGCGATAGACTAAGTATAAAAAAAGCTGATAACTTGCTCGTGATTATACACAACAGTCTAACAGTCGAGATAACCACATCAATTGTCAGCGTGATCCTTTTAATAGAACCAAAATATTTTCGATATATTCCGCGGGTTTGGGCGCATCAGCCGCGATGACTCGGCAACACAATTGTGCGGTAACTACGCTGACACGTTGACAAAGCGCAGATCTACCTGACTCGCAGCTGCCTCACAAAAACCGCTGACCAACAATGCCGGACAACTAGTTGACAAGGGCCGCCCATTGTCGCGTGAGGCGTTAATTGACAGGTGCAACTAATATCAACATCTTCACTACAATGTGTCAGAGCCGACATATTTCGGCTGTCATGTTGTGATGATCATTTGATATCGTTTTGAATTGACAAATGTGTCATATTTGTAATCTAATGTCTGTGAGAGTTTATTCGACATTGATCGACATAGGCATCTATGTATTTCCTACAAAATCAGTGGATTTCCTAACGGTAATGTAGAAAAATCCAAACTACGTGGAGCTGAAATCTCTGTACATCTAATTAATGATTGGGGCTGGATTTGAAAATTTTAAAATAATATAACGAAACTTGTATTCAGCAGTACGTTACACGATACATAATGTGTGTACCCACAAAAATGGTAAGTAAATAACTCACCGTATAGCAATATATTTCAGGTATAGCAAAACTTATTATTCGGGCATTGCGAAGAACTAACAACTAAACCCGATAACGAAAAGTGGACAATTAATAGAGAAAAAGACGTAAAGAAATAACTCCAACGCCATAAATCAACCTAAAAAAAAACACCACGCAAAAAATATTCCACAAAACGCAGTCGATTTATAAGATCCTGTTTATTGATAACCAATTTAATTCATGCTTTGTTTTCAATGGTATACGAGTAGTGAGTTAGTAACCCGACCCTGCCAGCGCACTCATCGATATCCATTGAACGGTATCGACCCTGACTATTGTCTCATCGCTTGCCTTTGCCAAACATCCGGACATATCGATTCGTGTTTTCGCTGATCACTTACAACTTTTTGTGATGTGTAAAAGGATTACTTGATCTGTTTTGGTAAATAAAGGAAAGGAAGTGTAGTGACGGCTTACGATTAAAGACAAGTAAACAATACTACAGAGAGGAAAATAATACTCAGAATTTCGAGACAGTTCAATTACTGGTACATAGTTTTTTACGATTATTTTTATTGCGAGAAGCAGGGTGGTTGTGAATATGTCGTGATCTCCGAAGGTTGTAAAAATAGCGGAAAATTTAAACTTTCGTTACAGTAAATAGTTATTTACATAAGTATGTATGCATATTATATATGTGAAGGCTTATATCTCCCTTCACAAATAAAATATTTTCTATAACAATACTTATCATTGAGTTGCCACAAACACTTTTTAAATGCATAATCCAAATGAGCTCAATAATTCAAATTCTGTTGACAATTGGTCGTTACATCTTTATATGCACGTAATGTTTGGCAGCAATTTAAATAATGATTTCCTATGTGAACTAACAATGTAATTTACCAACAAAAGCCCTTTACAAAGCTGCGAGGCCAACAAAGATTACCCGTCACCAATGGAAACATTTCGACAACTCACGCAAGCTGCCAAATTATATTATACACCCGTCCCACCCTCTGCCCGCACTAATGCCCCATTTTTATTCAAATATTACCCCTTAATATGTATTTTAGTGACAACAAAGGGCCACATCAGCATGGTTATCACGCCCGCTGTATTGTGCGATGTAAATACACGACAGTGTGTTGTTTGGCGCGAGATGTGGCGATAATGCGTGTTCGTGGCTCGAAACGTGACACTGCGGTGGCGTGACGGGAGTCAGGACGGCTGCCGTGTTTATGTGCTATATAATAACGTCATTATGTTTTGTGTAGGGGTAATTCTTTGTTAGGTACTAGAACTAATTGCCAGGAAAATCCAATGTCTGGTTGGTTTCCAACTAAGGTTCTTTATAGACTCATAAGCTTCGTTGCGGGAAGTTTATTTTTAAAAGCCACGGTTGATCCTTGTTCTCGGTAGTTGAGTTGGCGGATGTGTGAATGTATTAGTTCCTATTTTCTCCCGCCAAACAGCAGTGTAAATGCACTGTTGTTTCCAGTTTAAAGGACATTGTAGCCAGAATAACTACTGGACATATTGAGACTTAACATTTTATGTCTCAGGACGGCGAGTGCAGTTGAATGCCAAGAATTTATTTATAATTCATGGTGTTGTTTGGGTTTTTACTGTCCGTGAGCGGTCGTATCACTTACCATTAGGCGACTGGCATTCTCGTCTGCCATTTATCGCAATAAAAGAAATATACAAAATAAGCATTAGCGCAAATGTAATGTGATGAGAAACCGCCCACATTTCTTCATGAAATGGTGGTTCTGAGCCGGCCAATACTACAAGTAAACGAGAAACTATTCAATTTTACTATCAACACTTTGAAATGCAATTCAGCTTGTAAGTGGCGCGTCACCTTCGAGGGTTAAATGAAATCGATTAGATCACAAATTGGTATATTTCCTCGTATCAATATTGTGAAATTGAAAAATATAAGGGTTGCGTGAGGGTCGCGCGTGCTAACTCCATCACGTGCGTTTATTGCCAATCTGCGAGGTACCCCTCCCCTTCACCCGCCCTTAATCTCCTCCTGGATCCTCCGCCCCCGCGCCCTTCTTTGTCATCACAAGTACATCACACTTCAAAGCTCAAATCTTCACCACGGCAATTTGGTAAGCTCCGTCAAATCGTAATCGAATTCCAATTTTGACTGACATAGGGTTTCTTATGTGGGTAGCTTAAAAATGCGTTAAACAGAGATAAATTGGTTTTAAATTCCATTGAATTTATGTGTGCAAAATACATAAGTCACTTTACAATTTTTAACCAGGCGAATGGCTTGAGATCATTATCGTAATTGTTCTCTGATACTCATTGATAACTGAGAGAAAACTCACAAATACTGCACTGTGGTATCGAACGTGATTGAGACGCGATAAAATAGCTGTTATCACGCAAAACAAAGAAGAAAATTTCATGTAAGTATCAGGTGAAATAAAGATTCGATCTGCCCTTTTTTGCATTTGCAGTGTAGTCTTTTCGCACAACAAAGAAGAAAAGGAACCATAATTATTATCAGCGTTTTTAACACCGTCTTCAACTTCAAGGCTATTCCATAAATCTCCATGAAATCCTTGACTTTGCCACTTACCCCACAAAGTACATAATACGCAAACCGATATAAATGCGTAAGCAAATTCCTCCTTACACAAATCAGTAGGCACATACACAAAATCTGTGTACGGGAGTTTTGGTAACCTACTTTGCAGGGGGTGTAAAAGTGCCGACACTCGAGGCTCTTTGCAATCGCCATGTGTAATGGAGCGGCGACGACGCAGCGACAATCACCGCCAACGCGATTACAATTACAACCGCGGCCCGCAACTGGCTGCCGAAGCAGATTTGTACACGCCCTACTACTCAATACCTTGCATAAGCTTTAAGGATTTATGGTATGAGTGATTTAGTCTATGTAATTATAATAATATTCTGGCTACATAGGTGAAGCATTCGTGGTAAAGATTTGGCATTTGACTCAGGAAATCTAATCATTACTCAGAGTGTTGTTTGAATAGATTACAGTCAAAGAGTATGGAACAGTTTAATAAAAACTTTATACTTGATTCTCTAATTTGTGAATTGAAATTGCTAAAACTTATTCTAGATTTTCTTTTGAAACCTCATGGAATACGCTGCTTGTCAGAAAGGTATTGTTTCTAACGTCATCTGTATAAAGCCTACGTTACTAACTTAATCCCATAAAAAAAACAAAGAATATCAAAACCACTACACAAGCAAATGTTTGTAAGAAGAAAGCTACGAACTCCTGTGTTGACTCATAGGTTTCCGAGTACTACGGTGTGCCGGCGCGTCTTGCTCCACCATCAAAGCCGTCGTTCACGCCAGAGTCCTCCAGTGGTTCTCTGCAGGAGTGCTGGCGGGGGCACGAGGTGGGGGGCGGCAGGGGAGGGGACACGGTTACGTGGAGGGTGCTTGCGCCGTGAGCACTCTTTAGAAAATCGCAAATCGGCCGCCACACTCCGCACTCCCGCTCCCAATCGCCACGTCGAGCTACGATGCCGCAATAATTTCACGATTATAATATATATTAGTCGCATGATACGAGTATATAAACCTGCATACCGTGACGATTATAAATAATTTCTACGGCATGTAATGTTTGCCAACCCACACTTGGCGAGCGTGGTAGACTATATGGCCTAACCCCTCTCAATTGTACTTTCAATTGTAGAGGAGGCCCGTGTCCTGCAAAGGAACGTATATGGGCTGATACAGATATTACCTGTGTTTAGAATTGGGCTTCTTGTGTTTGAGAATGGATACAAGCTGAAAAATCATGAATAGTGAAAACATGAGATGAAGCAAGCTTTCCCGGGAGCGAGTAGATGATTTCTGAAAGGAATTAAGCAAGTAACATGCGACAAATTGGCAGATCACGTAAATCATGACAAATGGCACGAAAACCCTATTTACATATAGTAAAGAGACAGATAGAAGGGAATTATTTGCTGATTACTTAACAAAAATCTGGATCCAAGTATCTGGTTATATCTGGGATTGTAACTTAAAACATATTGGGTTGAAGTTATAAATATGCACTATAAATTATATCATCGCATAGTAATTTAGAAAATAAATATATAACATATGCTACAGAGTTGATGTTAGACAGATAGCCCATCTTGACATTACAAACAAAACCATTTGAAACGGTTCTGGATATTTGTGAGACCTTAAAGATTTTCGTATGTGACTGTTGGGTGTATTCATTTATTTATTCATTAATCTCAATTAATGCGGAGTATAATTAACTGAGAGAAAAAATTGGTATTGTACCAAGGGCAATCACTTGAACGTTCATTTTTCTGTGATACCCCGCCCAAAGTGTGTAGGTGTTACGTATTGACTACTATCACTAATTTCATGACAATGAACTTTTCAGTATATTCCAGTAGTAAATTTAAGTAACTTGGTAGGCATTCGTATTCGTAGCTCGCGTAGCCGGCAGTGCCGCGCCGGGCCATTAGTTCGTCTCTACATTGTCAGCTCTTTCGTAGCGACGTGTGTAGCGCTGTCTCCGAGCGATTGGCTTTTCCACACTCTATCTCGTAGAGCAATTATGTTAACAGCCACTCTACTTGATCAAAACGTATTCTAAAAGTTGATAATTAATTTGAACTAATATTAGTATGAAATGATCTCTAACAAGATTGTTGCGCAACGGGAGATAAATTTAACATTTCTTTTAATTCACGGTATCAAAGTTACATTTGTTTTTAAGGTACGAGAAAAGGGCATTGTGCTTAGTGACTTGTAATTGGAACGGCGTGTATCCAGCAACGAATTCGTACAAGCTGGTGGTAATAATAATGACAAACTTCACGAATTTGATAGAAGACAATACCAAAACAATATCAAAGTGATTTTATGAGCAGGAAGATAACTGATGTGAAGTAACCATGCAAGGTTAAAAGCAAACTAGAATACACTGATTCCATTTGGCCATCGCCAGAATAATTATTTATAATTGCAAAATCTCTTTCTTAAAATCAAACGAAAACCGTATGATTTTATAAAAATTATCAAATAGCCTAAAGTCATATTAGAAAACCACGACATTAAAGTAATTCACTCAGGTATTCCCACTGGTTTTTGCAACAAAAATCGATACATTCATATATTTTTTCACACAATGTTGTGACAACACCGAGATAACAATTGATCGGCGCGACACAGTGACATGTGTTGGTGATGCAGCGTGACGTGGCAACACGACACTTTTGTTTGTCCGTCACGCAGACAGTGGGCGGCGCTCACTGTCCATTGATGGCGATGGACGGACGTGTCAATCGAACTCTTGATCACTCCACAATGGACGACAAAAAAACACTTGAATGTAACACTTGAGATTAATGCGATTATGCGAAAGATGCGTAAACATTCACAGACATTTCTTATGAATGAAAGGTTGATAGGTACTATTTCGTGGTGTTAGGGTTTATTTTACACCAAAGACATAAGATATGATGGGTAACTCAAAATATCATGGTATCAAAATAACATAACATTTTCTCTTTAGATGCGTTCTTGTCGTTTATGTCTCCTTTGAAGAATGTTGAGCCACCGGCAATATAACTCATCACATGATACGGACAACTCAACAGTAGCTATTATTTCATATTTGTATTCCTTAAATAAATGTGTACCACTCTGATCAGGTCGGTCTATTGCGTTTATGACCAAAACTAATGCCTTTCTGGGTCATTTTGAGCCCTGGCAACTAAACGTGTGCAATGATGTACTAAACCAAAATTTCTTAGTTACAGTTTTGTTTTTTAGCCCTTTGTAACTTGCGGAATTAATTTTGTATATGCCAAGACCGTGGGGTCTTTGGATGTACGAGTAGTTGACAAAAAGTAACTGAAATGCAACCACTCTTCTTACTTATAATGTTGTAAAACCTATGGTACTCAAGGAAAACCTTACTAATGTGTTGTTAAATGCCAGAGAAAACTTCATAACTTCACACGTATCACTGTGTTTTAAAATGATGATTAAATAAAATAAAATTTCAAAGATTTACTGAATAGCATTGCCACACCAATATCCCGATGTTATACAATATTGGAACAACAATAAAAATACAGTTGAAGTATTGTGGGTCTGTCATTACGCTGAGGGTATCGAGGCCGGCGAGCTCATTGTTATCATAATATTCAAATTCTTAACATCTTACGGGGAAAATGAAGGCACCAAGATGAAAGAGAGCTTTTCATTTATTTTCCTCGATCAAAGGCCCGGGACGAGTGGCTGTAGGTATGACCCCCTCCCCTCCTCCCCCCCGCGGGTGGCCGGTGAGGAACACTCCGGTGATTGCGTGAGTCTGCGGGTCCACTCGCCACTCGGCGTGATGAGCCGCACAATGCGCCGCTACCTACGCCTTTGTGATCGCCTGCAGATATATACTTTGCAAATACCTTTACACTACAGGACAAATAAATCGAACACTGATTCTAAATAAATATTTAAGTATATTTTGGTAAAGGCCCAGCGTGGTTGAGGCGAAGTCCTTTCAATTATATTCACGGTTGAAGAGCAGTCCCGTGCTGTCGTCCTGTCCAATGAACGTATATGCGCTGGTATATTTACAATTCTCTCGTCTCTATTCGTCGACGGTATAACAAGATTGACAATAATTCAGTTTAAAAACTATTTTTGTATGTAGAATTGATAGTAAATATAGAGAGTTAAGAGGCGATAATTCCTTGCTGCTTGATGCGACTATGCCATGCTCATACGACTTGCTCAAATGCATCATACAAATAACTTTAAGCGCAAAGTATATAGTCCACGCAAGTACTGACAGTCATTTCAGTAAATCAAGAGTCAAAAATAACGAAGCTTTTACTGCACATAACGTCTCAAGCTTTTAGACTGAACTTTAGCAGAATATCACTTTCATTTTGTATCTAAATATCAAATTATTTTTCCAAGACTCCTCCCCTTCATATGATTTTCAGTGTCTAGTTTTACGATCCGTTGTTTGTGATAAGGCCTACCTCAATCTAACAAGAGCCTATCTCTGCCTTTGCCTCTGCGTCAAATACCAAATATTTTCCTCTCTCCGTGTCTCGTGTCTGCAAGTGTAGTATACATTACAGTCGGTGTCACAAAGCGGCATTGTGAGAGGATCGCGCCCTCTGATGTCCCCTCATTTACCATTTCCACATTATTGTGTTGTTCTCGCTGTGCCGGCGCTAACGACACCCGCCTCAAACGCTCCACTCGTCTCCACGCTGACTCTGACTCGCAAATTGAGCGCTCGTTATTATATTCTTGCATTTATATGCCTCTTATATAACTTTCAGTTAGACCTTGTCCGTAAGTTATATAATGTCGATTAAATTTTCACTTGAATAATTATTTTATGTAACCATATACATTATACAGTAATTGGTATAGTATATAAGAGGTTTAAGTTCAGGTATAATTAGTTATAATTGTGTTATTTTGCATATTATACTCGTTCAATGTTAGTTAGCGCTAACAGTAAAACAATGCGTGACGCGTTGATGTCTTTTGTACGAGTTAATTATTAACAACGGTATTGTTACCACGAAACTAATGTACAATTATATATCGTTCTGTTATTTCATTTCTTTGCTTAAACAAGAATATTTACTGAGGAAAAATTAATTATATAACCATTGTTTTCTAATGTCATCTTTTAAATAAGAGATGAATAGAAAATCGTTTATTGGTCATGAAGGCAATAATTAAGGACTATTTTACTCCCGTGTTACATTTAATCCATTTACCATTATACATTATGCTTGCGTAAACAAGTGCAATGAGATCATTTTAGGTAGACAACATAAGCAAATCTCCCAAAACCTCTAACAGAAATCAAGCAAGGAAAATTCGGAAACCTTCTGCAATCCCCAGCCAATATGACAAACACAATATTCTCAATCAAGAGCAGATAGTTTCGGCTCGCACGAGGGCTAGTGAAGTGTTTGCACAATTCGTGCCACTAACTTTATGTAAAAATTCTCAAATTCTGAATTTTTTCCATCCCGTGGAGGCGTGTGCGGGGTACGAGGGTGGGGGGTGGAGGGAGTGAGTTCTTCTCACTTCGTTACTCACTTTAAGTTCACATGAATACGTGATGAGCGCCGCTCCGCGCGCGACGCCCAACGGTTATGTACTCATCATACATTCTGTTCAATCAATTTTGTTATTCCATCATATTCATAGAGTGTTACATTTTATATTCAAAGCGATTTCGAAGATGATTATTTTGTTGTTATTTGAAAAGGATAGAATATGCTGATGTATTTGTTGGGGTTTGATTCTGCGTATTACCATATCTGCGCTCCACATTTGATTGATAAATTGTCAAAAAATCTAAATAAAGGCATTAAGTCCGCCTGTACAAAGTGTTAAATAAATAAATAAAATAAATTGATGTGCCTCTTTGTACGATTGTTATGAAGAGACTTGTGAAAGTATTTTCTCACCCATTGAAATAATTTGTTTCCGAAGCATCGATCACCGATGTATTATAAAATAATTGAGGGTATTGACTAGAATACTAATACTTCCTCCCAATAGTACTCTTCGTACTAGATGAGTATCGTGTTTAGCTGGGTGCGATTATTTAAGCTCATACAGGACAGTACAGCACACTAAAGCCACGATTCAATTATTGACTACTTTTTCAACATAAAACACATAATCCTCTAGAAACAACAGTTTATATAGCGTAACTACAGACAACGATATAGACTGTAGTTAAACAGAAAATACATAGGCAATGTCGAGCTATTGTTAATGTTGCTAAGTACATAAGTCTCAATATAGACGATGATGCGACTCACCCCCCGCCCCGCTCCCCGCTCCCCTCGCCGAGAGCGACTCGCGCCACTAAGGGATATTACAAAACGCTTTTCATTTAAAACCCCTTAACTATCGCGAGCCGCGCCGCCATTTTCATCAGCGTCCGCCTACAACAAACACTACTGCTGCGACAGCCGCACACCGCCGATACCGCACCATCCATCCATCCAACTATACGTTTTTTTGATATACTAGCACGACAAAGTGAATATAACCTCATGGTAAGACAAGTCGAAGATTCTGAAGCAGCGAGGTAGAGGCGAGGTCTTTTGCCGGTCGGCTCAGTTGGGTAGGCCTAGTCAAAACCTATATGTGTAGGCTGATCTCCAAGTGCGACACATTACGACAGGCAAAAAGCCAATATTTACTCCCGCTAACCATCCTTTCACATTCTATCCTCTAGGATTAAAGGCCCATAAATTCCTCGGGTGTTGGAAATTTTTGTGCGGTAAGAAGCACATTAATTTATCAACTACTCATTTTTTTTCAGCTTTACTACTTTTTCCATAGCCACGGTCCAGTTCTACTAAACAACTCATAGTTAGTCGCCTAATGCAGGATGCTGCCAACAAATCTCTATGGTAGTCCTTGGGGTTGGCCTATCTTCAGGACTGGACTTCCTATATCTGAAGAGAGAAAGAGTTAGAGATAAGGCAACGACGGCTGGTGCTGGCTCCTGGTGCACAAGTAATGTCATTGTTTTGAGTGGCGCGGGTAGGTGATGACTGCGCGCACGTCGCGGCAGCGGCGAGGGGTGCGCGGCGCGGGGTGCGGGCCGCGGGGGTGGAGGGGTTGTGCAGTCATTACCGGGAGGACATCGTTACTGGGCGGAACTACGTCGTTACCTATAGACAAAGCCTCCGTCTGTCATGTACCCGGCCATTTTCACAGCCAAGTAGAGCGGGAGCTTGGAGACAGTTTTTGTATGCCTATAGTTTTCATTTGGGAATCGTGGTCTTAAACAGAAATATTCAGCAAATGCGAATATAAATAGATTTAAGTCACTCTTAAAATACTGCATCACCTAGGTCCCACGGCCGATACATTATCATCAATGTTAAAGATATGTACATATTCTGCATGTATTCTCATTTGGTAATTCTTATTATATATACAAATAATCTACACGAGAAACAATGTAACTGCAGTCTATAAACATGAAAAAATGTGCAATCTACACTTGTATTGGAACATTACAACTCATGACCACGTTTTTAAATATTTAGAATGTTCTAATTTATATTAACACAGTAGTGACTAGTGATTCATATTTAACAGTAAAATGTTGACATTTTTTTCCGTCTACACTAACGCAACATAAAAAAATTAATCTAAGTATAATTAATTTCAATATTTTGCTGTTATATATTTAAAATAGTCCTATATAAAGTGGTGACTCCCGCGCCACTCTCAGTACATAGTGTTGTCAGTGGCGAGGGCGGGCGCGGGGTGCGGTGCGCGGGCGGGGGCGGCGGGGGATGGGACGGCGTCTCGTTCGTTAGCAAATGCATTCTGTAATGAGCGTTTTGTGCAAGCAAATGTAAAAATATATAAAATGCGCCATCAAGTAATGCGCACCCGGCTCCTCTAGAATAGGTGCAGGACAAGTGAAAAGCGGGAGGCGATAAAACCTACCACTGGTAAAGCCGCAATAATCTATGAAGACAATTGCTTCTGATACTAGATTAAACATATATATATGTTAGAGATTACACAAGTTTGATCCACGCAGGATGAATGCCATACGCAATGATGACACAGGTCACTTATTTTATTGGAATTGCAACACAGTCCGACATGATTGACGTCTTGTAAGTTATCGGTTGCCAATGGTAACGTTGAATAGTCTGTCAGTAGAGTCTGTGATCGGTTTAATAATATTTAATTGTTTCTATTGTAATCTTGCCCGGAACAGCGCCAAACTTGCGCACTGACTGATTAATAAGAATCATCATGTCGGACGGCAACGACGGCCATATAAATCGCAATCTGTATGATTCTGCGACATATATATACGGTTAATATTTCCTCTATTTTGTGCTAATTCATAGTATTTAACGAAAGATGTAAAAGTCACAGAAAATTCCTTGTTTAAAAGCGAAGTAGACAAGACTGGACAGAATTAGTAGTATCACGGTGTGGTAGGAATTAATAATATCGTTTATGCACCACATATAATTACAATCTTAACACAATTAGTCTAACACACGTCTTAATGATTCAACTAATATAAAGGTAGCAGGTAATCAAAAATGCAAAGAATCTTATAAAAGACTAACTTTAATTGAATACAGTTTTTTTTTTTATTAAGTCATCGCAGTCCTTAAACACAAATAACTATCACTTCAAATCATAACAGAATTATCTCCTTTCAATTCTAAATAGGCAGAAGTACAGATGAAGAAATTAAACTGAAAATGAGGATTACTAACGTTCCAATAATGTCACTTTACTGATATTTAGCTGCCCAATAATAATACTTAAAGCTATGTCAGTCACTCTCCCCGCTGCCGCTCACGCTATCGCCTATGCCTTATCCACACTAGTACATAATGAGCGCAGTAATCACACGTCGCCAGCTGGAGTGGTGCGCGGTGATGACGCGTGCATTGTGCACCACACACCACCACCTCGCCACCACAATGCGCCGGCTTCGTTACGCGAATGTTCTCATAATCACGTCAAACAAACACGTCTCATTATATACACTACGTAGTCATCTCATTTGCAATACATAGAGTGCTCGGAGTTATGATTACAGTGGCGAGATTTTAGAATTTACTACAGCTGTAAAATTACATACAACAACCACCATAGCAACTGTAATGTATATGGCCCGAACTCACGAGTATGTACATACATACATAATCATCACGCCCGTATCCCATAGGGGTAGGCAGAGACTATGGATCGCCACTTTGCTCGATCCTGATGATCACTGGTCATGTAGAGAGGATGGATGAAAGGAGAATAACTAAGCAAATATACAAGGCGAGTGTGGATGGAAGAGTCGGTAGGGGTCGACCTCATCGAACCTACACCATCCAAATCGGTGATATCCTCAAGAAGGGTCAGGTCAAAAGTACCCTGAACGAGTATGTACACCCCAGTAAGTTTTCGAAATTATTTCTTCCTTTTACTTAATTTTATATTATATATCAGGAATGTCATGTGCCAAAATACATGTTTTTAAATAGGTTATGTAAAGTATGAGGCACTGCTTTGTAGTTCAATGTTTATTTGAATTTATTAATTTAGAAAATGAAGAACGTTTCGATTTAATTCGAGCTTTCCGTGCAATCCTTCTCCCAGGTATTAGTGCAATAACAAAGCCCTAGTTTCTACACGATACAAAAGTCAAGCAACGTCAAATTCCTTAAAGAACACTAGTTATGATAAAATTAGGCTCAAAGTTTACCCGAAACTGTTTTACTAAATGGATCTAAAAACAAGCGCAGGGTAATCCTTGTGTATTTTTTAGTCTAATCTATGATTCAATAATAAGTACTTATATGGCACAAGTACAAGGAAAATATAACATCAACCACCAACTTCCCATAGAAACACATTGATGGATCTAACCCAAAGAATCTAACCCTTCGTTGGTTACCTGCATACATATGCTATTTGAACTTCACAAATTGATATCTCGATTCAAAGTAGAAACGAAAAGACATTCCATCCACATTTGCTATGTTAATGTAAACCCATTGAAATTCATGCTCAAAATTATTGTTTGTAACGACAGTCCATTTGTTCAGGATTGCATACCAAATTCTTGCAACTGAAGAGGAAATTTTGATTGCTTGTGTCGGTCAATAAAAAATATCATAAAATAATCTACTTCGATATATATCAGTCCTAAATGCTATTTGAAAATACGGCAATCACATTAAGTAACATTCGGCCTAAATCGTACATTATTAGATGGAAATAAAATAAATCACTAATGCTTTCAGCAAATATCGGGTTAGTGAATAAATGGTGATGAAAGTATCGGTGCTGGAGTATTGCGCCACAAATCCCAATGTGTGTAATCAAAAGCAGTAATAGTAAATCGACGAGCGCCGCCGCCCGATACCTATTAGTGCGAGTGCCTTCACTACCAAAGAGAATAAATATTACAACCAATAGACCCGACAAATATTCGGTTTTTATTGATTCTTAGATATAATTCTACGAGAGAAATTATAGATATGCCGAAGCTATTATTACATGGACTCAAAGATCACCGTGTACATCTTTAGACACAGTAAGTAACTAAAAATAGCACCTGTCTACGTGTTCCGTATGACCCGCCATTTGTCCGTCACCAGAGCTTCGTTCGTTACCCAACTTAATTTAAAGACAACAAGAGATTCGGTAATATAAAACAGAATACTAGAGAAATGACGTTGCACAAACTAGGAATATGCAGATGTGAAATGCAAATATAGCGAAACTATGCGACTGTAATTATCGATAACTATGAGGACTATCTTAGCGACATAATAACTATGTATTTGGTATAATATAAGATATATGCCGCTATATTTCAATATGGACCAAAAATAAGTTCTATTTCCTGAGGCCAAAGACTTGTAATGTCCCTCTAGAAGGGGTTTGACAATGAGATAGGTTACATGGTAAAGTGACGTTGAGTTAGATAGATTTAAATAAATTATAGGTAAGCACAATTAGTCCATATATTTTTAACACAACTTTATCAAATGCGACGACTAATACTGTTGTCGCTTCTGCTTCCAATGTGCCATGCTCTGTGCAATATTAAAGGTATGACGCGTGTTGCGGGGCTCCTGATTCTTCACCCCCTCTCACCTCCTCACTCCCCCCCCCCCCCCAGCTCGCCCACTCACAATCACAGTAAAAGCTTTAAACGGGACTTATATACTTACCAATACAACACAAATATCAATTCGTTTCGATTCCATTACACTCGTGGTACTATAACTCGAGATATTGTACGACCAGGTCTCCTTTATTTATTAACTAGATTTTGGGGAGTACGATACGTTGACTCAGTGTTTACTTCACCACATGTCCAAAGTGCAATTGTTAAATAATACTCTTAACACAGCCAGCAAATACAGCACTAAAATACCGAATACGTCGTTATGTATTTTAATGCGTGTAATCCCAATCTAATGGCTCTATGGACTTTTAATACTTGATATCTTTTAATTCAAATAAATGGCCCCACCATCGATGAGAATAAACTAAAATCGTGTTGTTTTGTGGCATTACTACTAGTGCTACCAGTACAGTAAGCATACCAGTAGCATTGATACCAGAAATACTAACAATATCAATTTTTGCATTGAAATCCGACAGTTCAAATTAAAATGAGAGCCAAGAGTAGACTACCTGGTGTTTGGAACAACTATTGTAGGAAATGTAATTATCACTATGATTTGGAATCAATTATCAGCTATTCGACCATCGTGGTTAAGAGACAAAATAGAATTGAATTTATTGTAACCACATCTAGGCAAAATAAAAAAATCTGATCGTGAATTATCTTCACTATTGCAAAATCAAGTAAATGATTCCTCGGAATTCATGTCAAAAATAATACTGCAAAGTCCAAAAAGACATGTAAATTATAAAATATCAAAAGGTTAAGTCAAGATGTAATCGAGGTGCAGTAATAAGTATGACTTGTCTCATAAACTTTCATTTATCTAAGACAACATCCACATTTTTTTATACTTGAGTAATTTTCTTAATTTTCTTGGCGGTTTATTGAAGAGGCTTCCCTCAATGGACGCACTCGTCGTCCCGCCAAATAAATTGCCATTAGCGAACGTGACCGAGCCAAACTGCCCTCTCGCCCTCACACCCTCCTATGTCCTCCCACCCTTGCTAGTCAACTTTATCTATCCTCATCATGGCGCTGAGGGTGGACAGTAAGACAAAATGTTATTGCATGAGGACGATAAATACGATTAAGTAAAGGTGTTTGTTGCTTGTGTCGAAGATTAAGGAAAACTATTTTTACTATAAATGGTAGTTTATCAATTTGATGTGTGATGTGGTAATAACTATTCATCACAATGTTTGCGCTTATACAATTTGAAATCTAGATAATATCAATACTATACAAATTATTTGTCATGGAACATAATTATTATAAAGGTCGAGTTTATTTTTTAATCCTCAAAGCCGACGAATAAATAAAAATAGACAAATGATATGACTCTATGATATGTATGTTGAGATTTAAGTAATGCGCAGATCTCTACCTATTCATTTTCAATACAACTTTCTTATACCACGTTCATAAATAACAAGTGAAGTATAATGCAATCATACACTCGACGTGTTAGCTCTACCAGCTTCATATAATGTAACCGACGCAATATGTATTCATAGAGTCGGGATGGAGGTAGAGTTGGTAGAGTGGCGTGAATAATTCATGCGCCGAAGCACTCTACGAAATTATTTACTTTTATATACCTACACTAACATGTGCGCGTAGTTCGAATATCGAACGTTCTGATTTGTATATTAAGTTGTTGATTTAACAAATATTTCAGAGAGTAAATGAATGTAAGTCTATATGTGTGATATTTGTAAGATGTATTCGATTTCATGTGGTCCCATAACCGAGATTTCGGTGTACTTTTTTTCGTTTACTTGAACAGTCACGAATAACAACATATAAATAATGCAAAGCTTATAAGTATTTACAATGCTTTTAAAGTTTAGGGAGTCTATTATAGTATATTTCGCGAAAGTTACCAACTTAAGTCTATTTAAAGAAGTTTTTGAACAGTACATGCTGCAATACGCTTCAAAATAGTGCTAAGAACTGATAAAAAATAGACTACATTTTAAAATATTCAGCTCAAATAATATTATTTTATAATAGTAAGTAAGCAGATTTTATTATGCAGTCTGTAAATATGTTTGAACCTTTAGCTTATCTAATGGTTGTTAGTAGCTAAATGAAATCAGCCGCGTACAAAATTCCACTCGACTGATCACCAATCGAATACAGAGTAACTCCCTCATGCAGGGGAATTTAATTTCATTTAGCATTTTACATAGAGATGCATTAGAATATTATGTTCTTGCTAAGCTTTTTCTTGCAACAATATGCTTTGATTTTTATATAAAAAAAGTAAGTGAGTAACTAGTAATTGAACCATGCAACCACAAATTGCAATGGATACCTTTTTTGTGTTTTCTTTGTCAAACACCACAAGAGATTTTCGATCCCCAAAACATATAATTAAAACAAAAATAGTGTTGATTGTGCTCTGAGTGATAAAAAATACAAAGTCCAATATATCAACCTAATAAGCGCAATGCAGGCCATGCAGTGTGATATTTAGGTAAATTCAATTGATTCTGGTTGATAGAAAAAATGCGCAATTATTTTAAATTGGAACTGATTTATATGACGTATGTATCATCATGCCGGATCGCAAAACAACACGAAATCTATTCAAGAAATCCGCACTAATTCCCACTACATTACATATATTATTCAGCTGTAATAAACATGATCTGCTTTATGTAACATCTCTGGTGTACTGTATCGTGGGCCGGCGCTGATGGCTCGTGGCGAGTGGCTGCACCAACCCGTTACAATTACGCGCTAATTGTCTCACTCAACAGCCAACTAGGGCTGCCAAACTAGCATGAACAGCTTTTACGAGTAACACCTTAATAACTTGATGAATTGATAAAATACTGCAAGATCATCACCTCCAATCTGTTTAAGTTTCTATTCATGTAGATATATTACTTTTTAATTTCTATTAATATAATCTCCTTAGAATATTTTTTTGGTTAAAAATTTTTTTATAGATGTAATGTTGAGTTTCGATTTTTCTATTTTATTTTTAATCGAGACGAGCATGCCATTCGTCTGATGGTAATCTACACAACCGTTCATGGACATAAGCAAAACCTAACAACACCATGAATTACCAGGCAATGCTTGGCATTCCAGTGCGCTCGCCATCCTGAGACGTACGATGTTAAGTCTCATGATGTCCAGTAGTTACCCTGGCTACAATGTCCTTCAAACCGGACCACGCAACATTAAATCTTTACTCGCCTTTGTTGCAACATTTGATGAAAACACATGTCCGGAGATTCGCATGTAGGCCGTGGAATAATATTAAAATAACCGCTGGTTATCTTTACCAGAGTGAACTTAAAACAGTATCTTGTAGAAGTTTTATCGCCAAACTTGGCCATCAATATTCGTCACGTCACATAAATACATAAAAAATATTGTAAGTTCACAAAATTATTATTGGTACGAAAAAAAACGGTATTTCGTTGAGATAACCACCTCTTAGATAATACGCCATTACAGCCTGCCAGCCCTGACACAAAAGTTAACAGGATCGGAAACAATTTTCTCCATGGACAGCCCTAACTGTGCCAACTCGCACAAAGTTTTCCCACTCACCCATCCACAACCGTATTACAAATAAATAGAGTGTATTTTTGCTTGAGTGGATGTTTAATAATAGATTTATTGAAGCCAAGACCATGTCGCTTTACGAGATTACAGGAGATTAGGGCCGGCGCGCGGGAGAATGCGGGGAATTGATTCATCCAATTATGTGAGCACTGGAGGGAACTTTCATTATGCCGCGCGCAGAATATAGAAGATGAAATAAATATTGCTCAACCGTGAAAAGTATAAAGCTATGTGAAAGGCAAAGAAAAAATAGTAGGTACCGAGTACGTTCAGAAAATAATTCGAGGCCTTTATTTCGCGGCTTAGTGTGTGAATTTATTTATATAGCTAGTAAAGAATAGTTTGTGTTAGATATTAACAATTTTTTTCATAGGATTTGTTGGGATAGCACATAACTAATTTAACTTCGAAGTCCTTTAAAAATATGAACAACCTAACGACCATTGCAGAAAGTTACTGAATACAAGCAGCTTACTATGAAGTAGTAAGATAATCCTTTAGTAGCCTATGCTTAGCGGTGAATTACCTATACGCACCTATGATGATGATGATCACTATTAAAACAATAAACTATACCTATAAAACTCCTTATAAATTGCTTAACTAGCGTCAAGTTACTATGCTCGTGTACTGTATGCACCGGGGCGGTGTGGTAGTGTACATATCCATGCCTAGCGATGACATTATATACTCGTGTGTATTGACGCGACGCGAGCGAGGCGACGCGAGGCGGGACAGCGGGACTCGAAAGCCACGAGCCCTCCTCCCGACGTGTACTGACAGCAAAACAACTCCGTTAGAAATTAATAAAAAAATAAATTAAACAATATACGCGTTGAAATAAAAATTGTTTGAAAAAATTTCACCGCGGTTTTTGGTTCAATTTTTTTACAGCGTTCGTGGTTATTACATTCAGGTCATGTGAAGGTCAAGACTCAAGTCCACCCCGTGACAAGAGAGGGCTGTAAAATCTTCGAAATGTCGGGAAGTTGAATTAATCGAAACCCGCAATAATATCCATTTAATTCGTTTTATTTTGACAACATCTAGTAATTAACTAACGTTTCCATTTATAAAACAGTGTCTTAACTTTATGAGATTATTGGAATTTACACTTTATAAAAGTCAATTTGAAAACGAAAATGAGATGACGAGCAAAATTGATTGTATATACATTACATATTATCTACATTTGTTTATTGAATGGAGAAGAGATTTTTACATGGAATTAAAATGTTATAAATAATACATACATACATAATCATCACGCCTGTATCCCATAGGGGTAGGCAGAGACTATGGATCGCCACTTTGCTCGATCCTGACATACAACTTTCGCTTCATCCACTTTCATCATTCTCTTCATGCATTCTTGTCGGTTCAGTGTACTTTTGACCTGACCCTTCTTGAGGATATCACCGATTTGGATGGTGTAGGTTCGATGAGGTCGACCCCTACCGACTCTTCCATCCACACTCGCCTTGTATATTTGCTTAGTTATTCTCCTTTCATCCATCCTCTCTACATGACCAAACCATCGTAACATGCCTTTATGAACTCACAGCAAAATACACGACACACAAAATGAGTAGAAATATGTACCACCACTGCAACTGAATAGGCATATACACAATTGTGATCGCAATTACGTGTAGTACATAGCGCGTTATGTGATTCTTATTACAAAAGCATCCGTGTGTCGCGGTACATAGTCAGCTATGTACAGCGTACACTGCGAGCTTGCCAAACAAACGGCAGCACATGGGAGCATGTACACTCATTACCAATAGTAATGAGACGGCAGCGTGCGCGGCCTTTCATTCCCCACAATTAAAACATAACCCGCCCACGCACTCATGTGCCGCATTCACATTATGTACGTATGAACAATGAATAATGGTGTGTATATAGAACACATAATGATGAACAGGCAAACTAAACAGCAAATGTGAGCATTTCAATTGAACAAATCACAATAGAAATGTAATTTATATCGATATCCCACGGAATAATAACGTACGTCAAACACCCAGCACTACATGAACACCTTTACAATACAGAAACACTTAAAAGCTATTTAGAACAAATATTAACAAATTTGCTTAGTATAACGATCAAATATTTCTTCAATCAATTTGGAGGAGTAGCGTAAGTTCACCTAATAATTTCATAACCGAACCCCGCACATCGCAAGAATTATATATTAGGTACAATTCTTGCGCCGTAGGCAACAGAAAATATGACAAATCTTAGGTCTTACCAGCGTGCTTATACGCCTAAGTAGACATCGATAAGAATGAAAGAAATGAATGTAGTAAAATACAGAAATAAAATAATTTACAGAAAATACACGAAATAAGACGAATACGAATAATATTCTACATAACCGATATATCGTGTAGAAGAGTATATTATCGTGTAGAAATAAGAGCAGCATATTCTGTAACTGTAACTATCGAATTTCTTGGGCGACAAAAATAAGATTTCTTTATACAAGTCAAATACAAATACAATTAATAAAAGTCCATTTAAAGAAAACAGACCGCGTTATCTCTTAATCTAAAGACAAATACTGAGTACATCCCACAGCTTAAAGCAAATTAAAAAATAACTTACCAACAAATGCTTCAATAAACAGTCTACATAAGTGTCAATAAGTGCCTGTTCAAGTTTATATTTCAGGAATGATCCACGTCATAACGCCGCTCGCCGGAGAAATGATACAATTTTGTAAGAAGTTAGGCTAGCAGAAAAAAATGTACATCCATGGAAATTATATGTTTAATTACACAATATATTGTACATTCCACAGTTTTGTTATTTGTACCGCCGATATTATGATATTTAATAATCATACTACTCTTCCTTCAGTAATTCAACATTTTAAACGGCAACCTTAGTATGTCCGTCGCGTTATTGTATCCCTGGCAGCGTGTTCTGCTGTAAATAGTAAGCTCCTGGATTCAATTATTATGGTGGGACACTATATTTTTAAATTTCCGTATGAAAAATCTCACAAGTATTTCTCGAGAACTGGATGATCCTATCTTAAATTTGGACAGCAATAAGCTTGTGGAAGTGTGTAGCCGGTAGTAGCATCTCCCTAATCCCTATTATATCTTGCCCTCATACAGACCAACTAAGGCTGCTTAATCAGACCATAATAATTGTAGAACTAAATTGTGAACGATTGCTTATGATTCATTATTATTGGATTACGAGAAGTATTCTCATATTTTCAAAAAATATATATCAAGACGAGAGTGATTCGAGGACACAAGCTGCTGAGCGAAGATAATAATAAAGGTACACTTTAATTTCAGAAAAATTACATAAGTAATGCCTTAAGAATCCTTAATAATTAAAATAGCACAGGAGTACAGACTACGTTACATTGTACTCGTATAATGTTTCATTTCTATTTATTTAAAATACCTATTGCAGATTCGTAAATAATATATAATTTAAGTGAACTTTATAAGGTGCAGATATTCCATCGTAATAAACGTCACTCACTGTGAGTGTTTATCCGCATTCGTTAGAGCTTACGTATATTTTCAGATTACATTGCTAACAAAATAGTTTTATAAATACAAAGTATCGATGAAATACAAAGTAAATATAAACATCTCCATGTGCCTCATTTATTATACAGAGATACATCGTTTCTTCTTCGCAGAAATGCTGATAATTTTGGTCGATGATATATGATCTTTGGAAAGGCTAAATAATATACATATACATATGTTCTATAAACTTACATTATTACTATTGGCTGCTAATTATTGACAGTACCAAATTTGATAATAACGTTCATATTCTTGCAATTTGTTCATCATATCGTTATTCTGGACCGACAAAGATATGCTTATAAATTATAGATTAAAAACTAAAATTCCTTGTTTTACTTATTATTTTATTGATAGACGCACTATCCTTCCGTACACCAAAACGAACAATTGATGGTTGGATTATAATATTTTGCTGTTTTCCTTTACCCTTGAAAGTTCGATGATGAAGCTATTTAAGCCCGAGGCATCAAGTACGCTCTTATAAGTGATAATAGTTATATGTGAAAAAATCTTACTTTCGCGTCTGCATATAACCTATGGGACCTTGTAAATTCTGAATCATGTCACAAGATGTTTAGCTCCTCATAAGGGTTTGATATTGTCAGTGACTTTTCGGTATTTATTATAGTCCTTTGATAATAATTACAGTATAAATAGTTTGTAGTGATACAATTGATGTATTAAGAACATATTTACTTGTTTTTAAATAGTCCTATTATTATTTTTTTATTGCTATGAATGACGAGACGAGCCTGCCATTCGCCTGATGGTAAGCGATACGACCGCTCATGGACAGTAGCAAAACCAAACAACACCATGAGTTACAAGGCATTGCTTGGCATTCCACTGCGCTCGCCATCCTGAGACATAAGATGTTAAGTCTCGATATGTCCAGTAGTTACTCTGGCTACAATGTCCTTCAAACCGGAACACAACAGTGCATTTACACTGCTGTTTGGCGGGAGAAATAGACATTGCGGTGGTACCCAGGCGGCCTCTCACATATGAGAGACCTACCACCAGTAAAGTATTTGTTTTATCTGATGAATTGTGTCGCGGGTAAATGCAAACTAAAATCCCATTGAAACTCGTCGAATTCTGGTGATCGGTGTCAAACCTTAGTTTATGAGTAGATCTTTGCTAGCTATTTATATTGTATTCAGTTTCAAAGGTTCAATAAAACGCAAATTATAATTTTAATACATAACGTCGTAATTAATAGGTGACATATTTGTTATCGTCGTATTTTGTTTTATAAAGTAATATTAGATGTTATGGTGGGTATAAAGTAAACGAGCTAGCAACATCACTAAGAAAAGGATATTTGGGTCTGTGGTACAATATTTTTTGTCTTTTTAAAATTATGATGCTTAGTACGCATGGGAAATAGCTTTTTTTATAAAATATAGCTTGTCCTTTAGAATCAAAATCTATCGGCTATAATTATAAATCAAACCCAATTTAACTTGGTAAAATCAAAGTCCTAGTTGGTAAACCGACGCACAACTTATCTATTTTTTTTGTCTATTTCTCTAAACCACTAACCTTTGTGTGACAAAGGCGTCAAGGTGTCCTTTAGAGATAATCGCATTTTTCGCAAGAGGCTTTGCTGTTCATATCAATAGACGCCATAGACAAATGCGATCGGTTAAGAGGTATAACGTTATTAATTATAATTTGAATTGATTACATCTGATCCTTTATACGAGCTTTATTCCTGAGTAATTTGCAATATAATAATGAACTTGTTATAAACTTTAAGATCATTTTATGTAACATCTAAGGATCGATCCAGAAAATAGACCAATCAGAACACATCAAATGTAAGTGTGTCAACAATACCTTGAGCCCATTGGTCTATTTTCACGATCGATCTTTAGATAGACATCAAGATCGTTTATTAATCTCGGCCAGTAACGCGATCTTTGAGGGTACAATCAGCAAGAGGATACTCATTCACACCTGACTCACGAAAATATTTGTATTTATAGGATGTAATTCTTAGATATTAATCAACGAGTGCCGTCACATGATCGTGTTTTATTATCGCAATAGTACATTCTGTATATTATGATTAAATTACAGAGATGAGGCGCGGACATAATTATTTTTATCAAGACACCATACATACACAATACTCTTTTTGTACCTGTTTATCAATATTCAATTTAATACTCGGTATTAACCAAGTTAAAATATAGGTACCTAACTTAATCATTCATTAATGATCTATACTTTTGTGCAAATAGTCGTTATACCGTATATACATAGTACATACAAAATATATTGTCTTTAAACAAAATGTTACTAATCCGAGATGTCTTAATGCTTGTTATTCGGTTACACCGCAATAATTCACGATGGTAAGTCCAGCAGTAAAAATACGATTAGTTACAACAGCGATTCGCAGTCGGTAACCGGTATCTCTGTGGATAGCCTCCGTGGCGCAGTTGGTTAGACGCCGCCTGTGAAACGAGAGGCCGCGGATTCGATCTCTGCACCGAAACAAATGTTTGTGTGAACCACAAGTATTGGTTTCGGATCTGGGTGTTTGTGAGACCGAAAAGTCTCTCGTAGTTCCTGATACCCACGACACAAGACTAGATCTTAGTGTGGGGTTAGGACTATGTATGTGACTGCTGGGTGTATTTATTTATCTATCTATCTCAATATATATGCGAGAGTTCAGAAATTTATTTTGTGTAAACTAAACTTCTTTTTATGATCGAAAATCACTTTTATCACAATTTTTTACAGTGTCCTATCCATCACCACCATTATACGAGTATCATTTAAAATCACATAATATCATAATCTTCGAACCTACTGAATCGATTTTAAACTTATTTTCACGAGAGATAGGAGAATATAAGGGTTGTGAGAGCCATAACAAGTTATAATCTCATTCCTTTATTCACTGTATATCCACAGATATTGCAAAATTAATCTTATATGACATGTAGGTATTCTTTGTTTTGTTTCTCATTTCTCAACCATTCAATCGCAATGTGCCACAGTGTTGGGTGTATTTATTTATTTATTCATTTATAATAACCTTAGAGGCAGGCGGGTAGACGACGTGGCGTTGCTGCCCGCGTGCTCCATTTCACTATTTTACATTTTAAATAAACTACGAGCAAGCTACCCGCAAAATACATGGACCAGGTATTGGAACTCCCATTCATGTCGAGTTTCGGTTGTATACTTCGGAGGATCGTCACAAATATTTATAGCATCATAATATTTATTACATAAGTAAGTATGTCCTAATTTTACAAGTACATACTATGAAATAATTTATGACTCTTCTACATCCCTTTGAAAACATATATCGATCTAATGAGGTGCTTGATATGCCGCGACTCGGAAGAATCCGCTTAAAGAACAAAACTTCAGTGATTTTGGTTCACTTAAGCTTTTGATTTACATTTTAAGTGAATTTATGCTTTGAACGAGCGCGGCGACTCGCGCCACCGCCTCGAGTGGGCGACTGCTTTAATTTGCGATTCCCTCGCGCTCCAGTATCATAATAGCATTACGTTCATTAAAAATAATGTATACAGGTGTTTATGTGCGTGCCACTACCGCCTACCGCGCCGAGCGCCAGCGCCACATAGCCGATACATAAGCAAACGAGATTAAAACCGACCCACCGCTTTCACACTCCGCAGCCGCGGTCTCCACAATATTATAATCAGAAAAAGCCTGCATTACTGCGCGGGTGGCGCCACCCTGCCGCGCCTCTCCGTCGCACGCGCGCGCTCGCGTAGCGCCCTCTCGCTCGCGCCGCCCGGTAAAAGAAATCATTTACGGCAAGAAAGGTGTAGTATATCATTAACTTAAATAATTATGGAGGCAACCGCGAGGCGC
Organism: Deilephila porcellus; assembly: GCA_905220455.2. NCBI lineage: Eukaryota > Metazoa > Arthropoda > Insecta > Lepidoptera > Sphingidae > Deilephila > Deilephila porcellus. The sequence continues at coordinate 164,809 of LR999984.1, read as the reverse complement.
TGTCGGCGCGGCGCGGGAGGCTCGGGTTTGCGTCGCGTCGCCGGCGGTCTCCCTGCGGGGCCGCAACGTGAACGCGCGCGTTACGGCCGACGCACTCAGCCGGTAGGGTTGCGCGGATAGTTTGGTGATTACAGTTTCGTATAATGGAGTGCGGAGTGAAGTGACTCCGTCGCTTTAATCATTGGGGAAATATTCCGAACCGTCGCGGGCGGCGAGGAGCGGCCGGTGTGAACGCGGCTTTATCCACCTCGAGTGTTATGTACGAGTATAACCACATGTACTGCACAATTAAAATGTAGATGTTTATCGTTTGTTGATTACTAACGTGCTCCCGCACTTATGTACTGGCTGCGCGTGTGCGTGGCTGCGAGTGATCTGTCTGCTCGGCCCGGATCCGCTGCACACCACTACATACACTATTTAAATGCAACTTGAACAAATCTGTTTTAGATTTTAGTGAATGGTTCTACCATGAACCTGGAATAATGATGGAAATGCATTAACTCTGCAAATGCTTTGCGTATGCGCACACATCTCGACATGAGGGAATATCTTTGGAATGCTCTGCTGATATTACAAAACACAATAAAATGGATACATCATTAAAATTCATTTACTAGAAATCATTAGCAAAAAAATTACAATTAAATTATCCACAGATATGTAGGTACATGAAATATTTAACAATTAGGTTAACTTCAATTTCCATTAATTCGTTTTCACAAAATTTTCTATAAGCCGTTTCATTTAATTTTGCAATGATTGATGTGCTAAACAAATCTGTTAACACCAATAACCACGTTTGGAATCTGTAGAGCTATTAAAATATAACATATTTCAGTAATCATTTAGTATTTCAATAGCAATTATCAAATAGATCGCAAACGAAAATTCCCTACTGAAAAAAAAAAATATCTTCACAGCAAGTTCAAAAATGATACTTTCGTAATAGTCTCAGCTCTGTCTAATCCTTACTATTACTAATATAATAATTGTGAAAGTTTGTATGTATGGATTTATACATGTTTGTTATTCTTTCACGCAAACACGGCTAGAACGATTTTAATGAAATTTAGTATAGGAGTAGGTGACACCCTGGATTAACACATAGGCTACTTCTTATCGCGAAAATTTGTAAAGTTCCCTTGATATGAGTCAGGAATTCAAATATACATATTTGCTACTCTTCCAAATACGAATGGATGGCACGGGACTGGAGAGGATAGGATTGCATGCTTTTGAATGAGACGGGATATAATGGGAAGGGGCGGGAAAAGCAATATAGTCGACGACGGTCACATTGGATTGGACATGGACAGTAGCGAAACAAAACAATACCGAGACATAACATGTTAAGTCTCATTATGTCCAGTACTTACTCTGGCTACAATGTCCTTCAAACCGGAACACAACAGTGCATTTACACTGCTGTTTAGCGGGAGAAATAGACATCGCGGTGGTACCTACCCAGGCGGCCTCTCACATATGAGAGACCCACCACCAGTAAAGTTTAAATATAAAATGTAAATAGTACGCGAAATAATATGTTGTTTATGAGGACTCGACTCAAAACCTATATGCACCGGGGCGAAGCCGGGCTCTACCTCTAGTTACATTAAATATATTGACGACTATAATTATTGGAAATGGTAGAGCAACGCTCTTGTCAGTCATAACTCGGCATGAATGAGCAGGCTCGTCCGGGGCGGTACCACTGTCTGACAGGACGAAACGACTTAAACAGAAACTCGGCCAATAAGTAATACATAGAAGGGACATCTTCTACGAATAAAATAAATAAATACACCCAACAGTCACATACATAGTACTGACCCCACATTAAAATCGGGTCTTGTGCCGTGGGTATAAGAAACTACGAGAGACTTTTCGGTCTCACAAATCCCCAGACCTCACAAACATTTGTCTCGGTACGGGGATCGAACCCGATGCCTCTCGTTTCACAGCCGGCGTCTAACCAACTGAGCCACAGAGGCTGTCGAATATATTATGGATTGTTGTTGTAGATGTTATGAGAATGGTAGAGCCAAGCTGTCATGAGTCAGCAGGCACGTAGGCAGTACGAATATCTCACAGGAGAGAGACGTGAAGCGATAGTTTCGCTCTCGCATTTCGTTCGGTGAGTATGGTTACAGGATACCCAATACCCCGTTTCTCTTCGCATCCTTTTTCCATCGCGCTCATATCATAAATAATAATAAACAATCATAATTATTACCTTAGAAATGCTATTTATGTCAAGTTTACATCATAAGAGTTGGCCATTTTATGTCAAACTGATATTGTGCTAATTGTAGCAAAAACAATAGGAATTGAACAATTTGTTGTCGAGGACTTTTATCGTGTATATAATCTGAACTATTCTAATAAACTCTTTTAAATAGGATGGCAAATGAATTAAGTAAATAAAATCAAGGTCTAGGAGATCTGCTGCTGTAGTAAGTTCTATACCAGCTCTGATGGAGAATGCACTTTGCCTGTAATTTGTTTTATTTGAAGGAGTTGCTAAACTTATAGCTCATTACTGCAAAGTTTTATTAAATTACATACTTTAAGCATCCTAATATGAACCTCTCTAAAGTTATTAGAACATTTGTAAAGAAAACATATAAATTGGCTCATAAAATGATTAATTACTTTAGGAAGACGTGTGAAACGAGTACGCGACCGATTGAAAGTGGCCTGATTTCGGCGAGTACCTGAACCATAATCTACGAAGAACCTAGTCGCAACAAGTAAGCAATACACACACAGAAGCCAGTTGTAAGAATAAAATTGGTTGTTCAATTTTACATTTTTCGTTTAACTAGATCCCTAGCAATATGACTTTTAATATGACATTCATTGTCACGGGTAATTCCAAGTTTGTAATGAAATTTACTATATGCTAGGACAAAGGTTTCTCTGGAATTTTATGTAGTTATACAAAAACAATATTTGGTCCGTTATTTATGTAAAGAGCCATGAATAACCTCTCACAACAGCAAATGGTAGCCGTAGCCGTATTGAGCTTGGATTGGATTCCTTCATTAATTAGATACGCTAATTTATTTAACATCATGCATTTACCCCGCTGATTTTGGAAACAGATTACATTATATTAAATCAAAGAGAAATAACAATGGAAATATTGAACGGCACTGAACAACGTATCGTAATAATTCCTTGCAAATAACCAACATCCGCGGAAATATCAAATAATGAAAATGTTACTTAAGTATCACACAAACATTTCCCAGGGCAGGAATCGAACATGCGAGCTCAGATTTCATAACCAGCGTCTAACGATCTACACCACGAAGGCTGCTTGCTACTCGAACTGACAGATAATACTTACACACGCTTGTCACAATACATCCCTGAAGAAATCTAATTGTTCCCCGGTCCTACCACCCGTGACACCCCACCCCCTACCCTCCCTCTCCGCGCCTCTCCCGCCGCTTCCTCGAGGCGCTCTTGAACTTGTTGTTGTTCTCTAGCGTTGAGCCTTTGTATTAAGTTAATATTATAGTTCTTATTAACTCTTAGTTTCATTTTATTAATTTAAAATAAAACACATCAACAGTACACGCATAAATACGCATCATTGTAGATCATTTTCACATACATAAAGAGTTTTAATTTGAGTGCACCAATTATAGACATACACAGCATACTTGCCACCAACTTAATCTTCAGTATGATAGCATTTTACTTTGGATATTAAGATTTAGGAATAAAATAACTGACGGTTCGAGTACCTAATGTTTTTTGGCAGTTAAACAGTTTGGCCTAACCACTCTCAATCGATTCTCTCGATTGTGGAGTAGGCCCGTGCCCAGCAGTGGGACATATATGGGCTGATATAGATATAGAAACAGTTTGAATAAAGTTTTCGTTTTCCTGAATACAATCTCTGCCTGGAGTCAAGTTTACTACACTAGGTATTAATTAAACTGACGAACAGTTTCACGTATTGCCTTTTTATCTATCTTACTATAACCCCGGGTTCTTCCGTCGCAGGGCGAAGAAGCATTCAAGTAATCTAGGATAGCTCTGTTGATTGCCAAGAAAGGTCGATCTGATGCCAATCCGTGGTTAATATCATACATACATAAACTCACACCTTTATCCCAGAAGGGGTAAGCAGAGGCACCACCAGGACACTCACATTTCGCCTTGTATGTTCCGTCCCATGATGTGATAGGGGGGAGCCTAACGCCATATCGGGCACAAATTCCTGAATCCGGGGTGATAATGAATAGAAAACCCCAATATCACTTTGCCCGACCCGGGATTCGAACCCGAGACCTCAGCTTTGTAGTCGTACCGTAGTACAACTACGCCACCGAAGCAGTCCTAGTCAATATCATTTTTTCAAAATGGGATGTGCGTACCACTATGTACATGCTTGGTAATTCGCGGAACACAACAACGCTACTTAGAGTTTACAGGAATCAAATAACCAGTGAATCTGAAATGCAATTAAATTGTTCCAGGAATTATTCTATGTATTTACGGTAACAATAAAATACACACTCGTCGTAGCAAGAAATAAATGATAGGCATAGTATCTGTATCTGTATAATCTTTATTGTACACAAAAGAACATAACAACACAAAGAAATAAAATAGTACAAAAGTACAAAAGGCGGTCTTATCGCTCTGAGCGATCTCTGCCAGACAACCTTTGGATGGATATAGGGGAAGGAGAGAGAGAGAGGGCAGTGTAAAATAAAGAATAAATGCTCAAAAACAAAAACAAAAAAAAACAAATAAGTAACTGATTCAAATACTATTAAAATACTAGTATGTTTATTTTGTGTCTCTTTTTTTATTAATCACCTACGTTATTAGGTACTTCTGTCTAATGTCAGTTTTAAAATAAGTTCACTGTTGTCTGAAAAGTCCTACACCCCTACTCTATATGAATGGTATCGCACTTTCTCTTGGTTTTGGTGCAGTCGCTTCGCCGTCCTAGGATAAACAAGCAAATACAATAACACCGTGAATCTTCGCTTAACCATAGTAAAACACCCCTGTATACGCTTAGGAGTGGCTTATATCCATCCTTAAATGTGATTGGGGACAAGGCTCAAATCGCAGTCCTTGGCAACTGATTTGAAATTTGTTGGAGCAAAAAAGTTATAAAAGTAGAGTGCCTGATCCGGGAACTGAGCTCAGTATGTCATACTCTATACACGCTTACTGTGGACCCAAAAGCCGAATGATTTTTCTATTGGTCAAAATCAAGTACTATGTTGACCAGGATAATAATAGAATAAACTAAGGAAAATAAAGGTACGAATTTTCAATCACTACCTACTTTATTTTGATACAACCGAGGAAGTATGATCGCATAGGCTCTATATTAACCTGACTTATGACCATAACAAAGATGTAAAATATTTATACTCTACAGAAAGTATAAAATAGATCTAGCCACCGGGATAGTTCGCGCCCTCGCACTCGCCATTGCTATTACTGTAAGGATCGACAATAGCACACATCTTAATGACACCGAGCATGAAGGCTCAGCAAGTCTCTAGAAAATAAGAATGTCTAACTTGGAAAACTAACTACACAGAGAAATTGATCAATAAGTAAATGAATAGGAAATGTTGGAAACAAATTATTCAAGAATCTGGCTTCGATCTTCAAACGTATGAATTATTTAATAAGTATAATGCTCGTTACTGTATGCATATATACACGTCACAAAGATTATATTGATTAGAATAATCCATAAATATCATAAATAAGCATTCTGATGTGCAACCGTTGACGAAATGAAATTAAGCAAAAGGTGTATCGTAAAGGTTTTAATTGATTATTATCATTTTTCTGAAAATGTTACCTATGTTATATTAACGGGAGTCGTATTAATTAAACCATTGACGTTAATAAAGATAGAGTCTTATAGTTAAGAGTAGACTCTTATTTATTTATTTAAAACTTTATTGTAGACCTGTTCTATACAAAATTACAAAGTATAGTAAGAGTCCTTCTTACTTTAACCACAAATAAACTTTATCGTGAATTTATACTGGATTTGATTCTGAGATTATTTTGAGAGACCAATTAGTAATCATTTTATAAAAAACATACAATCTAACCGCAATTTGTAAATGTTGGTGAGTGGTGACCATTCACCATAAAAAAACTGCATTTAAATACATAAATATTTATTCTGGGATAATAAACAAATTATTTAAAATGTATCTCTTAATATTATTCGACTTAATAACTTTGTCCATAATTGCAGAGATAAAACACTCAGTTTCCTCGAAGAGTTTACTGAAACGTAGCTAAGATACAGATGGAAGTCGATCCACATCAGGCCCATGAAGAGCTCGATAGAACTGACCATGGAGCTCTTTGCCCTTCCATATTTACTCGCGGTCCTTCAAGCCTTAAGTGAAATATTTATTATGTGTATTTTTATAATTCTTTTACATGTTTACCGTATGCCTTAGAATAACTTTAGCCTGTTCACTGAGGATGCGTCGTTTGCGACTGATAAAACAGAAAAAGAAATATATTTTTTAACGCGACCTTTAAAAAACTCAAGTCAGATTATTATTACATTAGATAGTAGGAAAATAATTCGCAATTTTATGTTGGAAAAAATACCTTAAGCAAAGCACATTATTGAAATAAAAACTTGGTCAAAAATTGTTACCTGCCCTAGGAATCGAAATATGCTTAGACAATACTCACTGGCTAAAAACCAATTACCAAATCAATTGTATATCGAACCCCCAACATCACTTCAATTTGATTAATTGAAAAATGAGAACTCTAGCGTTATTTTTTCCAATGAACGAACTCACAAAATGTTACAAATTATAAACTAAACTCACTAACTGACACACTAAGAGATCCTTACTATCAATTTAATCATTTAATAGTACAGGTTTAACACAGAAAATCTATGCCAAAGCAATATTCAATGTTAAACTTTACATATAAGTTTCAACAAATTGACATACTTCATGAAAAAAATAATTTTTAATAAAAAAATAAAAACCGACTTCAAAGTGCCACTACAAAGTAACAAATAATATATATTTCATCGTACTAGTACCCAATTATTAATGTTCTTATTGACTTGACTAGCTAACAAATCTTAAATACGTAATATTTTGAAGGCGGGTCGCTAAGTGCCGAACATGTACGCCTTACGCTTAACATTAATTTGTGTAACTAATTATAGCGAAAAACACGCAAGATTTACACGGAATATTAATTTGTCTTAATATATCAGGCCGTAATCGTCCACTGTTGAGCATGGGACACAACATACCCTTTCTTGTACTTAAAGGCCTTTATGTCATGCAAGTTTCCTGACTATGATTGAAATATATCACTGTTAAAGAGTTTGGTAATTGAATATCATCAACACACAAGTGACTCCGATAATTTCGGAGGTGTATACCCTGGAATTATAACCGAGACGGTGGTTAACCGTCTCGTGGATCATATCTAGATAATTATCAACAGGCTACCACACACATGTAAGGCACATAGAAATTCTATTAAAACTTCAATAAATTTACACGTAGGATTATATTAATTTGTGTTTAATTTACTTATGTGCCTTTCTGAGCCAACATTGCAGGATCTACATGTAATATCAAATGGTGTAACATTTGCTTAAATTTATACGTGTTTGATATTTAGCGACCCGCCTTCAAAATATAACGTATTTAAGATTTGTTAGCTAGTCAAGTCAATAAGAACATTAATAATTGGGTACTAGTACGATGAAATATATATTATTTGTTACTTTGTAGTGGCACTTTGAAGTCGGTTTTTATTTTTTTATTAAAAATTATTTTATTTGTCCCTTTTTAGTTTTGATAGGCATCGTAATGATGAGAAAGGTGATCATGATATAATCAAAATGATGTCTTTAAAATTTACGAATTCTTCAGACCAAACATGATATTATTGCTGTGAAATTATGAGAAGATTGTAAGTCATTATAATCATGATATCCGCTATTGTTAGACACTGACCAGGTCGGATTCTCTTAGTTTACGTCGGTAATTTACGTATCTATTTCTCTCACTCTCCCTCTTCTTCACCTACTGTTTATAGTAAAACTTTTATATTGAAAACTGAAATTAATTGTATCTATTATCTAACCCCCCCCCCTACACGCCTTTCCCCTTTTAACCCCCCCTTTGTAGTAACACACTTATACCGAACCAGGTGCAAAAAGAATTATTACTGTACAGTTCAATTTTGAGGAGTTCTGCTCTTCAAGTCCGAAGATATTCATCAGGTCTTCACCATTATTTAATGACACCAATCTAACATATCATACTTGTCGACAAAATAGTTTATTTTTAATCGTTTAAGTACTGCCAGAGATATTGAGTATTTACATTAGTATCTATTTCCCCCCCCCCCCCCCCCCTACACTCTTTCCCCCTTTTAAGCCCCACTTTGTAGTAATACACTTATACTGAACTAGGTGCAAAAAGAATTATTGCTGTACCGTTCTATTTTGAGGAGTTCTGTTCTTCAGGACCGAAGATATTCATCAGATCGTCACCATATTTTTATGGGACCAAACGACTAGCACCAGCTTTCAATTAAAGAAAGAATTATCGAAATCGGTTTACCCAGTACAGAGAAATGAGGTAACAAACATAAAAAAAAAAAAAGCAACATACAGTCGAATTGAGAACCTCCTCCTTTTTTTGAAGTCGGTTAAAAATAGGAAATACTGCAAGAAATATTTTAGTATTGTGAAATCGTACTCTATAATAGTTAGCGCTTTAGTAACTACACTAGTCTGACTATTCATACTTCACTAAATAAATAAAAGTCTGATTAAATAGTTCCTTAGTAAAGGTTAAAGAAATTAACACTATTGTAAGGTTGCATTTTAGTACTGTAGCCTTACCATGACCTCTTAATGCGACGCAATTCAGGACCTATTCTGAACCGCTTTGTGTTTTCGTACCATGACATCGTTTTAGCCGATCAATTTAGGTTAGCGCCTAAACTGAATCGCAAATCGTTCGCAAATCACGTTTTCATTCATTCAATTCGTACCATGACTAAACTTCAAGACCTCAGTTGAGTCGCTGATCTGTCAAAACTTGCGATTCAAATAAAGTTCTTTATTTACTACCGAAACTGAATCGTTATTGAATAAAATAGATATTTCAGTGAAATGAATGCATTAGGAAAGTAGGTAACGTTCAATAGTGGTTTTTTAATTATATTTCTAAGTAATGTACATTGAATAAGCATAATTTATATTATTTTAGATGTCACATAATTTATTATTTTTCGAATAGTTGGAGTGTGATAATGAGGATAATACCACAATAATACTTCACGTCGTAAAATTAATAAAAACACCACAATTCAATACTATTTTAGCATAATAATCAAAACACCCGCGTTCCGAGAATGTCATAACTGACAATCTCGAATCTCATATATCATAAAGAAACGTTCTTAAGTTTGACACACTATTCTGCACGTTGACGCGTATAATATACATATTATTATAATAATCAATTAAAAATTGATATAACGTCACCTAAAATACTATTCTGTGTCAATCTGCAACATTCACATTGAAGGTAATCTTAGCCAAAAGTTAATACATAGTACAATAATACAAATTATCAATCGTAAATATTATCGTAACTTTTACACGATTAAGTTTCAGAACGCTGCTAACTAGTGCGGTGAGAAAGAAACAAAGGATATGATTATTCTATAGCACTGTCTCGGTCTAGCTTTACGGATCAGAGACTTATTCGTTCACTCATTTGGTTGGTTTGCGACTCACTTGCGATTCAGTATTAACATGGTCATGGTACGAAATAAAACGATAACCTAAAATGAATTGCATCGCAAATGAATCGCTAATACAACGGTCATGGTAGGACTGCTGAACACTTTATTCGATAGTTTCTCAAATTAATATAATTTTGTGACAATATAAAATACTCTTTCAAACGGTAACGATTGAAGTTGTGTGTTTTAAAAAAAAGGTTTCAAATATGGAAAATTAAACGGTAATTTAAAAATGAATCAAAAATAATAAGAAATGAAAAAAAAACGACTTTAAATGTGTAATTAAAAAGAGAGAAATAAAATTAATCTTTTAAAATTCCTATATAATTGCCTATATAATTAAAATCATACAAAATAGGCATTTTTATAATCCAACTAATTCATATAAGCTATTTTACATCACGCTACCAACTACGCGGGTAAAACTGCGGGGCGCAGCTGGTGCCAAATAAAAAGCTAACATGCTTGATGATAAGTAAGTAATTATTGTAAGCACCACACGCTTATTAACAATAAAAATTGTATTTTTTATTGTTATATTTCTCCATTTTCTAATCTTAGACTCATTAACAATTATTTTTAGTTTTTTAAACTATTTATTTAATTACTACATACCAACATAAACTCATGCCTTTATCCCCGAAGGGGTAGGCAGAGGTACCACCAAGACACCCACATTTCACCTTGTATGTTCCGTCCCACGATGTGATCGGGGTGAGCCTATCGCCATATCGGGCACAAATTCCTGACTCCGGGCTGATAATGAATAGAAAAATCAAATACCACATTGCCCGACCTGGGACTCAAACCCGAGACCTCAGCTTTGTAACCATACCGTAATACAACTACGCCACCGAGGCAGTCCGAGTATTTACTTACTTTACTAAAAATTATGGATATCATGTCTAAGGAAGGCAGTTGCACGATAATTACCCCCTTTTTACAATCAAATGTAAATCCTGAAGGTCCAGGTATATAATGTCAAAATCTTTTTAAATTATTGTATTGTCATCGCTCTTTAATAAGTGTGCTAAATTTCAAATCAATTCGACGTTTTGAAGTGATCGAAAATCTACTTCAATAAATTCCGTTACATACATACATACAGGCGAAGCTAATAAAAGCGTGTTAATATTAAGATTGTTTTTGTGGCAATAATATTAAATACTTTTTGTTTTAAAAAGAAAAGATTTATAATGTGTAAAATGGGAAGGGGAATTTAAATTTGATGGGGAATTTAAAATGGCAGGGGTATTTTGATGGATATCTTGGCGTGTGGTTGATCTGATCGTGTGATGTAGTCTAAATTTGATGTAAAACAATTGACAGCCTCCGTGGCGCAGTTGGTTAGACGCCGGCGGTGAAACAAAAGGCCGCGGGTTCAATCCCCGCACCAAAACAACTATTTGTGTGATCCACAGGTATTTGTTTCGGGTCTAGGTGTTTGTGAGACCGAAAAGTCTCTCATAGTTCCTGATAACCTCGACACAAGAACTCGATCTTAGTGTGGGGTCAGAATTATGTATGTGACTGTTGGGTGTATTTATTTATTTATTTATTTATAGAATATAATATCATCAGTGTCTTCAACCACAGCAAGTCCGCATAATATAATACTAAATATATAGTTAGCCAAATTTCGGGGGGTTTCGTCAAAACTCGCCACGCTTGACAGCGGGTTGGCTTTACTTCCCGCTGACTCTGCTGCCCGTCATCAGCTAGTAATTTGGCAACTCTGTCTAACTTTTTAATTTAATAATTGTAAATTAAGGGTAGTTAAATTGTAACAGTCACTGAGCGGATGACTAATACCTCAGTCCGCCCCGTGACCACGAAAGCTGTAAAGTAATCGAAACGTCGGGAAGTTAAAAAATGTAAAAATTAAACCAAATCGCGATAAAATCCGTATAAAATAGTTTTATTTCAATAATTTTTCAACTCAAACCAGTGCTTAGTTCCTGAGACTAGAAGTTACTAACGTAAATTAAAAATACTTAATATTATTTGATATGAGCAGTGTAAATGCACTGTTGTGTCCATGTTGTTGTTTGGTGTTGCTACTGTCCATCAGCGGTCTACTCGTTGGTCGACTCGTTACGACCACCGGCTAATAACTGCCTGTCATATTCAGACAGTTTTAAAACCTGTGTTAGTTATTGAATGTATTGTCTTCTTCGGTCAAAGTGAATACACAAGTCGTTCGAAAGGGACAAAACATTCGATAACTGAAATGAGTTTTAAAACTGTCTATAAATTAGGCTGCGCGTGTATAGTTTATGCCCTATTACACAAGCGCTGGAAATCACAGCAGTCGGTCCAAATACTAAAAAAAAAACAACTTGGATAAACTACCGAAAAACCTATTGTTATAAGTACTATTTCTTTTTTGAATAATTAATTATTTAGTTATGTTCTTCTTCTTTAGTTATGTTGGTCTACAAATTCGCGAGTACTATGTAGCCCCAAAACGACGACATTCGACGGTTTAATCAAGTAATAGATAGTCGACTTGATAGTTTGTTAGTCATAATTTGAATGTAACAACATAATTATATTTACACTAGCAGACCGACCTGGCTTCGCCCGGGTGCAGACGCTTTTTGATCCCAGTCCACATCAGACACATATTATTTAGCGTACTTATATTTAAACTCAACGTGACAGCCACCCTTTAAACTGCTTTTCTCGTTCCGTCTCGTTATGTCCCGTCTTGAGTAATGTTTGTTATTATATTAATTGATGCGTTAGGACAAAGGTGTAACGATAACATTTTAATACACACTCAATAATAACAAAAATTTAAATACAAGTCTTTTGCTGTCGAATAAAATCGTAAATATTAGCACTATGTAAGTTGATTTTGTCAACCTAGAAGTTGGTTTTAGGTAGAGTTTACAGCGTAAGGCAAAACGACACAAATAAATAATATAACCAAGGATATAACAATTTTCATTCTCTCATATAGTAATAATACAATCACATTTTCAGATATATTACTAACTAGTGGTTTATGTCAGCATGTACATAATAATGTTCATGTAATACACAGAATGCCGCCGGTATTTGTGTCGGGTCTGGATATCCAATACAAGACTACGTATGTGACTATTAGGTGTATTTACTAATTTATTAATTATAACAGTCACATATACCTATAGTCCTGACCACACATTAAGATCGAGTCTTGCATTGTTTGCTTAGTATCAGAAACTACGACAGACTTTTCTGTCTCACAACTGACAACACCAGACCCGGATAAAATACTAATTTTGGTTCACACAAACATTTATATCGGTGCTGGGATCAAGCCCGCAGCCACCCGTTCCTCAGCCGGCGCGGCGTCTCACCAACTTCGCCACGGAAGCTATGAAATGAATTAAAATGAAAATATTTTATTGAACCCATGAAATGTCATACATTATTTAGACTCAGTGACTTTTTTCCACTACCACCCGGTTCACAAGGCTGTTTCGCCAGAGAAGAACGGGCATGAAACTCTAGCGTTACTCTTTTCAAAACAAGTTTACAATACAGTGATTATACAGGAGTCGCAGCGCAGTTGAATTCAGAGCAGTTCATAAATAATTTAGAATAATAATTAATTAATAATAATATTGGTCAACTGATTTTGTACGGCTATCTATTATACCGGAGAATCCAGATAAAGAGAGTTGCTCAACCTAGGAATGAAACCGAGGATCTCATGGTGTACAACCTCTATTAGCTGCCACTAGCCTAAAGAGACCACCAATTTATAAACATACCAAAAAATAATTTTATCATTTCTGTTATAGCCCCGCTATTAGGTACTCGTAACATCCACAGACTGAAACCGTCGGGTTTCCAAATTTTCTACATTTAAAAGCTACTATTGAATGAGTTTGTCGCACCGCAACAATTTTTCGAAAAGATAAACGTCGTCATAATGACGAGTAGCAAAATCATTTTTTGTGCTACATGCGTACAATGCTCAGACTGCTCATAATTATGAGATAAAAGCGGGACGAAGGATATAATACAGTTCCCGTCATCAGTCTGCAAGTAAATACTGCATTCACTATATTCTGCTCGGTTCACGTGAAACGTTTTGAATTTAATGCAAGTAATTAATGAATACACCCCACGTATAGTGACGAGATACAACTTCACAGCTGCCACGTGCCCGGTGTCATAGATGTAGGAAAATGAAGACTGATCAGACTTGTAACAATGTTTTGGTAACCCCTACAATACATATTTTATATCGAAGCAGTGGTGGAGTCCGCAGCCTGTAGTTTTACAGTCTATTAAGTCCTGCGAATTTTGAAACTTGGATTGTTTTTTTTGCGTTTATAGTTTAGCGTTAAGTATTTTATTTAGAAAACAGATTTTGAAATCTCTTAAATAAAAATAAAGGGATTTTTTATGCTTTATATACAATTATACAATATATTATAAAGGCGGACTTAATGCCTGAGGCATTCTCTACCTGTCGAACTTTGGATGGTGCAGAGAAAATGAAGTAGGCGCATAAATAACAAGATATTTACTACTTATCCTTTTATGAATTTTATGAATTCGGTGGAACAAATATTTAAATATTAACTATTTATAATTGTTTAAGAATTCTGCTGTCGCTTTACTTTGAAAATAGGATCTAAGCTTGCTTGGTGCAGGATCTTAAATTTTGGCATAAATGAAATTATTTTCTATCATTATAATTATAACTCATTGTCGTGATCATATAATAATGTAGGCAACAATCACACGGATACTCCAGAATCCAAAATGAGATAAGGATTATCAGAAACTATAATAAAAACTATATTATATAATATAGCTTAACTTACCACCCACGCCCTGCGTGGAGTCAGCGCGTTCCCTACATTATACATTCACGCGCACTAATATTTTTGGAAACAAAAATCACTCAGTGGTTGCTCCTAGGGATTAAACCCAAAACCCCTGAATTTATTATCCATGCAAGCTGCATATGTATACTGTAAAAATGAGGCAGTTATAAGAATGCAAATGAGGCGATTATAATATTCATATTTAAATATTTTTCTCGATCACACAAAATCATAAATACATTTCGCGTAGTTAATCAAGTTGAGTGTCACATTAATTATTATTATATGCAAACATTCTTGGGTTCATAGAACATATGCTACTACATACGGCTGCACGCTTAAACTAACTACGCAGAGGAATTTTATTAGTATTACGGCAAATTTTATATTTGATTTTTATAGTCACTTATAAAACGTCTAACACCCCTTCATTAGATATGTTTTTTCATTTGACATGCTTAGAATGCTCGTACCTAACAAACGATACATGTGAGTGACATAAAATTGTTTCTATAAGAACTTCCGCAAATTAACAATCCGATGTCCCACCGCTGAAGTAAAACATTCGATCTTTTAGTAAAAAAAAATTAAATTAACCTACTGCGCCACAGAGCGAAATAATATAATATCGTTAAATAAACATTTATGTAAGTATTTGCGACAATTGGTTATACGAAATACCAAAACTATAACGTGTAATGCATAACATTTAAATATACTCGGCTACTCTTATGATTATTCCGCGTCTTTCAAATAAAACTGACATTTTAGAAATCTATGACATAAGAAAATAATTAAAATTTCAAATATTGTATATTGACATCCTCGTGAAATATGTGCTCAATAATTATGAACACATTTGTCAGCCAAGTGACGAAAACCTAATTAGGAACCAAAACCAGAAGGTTCGACGTCCAAATAAGATAAAAATATGTTAAAAACGTAACTTACTTTATGATATAAAATTCCAGCAAGTGCACATCGCGTGTTATAATTTCATCGCCTCGCATTTACGTTGTAACTTCACTTTATCATTTTAATAGTATACTAATGATATTATTAATATAAAGAGCACAACGTGCCGTTCTTAAAGTTATGTTGCATAAATCTTTCAGATTTCCTACGGATTCACTTTACAGAGAAGTTGAGGTTCTTAGGGTCCGTCAACTTTATATTCTCAAAGCTTGCATAGCCACTCATAAGTACATCACTAACTCTAGCAATTATGAGGCTTTATTAAAGAGAAGAGTCTATTGGTTAAATCTACCTAAAGTGAATTCCTGTTTTGCTAAAAGATTTCCTTATTATGCCCATATCTCTATTTATAATAATATTTCAAAAATTTGCGACATTAAGAGCTGCTCAAACAATGTATTGAAAAGGAAAATTACAAATTGGCTGGTAACCCTAAATTATGAAGAAACCGAATTATTGTTGACAAGAACTAGCTGAACTATTCCCAACTACTTATGCGCTCGTATTGTAATTGTCATTGAGTAGGGAATATGCATTTCCATTTATTATTATTTATATAAATTATTAGTTTTTGTGTTACTATAGCTACGCAACTATTACTTCTGGTAACTTTAATTGTAATTGGTGTCCCAAGATACAGGCATTGCCTAGTTTGGGAACCCCTGGGAAATCTGTTGTTAGTTGTAAGGTGTTTTTATTTGTCATTTGTCTATTATTTAAATCTCTGTAAAACCTTTGTTTTCAAATAAAATAAATAAATTAAATATAGTTAATAGTACAACAACATTGTCTAATATCTACGTAATCAATTGTATTCGCGTTCGCTGTGAGTGTCCCTATTGGCTGGACAGTGAACATCACGTCATTTGAAAACACCACTAACCTGAACTCCCGCTGAGGAACACCTCATGATGCACCGGCCGCTGTCTCATCAACACAGGACCTCGGTATGATGTCCTTGTTTATCCAAATATCGCACGCCGAAATGTTTCTCGCAGTTCACTGAATACTGAAGTGCAGTCGACGCGACGCGACGTGGCCTCGTCCAGTTTTGCAACCTACCCACATACAAAATGATCGAAAATCCACTTAAATTGCAAATAAATATTTTTAGATTACCCTAAATATAAATTCCAATAAAAATTTAGATTTTTAAAATTAATTATATCAGACAATTTTGTATTAATACGAGTTCTTATGATTACGCGAATGCTACGCATTGAAATTAAACTAATTTTACGAATATTATCACGGATTTTTTATATTTTATCTGATATTAAAACAAAAAAGTCTGCTCAGCAATCAGCCCAAACATGACCACGAACAGTGACCGACCACAAAAAATAATTAAATTGATTTTTAACTTCCCGAAGTTTCGGATGGCTAGCACTTCAGTCCATCGTAGTCATGAAAACTGTGCATAGTCTTCAAAACGTCGGGAAGTTAAAATTCGATATAACATTACAAATCCGTAAATAAGTTGTATTTCAATTTATTCTAATACAGAATTAGTTGCGTGGTTTGATACATTTTATATTTTGTTATTTTTATTTGTAAAATAAGAAAATAGACCTAAAGAGAAGCACAACAAAGAAGACAAAACATTAGGACACCAGAAGCGTCGTCCTTGATTTTCCAGCCTTTAAGGAAAACATAAATATGTTATGAATGCTACATTCTAATGGAAATGGACTCAAATCGAGTATTCTGTTTAACATCACACTATAAACTTTGGTTTTTTTTTCATATTGCATGATAAAGTGACCGCAGTGAGAAATGATGGCAAGCGCAGTGCAGTCCACGTACAGTATCGACCGGCGAGACACATTCACAATAATTATTTCTGTCACTGCCTCGGTGGCGTAGTTGTATTACGGTACGGTTACAAAGCTGAGGTCTCGGGTTCGAATCCCGGGTCAGGCAAAATAAATTTGGTTTTTTCTATTCATTATCAGCCCGGTGTCAGGAATTTGTGCCCGATATGATGATAGGCTCGTCCCCTATCACATCGTGGGACGGAACATGCAAGGCGAAATGTGGGTGTCCTAGTGGCGCCTCTGCCTACCCCTACGGGGATAAAAGGCGTGAATTTATGTATGTATATATGTATTTCTCACCGGTCCAGACGAATGCCAGTAAATTTGAAATCGCCTATGCACGGATTAATCCCGGACGACGCTCATGCCTCGGTCACTATGGCGGGGTTTAAACGTACTAATCCCCGATGTAATATTTTGGCACGTACCACCAACAACTTGGTTTGCGAGGAAACCTGCATAAAATAACGATTTTTAAGAGTTTCTTTGGTATGTAGTTAGAGTCCGCCGACCCGCATTAGACCAACGTAATGGACCATATGGCCTAACCCCTCTGAATCGTACTATCGATTGTAGAACTGCTGTGGGATGTATATGGGCTTATACAGATACCACCAGCATATTGTGTCTCCTGCAATCTCACGAACCAAACACAAGCAGCAGGTAGTGATGATTGGTTGACTCATCACACGACTCACGAGTCAATAAACAAAAAGATAGATAACTACTTTTTATATTTAATCAATAAACATTTTTGTAAATTTAAACCCGTTTGTGGTTGTAAAACTCAGCAATTTTGTGGACTCTACTTATTAATTTATTTGTACAACTGTGGTATGATATAGATTTTTTTGGAGTGTTTTTTTTAGTTTGTGAGATTTCTCTGCCAGTCGAATATTTAATTAATGTCATGAATATTATTTAAACATTGATTTACATTCGCGCAAAAGAAGAAAAATTCTAAAACTAGTTAGCTCTACCGATTATAAGAATTAAAACAACATTTTTTTTATCAATACCCGTATGTGGGCGTCTGGTATCACCTTAATATATTTATGAGTGGTTTGTGCCACAGGCGCGTCGCACCACTTGTTATTTTGTGCCCAGTCTAGCGATAGTTTCACTGAGACTTAAAGATTATTTTAATTTGGCTTAAAGACACCAACCTAGACAGACGTACTCACCTGTTCTTAAATATGTTTGACGACATAATATTATTATTGTATATATTCCACGTTTACTCGAGCTACTAGCTATTACTAAACAATACTATTTTCAACCAACTTTTTCTTTGTCGAATTAATGAACCAAGTCCTTATTTGCGACTTTATAACCTTTCACACTGGACCTTCGGTTCTAGTGTATAGGTCAAAATAATCGTATTTTGAAGAAATAAATAACATTGTATGTTATTATCCGACTTAACCTATGTGTTTCTTTTAAAATATTGTAATATCCCTCCGTTGCCATGTTCCTACGTGAAATATGAAAACATGTACTTATATGTACTACTAACTAGTATAAACGCTGGCTTTTACATAGAGCAACGTCTTGCTTAAAGAAATCGCTTCTTCGGCATTATTCCCGAAGTACTGAGCTATAGATCATTGTGTAGAAGAAACAATTTCGCAACATTTTCTTAAATGGTGATAATTACAATTACCGATCAACAAATCTTGTGAATCGATGCAGAAATACATATTTTTTATCGTAGCTCGGCAAAGTGACTCCAATCCACAATGACCATGGCAATGTTATCCAGACTGAGCGATGTAGCGGAAAGTTATCTCGTGCGGACTGACATTTGACAGAACATGACGGATTACTTAGCTCCTACTTCACACTACGTAGGAAGGAGCAAGAGTTACACTTTGGTTTTGTAGGAAAACATGCACAGCTATATTTTGTTAAGTTTCTACTGTGTAATTTTATACAGTCTCTCTGTTATTTGACTTAAAACAATATGTTTGTAAAAACAATCTTCTACATTCCTTGATCAGGAGAGACCATACTTTATTTGAATATTTGTTTCAGATCTTTGTCGTTTGTCCTCGGACTTGATGTGCACCTGATTCGCATTTCAACAAGTCTTGCGAAGATATAGGTGCACTTTCAGTTCTGAGTAGCCTTTTCCTTCAGGCAGGCAAGTCGTGACTCGTGTAGTGTTCTCAGATAAATATTATTGAATTATGTTACTAACGCCTGCTGTAATATAATTCCAAGTCCTTAGTTTTGAACGACCCCTACTGTAAATATCAATTATTCGAAAATTACAAGACTTTAGTTACCTCATTGAGTTAATGTCGCCGGGGCGAGATGTAAAAAAGAACCCTGGGGTTCTATTCCCATAGCGAAACAAATCGTTACAAGACCAACTTTTTTTCGGATTTTGTGTTAACCGACCGGAAAGCGTTTCGTAGGAATTACTTAATAACCGTGCATAAGCTAAGTACCTACATTAATTTGGAGTTCGTGACCATGTGCTAACTGTCCGAATTCGACCGAGTTGATAATACTGCTGGCTTGACTGTTACGCTACCGGCTGCTATTATCTATTGCTTAAATATGTGTGTATGTGCTGTGTATGTATACGTATAGTATTCTGTGACAATAAGCAATATTTGTAATGCTCAGTGTCTTTGGTTTATCACTCCGTAGGTTCATATTGTGTTACTGTGAAACTTATTGAGATTTAAAAAAAACGTACTTAATAGAATATTCAAAAACATTAATAAGTCACCACAGTTTCGTTGTAGCGCTATGTACATCGCAAAGAGGAATTTGTGATGAAGCATTTTGGAACATTAATTGTTCATTTGTTCGTACGCGCGCAAATTTGAATAAAAAACCCCGCACACAAACGGAGATTAGATGAAAATTCATGCAAAATAGAGCACCTCGAGGCCGAATAGAACTTAAATGGACTTCATTAGGCGCAAAAATCGTCGCGTTGCCGACGGGCGAGGCGCTGCGTGCTCGAATTATGCAATTTCATTTCAATTTGCGGGTGCAAAGACGGGGGCGCGAGCGGAGGGCGCGCCGGGGCGGGGGAGGGGGGGCGCGAGGTGTTGTGCAGGGCGCGCCAAGGGGCAGGGGTGCCTATTAAGGCGGCACACACGCCGCGACCACACACTTTTTTCATGAAGCTCGGCGCCCCCCGGCCGCCGCGTCGCGCCGAGCGACTGTGCACCGTGGCGCTCGGCGATACGGTCTAAACGCGAGCCGCGTTATGTTGATTAAATTATTTCCCCATTATTTGATTCGCCACCTCTTTCAAAATGGCGGCAAAAAAATCGCGTCCCGCGAGTGAGTGGAACTTCGCCGCGTCACAATGCGATAATTGCGCCGGCTCCGAGGCGAGTGCGCCGCACAGCCGCGCTATTAGAGACACTCGCTGCCACTCGCGGCCGCGCCTGCCCCGCGTCACTCGCGGCACTGCACCTCACCACACTCCGGCGACTATTACTAGCCGAACACAAACGCAACAATATCGTCTCTAACCATTCCATGAAGAAAACCCAGGACTTGGCCTTTTAAGAAACTCTATCCAATGTCTACTCCAAAATAGCATATCATAACGTGACATGAAAAAAATCGACATAGTTGTCGATTTTATTTGCGAAATTTTTACTTGCATTGTGTCTGAAGTCAGTAATACTACCACCTGACTTCGTTTTCGGTCGCAGTCTTGATATACCCTGTATATCTTTGATCTAACGGCGCAGATGACACTCTCGCGCACGTTGTAATAATATATTTCAACTTGCCCCGTCCGTCAACTACACACACATTACCAGGGGTTGCACGAAGTTTTTGCTGTAGGGTTAATACATATACACAGAAAAAATATACAAAGCAACAGAAACCTGCTCACATATATTCAAATCATATAAATTATTAACATACCCATCGTTATACATATTGGAAGTTGCTATGTTTGTTAAATCTAACCCACATTTATTTAATACGTTGGCTGATACAACAACGCGCCCACATCAGATAAGAACACAATATCAGAATCTTTTACACGTAAATAGGTGTAACACTGCATTATTAAGAAAAAGCATCTTAACGATGGGGCCGAAAATATACAATAAAATACCACATAACTTCAAAAGCCTCCCTACAAAGTGGTTCAAAAAGAAACTAACAGCATTCTTAATAGATAAGTGTTATTACTCTTTAAATGATTTTTTAAGTAGCGAATGTCTTTGATGATGTAACACAATTACAATATATACATATGTGCAATTACCTGACGAATAACTTGTAATGTAATTTAAAGAATATGGAACTGTTATTTTGAATAATTATAGACCATTTTATTTTTGTCACTGTCAGCTTGTTGAATATTTAATTGTAAAAAAAATAATATATTATATTTTTATAATCATACTTGTATGCCAATGAGGCGGAGCATAGAGCACTTAATTTAATATTATTCCAACTATGTAATACCTATGTATCACAAGTAAATAAATGATTGATTGATTGATTGAAAAATATGACGACCTAGAAAAGAGTGTATATCAGGAAAACACATATCAATTCATACACTCTTGATATAACTGCGCCAGAGTCAAGTGCGGAACCGATAAACAGTGGCACGCCGAGTTCCCACCGAGCGCTGCCATGTTGACGGTGATGGAAAACATCGTGGGGAAACCTGCTACCATAGAGATCTTAACAATATTTTGTGTTGTGAGTGAATTTCGCCAACCTGCAATAGGCCAGTGTGGTAGTTTATGGTGTAACCCCAGTCGAACTTTGGATTTCAGAAAAGTCCCATACTTCACAAGTGGCGATTATGAGATGACACAGCACAGTACAGTACACGCACTCGATGAAGCTCCCAGGGAACATACCTTGTCTATTCAGAAAAGAAAAATAAGAGGAAGTAGCAACAACTATTAATTTACTGCTCTTCATAGACGAAAAGGATAATATGTATATTATGGATAATGGGAAAACAAAACATCAAAAATGCTCTATCACGGGGACAATATAACCTAATGGCTCATTTACATTGGCCATTTCAGCCCGCATGCACAAGACTTCTTCTGAAAACGCAAATCGCACTGTCCTTTGAAGTTTCGACGAACTGCCTCGGAAACAATTAATTAAATCAGAGTCGAAATTCTATTTGTAATTGTAAAAAAGTGTAAATATCTTTTACGGATTTTATCGTCGATTTGGTTACATTTTTACATTTTTTAACTTCCCGATTGAGACTACGTTTCGATTACTTTACAGTTTTCGCGGTCACGGAGCGGAGTGATTGTTTTTTTAATGCGTAACATTCGCATAAATCTAAGATACTAGGTGTTCTGATACTTACTGGTGACTACATAACTATAAACACCGGCCAATAGTTGTAAATACGTTAACCAGCTATTTGTTTTTTGGCCACCTCAGCATTTTTATTCCTTTCTTACCCTTAAAGTCATCGAATACCGATAGTGGCATTCCCCTTTTTAAAAAAGAAACTATTATTTTTATTTCGTAATTGAGTGTTGAGATTAAAGAAAAAAATATAAAGAACAAAATATTATAATTAATTTAATTAAATAAATATATGATAACAAGCTTAAATCGCCTATTTTGTAGCAATTTAAGTTTTAGGCCGCATAGATTTCGAAGCCACTTTACATTATAAATAGAAAACGTATTATAACCCTACAGGTAGGCTCGACTTAATATTTTGGTGTATGTTTTATTTACATACAGGTGGTTTCTTTTTATTATACCCTTAGGAAACACAGGGAAAATTATTTAGAAGCCTTTGGTATTATAAAACTGTTGTCTGCTGCAGCTGTAAAGTTAATTTGACGTTGGTAAAATTACATACAGGTTGTTTCTTTTTTATTAATACATAGTAAATGCAAGGAAACTGATTTAGAAACCTTTAGTAATAATAATAGCGTTGTCTGCTGCAATAGTAAAGTCAATTTGACATTGGTGGGATTATGCCAGCGATTTGTAATGATAATTAAAAATAACTTTTTCGACCTATTTTTATTTATTCCCCGTTCCCTGCTAATTCCCTGCCCAACGCAATGAGACTAGATCTTAGGGTTATGTAGTGAAAACCGCCTTCCAAACCGGGTGGTAGGTAAAAAAATATACTGAATCTAAATTATGTATAACATGTTTGGATTCAATCAATTATTTTCATTTCATTTCATTGTAAAAAAAAACTTTACTTTCTTAAAATCAACTCTTTCCTTTAGTTTGCTTGCCATTACTTTTCAATATTTGATCCTTATTAGTGACACTATTGAATGGTGTGATAATATAGGTATGTTTTTTTTTTTTTCAAAATTAACGGGTTCGAATCCTTGCTAGGAAAGTTTATTTTCCAAAAATTCAATAATTTCAAATAATGTTAATCACGGAGACAATGTTTGCGGGCAGAAGCTAGTATGTAAATAAAACTGAAAAATTATAAAAGTTTGTGAATGTTGTATAAGATTTATTTATTAAACTACATCAGTGTGTTTAAATTATTCACTGTAATATAAACATATTCTGCGATCTTAAACTAGTTATTTTTAGTAAACGTCATTTTTATCAGGTAGTCCGTATTTAGGTGCTCTTTTAAGGCTAATTCGACAAAATGTTCAAATGCTTACTGTTTATATTTGAAATTCATGATGCTATCAGGGAACCAACAAAGACACTCTTTGTCTCCCTCGTGCTATAAATAAAGTAGGTACCTGATTAGTCTTAATAACAAAGTAAAAAATAATTAAAATCCATAATTTATTAATTGAGGCAACTCGTTTTTCCTGTTTTCTTATCATTTTTTATGAATTACAAAGATCGTATTATTGCGAGTATTAGGCTTACAGCAATAACCACACGCCGCATCACGCACAGTTATGCCTTTGCGTGCCTAAACAGTTTCCAGTGGGCCGTGACCATAAAAACACCTTTCCAGTTGTTGTGGAGCGCGATCGCGCTTTGTGCCATTTCTTGTCTAAAAGCCTCTATTGTATAAATTAAAGGGAATTGTGTGCAGACAGAGCGCTGACAAAACACCGCGTCTTCGCCTCTTCGGGTCATGTCAAAATAGTCGTGTAATTGATCCGGAAGGTGGCGGCGGGCGGGGGGCGCGACGCGGGCGGGGGCGATGTTTGGACAGCGACACAATGCCACCGGAAACCAACGCGAAAACGAACCATTATGAGGCCACCATAAAAGATCTTAAACATCTTTAAAAGCTTTGAGGTGTCAGCGAGCCCCGCGCCCCGCCGCCACCCCGCCGCCTCTCCGCGCCCCCACCGTCTCCACTCGCGCCCCTAATGACGTAAACCGAGCCGCGACAGGTGCGAATCTAGGTAAATTAATTCGCAAGGGCATCACACACCAACTTCAGTTTCATCAATCATATTAAATTACCATTCAAAAAACCACGCGACTGTTTAATACAAAAATATGGTCAATTGTTTTGATACTGTACAAGCGAATGCATCTATTATCGTATATTTATGGAAACTCACCATTGATAAATATCTATATCAGCCCATATACGTCCCACTGCTGGGCACGGGCCTACTCTACAATCGAGAGAATCGATTGAGAGTGGTTAGGCCATATAGACCACCACGCTGACCTAGTGCGGGTTGGCGGACTTACATACCGTAGATTTTTTTTTTAAATCGCTACGGTATAGTATGCAGGTTTCCTCGCGATGTTTTCCTTCCTTGATAAATTTAATAAACTTTTATTTATTTATGTTTTATTTCCATTTGGAAATGCAGGTTAAATCAGCATATTACGTTTGCACTATTATAATTTAGTATTTTTATACTTATCAGTATGTAACGTAAAAGAATAGCAATAAGTGCAGAGCAGAGCGTAGTGTGAGCGCACAGTGCACAGCGCACAGTGCGTCCCTGTGGGCGACACTCTTTTGTTTTGTTTCCGATAACCGCGCGCAATCCGCTCCTTATTGGGTTACCGCCTTTAATCATTGACGCTCGTCGAGAATTGAGAACCCGAGATGTGCCCTAACGACGCTCAATCAATAGGCACCAGCCACCTCCGCTCTGATTGTGTAATCAATACTCTTTTGATTCGACAAAATAATAAAAATCAGTAATTGAATCCCACTGCCACCGCGCACCTCGACACTCGCATTCACGCAGCGTGGGATACCTTGAAATATTATTACTCATCGTTGTGTACACTTGAAAACAATATTCACATATTTTTGGCGATCCTTATACCTTAGCGTTTTTCCGGCTGGAGCCAGAGTCCGCTTTTTTGCTTAACTTAGCAATCACCAGATAATATTATCAATAAAACATTATAAAAGATACTAACAGTTATAATGATGTTTGAAGGCATTGTGTAAACAATAAAGTAATCATTTTAAACCTACGTAACAGACCGCTTTGTAATTAATAAATTTAATATAAATACGTAATATAATATTTATAATATATACGTTTTCTGTCACAGAGAGTATTTAACATAATATACTTATTACTTATCTATAAATATAATCAATTTGTAACCAATCACTGTCTGCACATGGAAAATAAATGAGAAAAACTAATATGGGGGGTCTGTTTTAACGCAATGGAACCCAAAACAATGATTTTTAGAATTTTGTGGTTTTGCGCGAGGTACTCAGAAACGGCTTAAAGGACTTCGGTACGGATTGGATGAGGAAGGAATTCCGATATAATTGTTACTTTTAAAATTCAAAGGAATGGGATGGGACTGTATTACGTACCTTGAGTGAAAATGAGATGGGACGGCGGGATATAACAGGCCGGGACGGGACAGGATGGGAAATTCCATATAAACTTAATCACGCAGACGGAGTTTGCGGGCAGAAGCTAGTGAATAATAAAGCGATAAAAAATGTAACCGCACATCATAAAGCTAACCGAAATTAAGTTCATTATAGACCAGAATACTGAATAGGTATTTTATCCCCTCTCTATGTGAATTATATTCTTCTTTCTTAAAAAAGTGTTTTCATTAAACTTATCAAACATTTACAGGTAATTTATCATATATGTATGTATATGAAAAATAGTGTTTTTTTGCTCCGACGGCTTTCCTCGCGAATTAGTTAACAAGGTACATGATTAACATTATATTCATTTACAATTACAATATAATCTGTTTCGAAATTTCCATTTAAATAGATGTTTTACTTAGCTTTCACAAATGAATTTTTGATACATCTAAAGCAAAAAATGATACAATTTGGTACTTAATTAAAAAGACATCACACGGCTTAGAACTGGCGCGGCGCGGCGGCTCGCTCGCTCTGCCACCGACGCGACGCGACGGCAATTTAATCGTAGTTGAGGAGCATATTATGAATCCTTTTATATAATTAAATATTAACGAAAAATATATATTCTGTGTTAGTCCAGCTCCTGTATAAGAGCGGTAAATTAGATAAGGTGACTGTGGGGAAGATTGAACGGTTTTTTGAAGAGATGAACAGTGATTTGAATCCCCGTAGAACAATAAATATTATACCTATACAATATTTTTTTCGTTGGCAAGGATTAGTGTGCATTGTTCAATCATATCAAAAACATCCTGGAAAATCTATTCCAAAGCAGAATTTTATTTTATGAAAAATTTGTTTTTAAAAACGAACCTACCTGCCTCAATTCTGAACTCAAGGAGGGTCAAATAGAAAAACACAGGGGCCAACTTGAAAGGCCACGCAATTATTTTTTTCAAAATAGGTGCATTACGAATATGATGGTCCTAGGCTTAATTCATAGAGCGGGGAAACCATTTGGGTCATGTTCCTATTGAAAATCCTCATGATATTGGAATCTGTGTCCGGTACACGACAGGGTCGCCCTTTAATATTATGTATTCGAGCGGGTATAATTCGGCGAAGTGTAGATGGTACCTATTAGTGGCACTTCAGTCCACCACCTCGGGGACAGTGGAGTCAAGTTTTGGAAGAAGCCAGACCTAATTATTATGTCCGCGCTCTTTTTCACAGCTTGATTTTAAATCGTGTCACGTATTAAATGTTCATAACAATCACATACCTACACATAACTGAAGAAAAGCGAGTAATATGTCACATTACCATTTCGGATCCTGTGCTCGAAATTGGCCGACGGCATTTACTCAGTGTGCATATTACGTTCAAAGTAGGTAACCACTACCAAAAGGTAGTCTGTCGCTCAGATTTTTTTCTCAGGAATTATTTAATGGCGTCTGGCGGGCTTGGCATCTTATGGCTCTGGCAGTCAGTACACTTGAGTATTTTATATAGCAAAAAAATAAGGAGTTACCATGTCCCTCACAAAAATGTTTTAAGTTAATTTTCTCCTCCGTTCGTCAAGGTCGTTCGCTAAAGTGCCAGATGAGCCGCTAACAAAATGTAACGCACCTACGTATTATTATGCTTACCCTTTATACTTTACATAATCTTCTCGTTATATTCTAAATCTACACATAGCACCAGTGCATTGAACCTACACGTTTAGGCCCATAATATTTTTATAAGACAAAGGGCCTCGTTCACCATCTTTAAGTAAATCGTTGATTAGTTACTTTTTGATTAACGTTAAATGCCAAGTAAAAGCCCCGAGTATCTTCCGTCGATTTCACAAGTGAAAATAAAGTATTGAGTAACAATAAGCTGGTTAAGCAAATGACTTAAGAAATTTAATGAATAATTCGTTAAATATTACGTCAAATGTCCACCGCCCTGCTTCCCGCTGAAGTGTCAACGTATTTTTGAAACGAAGTTCCTTATGGGACGATGCGGAAAGGTACCCTAACCGGGACAAAACGTCCATTACGTAAGATTTTTATTCCACGGATGAGTTTGATATTCTAAATTTAAAAATTTAGGAACTTTATTTTTCTTTTTAATGCTTTGCTTATTATTTTATATTTTTAACCGACTTTAGAGGAGGTTATCAATTTGTTGGGTTTTTTTATTATTTATGTATATTCTTTGTATGATGATTTATACAGTGTCTAATGTATAGTCTATGTGATGACTGTTATTATTAATTTTATTTTTATCAATAAAAAATTCATAATAA
The DNA here is from genome assembly GCA_905220455.2 of Deilephila porcellus. Classification (NCBI taxonomy): domain Eukaryota; kingdom Metazoa; phylum Arthropoda; class Insecta; order Lepidoptera; family Sphingidae; genus Deilephila; species Deilephila porcellus. The sequence goes on along the minus strand of LR999984.1, from coordinate 136,309 downwards.
AAAATGTATACCCGAATAATTATTTTCTTTATACCTCCAATAGAACTTAAAATTAATATTTTTATAATAAGGAAATTCAAGGGATTTTTCTTAAAAAAATTAAAAAGAACAGTTGAAATTTTTATCATCAATACAATACGCTAATTGGCGGACGATGTGGCCAGTAAAGTACTGATTAGTGTAATCATAGGATTAGTGTTACTGGAGCGTCGTGAAATCGACTCGTCATGTTACGGGTGACTGTAACTGATGACTAGACTAATTAACAGTTTACTTAAAGATGGTGAACGAGGCCCTTATAGATATTCTATGCAAAGCATGTTATGTAAATGCACGAAGTACTAACGTTAAATTATTTAAACGGGTAGAAATCAACTCACCGCACGTGTTGCTTTGTCAGCTATAGAGGGCTGGAATCTGAATTTTCACCCAAACTGATGTTTATTGTGGAACTTACATTGCACAGGATGTTCGTTTATTTTATGATTAGTTCAGTAGAGTGTTGTTTTCGAAGAGTATAAACAATTCGGTATTTTTTTAGTTTACGTATTTAACAATTTCAGATTTTCACAGATATAATTCTACTAATCAAATAAATATATTTATTATAGAGAAGTGAAGGTAGAATGAAAAAAAAAACTGCCGCTAGTTAACAATTTTTGTTAGTAGTTAGTTAGCTATGCTTGATTTTTTAGATCTCCTTTGGACATAGAATTACATTGTACCATGGTATACGTATTAAAATAATGCAAAAAAATCCATAAATTTTCCGAAAAAAAGGATTTTCCGAAAATTACACAACACTAGGCGAGAGCATCACTTATATTAGCAATAATGCAGATCGAATAATTATGTTTTCTGAAACTTTTCACTGCTTTCACACTGTTTCTCATAAAAAGGAAATACCTACGGTCTGCTAAATGTGGCTGTATAAATTGAGTTACTTTGGCTTACGTTCTGACAACTTATGGAAACAAATAAATAAAAAACCTTCTATGAGATGTCAAATTCATAACCTCACTGCCATTTTAAATACAAAACAGCTTATTCATAATAAAAATGTTTAAATCGTTAATTAATAAGTTGAGTTGGAATCATTTACATTGTGGGTTTCATACAACTGCATGCCTCAATGAAGTGAGATTGTTGACGAGGTTGCGCGTCGTTGATAACTCTGAAATCGGCATGAGAGCGATGGCTGAAGGAAAACCTCCTAAAGTTATCTGCGTTTATAACAAACAACGTAAGTATTTGATTTGTTTGTTATAATCAAAATATGACTTGGCCATAAATACTTGTAATATGATTGCTTTTACATTTCAGCTTGATCAATTACCAGTTTAATTCCTTATAATTTAAGGGATACAATTTTCCCTTATAAATAAATGATATTAATTTCCTAATTTAAATTTCTTGCTTTTAACTTTATCCTGGTAGTTTCTGTAGTGTAATTATCTTGGCATTGATAATAGGATATGTGGTTTGAGAACTTTATTTTCCCATAAGAATTTACATTCACTTACATGAGAATATTATATTAACTTATTGTACTTATGTATATTACATTGGGCTAATTCGCACAGACTAAAGGTTTTTTTTTCTTACACTATATTTAATACAATTTGAAATCAAAATTGAAAACTAATAAATTATTGTTTGTGACATATTTTAGGTCGTAATATATTTTTTCAATTAATTGTGACAAAAAACAAACTCGCTTCATAAATGCTGTTGTTCAGTTTAACTTAATCTTATAGTCCGCCTATCGCCGTCCACTGCTAGACATAGGCCTCCCCAAGTAAGCGCCAATAATATATTAACACCACCATACCCCACCTTTATCATATACTTACTTTATATTCTGATGTTACAGGTGTGGGCATGATTGGTGATAGAGTAATGGTTGCAATCAAAGGGCAGAAGAAGAAAGGCATCCTTGTAGGCTTGAAACAAACACAGAAGGTGAAGGTGCCCAAATTTGACAGCAACAATATAGTGCTCATAGATGACAATGGCACTCCACTAGGCACCCGTATCCACGTGCCCATCCCTACCATATTGAGGACCATACTCAAAGAGAGGACACATGCCAAAGGAGCTGATTACACGAAATTACTGGCAATAGCAACCAGATTTGTTTAAATTTTACTTATAGTTATGTAGATACTAAGTAGTCAAATATATTGTCAATATTGAATCTTTAGTTTAATTTGGTGTACTAATCTGAGATCTGCTTTCTTTAGTATCAGTAAAAGACACTAGGTTTCAAGTGATGAACAAAAGGAAACAATATTACCTACTTTGTTGTAGATTGTTGTTTATGAGACTGAAAAGTCTCTCATAGTTCCTGATACCCACAACACAAGATTCGATCTTAGTGTGTGGTTAGGACTATGTATATGACTGTTGGGTGTATTTATATTTATTTAATGTGCATAGAAGTTGTCTTACAATGGTTCCATAATTAACTTTATGTGCTGTTAAATTAATTTTGTCTGCTCAGGATATATACAAGGATATATACAGGATATATACAAGGCTCCATTTGCTTGTAACCTTTTCTAAACTCAAAATTTTACTGTAAGAAGCAGACATTGATTTCAATTTAAAATATTATTTTCTTTTAAAAATCTAGTACATACTAGTTTTTTTCCCAATTGCCAAATTTGACTTATAAATTACTCTTCCACATTATTTCTCAGATATCTACAATACATGCTGCGTCAGTAGTTCGAGTTTTGGGCATTGTCTGTTACATAACAAGGCAGAGATCTCTTGTTGTTGTGATCTCAAATAGCCACTGTGTATTTAAGTTATTAGAACATGAACAAAGACCAACATATCTTTATGCTTTATCAATAATTTTATTGATATCTATACTGCAGATAGACAGTCATAACTAAACTGAAATTGGTGGTGATTTAAGTTATGGTCATCTTAGGCAAGGTCTTCATATTTTTTGGAATAAAATTGTTTACGATGTAAGTACAAGGTAAATAAAGGATAGCCAGGAGGAAGTAAAAAAAAATTGCGATCGAAATTTGAAAATTTAATAAAACTCCTCAGTTCCACTCAAGAGTAGAGTTAATAAGACACGCTACCTACCGATGGATGAGCAGACGACACGACACCAACCTTACACTGTGTACTCGTACTATACCACATACTCGCAGCTTAAGTATAGAATATATTATAGTATAATATAGCATAGTCGACTCGGCACCCGCGCCGCGCTGCGCGCCACGCTCTGCAACGCGTTGCAACACAACGCGCAACATTGGCGCGCAACACACCGCACGTGCCTCAATAAGGCTTCAGAATCATCGTATTGCTAATTTAACACACAAATTGTTAAAGCTGTGAACGATACACATCCGTACTCGTCCCAAATTATTCGCATTAAATATTCATAAAGACTATTGAAGGCGGCGCGCGGCGCCCCTTCCTTATCTAACTTCACAAACGACACACGACGACAGAAAGTACTTTTAAACTTAACTATTTAAGTGTTCACATTTCGACCACGGCATCGGTGGATACACTTTGTTACTGCATTTGACAAATGTCATTAAGTTGATCTTCAATCTTCAATAATTTATTTGGAGGGCACAATACCCATTCCGTGTGACGCGAGTTCGAACAGCATCCACCGGTGTATCCACCGAGCCGTAAGTGAATTGTTACGCAATAATTCCTTTAAACATTCCTACATTACAAGTGACGGGCGATGGTAACACAAAATATAGTTGTATTAATTAAATACGTAAATATTCTGTACAATTTATTTATGTTAATTCTATAACGAGCCACATGTTCGAACACCCGAGGATGAGGGGCGCGTGGAGCGGTCGCCGCTCGGCGTCACTTGAGCGCGGCGAGGACCTGCGGGACAGGACAGGGACTGGACCGGGGCACGGACGCTGCGGCACCACAACCACACGGTATACCGCGAACAACAACACGGCCTTCTCAATGTTCATCCCATATAGATTATCCTAAATGATTCATTTGCATCGGGCTCAGAACATCACAGCCCATTATGAAGGAAAGGATGAAACAAACTGGTGGCGGAACTGACGTCGGTGAAGAAGCCAGCTGTAGGCAAAAAATATAGAGCTACTAATTGAGTAGCTCTAACATCGGCAACTTCGTGTCCTACCCGTCACCGGCCAATACTTCCACAGTCAGTTGCAGTATATGACCATAATATATTTGCATAATGGTTTCTTAGATTTACGCGAATGTTACACATTGAAATAAAACTATTTTTACGGATTTTATCGCGATTTGACACCCCGCCCCGTGACCACGAAAGCTGAAAAGCAATCGAAACGTCGGGAAGTTAAAAAATGTAAAAATTAAACCAAATCGCGATAAAATCCGTAAAAATAGTTTTATTTCAATGCATAATATATTTGTTCGATATACTAGTTGGTGCGAAAAGCTATTTATTGAGTTTACGAGTTGTTATTCGCTTTTGATATACCATAGGGTTGTTCTAGTAGATACCACAACTGCATACATAGTTTAATAGACATTATCACAGCAATTACCATCATATAAGAACATTCGGAACCAGCTGTGAGCGAAGCAGTATTACCGTGTCTAGGAAGAAGTTAACACTCAAAGCTAGTTCAGTGTGTCCTTTACAAAGATATAACCTAAAACACAATAAACAAAGGTGGGACGCTAGAAACTTCTCAAGCCAACTTACCAAGTTTGAAAACAACCGTTATGTGTCATATTATACATAGTTATCACGGTGTTCGACGTGGTCAACGTGCTTAATGTATTTCTAGATCCCACGGGAGAAGAAAAGATACAAGGAGAGGAACGTGACAGAGACAAGGAGAGGGTGCTAGGGGTGAATGGATGATGATAATTTCGTTCACACTTGACGAAACACAGTTACGAAGACAGATCATAAGCTATCGACGTTATATTACATAATATATCGTATAAAATTCGGATAAGGCGATTGATTTACTCATAACGTAGACGCGACTTAGTGTGCGCCGCGCCGCAGGATCTTTACTGCCGGTAAACAATCTGATTCACTGGAGCATAATGATACGGTTACGCTATCAAGACACACATTCGGAAACAAACATAATCATAAATATTACGAAAACAATTCGAAGAGGCATCAAATTACTGTCAATTTACCCGTGCAGCAGCACCACCACTGACGAATGTATCGGACACTCGGCTGCACTGCTATTTATTGCACATTTCAACATGAACCAGATCGACATTCATTGATCGTTTCAGTTTGGATGATAAAGCCACTGAATGTTGTTTACCAAACACTACTTATTGAACTATTGTCAAAAATGATTGCACATGAGTCGTCAAAGAACGTCGATCTTGCGAGTGATGGACAAGAGCACCCCTGAAGCCGCCGCAGGCGTCATCCCGAACAGAAGGCGGAGACTCATCGAAACTTACATAAACTTGCATTGAACAATATAATCTGACACGATACAATACTAAATAACAAAAATAACTAAAATTACTGCAACAAAAAACTAATATAATAAAAGAAACTACATTTGATTGGACTAAGGTAGAAATCTAAATTTGATGATGTATAACTAGAATAATATATATGATGTATAATCTTATAGATAATAGAGTTTAAAACTTCAATGAATTATGATAAGAGGAGCGTCGGTGGCGCCGAGCCGCGCCGCTGATCTACTGCCACGCCGCCACAGCCGCCACACCGGCCGCGTCGGAAACACTAAATTACTCATTTTGCATGACATCACGTTGGATAGAGGGTGCGCCTAATATACCATGTCGTGCACTACTTGAAGGAAAATATATAAATATAGTTAATTAACATCCCGACGCGTTATCCGGTGTGCCATGTGCAGGCGCGTCGGCGAGCAGCGCGGCGCGGCACAGACGCAATTGCAATAGTGTTCTATCTAGGAAGAGGCGGCGACGCCTACACGTCCACCACCATCTTCTTGTGTATGTCGGTGTTGCCCACCACGTTGCAGAACTCCTCGAACGAGATCTTGCCGTCTTCGTCCTTGTCGGCAAACAAAATCGTCTTGTCAACTATCTGCTGCAACTGCGTGTCTTTCAAGTTGTTGCCGACCATCATTTTCAGTACCTAATTATCAACAAATTACAGAGTCAAGATCAACAATACCGACATAAAAACGAAATTAGGTAGGTACAAAGAATTTCTTTATCATTATGATTGCCTATATTTGGATAGCACTTGCCTGGAAGAGTTCTCCATTAGAAATAAAGCCGTCGTTATCCATATCATAGATGCGGAATGCAAACCGCAGCTTGGACAACTTGTCGCCCTTCACACTGAACTGGGACACTCCCTGGATGAATTCTTTGAAGTCTACCTGGAAAGTAATACAAGCCTTATTAAATATTGCTTCATAATTCACGTGCTTACAATATATTTTTGATTGAGGGGGCTTCACAATGGACGTCGGGCTACTGTTCCACATTAGTCTTCGTGCATCGTCACAGTGCATGTTGTTAACGATGGAATTTTATCGGACCAGCCTTAACAGAATTTTAACATCGACTCACAACAATTCTCACACTATTACAAGCTTTCATGTCATAGTTAATTCGGTGAATAAAATTACCATAGTACTCTTTCTTCCATTTTCAAAGACAGACTCCGGAGTCACGATTCATTATGTCATATGCGTGTCCATGGGCGATAACCACTCAGTCAGATAATTATTTTCACACTTCAGAAACTGTTTGCCCTTTTGTGACTCATTAATATTTGCTATTCAAAATCCATAGTATCTAATCGTGTTACCATTAGACCGTTCATTTCCCCTTATTAATGATACCATAAAAGACTATAAATAAGAAAGTATTTTACCTCGCCGTTACCGTCAGCATCGAATATGTCGATGACGCGCTGCACGAGCGGGTTCTGCTGCAGCTCGGGTAGCGACATGAACTCGTCGATGGAGAGTGCGCCGGAGTTGTCCAGGTCGAGCTTGCGAAACCGCTTGCCCAGCCGCCGGATCTCGTCGGCGTCGACTGCACACACGCGCGCCGAACATCATACCTCCACTGACTACTTCTGCACAACGCGATACTGCGAGCTGATAGTCACCCGACACTTCACGTGTAAACCATACATCACTGTTCACACTAAATGCTTACACATGAAACATCGGTTTACGAGCAGCTGGCATTACCACTGCTCCAACAACCAGTGTGCCACAGCGTCGCCTTGTGCCTAGGACAACTGGACTCGTCTCCTATATGTACACATTATGGTCAGTGAGCCTGCGACTGTGCCCTCCACTACCAATACATACGCGTGCGTTCGCTATACCCTTTCGGGCTCAAGCGTCTCTTTGGCATTTTGTCGACGCAATATGACTTTAAAGTGCTACAAGCAGAAATTGATGCAAACATTTCCACAAGTAACCAACTTATGGCACACCAGTACTAAAAAATCAATGTTTTAATAGCTCAACACTATTTGTACACCTATAATTACCACGACGAAACACAACATAGAATGGTATAGCACCAAATATACGAGGAAAAAGACTGTTATCGGTTTTTTTTTTATCACGCAATATTCATCATCATTATCAATCCTTTGAGTAGTTCATGTTTAAGTGATCCGAGCATACGTTAACTAACTTTAGGATACTGCATATGTCAATAAGTCGAAGTAAAAACTAAACTGTTTAAGCTCTTGGCCAGCCATCCGGTAGGTGTAAACGTCTGTGAAATGTGAACCAAATGTGCATCGAAAAATTTCCTCGCGATTGTTATTTCTTGGTCAGTTACCTAAATATTTATGGTGCCCCTATGATTATGCTAGTGTCAGACGCAGATGACACCTCGATATTAGGACATTTATTTTATCTGAATTCCAAATAACTAGTAGTCTGTATATGGACTACCAGACTTTAAACTCAGTTTTTTTAATATTCCGAGCAAAGTACTTTAAATTTTGTGGGTATTACACGAACTTAAAGCATGGGTTGCTTACAACAATCATCATCAAGCACACTACTAGCAATTTTTAAAAATAAAATTAATGTATTTGACTTTATTTTCGAATCTTACTCATAAACAATTACCTACTTAAATACTTTTTAGCTTCGTCTTTTACTAAAGCGTGTCTTTTATTTTTTTTAACTATTATTTAAAACAAATACCTGAACATGTTACACCCATAAAATAAAATCATTAGTAAACAAACTAGTTTTGCCATTTTTGATTATTATTTTGTATAGTTTTTTATTCCTGTTTTATGTTTATAAAAAAAAAAGCTTTACAGTTTTATTTTTTAAGTAAAAGTCATTTTGTATTCCCGTGTATGCTAGTCGTTTGAGTCAAAGGAGATTCTCAAAATTTCAAAGGGCAAGAAGAGCCGTACCGGCCAACATTACGCGCACTTACAATACATACAAAATTATCAACATACATAAACCTCATGAATATGACACGAGGTTGCCGTTATCCTATAGTGCGTCATTCGCCAAAGAATACATGAACATTTGCATAAAATAGGAGGAGGGAGAGCGGGGCGCCTCGTCGGGCCGCTTATCTGCCGCACCGCCAGCTGATATAATCATTATTAATAGAGCTTCGTCGCCGGCTCTACTGTTCTATAAAAAACACAAAGCAGTGTACCGTGCGGAGCAGACCGCGCCTCACTGCGCCTACCGTGCTCACACTCATTGGACACGACAAAGTACATACTAATGTGCCCGACGTACCCCGCCCGCGCCCGCACAAGCTTTCAACTCCAAGCAAATGCTTGTGTGTTGTATATAAGCAGTTATCGCATATCGAGCTATCGGTGCATTCCCATTCTCAGCAAATTCATGTTATGTTGTTCATGTTAAATTACACCTACTAATGTACGAATCAAATGAAATCCATTTATAATAAGATTAACAACAGATACATGTAGCGATTGAGGAGGCATTATATTTCGTGTATTAAGACTGGTTCAACATATTATACTTGTCACTTTGTGTGGTAGGGAGCAACAGACTTTTTTCCTTGTTTTAGAAGAACTGGCCTTATATAATAGGAGATGCTACCTGGCATTGCATTGCATAAATCATTATATTAAATTAATAAAATAAATATTAATCCTGTACACAATTATATGTTTAGTTACTAAACAAAGTTGACCACTCATTGACTACATTATGTAACACTATAACTATAGAAATAATTATTTATGTTTTTACCAAACTTTCTTACTTCAGATCAAAGACAAATACATATTTTCTACTCTTACAATTACATAGGAATATACAAAACTTACAACTTTGTGGGCATGTAAATTTTCTATGAATACAATAGGGAGTCTTGCCAAATACCCATACAAAATAAGAGCCAATCTAATATCTGACTATCGTCCTATAACAATAACAGTTTATTTCTGGCTTATACCAGATACATCAAGACTGCGACCGAAAACGAAACTAGGTGGTAGTTTTAGTGATTATAGACACAATGCAACTAAAAATTTCGCAAAAAAAAATCGATAGATTGTTGTTAAAATTTTTGTAATATCATCGTTTTTGGATGGTAAATACCTAGTTCTCGCGAAAAAAGTAATTTAAATCAATGCGTTCCATTGTGTCTTTAAAAATAAAATGGTGTAAATAATTATTTTAGGAAAGCTGAATTAATCACCCAAATAGTAAAAAAAAAATCTTTAGCGAAATTTTTAGTTGCATTGTGTCTATAATCACTAAAACTACCACCTGGTTTCGTGTTCGGTCGCCGTCTGATAACTAAACCACAATTAGCCAAGTCCTTGTTGAAATTGCCTGCCATGAGGTCCATAAATCAGATATAAAATATATACAACCTACAATAAAAACAAAATTATATCTAACCATCACATTATTTCTCTTTAAATTATAGTTATAATTATTAAAGGTATTAAAAATATCTTCAACTATATGAATCAGTAGAATCAACATCTTTGTAATAGTGCCACATCAACATTTATAAACATTAATTACATCTCTCACAAAACAACCACCTCATAACAAAACTAATACATGAAAACTCTCCCAAAAAAGTTGCTTTCATCATTATGTCACCAGTCACCGGACCACAATTGAATATACTTTTTGTAACTTTACATCATAAAATTGTAAGTTACATATTCCAAATATTATGATAGTTGGTTTGAGCTTTCATCCCTAATTAAGAAGGGTATGTGTATCCATAGATTAACTTGTACACTGTCATCTACACGTTGAGATGTGACATGGGATGCACTAGCCATACAGCATGTGGACTCACTTAACTATTGAAGTCCAGAACAGTTTTTAATTAAGTTGATAATTGAGGTTGTATGCATGAAGATGCCTACAAAGCTAACTAGCGTCCTCTATTTAAACATAAAGCAAATGTTAAGGCAAAAGCTATTGAACATGACATAATAACAGTACCATAAGACACATCATTCCTGCAAGTTATCCTTGATCCATTCCACATTACCATCAAAGATGTGCTGCACTACTAACACATATATATACTGTGTTTATTTTGTTCAATCATTATAATACACATTGTCTGTTTACTTATTACAATGCACTTGTTACTTGTGTAATGCATGCATGTGTGAGGCTAAAAACCGTTCTGGACTAGTGTTGTGTGTGTATGTGTGTGCATGCTGTGGGCTAACATGTAGATGAGCGCTGGCACGAGTGACACTACGACACTCACAGTTCTCCACCTTAAAATCAATGCAGTTTACACGCGCTGAAAACAAATCCCAGGTTACTTAGATAAGCACAGCTCTCCAGCGATGATTAACACCTGACTGTAATGTCTTCACCACTGTTGCTCTACATGTTTAACACTTAACTCGCAATATTTTACTACAACCACATTTAAATCGCCAGTGTAAGGCCTCGATAGACAGTTATAAATAAAATTAATTGAACTGCAAACATAACACATTAGTTACAGCTAAACCATTTGAACAATGTCAATAACTTAATACTTACAGTTTGAACATAGTTCCATAGGAATCGAGTTCTCGTTACCCTGAAACAACAACGATAACATGAGACATGCAGAGCGAAACTCCACACATTACATCGTGGATGACTAACAGCTCCTTAAGCTCGTCGCACTTACGCACGCATAGCTATACCCGACGTGGCTCTAACAGAGAGCTCTGTGGATAGAACCTCCCATTATTTCATTCCAAAACTCTACATGAACCTCGGATTGTTAATCTAAACCTGTCGAAGTCGACGGTACACAATCTATTTTCATATGATACAATTGAACATTAGTGGTATATATCCCTTACCATTTTGTTGTTTACTATTAAGCACAAAGATTACTAACACAATTTATTAATATTACGCTAGAAACAATTGTGATAAAAATTAATCAATCGCAAAAGAAATCTTCTTTACACTCACACCATCGAGTGATCGATCTAAATAAATTGCGCACTGATTAGTGTTGCCATTTAAAACTTCAAAATTTTCCCTTTTTTTTTAATGTACGGTCCCACAATCTAATTTAGCATTATTAAGTCTATCATTTTTCCAAAATAATGATACCTATTACCGCTTACTTTGGAATACATACATTTTTCCCAGAAGGGATAAGCAGAGGTGCAACCAGAACACCCACGTTTCGCCACGTAATAATACTTAAATGCTTTTATATTGATTTGTGACTCTCTTTGTACAGCCACAGGAAATCCACTCCTGAACATAAACCTCCGCCAAAGATCTCCACAGCGACCTGTTGGAAGCGGCCTGCATACAGCGACTTCGTGCAAACATAACTAGGTTGTCCGACCACCTTGTAAGCGGGTGTCCAAAACTTCGCTTGCGTATACGTGGCCTCTACTCCAGAACCTTTCGGCCCTACTTGATTTCAACTTTAGAATCCGTAAAGATATTAGTGAAAGAAACGTGGTTAAATGTAATTAGGACTCTTAAGTTGTTAGAATTCTTGAATGCCAACTACTTATTCTACGGTCTGTTTGGATAATTTTTACATAAATGATATATATATATACCTATATGACCCGAAAAAATGTTCGGAGGATAAAAAAGACTGTAGTTTCTGTTCTTAAAATGAAGCAAAAGTCACTGTTTTATGTAATAAATATTTATATTGTTTGTATAGTTCACATTATTATCTAAACAAAGGTTTCTCAATTCCAGTAATAAATCTTTTTATTAATTCCTTACATTATATAGGATGTCCCAGAACTAGACGATAAATCGGTAACTGGAGATAGACCAAACAATGTCGGCATAGCAACAACAAAAAAATATAGCCCTAACCCCAAATAGCTTACAAGATATAGTAGCTATTCTAGTAAATATTAAAAAGTCTACCTTGACCTACACTTTTTAACATTGCGACCAGACCGTTAGACCAGACCATATCTATAATTTATTATTTAAATAATTCATCATCATCAGCCCGTTGCATTTTACTGCTGGACATAGGCCTCTCACAAGGTACGCACTTTAATTATTTTCGTTTTGCAATGTTAGATTGATAAACTTTAGAACTACATACCAAATTAAATCAAAACAAATAGATTTTTGCAGAAATATAATCGATTCTTCAAAGAATATATTTTTTATTATGTATTGATCAACTTTGCACGACCGACAACGCAACGTACTGAATAAAATACGTACTAAAGTACTCATGGCATGTTTTTTTCATATATTGGCGCTATTTATCAACATCTTTAAAAACTCTAAAATACCTACATTTCGATGAACGTGCACAAGCATACAGACAAACAAACATACATATTTGGCATACGTAAAATACTAACATTATCTAAAAACTGTGCAATTCTGACAAAACATACATACAGGTACAAATTGATAATCTCCTTTTTTTGAAGTCGATTAAAAATATAACTGTGCAGATATAAGCATTCTATTCTAGGTATTCTGTGATATAACTCTGAAAAGCTCTACATTTCGTCAAGTTCAGTGGCTATTAAAGTAATAGAATGGTGTAAATGGTCACATATATGTCTGTATTTTATTTTGAATTTGGCTGTATGCTTTTGTCCTTTGCTTTTTCGAGAAGAAAAAATATTAAAAAACAACAATCAATGAAATGTCAATGTCAAAGGCCATCTGACGGCTGACCCTCCCCTTCGATTTCCTCTCCCCCTCTCTTTCCTAAAATCAACCATGGCGGCCGGGGTAAGTTTGTACTAAACTCGCAATTATCGCAATAATCTATGTGATATGTGAGTCTATTACTACAATGTATAACGTTAACACGATTCTTACATCTTACAATATATTTATTTTTACAGGTACTTTATACTTATCCGGAAAACTTCCGTGCCTACAAGGCGTTGATCGCCGCCCAATACTCCGGGGTGGACCTGAAAGTTGCATCGGACTTCGTGTTCGGTGAGACGAACAAATCGGAAGCGTTCCTGAAGAAGTTCCCGGCGGGTAAAGTGAGTGAAGGAACGGCGACCGGCCGGCTCTTGTGTGTGGTTAAGCCAGTGTACTCGCATATGTTTTGTGACGGTGACGTGTAATAGCGCTGTGTATTTTAGGTGCCCGCTTATGAAAGTGCCGATGGGAAAGTTCTGCTCACGGAAAGCAACGCTATTGCCTACTATGGTGAGTCAGCGCGCAGCGCTTTTTGCAACCCTCCGACTTTGTAACTTACAACCTTGTCACTATACTGTTGACTACCTACACATACTCATTAGGGTCTATTTAGCACGCAGCAGACCCAAAAAGTAGTGCATGTATTCGTATCGTATCTAAGACTACTCGTGAGACTCGTGATACAAATAATTGCGAAAAACGAAAGTGAAATTAAAAAAGGGACCACCATTGTCATCGGTTACATATCAGCTGATTCATGAATAAAAGTGCGACATGTGTTAGAATCTGTAGTTATTAAAGTAAATTTTGCTTCACGACACTGTTGTTAAATTGTAACAATTGGCAATCTGAACCCTTACACTGATAGACAATTGAAGTCAACAAACACCACATATTTTCTATAAAAGAATACTTTACCTATGTGTTTGTAACGGAAATATTTTGATGGGACCCAATACCAACACTGTGTATGGAATAGGAATATATACAGTTATTCTGACAACATATATTTAATATGTATTTCAATAAGTACAGTCCATTACAGCTAGAGTACAAGATGAAAACAAAATATAATTCCTTGTATTTTTTGCCTGCTAAATGCAAATAATTTTAAATTAAGTTTCATCTCATTTCGCCATAATATTTTATTCTTGGTGCTGTTGATTTGCTTCGTAGACATGTAAACATCTTGAGATAAGAATTTCAAGTGTTTTTTTATTAACTCTACATAGAGATTTGGAAGTAAATATATATTTTTAGGTAGTCATTACCATTAAAGCAAGTGATAATAATTTACATTAGCAGTAGAGCGGCAATAATGTTACTATGTACATTAAATACATAAGTGCATGCAACTTGTATAACTTATTTATAAGACTGAGTTTATAAAAATTTTGTACATTATAATATTCTGTGATAAACAGTTTTGTATCTGTATAAGCTTGTATATGTCCCACTGCAGAGCATGGGCCTATTCCACAATCAAGTACGATTGAGAGGGGTTAGGCCGTGTACTCCACCATGCTGGCTTAATACAGGTTGACTGACTTTATCATACCATGGTAATTCTTCTGAATTGCCATGGTACCATGCAGGTTCCCTCACTATGTTTTTCTTCACCATTATAACCAGTTGCAAGTAATTAACTTTAAAAAAAGAATTGCAGGGTTATTGATAATTTTGTATTTGCCAGAACTCTTTTTCATTCACAATTGTCAATGTGACTGATGTGAAAGTAATAATAAACTTATAATTGTTGGATATTCGGCAGTTGCCAGTCAAACACTACGTGGTACCGACAGTGAAACACAGGCACGAGTGTGGCAATGGGCTTCCTGGGCAGACAGTGAACTGCTGCCGGCCTCCTGTGCCTGGGTGTTTCCGTACCTGGGCATCATGCAGTTCAACAAACAGGTACACTCTCTTTACTACATATTATTCTGTATATTACTATATGCATTATGTGGTTCATTTCTTGTCTGCCTTAACTGATTTGAGTGTAATATAATGAAAATGTATATTGGTGCGTGCAGAACGTGGAGCGCGCGAAGTCGGACCTGCTAGCGGCGCTGCGCGTGCTGGACGCGCACCTGCTGACGCGCACGTTCCTGGTGACGGAGCGCGTGACGCTGGCCGACATCGTGGTGTTCAGCACGCTGCTGCACGCCTTCCAGCACGTGCTGGAGCCCGCGCTGCGCGCCTCGCTGCCCAACCTCACGCGCTGGTGGCGCACGCTCGCCGCGCAGCCGCCCGTCGCCGCCGTGCTGCCCGCCGCGCCGCTCTGCGACCACGCGCCGCACTACGACCCCAAGAAGTTCCAGGACCTCGCGCACCCCAAGAAGGTACGCCGCGCATTCCGCTTGCATCTCTTCACGCTCACGCGCGCGAGTCACACTACACTTAACGCTTGATGTGTTGCGACAGGAAAGCAAGAAAGAAAAGAAGACCGAAAAGAAGGAACAGCCTAAAAAGAAGGAGCAGGCCGCCGAGCCCGCGCCCGCGGACTTCGATGACCTCGAGGAGAAACCCAAAGAGTCTAAGGACCCTTTTGACTCCATGCCTAAAGGGTATGTCACATGTGTACACACATTTATAAAATATCTGTCCACTAGATAACTTATTCTCCACACAAATACTCATATTGACAGCCTCCGTGGCGCAGTTAGTTAGACGCCGCCTGTGAAACGTGAGGCCGCGGGTTCGATCCCCGCACCGAAACAAATATTTGCGTGATCCACAGGTATTTGTTTCGGGTCTGGATGTTTGTGAGACCGAAAAGTCTCTCGTAGTTTCTGATACCCACGACACAAGACTCAATCTTAGTGTGGGGTCAGGACTATGTATGTGACTGTTGGGTGTATTTATTATTTATTTATATTTATTCATTTTGAACATTAATTATGGTATGCAATGTTTTTCTGAACCAGATACAAATACTGTAGTAAGAATTAAAACACTAAACAGTTTACATTATTTATGGTTTCTCTGCACAGCAAGCTGGGTCATTTGAGTTTTTGTTAATTATAAGTAATTATTAGTGTAAGCTTAGTTGTTTGATATCCACACATAGATACTTTTTAGTGGGTGTCCATTAGTAAACTTATCATATGGAATGTTCAAGAATATTTTATTTTAATTTTCAGCACATTCAATATGGATGACTTCAAACGATGCTATTCAAATGAGGACGAGGCGAAGTCTATTCCATACTTCTGGGAGAAGTTTGACCCTGAGAACTACTCCATCTGGTTTGCGGAGTACAAATACCCAGAGGAGCTGGCTAAAGTGTTCATGAGCTGCAACCTTATTACTGGTCAGTTGTACTCACTAGAACAGCTGTTATTAAAACATTAAATTCATTAGAATCATAATATTGTCAATTGTCACCCTCTAAAGAACCATGAAGAAAAAGCCACAGGTTTGATCCCTGCATTGTGAGAAATATTTGTTTTTCAGGTTCTGAACATTTTAAGACCAAAACATCTTGGTTTTTCTGATATCCAGAACAAAAAAATATCCTGAGGTAGGGTCAGAAGAGTGGGGTGCATTTATATATTTTACTGACTGACTGCCTCAGGTGCGCTAGTTGTAATACGGGACAAGTACAAAACTAAGGGTCTTGGGTTTGAATCCCAGGTTGGGCAAAGTGACATTGGATTTTTCTATTCTTTATCAGCCCAGAGTCAGGAAATGCCCAATATGGTAATAGGCTTGCCTCCTATCACATCATGGGATGGAAAACACAAGGCGACACATGGGTTTCATGGTAGCACCTCTGCCTACTGATTGTGGGAAAAAGGCTTGAGTTTATGTATGTATGTATTTATTTTATACGTTGACCTCAAAGCCTTGTTAGTTTCAAGCTGTTTTGACTAGTAATGCTTGAGTGAGAAGAGGTAGTGGAAGTGAAATATTGTTTGTGTTGCAGGCATGTTCCAGAGATTGGACAAGATGCGCAAACAGGCGTTTGCGTCAGTATGTCTGTTTGGAGAGGACAATAACTCCACAATCTCGGGGGTGTGGGTGTGGCGCGGCCAGGACCTCGCCTTCCCGCTCTCCTCCGACTGGCAGGTAACACACGTCGTAGCATCATACCGACTAACTCACTCTTCTTTACATATTACTATTATACTAGTATGTTCTTACCACCCTCTTGCATTCCAATATTGGAATTTTAATAGACAGTGTAAAGTTTAACATGTTTACTGCAGCGTACAAACATGTCAGTGTGCAATGCGACTGTCACGCCAGCGGTGGTCATTGACCATAATACGCCCGAGTCGCTTCCCAGAATACTTAATATTTTGTCTCTGCAGTAAAAACTAACTCATTCATTGTAGTGGCGGGTTATTATGTTACACTGGTGTACAGTGTTTAACAGAGGATCTGAGGTTCCTAAAGTTTTTGTCCTGTGGAGTGGAGACCCCTCGCCGTATCTTTTGGTTTCGGCTAGACCCTTTGCAATCTTATTATTGAATGTTTGCAAATTCTTCTACTTTTCTAAGTGTTACTTGCTTTTAAATAAATCTCTACAATGGTGAAACCCCAGTCATACTTTTCTAACACGACCTGTTTCGGGTTGTGGTTGAGTGGCGGCGGTGGATGCATGTGAAGTGCGTTGCAGGTGGACTACGAGTCGTACGAGTGGAAGAAGCTGGACCCGGCCAGCGAGGAGACCAAGAAGCTGGTGGCCGACTACTTCTCGTGGAGCGGCACCGACAAGGACGGCCGCAAGTTCAACCAGGGCAAGATCTTCAAGTGAACGTGCTCGCGCTTTTTTTATAAAATTCGCATTTATTTGTGACGCTCTGATCCGAGCATCGGTATCTTATTTCTACGAAAGCCAACGTGTATATTAAATTAAAACATTTTATTTATTTGTTGGTTTCATTAACTTTGACAACGTGCATTAAAGGCCGTTTGTAATGTAAGAACAATAATAAATACACCCGACAGAATACGGACTCTTATTACCTGGGTGAGATACAAAAGTTTAGTGTGGTGGGTATTGGAAGCTTCGAGATACTTTTTGGTCTTACAGACGTCAGCGTGCTACCATCGCTGTTTTTAGTCACGTGATAATGGGTAAAGAATAAAACAATTTAACATATTTTTATTTAATTTATGACGAACAATTAAGTTCTCAAAATATATAATAGGTTTTAAAATACTGTCTTTAATTTGTAAACCCTTACGTACCATTGAGTGTTTAAAAATAAACAGGTCTATATCATTATTTTAGGAAAACTATGTATTTGTCACCATAATATGATGATAAGTAAAAAATTACAAAAATAAAGACGTCGATTTTTTTTTGCGAAATTTTTACTTGCATTTTGTCTGAACTCTGAAGTCACTAATACTACCACCTGGCTTAGTTTTGGGTCGCAGTCTATATATAACCTGTATAAAATGGGTGAAAACATAATGATTACGACGTAAAAGTTGAATTTTTCCTAACGTTACCTCTTTCCTTTAATTTGCCGGAGGTCATTTCTTCCTACAATTTGAACCTTATTAACAACATTGTCGAATGGTGTAATAATACAGCAATGTGTTTTTTTTTTTCAAAATCGTATTTCCTTTGTTAGGAATATTGATTTTTCACATTCTAAGTACACACGTTTTAGTGTGGTTTTAGTTTCATCCAAATCGGGCTCGTGAGTTCTTTCAGTGTTTTTCACTATTCCTTATAGTTTTGGATTAGGCCATCCACGCCCACTTGAAAAATTATTCTTGCTTAAGATGATATCTTCCATCCTTAGACTTCATAAATGTCTAGAGGCAGCGCTCGAACTTCAAAAATAGTGGTGGCCGCCGGGCCACCTTCTGCCCTCCTATTGGCTGAAAATTGACTAGTTAGAATACGCACGAATTATTAGAAAAATAAAAATATTTATGGTTTAGCGCTAGGAATCGAATTCCACTAAAACTAGTTTTGAGCGGATAATAACTAAGTGTACCTACTTTTGGTTATCATCGGAATTTATAGCAATTTGTTTTGGAATAATTTGCCCAATTTTCAATAATATAGTAGTGCTACAAACATAACGAACAAAAAAAAACACGTTTTTGAAGAGGCAAATGTATGACAGCGCTCCTTCTAGACAATAAACACTCAGCATCCGCCACGGAATATATTCAATAGCTTCTATCAACCAGCATAGCACGAATGTTCCATTGGTTGAAAAATATTTCTATTTTTCATAACTACTTTCTTCACATCAGGTAGGTACTATGTACATACATAGGTATCTACTATAAAAAACCTGGTTTTGGCTCAAATCTTTAGTGAAAATGATAATATCTAGGAAACATTTTAGGATTGTGGATCTCAAAGGATTCGAGAAGAGGTTGCCTTTTAAATTAAGTGGAGTGGAAGGCGACAAGATGCATTGATTTTATATACATAGAGATTACAAATTCATGGTGTAGTAAGAAATGAAACAAGCAGTCGAAAGCAAAAATTCATATTTTCAAGTTTCAGACTTTTGCCTAAACTGACAGAATTATTATTTTAACATCATTTACATACATTTCTTACACGTTATTGCATAAAATAAACTCTAAACATTACAAGAAGAATAAGAGAATTGCTAACGTAAACATTGCGAACAAGAAACTAAGAGCGCGGTCGCAGACGCGCAGCTACAGTGGCCATCGCGCACGCAGTACCACACCACACAGCACGCACACGCAGCGGTTTCTACAACCTGCCATATTCCTCTCCCAAACTCTCAACCCAACTAGTTATCTAGGTATCACAAGCTCATGCCCTACCGGGATCAACAAATACCTATGGCATTGTCACCGGCTTTATAATTTTGTTACAACAAACAATAACACATATTGTGATACTCAATTTTATAACCCATTTATATTCCTGGCCCCAAAAGCCATCGGAAAATTTAAAACATTCAACCTGCACTCTCGCGAGTAATCCAAAGCACCGCCCGCTTTGCATTCCTGAACGGCTAAGCAGAACCATAAACTATTGCCTACGCTGTGCATTCGTGCACCACCGTTTATATATTTCGATGATAATTATATAAAAAAGTAGAGCGTAGACGATTTGAAATGATTAATATTTAAAAGAACACATAAGTAGGTTTTATGGCCAAACGACGAAAATAACCTACTCAATCGGTAAATGTTAAATACTAGGTATTTGAAAGTTATAGGTGCCTACCTAATTGATGTTTTGTGGACATTCCTACTTATATCCTGTATTTACATAAAAATACAGAAAATAGTGTTCTTATTTAAAATAATAAAATATTGTTCATAAATAACTCCAAAAGTTGATTTGTCCATATTATACCTACCTAGGAATGCAGAACTGTTAGTGCGCAAGTTTCGTTTATACCATGTTGGATTTTAAGTTTTGTGCATAAAGCAAAGATGCGAGCATAATGTTGACATTCTCGCGCATACTTCCGTTGTTATACAAACATTAGCAGGGCCCACAGCATCAGCTTACACATTTTATTAAAAATATTTAGTGTATGCTTACAAGATTCTGTTTGTGTGCTATTATAACTACGAAGTCCGCAATTATTGC
Source organism: Deilephila porcellus (assembly GCA_905220455.2). Classification (NCBI taxonomy): domain Eukaryota; kingdom Metazoa; phylum Arthropoda; class Insecta; order Lepidoptera; family Sphingidae; genus Deilephila; species Deilephila porcellus. Next base: position 115,615 of record LR999984.1, on the reverse strand, counting down.
TAGCTTATGGAGCATCTCGCTCGGCACCAGGGCTCCCACCAGAGGCGCAGGACACGAGTGCGAGTGAACTGTTACTATGCGCTCACTGATAAAGCTCGTCAATGTGCGAACACATAATAGAACAGCGACGTCACACATATAAAGTAGATAATATAATCAATGAACACAACTTCCTTATGGCTAATTGCAGTTAAACTGTTCGATCTTATGGCTCAGAAGTGAATCGCGACGTGCGCACCAGCGAGTCCCTTTCAGTCGTTGCAAAGTGCCAACACAACACGAGTCGGCCTCCACAAGCGACACGCGCGAAGAGACCGCGCGGACGCCTCGACCCGCGCTCCGCAGACTCCACAGCTGAACTTCAAAAAGGCTTAGTCGACAGCGGCCAACCGGAGATATACAAACGACTATACGAATATCATAAACCTAATGAACGGGGTAAATTTACATCTCAAAAGTGATAACATCTCTCTCGAGTCAATAGAGAATATAATTTATAAAAGATTAAAGTGGTTCGGTGTCGTGGTGACACCCAGTCAGGAAGAAACGGCAAGTAAAGTTTCTAATTGTGTAGGGTCTGGCGTCTCTCTGTAGAGAAGTGCGTCAGTTCCCGCGTGCGCGTGTCGGCACGCTCCACGCCGCGGCGCCGCGCGGGGCGGCGACGAGGTGGTCGGTGGTGTTAGTGGAAGGCGTGGTGCAGCTGGTCGGGCAGCGCCTCGCCGTGGAAGGGCGCCGCCAGCTGCAGCTCGTGCAGGCTCAGCGCCGCCGCCTCCGCTTCGTCCGCCTCCGCCGCCCCCGACTCGCTGCAACATACGAGTGCAAATACTTCCAACACCATCTACCTCATAGCAATTCAACTGAAAAATCTACTTTAATGTAAAGGAAGACTAATGAATCAATGCCGGTGGCATTAAATGGCAATAAAAAATTATATGACCAGCCCGACAGCTCTGGCAGTAAATACTATCACTGAACATTTGGCATGGGTATGTTATTGCATCGAAACTATTATACTTTGGGAGTCATCAGCTCTTAGTAACGCTCTATGAGACTTAACTCTTAACTTGGAAATAAGGGAAAATAAGAAAATAAATATTATTTTGATAAATTTTAGTTAGGGTAGGACAGCATAGAAAAAATAAAATATAGTCTGTATATTATGTAAATATAGTCTGCCGAATTTCCAAAAAGATGTTGATTCATGTATAATATGAGTGAGAGTATTGTGAGGAGCAGTGGTATGACCTGTCGTGCGTGGCGGGGCGCGTGTGTGCGTGGCACTCGCAACGGCAGTGCTCGGGCTCCACGTAGCTGAACACGACGCCGCCGCCCGGCGCCGCGCCTGCCGTGCTGCTGGCACCCCCCGCGCCACCCGCACTCCCCGCGCCGCCCGCGCCGCCCGCGCCGCTCGGCAGTGTCTGGATGCGTTTGGGTTGCTTGCGTCTCTCGGGTACTTCCTCAAAGTCGATCCACTCTTTCGGGCGCGACTCTGCGCCTGTCCACAACCCACACGCACACGATAAGAGGCACGTTACAAAATTAATTGTTTTCTAAAATTTCCGAATCCTACCTTTATTATTAAAACGATTGAGAGTTTAAGGTTTTGTTGTCCGCTTTTGTATACATAAATGAAAAGAAGATTTGCGTCTCGGGATGTGAACAGTAGAGCAGGTGAATAATTGTGAAAGATTATTTGGAAACCAGCATGAGAATAGTGAAACAGTGAAGTTAAATACCGGGTATATCAAGACTGCGGCCGAAAGCTAAACCAGGTGGTAGTTTAAGTTGTTACAGACTCAAGCCAAGCCAAGGATTTTTTTGCAACGTTTTCAATATCGTCATGTTTGTTTGGTAAATACCTAGTTTTTGTGAAAATAATGATTTAAACCCTTGCGTTCCACTGCGTCTTTAAAAATAAAAAACGGTGTACATTACCTACTACTTTAGGAAAACTATGTATTCAGTAGCCCAAAAAGGCCATTACTAAAAAAACAAAATTTCTTTTTTGCTTAATTTTTAGTTGTATTGTGTCTGAAGTGACTAATACTACCACCTGGCTTCGTTTTCGGTCGCAGTCTGGGTATACGCTGTATGTTCGTAAAGAAAACTAACTATAACAATTGCACATATGTATATAAAAAGTGTAAAGGCTAAAAAGACACAATTCGGTAGTTTTCTTGAGAAAACAAAGGAATGTGATATCATTTCTGCATCACCCTAGGTTCGGCTGGTAGAGAATGCCTCAGGCATTAGTTCCACCTGTACATAATTTATATAAAGTGTACATAAGTAAAGGCTGATACAGTACAGTACATTGAAAAAGCTGTTACCGTCACCTCCACTGCGGGTCCTCGGGCGCGAGGCTCGCGACGTCGGCGCGGTGGAGGCGGGGCGGGGGCGCCGCGGCAGCCGGATGCGCAGCTTATCGGCGGCGGGCGGGGGCGTCGGCGGAGGCGCGGCGGGAGCGCGCGGGCGGGGCGCGGGGGGCGGCGCGGCGCGCGGCCGCTCCACCGCCGACACGCGCACGCCGCCGCGCTCGCGCACCGGCACCATGGGCAGCGCCACCGGCCGCTCCATCGGCAACGTGGTGGGCACGTATGGCAGCTCTTCCTCGAAGGACTCTTGCACTACCAGTCCGCGCCGCTCTACTTCGCTGCCGTCGCGCGGCGCCGCCGCCTCCGAACTCGGCTCCGACTCGGACGAGTCGCGCGGTGCATCCGGCGCATCGCCCGCGCCGCCGCACACCGCGTCCTCGGTGTCGGCACTGCCGCCGGCTCTCGTCGAAGTCGGGGTCTCCTCGCCGTCGCCGAAAGCGGGAAACGAGGCGGAAATCTCGCTCGTCACGCTCGGAGTCTTAGTGATGCTGAATTGCGTGCTGAAAACTTGCTCGCGGCTGCCGACGTGCGTGGTGAAAATCATTCGCTCCTTTCTCCTCCTACGATCGTCTCCGACGGCGGGCGGCACGTCGACGGACTCGCAAAAAGCTTCGGTGGGAGTTTGAACAACGCGTTCCCGAACGGGGCTCGCTTCGGCGCCGTCCGCTTCGTCGCGCCCCTCCGTCGGGGGCGTAGGGTCCGGTTTGGCTTCGACACGACTGACGGTCGGTTCTGCATCGTCCATCGTCGTATTTGGAAATTCTACATCGGCGACTTTCTCCGTGGGAGAACGAAGAGGAATGATGATACTGCCGTCGGGCAGTACTGTGCGTTGAATGGGTTTGGCAGGGGCACGTGCGGAGGGGTCGGGCGCGGCGCGAGGCGCGGGCGCGGAGGCGGGCCGCGGGTGCAGCTCGCGCGGCTCCGCGGGCTCGCAGGGCACGCGCTCGCCGTCGGACACACGACGCGCACCTTCCGGGGCGGTCGCTTCATCGGGAGGCGTGTGGAGAGGAATGTGTATTATGCCGTCTCTAGTTTCCTCATAATATTTGAGTTTCTCGCCGGGGCGCGCGCGCTCAACGGGCGCGGGGGGCGCCAGGGTCCGCTGCGGCTGCACCACGGGCGAGCCTTCGCGCGAGCTTGGCGAGGGTGAGGTGGCGCTCCGCCGCGGCGTCCGGAACAGCGACAGCACCGAGCCGCGGATCTTGTTGGCAGAAGTGGGGGTCGCGGATCGATCGCGGCTCTTGCTACGCGAGCGACCCTCTGTGAGACTGCGCTTACGCCGAAGCGCGTCGGACGGTGAATCCGGAGACGCAATCGTCTCCCGGGATTTGAACAGCGAGCAGAATGAAGATTTCCGCGAGACGGGCGCTCCGACGGGCGACGGCGTGCGGCTGTCGCGCGTGGCGCGGCGCCGCTGCTGCGTGGGGCTGGCCGGCGGCCGCCCCAGCAGCTCCGTGGGCCTGCAAGCCCGCACCGCCACCTCCGGCTCTAGTGGCGTGGGCTCCTGCGCCGACCGCGCCCGGTCCCTATCTACTGGCGAGCTAGATTTCGCTTCCTCCTCTTCGTCATATTCTTCGTCGGGTTTGAGCTTGATGCGGATGACGTTCTTAGTTCGGTTGCCACTCTTATACACCTCGGGTTCCGAGGGCTCGCGTCGCAATCTCGGCCTCGCGCGACGTTCCTCGGCCTTCGCCCTGTTGTCTGTCTCTTTGCGAATTTTCTCCGGTTCGGTCGTAGTGGATTCCAAAGAGACGGGGGTGGGAGGCGGTTTGGGCGCGGGTTGCGTGTGTGTGACGACGGGCGCCGCAGGGGTGGCGCACGCGGGAGGCGCCGCGCGGACGCTTCCGCTTTCGACCGTGGCCTCGGTGCGCACCTCGCGGCGGTCCCGCGCGTCCACCGCGACGGGCGGCGGCGGGTCGCTCAGCTTGGCCATCTCGAGCAGGCGCTCCTCGACTGCCGACGCGCAGATCTCCGGATCGGTCTCGATCGGCCGCGGTCCGCAAAACGAAGTTTCCAACAGCATCCTGTGCGGCGACGGAGAGCGCGACACCCCCGACACCACTGACAGGCGCGAGGTGCGGCTCAGGCCCGACAGCGCCGAGTGCGCCGAGCACTGCGAGCCCACGCTGGACAGGCGGCTCGTGCGCCCCGACACGGCCAGCAGCGCCGCCTCCGAGCCCTGGCTGTCCTTCCGCGAGTGGCGGCGTTCAGCGGCGGGGGGCGGCGGCGCGCGCGGCTCGCCCGGCGCCCCCTCCAGGAAGGCGAGCTCCTCAGTGGAGGAGCGCAGGTCGAGCGCGCCGTCCTCTCGGAAGCCGAGCTCAAGGCGCGCGCGCGCGTCTTCGCCGCTGCCGCCGCCCGCGAACAGCGCCAGCTCCGGCGAGCTATCGCGCGAGTCCTGGTGCGAGGAGCTGGAGGCGCGAGAGATATCGATGCGCGGCGCAGCCGGCGTGTGCAGCCCGCCCGCCGCCGGCGTGGAGTGCGAGCGCGCGCGCTGCTCGGGCGGCGCGAGGCTGTCACCGCGCGCGCCCGCTGCGCAGCTACGATCTTCGCGGATCTCCGGCAATCGAAACGCTTGCTTCGTTTCTGGACTCGACTGCGGATCAGAATCGTTACCTACAGCGTGACGAAATTTAACGAAAATCTCATAAATATTTAAGAGAGCGAACCGGCGTGGAGTGTCGAATTGCAAAGCGTGCATATTGCTCGAAATCGGAAACGACAGTGAGCTAATGAAGAAAGAAGTGCAAGTGAGTAATTAGATATAGAAAGAAAAAGATACATACGGGCTGCCTCACCTCGTCAGACACGTCGTGGTCGAAGGAGGCGATGGGTGCGGGCCCGCGGCGCGGCTGGCGCTCGGAGGCGCCGCTGGCCGCCATGGGCCGGCGGCTGTGCTGGCGCCGCTACTGCCGCCGCATGCCGCCGCGCTCCGCCCGCGGGCTCTCTGCACACACCACGCACTCACTACTCACTAGTCACTACCACCACACCACGTCACCACTACGCCGCCACCATCGCTCAACTTTCTCACTGCCATATTCGCACGGAGCGTACAGAATGCAGATCGGTTCTTAAATAGTGTTAAACTAATTTAAATCATCATTGTCTGTGTAAAATTATTATTAAATTAATAACAAATAAATATTTACCCAGTCACAAAAACACACTATTCTGCGAAAAGATTTGCTGCGAGATCCACTTATAGCGATTAATTAAGGATGAATTACACCAACAAGTGGGAAGTATTAGTGCAGGCTTTGGGCCAGTGTAGTTCCCGTCCCGGCGCGACCTCCTACGGTACAGTACAGGACCCCCCTTACAGTACGTGTAGGGATACGTACTGTATGTACCTGGTGCGCCGCGTGCGACCCCAAGTGACACTGTCTCACGCGGGGGCAATAATCCCAAGCAGAGCAGACGCATGGACACGACACTACTGCACTAGGCGCGGGTGGCGGCGAGCGCGGGACGGGCGCCCAGCAGTGGGCACGGCGCGACGACGTGCAGGGCCACGCCACAGCAGGGCGGCGCCGACGTACCTGGTGCCGAGCAGATCATCGCGCGCGGCGCCGCGTCGTGTCGGCGCCCATCGACGCGCGGCGGCACACCGCGGCGAGCATGCGCGGCCTCGCGCCTGCGCGCCTCGCTCGCGCCCTAATTTACTGCCGCCCTATAAACCAGTGTTTGGAAGTAACGGATGACAGGGCGCGGTGAACCCGTAGGCGCGAGCACGCGAGGCACGCGAGGCCGCCGGAGCTGAGGGCCACTACGAGCTGATGTCAGTCGGAGGAACAGGTGCCTGGAGCGGGCGGCGCGGCGGCGAGACGCGAGGCGCTGCCGTGCCATGCTCCGCCGCCCCGCCGCCGCGCCCCGCACCCGCGCGCGATCGATTCCGCGCTCACATGCAATGTGAATTGCACCGATGACGACCCCACACTTCACCACTATCTATAATATGTCGAGTTCACTTTCGTCGCGGTGTTTCGTCACGGAGCTCCCGTGGTTTTAAATGAATTAAAAACTAATATTTATCTCACATTAACCTACGTCTATTGTCGACGTCTGTTTTGTTTACAATTTTAGACATTTTCTATGCAAGTTTTTGCCTATACCTAATGTTATACATGTGAGAATGGTATATAGGCAATAACCTATAGGTACTCAGATATTTATTTTTTTCATATTTCGTATAGGCAAGTAGCTTCAATTAGTAAAAAACAGCATAGAAATAGAGGTCGTACTTATTATAATAACATTCTCGTTGCAAAATATCCCTAGATGCAGGCGGCCTGGAGCTCTTCAACAGGTCTCGTTGGAAATCCTTTGGAGGAGGCCTTTATCCGGACGTAGGCTTCCTATCCTTCCTAGGCTAAAAGAAATAAATCAGAATACGAAGGTAAATACCGGAGATGTGATAAGGTTTTTACTTGATAAAAATAGCGATTACAAATCACAATATTAATACATAATGTGAGCGCTTTTCACTGCAGACAACGTCTAATTAAGGTGGGTGCCTGCGTTTTCTCTAAGTTGAGGGATTTTTGCTAGTAATGAGTAATGCATTTCGCCCGACGATATCCAGTGCTTCCCATAGAATTTCATAGAATTACAGCGCGACTGTAAAATCTACAAGCCGGAAGGCATCGATATCAATGTTACCTGCTTGCGGTGTATGCACCACACATGAATCAGTTTGCTTCGTGACAGTGACAGTGCAGTACACCTTATCGCATACGTTTAAAAGTAATAAATGAATGTTTCGCCGTCAAACCGAAAGCAAATCGTCTGAAGTTACAATATTTTAATAAAATACCAGGTAAGTGATGTAATATTGCAGTGTGCTTTTAAAATACGGGGGCACTTTATTTCTTTGACGTGTCTCGTCTATCGGTAGAATATAAGTCAATGCCGGAAGGTCAGTGACTTCAGTTTAGTATTTTTGACCTCCTCCAAGATACCAGAACGGAATTATTTACCGCCTCCCTCAATTGTCATCGTAAACAAGGGCCTCGCATACCGGTGTGTTGATTGTCCAGAATTGCTGGGTATGATTGGACTACGCACACATACTGTCTCGCTCATGAAACCAAATCTACATGCTCCATTTACTAATTCTGTATACCGACAAAAAACTTACCTTCTGCGAGCCCAACGATCATTTAATGCTATCTACTGGGATGTTGATATTGAGCTTTTTACTACCAATAGTAAAAAAATTAAGAAATATATGTGCTATATTTACTTTGGCGCACGTACCTAACAAGCAATAAATCTGTACTCTGTTAATATGTTATAGTTATAGTTTACCTACTTCTTTTTTTATAAACATATTATACAGGATATTATATCAAGACTGCTACCGAAAACGAAGCCAGGTGGTAGTATAAGTGACAAAGTAACTAAAACTGTTGCAAAAATATCGTCAATTTTTTTTGTATTTTTTACTTTTCGCCGTATTGGGGTGATAAATACATAGTTTTCTTAAAATAATGATTTACACCTTTTTAGTTTTAAAGACGCAATGGTACGTAAGGGTTTAAATTCCTTTTTTCGCAATATAGGTATTTAGCACCCAAAACGTGGCAGTGACAGCCTTCATGGCGCAGTTGGTTAGACGCCGGCTGTGAAACGAGAGGCCGCGGGTTCAACCCCCACACCGAAACAAATATTTGTGTGATCCACAGGTATTTGTTTCGGGTCTGGGTGTTTGTGAGAACGAAAAGTCTCTCGTAGTTCCTGATGCCCACGACACAAGACTCGATCTTAGTGTGGGGTTAGGACTATGTATGTGACTGCTGGGTGTATTTATTTATCTATCTATCTTACATACATACATACGTAAACTCACGTCTTTTATCCCAGAAGGGGTAGGCAGAGGCGCCACCAGGACACCCACTTTTCGCCTTGTATGTTCCGTCCCATGATGTGATAGGGGGCGAGCCTGTCGCCATATCGGGCACAAATTCCTGACTCCGGGCTGATAATTAATAGAAAACTAAACTAATTTTGACACCCCTAAGCGCCAAGGGTGGTTCACCCCAATTTTTTTTTTATTTTTTTGACATTTTTCTTGGTTATTTTTTTATGATTTAGCATTAAAAAATACATACAGCCCTAAATTTTCAACCCTCTACGATCAACCCCTATGTTTTAATAGCATTATATAAAAATGTTATGTTGGTTTGTGTACGCTTCAAAAACTCGAGAACGGCTGGACCGATTTGGCTAATTGATTGGTTTAAAAGGTGAATTTGGTCCACAGTAAAATGTTCTTTTTACTTAATTTTTGAAGTGAATCTTATTCATACAAAATGTTCATAGGTTTCGCAACTGTCAAACATTTAATGTTCACCCCGTCGATACAGTAAACTCTTCCCTCTAATTAATGTACGTATTTAAATAAAGGTATCGAATCGGCAAAATATATCCACAATATTTGAATAATGGCGTATTTTAGATTTTAATTAATGTCACTAATGAAAAAGGATTGACATTTAAATTAGTTGTCAAATATTTATGCGAGAGTTCAGAAATTTATTTTGTGTAAACTAAACTTCTTTTTAAGATCGAAAACCACTTTTATCACAATTTTTTACAGTGTCCTATCCATCACCACCATTATACGAGTATCATTTAAAATCACATAATATCATAATCTTCGAACCTACTGAATCGATTTTAAACTTATTTTCACGAGAGATAGGAGAATATAAGGGTTGTGAGAGCCATAACAAGTTATAATCTCATTCCTTTATTCACTGTATATCCACAGGTATTGCAAAATTAATCTTATATGACATGTAGCTATTCTTTGTTTTGTTTCTCATTTCTCAACCATTCAATCGCAATGTGCCACAGCGAAGCGTGGCAGGGTACAGCTAGTTTATTTATAAAAATGATATTATTTAAAAAATTGCCAAACAAAATCTGTCGCTTTTTTTGTAAATTGTTTAGTTGCATTGTATTTGTAACCACTAAAACTACCACCTGGCTTCGTTTTCGGTCGCAGTCTTGATATACCTACCCTGTATATATGTATACCTACCTATATACAGTTCATATGAGTGGAAACTTGTAATTGACCTTTTCTTTGATTCATATTTTTATTATTATCATGTTTTATGCTAGTTGTAAGTTTTCCTTAACAAATAAAATAAAAATTCCACTGCGCTCGCCATTCTGGCACTTTAAACGTTGGCTAAGATGTTAAGTCTCATTATGTTCAGTAGTTACTCTGGCAACAAGGTCCTTCAAACCGGAACACAACAGTGCATTTAAAATGCTGTGCAATAGGGTTGGGCACGAGGGCGCGACCAGGATGACGTCAATAAAAAACCACACACGTTCATAACTTTATTGAAAACAAAAATAGGGTCCATCGTGTAGGTACATGGGTTCAAGCATTGATTACTTCAACAGCGTTATTGTACTCGAATGTTCTGCATCTAAAGTAGACAGTACACAGGAAACATCGGCGGCGCTGCCGACACTGCCGACACCCACTAACAGTAACTGGTACCTCGCCTCTTAGTACAAAGTGAAACATTGCATCTACTATATCAAATTTAAACACGTTATAATTTATATTTTGATATATCTGACTTATTGCATTTTTATATATTTAACATTTACTACACAATCTCTATATAATATGTATGTTTACTTGCACAACGCAAAACAGTACCTATGCTCTTCTTCTATGAACATAGCTGACGCCTCGCCGACGCGAACGCGACGCCCCGGCGCGGCGCGGCGATGTGCCGGCGACACCTGCGCGGCGCGGCGGCGCATCTCACTCGCTTTGTGCTCAATAACATATCAATATTCAATAGTAGGTACTTACATTTGGTTACAATCATAAAACACACGACATATTATTTTATCGTAGGTATACTATGTATGAATAACCTTTATTGCTTAAATCTCTAATATACATTTCAACAACTAACTGAGAATTATATCACATTTGCGGGGATCAACAAGCGGGGGAATGCAGCGCGGCGCGTCTCGTCGCGGCGCGGCGTGCGCGGCGCGCGCTCACTCCGAGTCGGAATCGGAGGAGGGGGGCTGCGGCGCGGGTGCGGGCGCGGGCGGGGGCGCGGGCTCGGCGCGTGCGTCCACGCTGGCGGCCAGCGCGTACGCGGGCGCCGCCTGCCCCGTGGTGCGCTCGATGCCTACCCTGCAAGTGAGGCGCGGTGAGTGCGTGTGTGTGTGTGTGCCGGCTCGGCGGTCGGGACTCGATACTCACGTGTACTCGTGGCGCGCCAGGTAGCGCACGTACTTCTCGGGCGGGTCGCCGTCGTGTTCCTGCAGCGACACAGAGCGCACGGTCATGTGGCTGACCTGCGTGGCCGGCATCGTGAACTCCACGTAGGCGTGGCGCGCCAGCTCCTCCGGGATCTGGTCGTACGAGGTGAGCGCCATGCGGCACACCAGGTTGTGCGTGGTGTAGGCTCCTGCAATGCAAACGCGCGCACGTCAGCTCCGAGGGCCCGAGCGGTTACCGTCAACTGTTCCTACTGTGCTGCACTCACCCTGTCCTTCTTTCGGCAGGCGAGGCATCCGCCACACGATGGCGCGGTGTTGGTGCTCGTACTTGGCTTGACCCGACGTCACCTCGATCAGCGACTCTTGGAGAGTCTCCACTGTTCCCAGAAATCTTTCGATGCCTTTAATCTTGCCAGTGCGCCTGAAATGAGCCAAAGGTTGCTTATAGATTATACAACATTACCGCCTTCATCTGATAAACTTTGTATGCCAAGTTGTAAATAAATAAATATACCCAACAGTGACACACATAGTCCTGACCCCACACTAAGATCGAGTTTGGTGTCGTGGGTATTCTGATACCTGGTATTCTGGTAGTATCTGTACTACGAGAGACTTTTCTGTGACAACATTCAGACCCGACACAAATACTTGTGGTTCACACAAACATTCGTGTCGGTGCGGGGATTGAATTCGCGGCGTCTTGTTTAACTTGTCTAACCAACTGCGCCATGAAGGCTTTCAAAATAGCACTTAATTTACGTCTCAATGTAAATTGAAATACAATGGTTGTGTTGCTTAGCTGATGCTACACATCTGCGATCCATCACAGTAAATACCTGTAATGTAGCACCTATCTATATGTTTGTATAATGATAACGTAATGATAATAATGATACACAGGGGGGAGCCTCACCTGTGTGCGGACTTGACGGATCCGTATCTGAAGTGCTTCTCGACGCGGAACAAGTAGATCCAGCACTCCGGGATGGGGAAGCGGATGGCGACATCCTCGCACGGCACCTGGCCCAGCTTGCGCGACGCGAACCCCGGCACCAGCACGTCGGCGCGCAGCTCCACCTGCACACACACACACGCACACGTACAGTACACGCACTCGACACACTGCCCGGCGCAGCCACGGAGGAGCTAAGTATTACCAAATTACCTTGTTGCCGGTGACGCACCACACCGCTTTCAGTTGCAGCGGCAGCTCTCGGTTCTTGGGCGGGCGCACACGGAACCTCATCAGCTCGATGTAACATGCGTCCGGCGGCTTGAACCTGACGCCCACAATACAATGTTAACTGCAGTATATGTACATTAATGATTATTACACCTATACATTACATGTATATAAATAATAGTATCTAGTTTGAATAACTAAACACATGCTTTAGTTTCATTGCTTTATTGCTGTAAGTACTCCGCGCTTGTTAACAATAAATTGAATGTAGTTGACTCAATTTTCTAATCCCAAATGCATTAACAATAATTACTTTAGTCAGCCTCCGTGGCGTTAGACGCCGGCTGTGAAACGTGATGCCGCGGGTTGGATCCCGCAATGAGACAAATATTTGTGTGATCCACAGGTACTTGTTTCGGGTCTGGATGTTTGTGAGACCGAAAAGTCTCTCGTATACCCACGACACAAGACTCGATCCTAGTGTGGGTTAGCACTATACAGGGTGAATTTTTCAAGTGGGCGTGGATGGCCAAAACCGAAACTATTAGGAATAGCGAAACATAATGAAAGGAGTCACGAGCCCGATTTTGATGAAAACTAAAATTGCATACTTGGATTTTTGATAAATTAATATTCCTAGCGAGGAATCGAACCCGATGATTTTGAAAAAAATAACACATTTTTTTTTTTTTTTTTTTTATATTATGATGTACTCTGGCGTAATACATCATTTAAATAACGATCTAGTCTTATGACTAATAAGTTATATTAATCTAACGGCTAACCTAAACTTTTAAAGAGACTTATGTCTAAGAATATGTCCATTAACATTTTTCTTATTGTCTCTATTAAGGGGAAGACACAATGTTCGCGTGTTCTGTTTCACTAGCACTCACTGCACTATGTTACACTAACTGTTCATCACTAACTCGAAAGGTTTTGTCCTTTTAAGTCGTCTCACTAAGTCCGTGTTGTCGAGGAGCTGGATCGCCTCGACGTTCACATGTTGATGAAGTCTATGTTCATGAGCTTCGGCATACTTTTTCACTATATTTCTAACGAAGTCCACTTTGAGGTCCCGATGAAGATCTTCATTTCTTACGTACCATGGGGCGTTTGCTATACCCCTCAGTACTTTGTTTTGGAATCGCTGAATTATTAGTAAATTACTTGGTTTGGTACATCCCCACAGCTGTATACCATAAGTCCATACTGGCATCAGGACTTGTTTGTACAAAAGTACTTTGTTGTGTATTGACAACGAGGAATATTTGCCAAGTAACCAATACATGTTCCTATAGCGAATTTCCAGCTCGTCTCGTTTCTTTTTGACGTGTGCCTTCCAGCGAAGCTTTGCGTCCAGAGTCATGCCTAGGTATTTCGCCGTATTTTCATATGGTATGGTTATACCGTTTATGAACACAGGCTCATACTTTGGCCTTTTGTTGGTAAAGTCAATATGAATAGATTTTGTTTCATTTATTTTTAAACGCCATTTTTCAGTCCAGTAGGAGATGACGTTGACAGCTGTTTGGACTTTATCCACTGCTTCTTCGTGAGTCGAACCTGTAGCTATGATTGCTGTATCGTCTGCAAAAGTTGCAATGGCATTGTTTTTCATTTCGGGAATATCACAGGTGTATAATAAGTACAGGACCGGACCTAGTACACTTCCTTGTGGTACTCCAGCTTCTATATGCTTTATTTCTGAATAAGAATCTTCGTGTTTTATACGAAACGTTCTTTCAGAAATATAAGATTCCAGAATGTCTGAAAACTGCTTAGGCAGCATTTTTCTTAGTTTGCAAATGAGGCCCTCGTGCCATACCTTGTCAAAAGCTTGTGCCACGTCGAGGAACACCGTCGTACAAACTTTTTTCTCTTCTAGAGCTTTTTCAATTAAATTAGTAATCCGGTGGACTTGATCTATTGTTGAATGTTTCTCCCTAAAGCCAAATTGATAGTCAGGGATTAATTTTCGTTCTTCTATAATAGGTTTCATTCTTTTCAAAAACAGTTTTTCAAATAGTTTGGCAATTATTGGCAACAAAGAGATTGGCCTATAAGATGTCGCCTCATGAGGAGGTTTACCAGGCTTGAGTATCATTATTACTTCGGCAAATTTCCAAACGTCAGGTACATATTTCAGTCTGAACGACGCGTTTATTAAAGTAGTCAGTTTAACAACTGCTTTGCGCGGTAGATTGTTCAGAGCCTCTCCTGTTATCAGGTCATAACCAGGAGATTTCTTTCGATTCATATTTTTTATTTCGCGTATCACTTCTCTAGGAGTAACGAGTTTTATTGCATGGTCGTCTTGTGATATTATGGTGTCTAGGTTGAAGTCCAATGCAGTACCTTCGTTGGGTTTAAATATATGTTCCAAATGGTTAGCAAATATGTTTGCCTTTTGTTCATTGTTTATGGCCCAGCTTCCATTCGGCATTTTGATGGGAGGGACCTGCATAATTGGTTTTTTAATATTTCTTGTAGCTTTCCACAGAGAATAATCTGACGTACGATCGCTAGTCAGTTCTCGAAGGTAGGTATTCATCAATTCTTCTTTGAAGCTTTTTATTTCTCTTGTGAGCCTTTTTGCTAGTCTGTTAAAAATTTGTTTATCTTGGGGATATCTGTTTGTTTGCCATTTTTTTCTCTGTTTTCTTTTTTCAGCTATAAGGTCCCTGATTTCTGCTGGATAAGAGTTGCCTCTAGCTCTCGTCTTCACCACAGGTGTGTTTCGCCAGGCACATTGTTGAATATTCACTATAAACTGCCTCAGGTCATCCTCGAGTTGCTCCGGGTTTTTAAGAGGAACTTTTAGATTAATTATCGATTCTAAATCAAGCTTGAAACTTTCCCAGTCAGTGTATTTATTTGTCAATGAGAGATGGTTTTCCTTTTGAATTATTCCGCTGGATACAGTTAGAATGATCGGCGAATGATCTGAACTCATGTCGTAACCCTCCTCAATGTGTAGAGTATCGAGGGAGAGATTTTTCAAGATAAAAAAGTCTATTAAATCTGGAATCTTTTGGGTATCAGTAGGCCAATAAGTAGGCTTGCCTGTAGATATGACATCACATTTGAGTTCTCTAACGGCTGATAATAGTTCTCTACCTTTGGTTGTCGTAAGTCTAGATCCCCAAAAAGTATTTTTCGCATTAAAGTCACCACCGAGTATAAACCTCGAGCCAAGTTGTTCAAACACATGTATATACCGCTCGGACTTGAGCGAATACCTAGGCGGGCAGTATATAGCTGATATAATAATAGGATATCGTTTTGTTTTTATACACACCGCAACAGCTTGTATATCTTCATCCTCAATCTTCACTTTTTCGTAGTGGCAAATGTTTTCTTTTATTATGAGAGAGCTGCCCCCCCTTGGAGTATTATAGGGATGCAAGGCATGGTAAACTTTGTATCCTTTTATTTTAATAATTGTTTCCTTGGTGCAGTGTGACTCGGATATGAGACAAACATCAAAATTTTCTGTGGTTAGGACAACTTCTAT
The DNA here is from genome assembly GCA_905220455.2 of Deilephila porcellus. Taxonomy (NCBI): domain Eukaryota; kingdom Metazoa; phylum Arthropoda; class Insecta; order Lepidoptera; family Sphingidae; genus Deilephila; species Deilephila porcellus. The sequence continues at coordinate 100,266 of LR999984.1, read as the reverse complement.
TTCATTTAGGTGTTGAAGTAGTCCATTGGCATTCCATGCCATGATTTTGAGCGTCATTGTTTAGTATTTGGTAAGATAGCAGTTTTGGTGCTACGTTCCAGATTTTTTAGACGATTATCGAATGATGTCATGAAATTTAAGATAATGTTGATTTTATCTTCAATATTTTCTTGCGTTTTCAGCTGTGGTTTCGGTTTCAATTGTGGCTGTGGTTGCATTTGCGTTTGTCCAACTTTAGCTATTTGTGAATATGTCACGTCTTTTTTGACACCTTGAGTGGCTATTGTTTTTTTAATTTTGTTTGTAGCTGGAGTTCGAACAGCATTTGTACTACTCTTCATCGCCTTATTTTTTATATTTTGCAGTTCTTTGGCTACTATGCACCCTCGGTAATTAGCAGGGTGCGGATCACCACAGTGTATGCATTTTGGCTTAGCATCCGCTGGTTTTGGACAGTCACGAGTAAGATGTTTACCCGTACATTTGACGCATCTAGGCTCCTTACAGCAGTATTTTTGGGTATGGCCATATGCTTGACATTTTTTGCACTGTGGAATCAATTTGGATGCTTTAATTGGTTGTATTTCCACTTTGCAACCGAGAATTGAGCTGATATTATAAATATTATTGATGTCTTCTTCTTTTTGAAATGACAGCATAAACATATTGAGAGGTTCTTTAGTCCTCCAGCTAAAATAACACATGCTGTATTATTACACCATTCGCTAATGTTGCTAATTAGGATTAAATTCTGGGAAGTAATCACATGTGACAGACTAAAGGAAAGAGGTCATTTTTAAGCAAAATACTATTTTTCTTCCGTTGCCTTTGTACATAGTCTCCCTGCCTTGGAAGTGTAATTATCAAGAAATAACTCATAAAGTGTTCAGAACAATTATTTATAACCATCGATATTTATAACGCTTTCTTACAAATGCCTGGCTTTCTTAGATTACAATTACAAAGCCATTGTTTAAGATTATTAATATCTTTTTGGAGACACTTTATGGTGAACAAACCATGTAAAGGTTTATTCGTTAGAAAAGCGCGAATGACACTATATACACATATTTTGTTTCCATTAGATCAAATCTATCATTATTCATTGAATCCATATTCAAATTACAGAATTCTACGAATTAGTATACTTCTTTTATAAGTTATCCAAAAAATGCACACATTTCTAAAATTCCTCTCTCAAAAAGACTATGTAGTTACTAAGGCAACCGAACAAAAAGTAGTATTTTGCTTAAAATGACCTCTTTCCTTTAGTCTGTCATATGTCATTACTTCCCAGAATTTGATCCTTATAAGCAACATTACCGAATGGTGTAATAATACAGCATATGTAATATTTTTCAAAATCATCGGGTTCGATTCCTCGCTAGGAATATTAATTTATCAAAAATCCAAGTATGCAGTTTTAGGTTTCATCAAAATCGGGCTTCTGACTCCTCTCAGTATTTTTCGCTATTCCTAATAGTTTCGGGTTTGGTCATCCACGGCCTCTTGAAAAATTCACCCTGTGACTGATGAGTGTATTTATTTATTAATTACACTTTTTAGTTGGATTGTTCGTTGGGTCCTTTACTAACACGTGTTTATTAGTTTTTTAAACTATTATTTATTTTTTGGTAAAAACGGCTATCCAAGGACGGCAGCGGCGCGCAAATGCCCACTTAAAAAAAATCCTTATATGCATTATATTTTATTGCAATGAATGGCGAGACGCAACATGCCATTCGGCTGATTGTAAGCGATATAACCGCTGATGGACAGTAGAAAACAAAACAACACCATGACTTACAAAGCAATGATTGGCAGTCCACTCAGTGCGCTTGCCATCCTAAGACATGAGTAAGATTTTAAGTCTCATTATGTCCAATAGTTGCTCTGACTATAATGTCCTTCAAACCGGAGTCGTTTACACTGCTGTTTGGCGGGAGGAATAGACATTGTGGTGGTACTTAACCAAGCAGCCTCGCACATATGAGGGACCTACCACCAGTAAAATACATTACATACATACACACACACATACATACACACAGGCGAAGCTAATAAGAGCGTGTCAATGAACTAACTTTATAATCTGTGATTTAGTGAACTCCTCGGCCTGCACGCACGCGTGGAACTCGGAGTCCTCGACGCGAATCCATTCCTCTGTGACGACGGGGATGATGTCGTGGCGGCCCACCACCTCCTTGCCCTGGCGGCGGAGGTCGTTCACGCCCAGCTCCACGTCAGGCATTCCTAGGGACGAATTCATTACAAATACAGGGAAGACCCTCTTGTGTACATTTATTTCAATAACTTTCGTTGGCAAATGATAATTAAACTAAGTTTTGCTCGATACTTATAAGACGACGTACATACATTGGTATCTAAACAGAAAATACTTTGCAGAACTATGTTTTTGTCGCTAATGTAACGTCCTATACGTTACTTACCGCTGAGGAACCCTAAGAAGAACAGGCGCACGCGGGCGATTTGCTTCAGTACGCAACCTTCGGCATCTTGTTCCACGTACAGTTCGTCCACTGCAGTTATTTGTACCTGTCCATATATCAAGTGTCTCAGAATAAGTCACGCACGCGTAGGAAGTGCAAATTGGCCCCTACCGACATACCTCTTCCATCTTGTAGGTGAGGGCGCGGTCTCGGTGAGCCGCAAGTCTAAATAGCGCCTCCTCCACGCAGCAAGAGAACTGTTTCACGTCCTCGTAGGAGAGCGAGCCCAGCTTGAAGAGCTGCGACACCTGGCGGCACATGAGGCGAGTAATAGCACACGCAGTGAGACGCAGCAAGCCACGAGCTGCAGCGGACGTACCTGCGGCGCGTGCTCCACGGGCAGGCCCAGCTTGCGCAGGTCGCTGCCGAACTCCTTCACGCCTTGGTAATCGCCCTGAATCGCGTACGCGGCGAACTGTGACAATTTGTTGGTGATGCGCTCCGCCTTCGTCACCTGACCGGGCCTGGTGTTTAAACAGATTATTAGAATAACAAAATCTGATTACCTAATGAATGATGGGAAGAGCTCCTGACCAACACAGAACACTCACCTGACCCCCGGGCGCTCTTTGTAGAACACGTATTGCAACTTGACGGTGAAGATCTTGCCGAACTGGTCGAACTGCTGCGCGCCTATGTCTGAGACGGAGTAGCACGCCTGCAGCGGCAACTCTTGGAACGGCTCCTTGTCTCCCGCCGTGTTGTACAGTTGCACTGCCGGGCTGTCGCCTTGGTGCGCCAGCTTCACGAATATCTTCTTCCAAAACCTACAACGTTCACGTTTCGTTTACAGTTTTTACATACATACATAAATTCACGCCTTCGTCCCAGAAGGCGTAAGCTGATGTACTACCAGGACACCCACGTTTCTCTTTCTGAGTTCCCCCCCACGATGTGATAGGAGGCGGCCATATCGGGCACAATTTTCTGATTTAAAGCTGATAATAGAAAAATCCAATAATCCAATCACTCCCCGACCCGGAATTCAAGCCCGAGACCGCTACCAAAGCAGTTTTTATTATTTTCTCTTTATTTCATTTCTCACTTTTTTTATTTTTACATATACCGGGTATATAAAGACTGCGACCGAAAACGAAGCCAGGTGGTAGTTTTAGTGGTTATAGACATGATGGAACTAAAAATGTCGTAAACAAAACCGAGTTTTTTTTTTGAAGTTATAGGTACTTATTTTGGCGCGATGGAGAAAAATGATGAGAGTGAATTTTTACGATGCGCGCGCACACCGACACCTGAATTCTACATCGTAAAGTTAGTTCTAGGTGGCATGATAACTATGTTCAAGTTGTATATTTTTTAATTATATTTTGAAGTGAATCTTCTTAAAATTAAAGAACGTATTTAAATAAAGGTTTAGAATCGACAACATATATGTATCTACAATATTCGAATAATGGATTGTATTTTAGATATTAATGAAAAAGGATTGACATTTAAATTGGCTGTCAAATGTTGCGTGTGTTCAGAAATGTAATTTGTGTAAACTAAACTTCTTTTTAAAGTCGGAAATCACTTTTATCACAATATTTTTACAATGTCCTATCCTTCACCACCATTATACGAGTATAATTAAAAAAATCACATATTATCATAATCCCCGGAACTACTGAATCGATTTTAAAACTTCTTTCACCGTTAAAAAGATATAACATCCCTGAGTGTCGTAGGCTATATTTTTTCCAAAGCGGTTGAAAAAAGGGTTGGAATGTTGTATAGAAAATCAAAACCAGTTAAGTTATTTCTATGAAAAATTATATTTCAGCTTTTTATTACAAACGAAAAATAATGGCAACCAACAATTTTGGAAAAGAAAATTATTGAGGTGAAATAAGGAATGACATGTTGTATGGAAATTGGAAACCAAAATCGCTGAAGCGTCCGTATTACTTATCCGATTTTCCTTATCCGCAATCGTTGAAGTTTTAATGTCAAAAAATCGTAGGTCACACTATTTGGGTATAGAGCGATGGGATAGAATAGAGTGAGAGGGACGGGATAGGATTGGATAGTTGACAGATTTCATTTGATGGGATAGGACGAAATGTTAAGGCACGGGACGAGACAGGATGGGTAATGAAGAGAAAGAACGGGACGGATCGGATGTGACTTGACAGACGGGACTGGACGGGATTGAGGAGGACAGGTCATAGTCAAAAAAGAAGCGACAGTAGGGTAGCTACGTCGAGTTTAGGTTTCAAGAGGTTTAGGTATACAAGAGTTTGTAAGAAAAATAACATCTATCCGATGTGGAGTTGAATCAAAAGATATCTGCACCCAGGCGAAGCTGGGACGGGACGCTAGTTTATTGATATATTTGATGAATTGCCTTAATGATTAATGATTGTATATTTTTACTGTGTTGTCATATTTTTACGTTAATAAAACCTTTTTTATTTAAATAAAATCTTTTTCTTAATTTTAATATTTATCGTTATAGTCTATCTAAACTAAGAAGTTCCATTTGACATTGGGAAATAGGGATGCTGTCAAATAAATCGGTTCTTACAATATCCGATTTTTTCGAGATATCGATAATATTTGTTTGTATTTCTTAATCGATTACAGTTTATATTTTAAGTTTACATCATTTCGTTTATTTTTTCATGAACATTTATATTCTAATGAGACATCAACAATTGCATGTCACTTTACTATTTAGGAACAAAAGGAGTGATTTATCTATTACTAGCGGCCCGTCCCGGCTTCACCCGGGTGCAGACACTTTTTCGAGTCCAGTCCACATCACGCACATGCTTATGAACACATGATACATACATACAATACAATACATATACTCCAAAGTGAGGAACCTCCTCACTATGTGTGGCGTATCCTACAATACTGCCTTCATTTCCATTGTAATATCCAAATCTATTAATTAATGATAAATTAATTCATATTAATATTATTATTTCACTATTTATTGATGTATGTTCGTTGACAGCATACCTATTATTAGCTGAAAGTTCAGTATTTTTAAATATTAAAAAACAACTGTTTTATATCTGCTCGATTATTTAAATATTTTTACCGATTATGCGTATACAAATGCATTTGAATAGTCTCGACTCTACCGGTAAAAGACCTAACGAGGTGACTTTGTAATGACGTCTAAAAAAAAATATGTTGTTTAAAATGGTTATTTTGCTTTATTTAAAGAATTCTAGTTTAAATTTAGTGATTATGGTTTGTATATCTAGTGATAAAATAAGAATAGCTTCATAATTCCATGGATTTACGGAAAGTGTTATTGAAATTGTGTGGGTTACGTCTGCACAAAGTTATTTACGTTAAAAGTATGAAACGTCAAATGGAACCTGTTAGTTTAGATAGACTATAATCAATACTGCATTTTAGTTATTTTTTTTTCCATACGTCAAAGAAGTATAACTTCTTTTTCTTCTTCTTTTGCGAAAATAGTAATTTTGGCCTTTGCGTTAAGCCCTGGTCTGCCGAATGGTACGCGCGGCACTGCGTTGCGCGCAATGCGGTGTCAGACTCAGTTTTGTATGAAAAACGTCATCATTTGTCTTTTGTTCTGCCGCGGTATGCGTCAGCCAGCCGCAATGGTGAAGGGTCAACTCATGGATGATATTTTGGTCCTTGATAGAACTGACAGCAGTTTGCGGTGCTGGACGCAGATTTATATGAAAATACACCGCACAGCGCGCAGTCAGTCTCGTCAAATCGCCGCGTCGTGTGACATTGCGGCATGGATTTATTTGTCGATAATTTGACAGAAATAATAGCAGGAGCCTTTGTGTTTTACATCAAGATAGAAAGAAAACATTATCATTTGATAATAAAAGGGAAAAAATCTCCGATGGTAGTGTGCCCATTTTTTTTTTCATATGAGCACCAAAATGTAACCGCAACGCATCTGATGTATTACCATTTTAAATCCAATTACTATATCCACCAGCAAGAAATAATCAGCTCTTGCCGTCAAACACTATTATGCTAGCCTGCTCGAAAGCATATTTAGAAACCGATGTTAGAAACACGAAATATTTGCATGTCATTGATGAGTTTACCACCTTCGTGTACGGTGGTCGGAGCAATTACGAAAATATCACTAGTTCATCCGATGAGCGTCTTATAATAATATATTATAGTTATAAAATCTTTCTTAAATTTTTCCATACATATTATATAGAAAGCAAATTCGCAGCTTGTACCATACGACCCTTGTTAATATTAGTCCGTGTTGCTTTACATTATAAATTATAATTGAAAACTAAAGAGGTTTACATTATTATTTTAGTAAAATTATGTATTTATCACCCAAATACGACGACCAGTAAAAAATAAATAAAAAAAATACTGTCGGATTTGAATGTGAATTGAAGTTACTAATAATACCACCTGGCTTCGTTTTCGGCCGCGGTCTTGAGAAACCCTGTATATGTTATATAGATATATAGATTTACCCTCCGGTGGTGAAGCTCAAGACCAAACCCACCGGCGACTAGGGAGACAAAGTTAGGAACCTCCTCACAATGCGTGCCGTGTCCAGTAATACTGCCTTCTGTATCTGACTCTTGGTCTAACAGCCAATTGAGAGCCTCTGTAGATGTTGGTCGAGGCTCTTTGGTATCAACCCATGAGCAGAAACGCACAATCGGGACAATAATTGTTGAGTCGACATCCCACATGTCGGTAACCTCGTGTGCCAAATCTAAATATTTGGACATTTTGTCCTTTTAAGCTTACAAGGTTATCGTCATTCGGAATGGTAACGTCAACAAGTATAGCCCGGCGCGCCAATCGATCTATTATCACAATATCAGGCTTATTGGAAACAATAGTCCTGTCTGTGATAACAGACACCGATCCCAGTACAGCGTTGCATGATCATTTTCAAGAACTGGTTGGGGAACATACTGGTAATATAATTATATCGTAATATTCGCGGGTGGAAAAATGTTGGCAGTGGTTTTACCTCTGTCCGGTGATTTTCTTTTTATTAGGTTGTCGCAGGTGCATTTCCCAGCCCGGGCCGCTGTACTTGGTGCGCGGGAAGTCCTCCAGAGGCACCGACACGTCCTCGTCGAAGAGCGGCGTGGGCGGAGTCTCGCCGCCGCCGTCGCCTTCACCGACGCCGACCCGCGCCTCCTCTACACGAATAAACTTCATGAGGACCGAAGTATGAGTCGCGCATTAAAACGAATCCAGTACGCCCACATACCGCGTGGAAAATCAACTTGTTGCATTTCAAAACCGCTCTTGTCGAATGGATTGAACCGCGGTGATTCGGGCAGGGCCTGGGGCCGCGGCGGGGGTGCGAGCACAGGCACTGGCTCCGCACTGCTGGCGTCATTTTCTTTTGGTCTAAGAAAGTAAGTGCGATAAATACCTATGTAAACATAAAAAAGCATAATAAAATTATTAATCTTCTACTTTATTATTGGTTACTTGATGAAAACTGAGAAAGTGTCTTCTGTGGAATCTCGCGAGCCTTGGTGGTCGAGGCGCGGCGTGGCGGCCGGCGGCGGTGGCGCGCCCATAGTCAGGAAAGGATCAAACGCTTCCGCTTCAAATCCAACCGGCGCCGCTTCCGAGACACCCTCGTCACCCCAGGCGCCTGTGAACATACACAATAATACACTTGAAACTATTTCAAAGAGTACCCGTCTATCAAATGTAACGGACGAGAACAACTTCATTTCTAAAAAGAAATTATTTTATTTAATTTACTAATATTGCCCCCAAATAAATTATAGCATAGGCGTGTGCTATACATATGTAGTTAAATCAGTGAAGACTCACCTTCGTTGACATGATTGGCTTTGGTCGAATCGAACTTGGCAGAGAAAGCATCAAACGCATCTTGGGTATGGGGGAACGCTTGTCGCGGTTCAGAAGCCGTGCCCCATTCTTCTCCGACGGTCGTTGTGTCAGTGGTGGTGAATGCATTCGCCTTCTCTTCGCCGAATATGTTTGCGCCGATGAAGTCTCTACTCGCATTATTGGCGAAGGGACTCGTGTCGACTTCATTAGGAGCTGCGGCAATGTCGCCAAATATTTCACCGGTTACATTTTCCATCTGTGTATCCGTGGCAAGTTCCATGGGTTGGCTGTGGAACACGATTGCATGCGAGTTGTCACTCCCAGCGTCTTTTGAATTTACACCAAATATGTCCCCAGGAGTATCACTGAACATATTATCGTCACCTCCACCAAACATCTCAAAAGGATTCTTCTCGGCGTCGCTGGACTTAGCAACTTCATATTCTTCATTATCTTCTTCACCGAAAGGAGAAGTGTGTGAGGGAGCTGACGCGAACTCACTCACCGGTTCTGAACAATCCATCGGTGCTGGCTCTGCACCGCTTTGGGCTGCGCTGGGAAATGAAGTGTCCATAGGCGGAACTTGCGAATCGGGAGTTAAAGCCGATTCGTTTGACTCAATTATCATTGCTTCGGATGGTGTTACCGTAGGAGCAGTAGTTTGTGAAATATCCAGACTCGTTGTCACATCTTCTAAAATATCATCGCTTAAGAAGTCTATTTGTTTCTCTTCCTTCTTTGGTGCTGAATATAAACTCATTATGGCCTCTTTTGTCGGTTTCACCGAAATTGGAACTGGAGCGTCAAATAAATTAATATCATCCATTGGCTCTTGTGCGACAGGCCGCTGCGGTTGTGGCGCGACGGGCACGGAAGGCGCGGGTGGTGCGGGACGGGGCGGCGGGGGCCGTGCTACAGGCGGCGGCCGAGCAGGCGGTGGCCGCACTGGCTTGTTACGGTTCACATCAAAAGAGTCGCAAGTGGGAACCTCGTCTACACTCTCCGGTTCGGGCGTAGGGCTTGGCGAGTGAATGTCACGCACCGAGACTGGACTCGGGGTGCGTGTCGGCGGTATACGATCCAACAAGTGTGAACTTGTGAATTCCATTTGACCAGTTACGCTCAAGATTAAGTTCTGGGTCTCGGGTGGTAAGGGCCGCGTAACGGCCTGCGTGTCTCCCATTTCATTATTAGACATTTGCGTATGTTCCGTCGTCACGGAGACCAAATCAAGCTCAGTCGGTTTAGAAAGCCTTTCTTGTTCTTTGGCATGTTGTAATTCTGAGTCATCTGATAAAATGTCAAAATGCTTCGCTCCAACTCCAGAGATATCTCCTCCACCGAAGATATCCGCAGGGACAGTGTCACCGATGGCTGGTTCGAACCCGCTACCAAAATCAGAAAAGGGATTGCTGGCAGCAAAAGGGTTTTCTCCGGTGAATACCGCCGGTTCAGCATCCCCCATCATGAAAGGATTGAGTACTTCAGCGGACACCGGCGCCGCTGGCTCGTTCAAGGTCAAGAATGGATTGTAAGCCATGTTTTTAATCCTTAATTCAAAAACTCAGATTCGAGTAACTTGAGCTCAGTCTTCCCTGGGTTAAGATTACCTGTAAACGAGGTATCAAATGGATCGAAATCGTCTTTGGATTTATTTGCTTCTGATGGTTCAGGACTAAGGGCTTTTACTTGGAAAAAGTCGTCTGATGGCTCTAAAAAATCGTAGTCACCTGTTTGTTTAGAAGTTTCGGTCTCTTCGCACGAAAATTCTTTAGCCAATAGTTTTAGTTCAGTTTTGCTGGGAGCAATTTTTGCAGTCGCAAAAGATGTGTCGAATGGATCAATATCTTGTTCAAGAGTTTCGTCAATTTCTTCTGTTGGTGCTGGCGTTAATACTTTAGCGCATATATCACTTTGTTCACTTACAAATAGATCGTTTGATTTTAAAGGAACACTGACGTTGTAATTCGATTGAGGATGTTCAGAGTATCGCCTTTTAGTAGTATATTTTACCTTCGATGCCAAATTCTCTGAAGAACGAGTTCTTGTCAACGATTCGTTCGGTTTATTAGGGACTTCTGTCTCTTCGTCGATATCCTCAGTAATGGATAGTTCCCGAGTATAATATGGAGTAACAGGTTTGATAACTTTTGGTTTTGTGTCTAAAGCACTGTTCTCATCAGAGTCTATATTAAATAAAACGCTTTTGCTAACTGTTAGATTTTCAGGGCGAGACGCACGTCGTTCGCTTCTTTTGGGTTCGTCTGCTCTTGGATCAAAATCTGGATCACTCGGTACTCGATACACGGGCGTAGGTTGGGCACCAATAAGTTCTTGTTCTAAAAGTTTTAACTCGACTTTTCCTGGAGCCACTATTTTATCGACAATAGTAGTGTCGAACGGATCTATATCAGCACTGTCTACCTCTTGTGGGTCTAAAGGAGAATCGCCCAGTTGTGTGAGATCAGTGGTGCTTCCTCCGAGTAAATCGCGAGACAACTGATCCTCTTCTTTGTCCGGGACGTCGTCAGAAGTAATCGATTCTCTTATCCCCAAAGGGTTAGTCAAATGGATGCGCACTGATGACTTTCTTCGGTTATTTAATTTAAACTGAAACTCCTCAGCGCGTGGATCAAAATCATCATCATCTTCAAGAACAACAGCTTCCTTTCGAGCTTCTTGTAATGTAGCAGAAGGGATAACAGCCTCAGCAAAACTCGTATCAAACGGATCGTCTTGATCTCCGTATAAATCTACAACATCAATTTGATCTTCTACTATGCCATCAGCAAAAACTGCTTCGTTTTTATCAGCCTCAAAAGCAGACCAAGATTCTTGCACCACCGGCTCTAACTCTATTTCCTTCTTTTCTAATTTCGTAACTTCTGCACTGACTTCTAATGACTGAGCAGCTAATAGAGTGAATTCATCGACTTCTTGTTCTTTGTCAGAATTTTGTTCGTCTTTCGACTCATTAGCTGGCAAAGTATGAATTGGATCCTTCGGTTTGTCTTTTTGGAACAGCGAAGTATGTAGCGATACACTGAGGTCTATAGGCGTCGTGATTGGTATATCTGCATCGATATCTAATATACTCTTTTCAACAGGTTCGCTGGCAACCGTCGTAAGCACAGGTTGTGATTCCTTGTCGTTACTTTCTAACAACAAGTCTCCTGGTATCACTCTCTTGGACCTCTTAGTTGTGACAGTGACGTTGTCAATTCTACCAGTAAGCACTTCGACAGCGACGCCAATATCTAAGGTTTTCTTTCCTTTTGTACTCTTCGCTTCGTGTCCTTTGATTAAAGCGTCAACGTGTGAAGTGTCAAAAATATCGTCGTCTTGAAACTGATCTGGAGAGTCCGGAACGTAGGCAAGTTTGACTTCTCCTCGTTCGACCGCTTCCACATACGACGTATCAAAAATGTCGTCTTGGTCGTCTTCTTCGGACTCGTCGTCCGTAAGGCCGAAATCGCTCCGGTCGCCGTCGTCTTCGGGCACCGTAACTTGCGCTAGATGCGGGAAGTCAGCCTCGGTGATCTCGACGACGGGACGCTGCGGCTTCTGTTCAGGGACTGGTTCAACTTCCTTGGGGCCCGCTGGTATTCGTTGAAAAAATGATGTTGATTTTATGCGATCTAAATCGCCTTGAGTCTTTTTGAGAACCGAGTCGATGCCGGTAGTTAGGTCTTTAAATTTTGACCACTCCTCATTTTCCTTCACCGATCCTTCCCCAACATCCAGTTGCTGGTGCTGATGCTCTCTCCTGTATTTTTCTAATTCTTCTTCTGTAAATAATTCTTCTTCGCCTTTTCGCTTAGACTTTTTTCCTTTTTTCTTCTTTTTAAGGCCTTTGGGTAATTTTAGCATTATATGTTTTTCTCAAAAAGAAACTGTGTTGCTGAAACAAACATTAAATTGATTATGTATTGGTAATTGAAGTTTTTTATTTAGTTATTAATCTTTGAATAGGCTATAGGAATGATATAAAAAAAGGTAGTCCTGTATGCGTTTTTTGTGGAAATGACCAAAAATTATGTAGGAATTCGAATATATCAGTGCCAGAAGGAAATAAGTAATATAATGTGCGCAAGTTGATACAAAAGCGTAGGAGGGATTGTGCTATTGATCGCATATCTTTCAGTAGGGCTAATAGTCTTTTGATCGAAGTAATAATGCCAGGCGCCCCGGAATACTTTGAACCGAACTGTTTCATCTTATTGCACCGATGCAATGGGCGTAACAACGAAATAATATTAGTTAAAGAAGTGGTCACGACAAGATAAAATGACGATCACTGGCCGAAAACGGGTGTGATCGATCGCGCCGACAGTAACCGCCGGCGAAGATACACGAGGCCGTGCACCAACATGAAAGAGGCAGCGAGATGAGGGGTCGGAGGACTAGGAGCGGAGCAGGGGCGGCGGAGGGCGGTCACAGGCCAGGCGGCACGGACACTGTCAGCGGTTACATACCGGAAGTCCAGCCGCCGCTACCTACTGCTAAGGGCATACCGCTACCACGCTACGGACAGGGGGCAGAGTACCTTCATCGCAACACGGACGGACGCGGCGGGCTCGGTACGCGGGGCGAGCGGCACGCTGCGCTCGGGGCGCCTGCTGGCGGGCACTGGCGGCGCTGCCGGGCCGCCCGCCTGCCGCCGCCGCCCGCCGCCGCGCGCCGCTATCGACCGCCCGCGCGCTCGCGGCGCGCGCACCGCCGCCTGCGCGATGCAAAGTTCAAGTGTCACCGAGCCCCCATACCCGCCCGCTTCCGCGCCTCCGCACTTCCCTACACTTGCGCCCTCTTATGCAATAACTTTCCTCCACAGCATATCGACATCCATTGCGAGATGCCACCCACCTACTATGTACATATTTAATCATTCTATGCTAATATAAACCTAGTTGGTACTAAGTATTTTTTACAAATAAAAAGGACACTTCAATTATAGAACGCACTTCAACGCGTAAAGGACAATATTGTTACAGCATAAAGAGGAATACAATGTCTGGACGGTAATCACATTGGGAAATATTTGGACTTGGCAAAATATATTATTTTAAAGCAAAAGTTACTAGTTCATTTAGTATATATGGAAATGGGCGAGACGACATATTCAGTTGGGTCTGATTCCATAGATTTGTTCTATAAGTTACTACCCATATACATATTATTATGATGATGTGCGTGCCGTACTGCGTCAGGTGACATATTTTTTCTTCGTGTTAAGGACTCGATCGAATACATACAAACATTCGTTATATGAACTCTTTTACAAATTCTAACAAGTTGCCATTCAACGCCTGTAAAGGTAAAAGTTGGTATATCTTTGTGCTATACAATTAGTATTGTAAATTGGGAAGAAACAGACCAGATGAAATGTGGGTTTCCTGATAACACCTCTGCCTAACCCTTCTGGGTAAAAGGCGTGAGTTTATGTATGTATATATGTATTGTAAATTAAAATTAACTTATTGGCTAATGCTATACTATATCAGTCTGTATCAGCCCATGTACGTCCCACAGCAGGGCACGGGCCTACTCGACAACCGAGAGGACAGTTGAGAGCGGTCAGGCATATAGTCCACCACGCTGGCCTAGTGCGGGTTGGCGGGCTTTACATACCGTAGAAGTTTTCTAAATCACGATGGTATGCAGTTTTCCTCACGATGTTTTCCTTCTCCGATATAGTGCGTGGTGATTGATTATATCAATACACACATGACTCCGAAAACTGAACTAAAATGACCTCTTTCCTTTAGTCTGTCGCATGTGATTACTTCCAAGAATTTAATCCTTATTAGCAACATTATCGAATGGTGTAATAATACAGCATGTGGTATTTTTTTCAAAATCATCGGGTTCGATTCCTCGCTAGGAATATTAATTTATCAAAAGTCCAAGTATGCAATTTTAGTTTTCATCAAAATCGGGCTCGTGACTCCTTTCAGTATTTTTCGCTATTCCTAATAGTTTCGGTTTTGGCCATCCACGCCCACTAGAAAAATTCACCCTGTATATTAATAGCCAATATTTAGGTCAATGTAGCCCAAGCATGGATCTAGCTAAATATTTTTAATGTACCGTCAACATGGACGTAGAGTATTCTCATAATATTCTAATGGGTTACTTTGTGCCTAGCATCAAACGTCCATGCACAGCTGATGATGCACCCAATTGCACAAAGTAACTTTGCCCATAACTTTGACTTTGACAATGTCAATCCCATAAATTTGCAATCTCAAATTTTATGGCGATGACATTGTCAGAATTTTAACTTGACGAATAATTTGTGCAATTAGGCCTAACTGTTTCTCCGTCTAAAGACCTAACTTATGGGTCTAACTAAAAGAGTACATTATTTTTTTATATTCAAAACTACAAGTCTAACAAACTCGCGCTCTGTTCCTAAATATACTGCGCTCGCACTGTACAGTGCTATGTGACGTCATGAACCATCGCCATTTTGGTACTGTGATCACTGGCGGCGCTATTCCGAAATATACTGCGAGTACTGGACCCCATACTATGTAACGTCAAGAACCATCGCCATTTTGGTACTGTGATCACTGGCGGCGCTATTCCGAAATATACTGCGAGCACTGTCCAGTACTATGTGACGTCATGAACCGTTGCCATTACGGTACTGTGGTCACTAGCGTTTTGAGGGAAGGTACTCTCAGTGCTATAAAATTTGGTCCGTTTTGAACTGACAATAATCTGTCGCAGTCTTGGACCTATTATACAAACAGGACTGCGCACTCACGAAATAGTGTTGTCCTGAAATAAGACATATGCCTTTGGAATAAGGTTTAATTTGCTATGATAAAAGACATAGAGGCAAAACGCGCCGAGCACGATAGTACATGGAGGTCTGAGTCCCTTTTCTTTCGCTACGGTGACCATAATAAATCCCTGTCTTAAATCTTTTTTTTCAATCGACAAATAAAAGTTCAACTAAAAACTAAACTATACCCTTTTCGAGCTACCTTCACAAAAACCAATGCATACTAGTATTTTTTATTTGCAATAAGTACATAAATATGCATTTTTTGATACGCTTAGACAATATTGTGTTTGTTAGATTATAAAATCTGCTTCATTGGAAAATAATATTTTTGACAGCCTCCGTGGCGTATGTATTTTTATTATTTCTTAATTTGTAAACTCATCGTCACCATTTATTATTTTCATTGGGTAGGTTTTAAGAATTATGAAGACTGATCTTAACTAAGTCGTTACTGAAAACTGACTACGTAGATTTAAAAAAATGTTGTTTATTTACATTTAGTCGAAAGATTATACCAAAAAAAATAATGTTATTATCTAAAAGTTACCGTGTTTTCCTACAACTTATTTTTTATATATTTCGAAGCTCTTAATAATAAATGTAAGCTTATTATGTAAGTTTTAAAAATAAAATATATGTTGTAATCAAACAAATGTGTTAAATATTTTGAACCAAACCAGTGACTACGGCGTCGGTCTGTAATCGTTTATTTAATTAACTATATTGCTATCACGACACGTTTTCATTAACGACTTTACTATATATTTTAGATAATTTGTTACTTATATGGGAAACACGCGAATGCTAATGCTTTACTGCCGATTACTGAATGTTGATTACTCCGTCTCACTCCGTCTCTGATCACTTGCTTCGGACGCAGTTTATAGCACTGGAACAGTGCTCGCAGTGTTTTTCGGAATACGGCCTCGGGCAATGACAATGAAGATGAATGATGAAGTGAGTTGTAGTGTGAGTGGTAGACTCAGAAAGTGCTTTTATCCACTCTGTTATAAAGTTATAATCATGGAATTAATGTATTTTGATGATTTTTAAAACTGTAAAAAGAGAAACCTTTAATATCCGTATTGTAAATGGAAAATAAAAAAGTATTCATTTTAATAAAATTAACTTTTTGGAAACCAACAATATTTTTTGCACAATAATTGGAATCCAGCTTATATTTTTGTATGTTATATTTAAGCAATAAAAATTGCGATTGTAAATAAGCAAATACAATATCTAATGTGTACCTACAAATCATGAATTTACGTCCATGGTACCCGCTAGAGTACCCACCTACTTTTCATCGTGTAAAAGTTTGCATAGCACAAAATTAAATTAGAATAAATTCCATAGCAAACCAATAAAAAACTGACGTAATATTTTAATTAAACTGTACGATTGGGCTAATGTTCAGTATTAAACAACAAAGTTACCCTGATTGAGTGTAGTATCCAAACTGAAATACTCATTAACTACTGTCGAAAGTGTTTGTCCTCCAGTTACCAACGAATTCTTCAGCTATTTCTAATCGCAGCCTCATATTATTTTTAGTAAATACGGTACTGAGTTTGTCGTACATACCTACATAAATAAAATATTCATAGATTTAAAAACATAATATAGAATAAAAAAACAATTAACAATAAGCGCCTCTTGTACCCCTGGTGGTAGACAGATGGAACTAATTTGTCAAAATAGGCTATAAGTCGACTAAATTAAAACGGTATGCTTGCTTATTAAGGACTTTCAAGTCTCTCTTTTTCTCTTAGATGTTTTCGTATAAGGTATAACTATTCCAATTGTAGCGAGTTGCACTATTTAATTTTCAACGTCATTACCTCGAGGCTACGTACCTACGTCGTAACGTCGCTTACGTTTGTATTTTCTGCAAGGAAAAACGTTGTTATTTTCATATTAAAGTTCACGCAAGCAAGAAAATGATCAGTATTGGTGCTCTCGGCGCGAACCAGTTCAGGTGAAATTCGTGCTGCAGCATAAAACTGCGAAACGTGGTGCTGGCCACACGGGCCGCAGTTTGTTATCAAACAGCTAGTGGCAAGTGGCGATCATCGAGGCGATGGCGGAGGCGGCGCCCGGGAACATCGTGAAGGAGGGATGGCTGCAAAAGCGCGGCGAGCACATACGCAATTGGCGCGACCGCTACTTCATCCTGTTCGACACTGGCGACCTGGTGGGCTTCAAGGCGCAGCCTGAGCGCAACAACTACCGCGACCCGCTCAACAAGTTTACCGTTCGTGACTGCCAGATCATGGCCGTGGACAAGCCGCGCCCCTACACCTTCACCATCCGAGGGCTGCAGTGGACCACCGTCATCGAACGCAACTTCTCCGTCGACACAGAGAAGGAACGGTCAGTGGCATGCCGAGGAGAGTTCGCGGCCAACGCGAGCACTACCAACCATCTACGTGTGTTGCAGTGAGGAGTGGGTGGCCGCCATTCGGTACGTGGCGTCGCAGCTGAGCGTGGGCGGTCCCAGCACCAGCGGTGCGGTGCAGTCGGACGCCGACGATGGCGACATCGCTCAGCTGGGCACCAGCTTTCGCGATCCCAGACGTATAGTGAGTACTCACATCGCACATGAATTCTGCTTCATTACAACTTGAAAAATTTCACAAATGCTCTGTGTTGGTATTTTATTTTTCTCAGTCACTGGGTACATGTAACTTGTGTAGTGTATACTGTAGTGTTTACAAACAATCTACCATGATATTACCTTTATGTTGTCTATGGACTATAACCGAAGCAATATCTCCAGGTTTATACAACCAATTGGCACAATATTGTGAGGATTGAAACATTAACATAATATAACAAAATTGTTGATCGTTGGTATGTTTATCATTCTGCAAAGAATCAGAGATGTTTTGTTGATATATTGTTGAGATGTGTGTTGCCGGTACTGTGAATAGCTGTTGGAGTTTGGAGTTGTATGGTGTAGAAATTGAACCTGATTTGACAATTATTATGCATACTTCCTTGCAATAAGGGTTGTAATTCATAATGATTAGTGGAGTAGTGATGTTTCATCAGCAGTGCTAGAGGTAAAATATCTTAGAATGAAAAAGTCAATTCAGCAACTATTATTTAATGATTTTGCAATGTTTTTAACTGGAGGTGCAAATCAGAGGTGTGCCCTGGGATTTAAAATACCATGAATATACATATTAGCAGATGCATCTGGTCCATTACCAACAGGCCACCACATACTTATTCCATAGTTGAAATTTACAATTACAAAAAATTAAGTTTTTCATCTCTATAAATCTATCTATCTATTCAGCCACAGAAAGTCAGCTACTGAACATAGGCCTTAAAGTTTTGATTTCAATAATTTTAATAATGTTTACTGTTGGAACAGAAAATTGTTTTGTTATTAATTCTGTATTGTACTGTATCAGCCCATATTGGTCCCACTGCAGAGCACAAACTTCCTATACAACCAAGAGTATTATTGGGAGGGGTTAAGCCATATAGTCCACCATGCTTAGTGAGGGTTGGCGGACTTTACATACCATAGAAATTATTACAAATTGCTATGTTATGCAGGTTTCCTTGCAATGTTTTCCTTCACCATTATAGTGCGTGGTGATTGACTATAAATCCAAACATGACTCAAAAAGTCAATGGCGTGCCCAGGGTTTTAAATCTGTGATCACCATGAACATGTTGGCAGTGGCATCTGGTTTCTTTACAAACAGGCTACCATGCGCTTCCTATTTTTATTACTAGCACACCATACACTTTTTCATTATGAGTACATGTTCGGGTTCCCTATATTTCATCTTCTAGGCAGTGTATCAAGATGAAATAATCAGTTTTTAAGTCAACCCTTAACACACGCCAACATTCAGACAGACAAAATGTCTAAAAAACGTGTTTTGGGGTTCCGTTGCTTTAATTTTTTTTTTACTTTTTTTTTGCCTTTTTTTTTAATCCAAAATATCTTAAACGTCTTCCATGTTCCATATGAAGACCTAAACCACTAATAATTTGTTTTAGGTATACATTACTTATTGCTATTTATTGCTTGACAAAGCACTAATTGCAAACCCCATAATGTCACATCTGAGTGTCACATGCTTCAATGACTTGAATGCAAACTGTAAATTATATTACTTATTCCATTTCAGTAGATCTCTACAATAAAAACCAAAATTTTTATTGCAGTTCTGTCCAGAGTATTTTGAAATCCTTTTTGTGTTTGAATGTTTGGGATTTTTGTTGTTTCTACAACAATTTTTAATGAAGTTTCACATAACCATTACATTTACTCACAGAGTGCACATATTATTAATGTACACATTATACAGACTATATCTAGACTGCGACCGAAAATGAAGCCAGGTGGCAGTATTAGTTGACTTCAGGCAATGCAATAAAAACATCGAAAAAATGTTTTTACTTAACGTCGTATTTGGGTGGTACGTGAATACGTAGTTTTCCTAAAATAATAATGTATACCTTTTTATTTTGAAAGACGCAATGGTACGCAAGGGTTTAAATTATTATAAAAAAGAGACGCTTTTTTAATTTAAGAGATAATTACTAATGGTTTCTTAGATTTACGCGAATGTTACACATTGAAATAAAACTATTTTTTACGGATTTTATCGCGATTTGGTTTAATTTTTTACATTTTTTAACTTCCCGACGTTTCGAGTACTTTACAGCTTTCGTGGTCAGCTTCAGTCCGCCCCGTGACCACGACAGCTGTAAAGTAATCGAAACGTCGGGAAGTTAACATATAGAGAAATTAAAATAGTTTTATTTCAAGATAATTACTAGGTATTTCAATGGTATAGTAAACATAGTAAGGTGACAAGGCACAATGTATGTATCTGGAGTTGTAATATGCAATGCTGTCATCAAATAAACATTGTCCTCGAGACATTCATGTGTATAAATATATGCTTATTAGATTTGTACCTATTAGTGTGCTTGTACCATACCATGTTGTACCATAGCGATTTTAAAGAATTTTTACGGTATGTAAGTCTGCCAACCCGCACAAGGCCAGCGTGGTGGACTATATGGCATAACCACTCTCAATCAATTCTATCGATTGTAGAGTAGGCCCGTGCCTAGCAGTGGGACGTATGTAGGCTGATACAATACAATACAATAGTATGCTTTTCGGTTTTCAAATGCATATGAATAATAGTACTTGTAAAAGGGCTAGCACCGAGCCTTCGGTTAGTGTATCAGAGACATGAGTGGCTGCTGGCTGCTGAGCAGTGAGTATGAGTAGTGGTGCATGTAGTGTGGTGGCGGTTGTGTTGTGGTGAACAGGAAAAACTGTACGCGATGCGTCATGTTGTTGTTGTGATTCTGAGAAGCGCGCGACTCGCGACAAACAAGCCTCACCCGCCGCCCTCGTCCGCACGCACGCACCAACAAGGCACTTCACACATGCTATATTTCAAAAACACCCTATGCACGATACCTCTCGAATGTGCATCACCTATAATTAATGCATTTATTAAATACATAGGACTCTATCTTCGTCTATCTTTTGTTTTGCAATAATATGTATCTCTTTTATTGATCAATCTAGGGAATCAGATTTAAATTTCAATAAAACAAAAATGACACACAGTAATAAATTTTATTGATGCAATGTTATGTTATTATTCTACAAGAGACATTATTATGTGTTGCTAAATAATAACAAGTCCATGGTATGCCTTTCTGGAATCTTGCATTGCTTTGTAACTCATGGTGTTTGGTTTTGCTACTGTCCGTGAACGGTCGTATCGTTTACTATCAGGCGAATGGCATGCCGGTATCGCCATTCATTGAAATATAAAAAACGGTTTTTGGTAGTTACGGAAGAGCATTCAATAAGTAGTGAGGATAAGACGGCGTGCGCGCGACACTACACGTATTGTGTAATAGTAAGTAGGCAGTGCAGGCGCAGTGTGGCGCACTGTGTACCCTGGGCGGCGGGTATGGTGCGAGTGCGCGCGGTGACTCAGCTTGTTTGTGTCGTTCAGCTGTCCGGTTACGACATCGCATATTCCACGTCGTTTGGATGGGATTGTTTAGGTGCGCAGCGCTGGCCACCGTCAGGAAAACTCGCCGCGACCACTACGCCGACGAAAATAAATACCGCATCATTGCTTTAATATTTACAATTATTGTCCTCATATTTATACACACAAACACTGCACGAAACTGATGGTACAAGTTAGTATTGACGTGGTGCGAGGTACTCTACGCTCTCTGATTGTTGTTGCATCAACGCTGTGACTGCCGCAACCGGCGCGGCGTGTGCTACTACGTTTCAAATTAAATATCAAACTGTTCTCGTTATTGATGTCACATGCAGGATGAACTGAAACGAACACTGCATAATTTCACAAACATTCTCTAGATTGTTTCATAGTTTTAAAACGAACAACTGCCTGCCTCGGTGGCGTAGTTGTACTATGGTACGACTGAAAGCTGAAAAAAAAGCTGAGGTCTCGGGTTCGAATCTCGGGTCAGGCAAAGTGATATTGGATTTTTCTATTCATTATCAGCTCGGAGTTTGTGCCCGATATGTCGATAGGCTCGCCCCCTATCACATCATGGGACGGAACATACAAGGCGAACTGTGGGTGTCCTGGTGGCGCCTCTGCCTACCCCTTCTGGGATTAAGGCGTGTGTTTATGTATGTATGTATGTAAAACGAACACCACTTATGTTCATTCCAAAACAGTACCATCTAAGGGCTCGTTCAGACACGCGGGAATCGCGCGATTGCAAATCGTACGGTTTGAAATCGCAATAAAATAACTATAAATAAAAAAATAAAAACCGACTTCAAAGTGCCACTACAAAGTAACAAATAATATATATTTCATCGTACTAGTACCCAATGATTAATGTCCTTATTGACTTGACTAGCTAACAAATCTTAAATACGTAATATTTTGAAGGCGGGTCGCTAAGTGCCGAACATGTACGCCTTACGCTTAACATTAATTTGTGTAAGTAATTATAGCGTAATACACGCAAGATTTACACGGAATTTTAATTTGTCTTAATATATCAGGCCGTAATCGTCCACTGTTGAGCATGGGACACAACATACCTTTTCTTGTACTTAAAGGCCTTTATGTCATGCAGGTTTCCTGACTATGATTGAAATATATCACTGTTAAAGAGTTTGGTAATTGAATATCATCAACACACAAGTGACTCCGATAATTCCGGAGGTGTATACCCTGGAATTATAACCGAGACGGTGGTCAACCGTCTCGTGGATCATATCTAGATAATTATCAACAGGCTACCACACACATGTAAGACACATAGAAATTCTATCAAAACTTCAATAAATTTACACGTAGGATTAGCACATTATATTCATTTGTGTTTAATTTACTTATGTGCCTTTCTGAGCCAACATTGCAGGATGTACATGTAATATCAAATGGTGTAACATTTGCTTAAATTTATACGTGTTTGATATTTAGCGACCCGCCTTCAAAATATTCCGTATTTAAGATTTGTTAGCTAGTCAAGTCAATAAGGACATTAATCATTGGGTACTAGTACGATGAAATATATATTATTTGTTACTTTGTAGTGGCACTTTGAAGTCGGTTTTTATTTTTTTATTTAAAATTATTTTATTTGTCCCTTTTTTGTTTTGATAGGCATCGTAATGATGAGAAAGGTGATCATGATATAATCAAAACGATGTCTTTAAAATTTACGAATTCTTCAGACCAAACATGATATTATTGCTGTGAAATTATGAGATACCACTTATACCGAACCAGGTGCAAAAAGAATTATTGCTGTACCGTTCAATTTTGAGGAGTTCTGCTCTTCAAGTCCGAAGATATTCATCAGGTCTTCACCATTATTTAATGACACCAATCTAACATATCATGCTTGTCGACAAAATAGTTTATTTTTAATCGTTTAAGTACTGCCAGAGATATTGAGTATTTACATTAGTATCTATTTTCTCCCCCCCCCTACACCCCTTCCCCCTTTTAAGCCCCCTTTTGTAGTAATAGACTTATACTGAACCAGGTGCAAAAAGAATTATTGCTGTACCGTTCTATTTTGAGGAGTTCTGTTCTTCAGGACCGAAGATATTCATCAGGTCTTCACCAATTTTTTATGGGACCAACCTAGTATATCATGCTTTTCGACAAAAAAGAAATTTTTGAAATCGGTTCCCTAATACCAGCGTAATCGAGTAACAAACATACATAAAAAAAAAAAAAAAAAAAAAATTCAGTCGAATTGATTACCTCCTCTTTTGAAGTCGGTCAAAAATGTGTTATATGTATATTCTGAAGAAGCGGTTAGTATGCGATTGGTGTCACTTTGAAAATGGAAGTCGACGGAGATACAGCATGTTTGCTGTGGTTGCTCGTAATAGTCGCGAGGTGCGCGCAACGCAACTGAACGCAGCGAGAGGCTCCAAACTGCATGATAATAAATCCGCGCGGATGTGACACGATTCTGTTTTCTAACGGTTGAGTGTCGGCTACCGCGCGGTTTAACTAACCGAGTTATATTGGAACGATTATGAAAATACATGTATAAATAAGATACGCGCGGTTCCTTTGCCATTCCGAGGCCATACATTTCGCTCCGTTTCTGAACGCAGGCTAAAAAGGGCCCTGTAAACGATCAAATTGTTTGTAAAATTTTACGTGTTAGTCAAATTATTTGATAGTAGGCAGCTTTAATTGACGCGTTTGTGTTTAACAGTCTACATGTTTGTTGTAATTGATAAAATTCTGGATTGACGGCGCTTTTGGCCTAGTATATAATTATCTGTAACCATAGATGTAGCATAACATAGATCGGCAATGTGAAAGAGATAGAATGATTCAAATCATACATTAAAGCGAGACGCATGATGCGACCATGCGTTTACACGGAGAGCTTTCTATAGTGATTTGTGTGAAAATATGTCATTTAAGCGAACGACAAATTTCGCTTATTTTCTTGATTTATTTAATATTTCAGTACTGAGCTACTTTTATTAAATGTAATTTATTATGGTGAGTTGTCCAGTGCCTGGATGTGATTGATTTTAGTGTAAAAACCCGAATAATCATAGTTTTTCATAAGATCGTATCACTTTTTTCAATGTTGTTTAGTGACAATATTGCAGATTTGTAAGACAAACCTTGTATGTATATCGGTAGAACAGAATGTCCTTATTCATTATTTAAATGCGTCGAAAGCATCCATTGCCTATATAAAATGATATCATATACGTGAATTTATAATAATTTCAACCAACATTTGCTAGAGATTGATTGACAGTTTCGATCAATAATATTATGTCGATAAAAATAGTCAATGACTATAGAGGTTTCACTTCATTTTATAATCTCGTAGTATAACATCAATTCTATAATAACAGTTATTACTTCACTTTATTTATTCACTATTGATATTTGCTAAATATTAATTATTATTTCGTGTGCGTAATTTACCATTTCTGAGCCGGTTTCAAATTAACAGTGCCACGGAGGCTGCCATTCTAATAAAACAATAGAACATTAGATATTATAATGAGGAATGCTTTACAAAACTTGTCAAATAAAATTATTCTCAAATATGACGATTTATCTTTATTTACTTGTGTTTACGTATCTGTGTTGAAATAAACACAATCATTATTTTTCTGTTAAAATACCATGAAATGTCTCATATATATATCTATAAAATTTTATTTTATTGGTTGGGCCGTTAGGTATATCGATATGATAGTATCGACAGAGCATGGCGCAGCATTATCTGTCACGCACACATGCAAACTTCACGCACACTATCATATTCTCGTTTTGGTTTCACTCAAAATGATACATTGCCGATCTATGTTATACTACATCTATGTCTGTAACCGAATCTACGAGCAAAACTTTTGATCTAACAAAAGATCGTCTCAGCTATTGTTTGATGAAAACGTGAAGTTTGCCAAACACATTTGATCGTTTATAGAGCCCTTAGAGTGAGTGTGAGTGTGCCGATGTTGAGAGCGCTAATTATTATTTATCGCAGACGTTGGAGAAATTCGAGTTCGTGAAGGTGCTGGGCAAAGGTACGTTCGGCAAGGTGGTGCTGAGCCGGGAGAAGGGCACGGGCAAGCTGTACGCCATGAAGATCCTCAAGAAGCATCTCATTATACAGAAGGACGAGGTGGCGCACACCATCACTGAAAACCGCGTCCTGAAGAAGACCAAGCACCCCTTCCTTACGGTCAGTACCGGCCCAACGATCCCAACCGACTACTGCGCACCAGTGCGTGCACTCTGACCTGTCGCGAGGAGTAAAGTATGATCTGACGAGGGCGGCGCGTGTTGCAGGCGCTGCGCTACTCGTTCCAGACGGCGGACCGCGTTTGCTTCGTGATGGAGTATGCCAACGGCGGTGAGCTATTCTTCCATCTGTCGCGCGAGCGCTACTTCAGCGAGGAGCGCACGCGCTTCTACGGCGCCGAGATCGTGTCCGCGCTCGGCTACCTGCACGCCGAGGGCATCATCTACCGAGACCTCAAGCTCGAGAACCTGCTGCTCGATAAGGACGGACACATCAAGATCGCCGACTTCGGCCTGTGCAAGGTCAACATCACGTACGGCCGCACCACCAAGACCTTCTGCGGCACGCCCGAATACCTCGCGCCCGAGGTGCTGGAGGACACGGACTACGGGCCCGCCGTGGACTGGTGGGGCACCGGCGTCGTCATGTACGAGATGGCGTGCGGCCGCCTGCCCTTCTACAACCGCGACCACGACGTGCTCTTCACGCTCATTGTGAAGGAGGAGGTTCGCTTCCCGCGCACGCTGTCCGCCGCGTGCCGCACGCTGCTGGCCGGCCTGCTCACCAAGCTGCCCGCCAGCCGCCTGGGCGCCGGGCCTGACGACGCGCACGAGATCATGAACCACCCCTTCTTCGCCTCCATCAATTGGGCCGACCTCGTCGCCAAAAAGGTGGGTCCCTCTCCTTCGAGCTCTCGTCCTCGCCGCGAGCCGCCGCGCGACCGCACTCACGTCCGCTCGCACTTTCCAGATCCCGCCGCCCTTCAAGCCGCAGGTGGAGTCCGAGACGGACACGCGCTACTTCGACTCCGAGTTCACCGGCGAGAGCGTCGAGCTCACGCCGCCCGAGTCCGACAGCGGCCTCGCGCAGATACAGGAGGAACAGTTCCCGCAGTTCTCGTACCAGGTCAGTGTTCACTACCCCCCCCCCCCCCCCGCCCGCGCTCCCCTCCCCGCGTGTCCCAGGGCTCAGTGCGTGTGTTGTTGCAGGACATGTGCTCGTCGGCGCACTCGGCGCTGTCGCACCTGTCGCAGCAGTCGGCGCTGGCGGACCGGCGCCAGTAGCCGCGCCGCCGCCGCGACGGTCCAGTGCTCGGGTAGCCGACTTCCCAAGAACGATGATGACGCAGTCCTCGTTTCGTTTCCGCTACAGATAATGATATGTCTATTTACAAACATTTCACTAGAGTTTTGATCCTCTCGTCGAGTTCCGGAAGCGGGGAGCGTCCTCGCTTGGCGCCACGAAGTGTGTCTCGCGAATCCGAGCGGCGCCGTCGCGCTTGTCGAATATTGCCGGAATATAGTGAGCTAATTTGGAACACAGCGGGAATTGAAGGATTCACGGCGGCGTTCAGGACCGCGTTAAATATTCAGGCAACGTGTGCTCGGTGCGCTTCAACATTACCATTTGCTTGAGAGGACGTGGCGCACGCGGCGGGCCACGCGCCTCGCACTTCACATTATACTGCGCTCTTCACAAATCAAAGTGGTTGCACGTGTCAACGTGAACGCCACTCGTCCCGCCACCGAACACGGAATGTTGATACTAAGGACTCGCAACTGTGCACACTGCATACGCGCCGCGCTCTTGTACAATGTACATAGCTTACATATGTTTCGTTTTAGCATTTTAATAGCTGCCGTCTGCCTGACGTCAACCCAACCGCTAACAGATACAACAGACAATTATCGGATTGAAAATCTCACCCAAAATGGATTGCTCGGCCAGGGAGTTGAACTCCGGCAAACAATGCGCGCAGCAACAGAACGATGAGGCGACACCGCTTCCCTCATAAGTTGATATTTATTGTGATATAGGAAAGTCGGTGTGCGAGTTCCGTTGATATTTAACTTGGTACGTGTTGATATATATTTTGAGCATGGTACAGACGCCGCGCGGCGCCGCCGGGTCGCCGGCGCGGGGCGCGGGGCGGGGCGGGGGCGCCGCGCGGGGACGAGGCGGGAAGGCACTCCTTCCGTGCATTTCCTTTTGTATATATTAAAATTAGGATTTAAACAAACTCGTATTTTTATTTCGATCTCCTAGTTCCCTTCCCCTTTGGCGAATTGATATCTCTGGGTATGAAATAAAACAAATCGTTCGGCGTGATGTTTTTTTTTATTTCGTCGAAAATCGATACGGAAGAGTGCGGCGCCGCGGCGGCCGGCGTAGTGCGAGCACAGCGTCTGCAGCGCCGCGCCGCCGCGCGCGCACCGACAACGCTTTGTGATCACAATCATTGGGAGTATAAAAGTTTGGTCGTTCGTGTCAATTGCTCGCTCAATGTGAAAACAAAGTGGTAATGTATTGAATTTGAAATGTGACTGTTATACATTTACTTAAGTTAAACATTTTTACAAATCGTTACACGCATGTGTGTGCGAGTGTCGTCGGCTCGCGGTCGCGCGCCCTCGCGCTCGCGCCTGTATTATTAGATATATTTAGAATGGTTATAGTCTATTCGGGGTTGGATCGATTTTGCTTCAAATAGGCCCTATTTTTAGTAGCAGAGCTCCTGTGGGAAAAGAGAAAGAGAAATATATGCTACTATATGGCGAAAGCTGGGTCCCTAATAAGCTGACGGGTGGGTAATGTGCGCGCCGGCTGCCTGCTGCGGCAACAAGAGCGATGGCAACTGCGCCTCTAGTGCGAGCTAGTGGCGACGCGCACACCACTCCGGCTCCGAGCACACGCATGTTGCTACTTGTTGCTCGGCTCCTTATAATTGACAAATATTAAATTTACAAATGACGTTCATATTAGTACCAAACGATTACATTTCACATGCAGCAATATATTATAATGAGAACATATAAATGAAATGTTCATAAAGTTTCATGTGCAATTTAGGATCTTTCAAACATAAATTCTTATTTTTTCATTTACATTTGAGGTAGGTAGATAGGTATCTACCCAAGAGGAGTATTATTAAAAAAAATAGACGTGTCGTATGAGTTCTAGGCTTCTTATAATCCTAATAGTAATTAGGCCTAACATAATTACGATCTCTAGACATAAAAGGTCGGCGTCACTCTCGAATGTTAGCTAGATATAGAGCTCTGAGTAGGGACTAGGGCGCGAGGCTACGCGGCGCAGCGAGCGGGAGCTGGCGGAGCGCGGGAGCGCGGCCGCGGCGACTATTAGTAAGCGTAATGCGGCGTGCCTACTCGTAGTGAACTAACAATATAGTTATATTTGTAGGGATACATATGTACATGCGGACGTACAGTCCCGCGCGGACGGCCGCGGAGTTTGGCGATAAAAACACGCTTTCAATATTAGTAAAGTGGCGTCCTGCACGGCGAGTCAGGTCGCAGGCGGCGCCGCGCGGCTCTACTCCGCGCCGCCCGCCGCCGAGCGCTACACGAAGTCGCGCCGGCGCTGCGCCGCGCCGCCCGCGCCCCCCGCACCCGCCGCGCCCCCCGCACCCGCCGCGCCGCCCGGCGGGCTGCTGGGCGCGTCGCCCGGCGTCGTGGGCGTGGGCGCTTGCGGCGCGGCGCCCTTACTCCGAGCCTGAAACATACCAAATCAGAGGCGCCATTCTTATTTCAGTCTGCTACTACTAAACCTGCTTTGCGTCTGACGCGTTAGCGTTAGGGTAACTTTTTTCAATGCTGTTTACAGTTTAGTGCAATAATTATAAATAATAAGACAAGCCTTGTATACATAGGTGTAGAAAAGAATATCGTTATGCATTATTTAAATTTTAAATGCGCTGAAGCATCCATTGTCTATATAAAAAAATTACTACGTTTAAAAAAACCGACTTAGTAAACAAAACCCTGTATCAGCCCATATACGTCCCACTGCTGGGCACGGGCCTATTCTACAATCGAGAGAATCGTAGAAACCATACCGTAGAAATATTTTTTTTTAAATCGCTACATTATGCAGGTTTCCTCACGATGTTTTCCTTCCCCATTAAAGTGCGTGGTGATTGACTATCAGTACACACATAACTCCGGAAAGTCAGAAGGTGTGCCCTAGGATTTGAACCCGCGACCACCGTGAACATGTAGGCAGCCGAGTCTGGTCCATTACCAACAGGCCACCACGCACTTTAAACCCTAAAAAGTTAAAAATAAAAATACCACTACCTACAAAGTAAGAAATAATATATTTTTTATTGTACTGGTACACGTTGATTAATTTGCTTATTTACTTGACGAATTATGAAATACATCTATAAAAATTATTTCGTATCTTGAGACCGCCAGCTATATCGACATGATAATATTATCACAATAATATCGACAGTGCATGGCGCGGCATGATCTGTCAAGCACACATTCAAACTTAACGCACACTTTCGCAAACTTCGATCAAATTTAAACTAGATACAGTGTCGGGAACAAAATTACATGCCAAAAGTGGCCGAGGTTGTTAAGAGCTTCTTGGACACCGGAAGGGTTAATACTTACCTATACATTTGTATTTCGAACTACGAGATGTAGAAAAATGGTCTTAAAATATAAACAACTTCAGGTACCTACCAATAAACTTTAATTGTTTGAAATAAGATTTATTATTTCTTACAATATACTTGCATTTAAGACGTTATGTCATTGAAGTAAAAAAAAATTCACTTTACAATAAAGTTTTTAATAAATGCGCACAGATATTCTAAAATAAAGCGACAAAACGAAACAATAAGGTTGAAAATAATATCTTGAAATTTAGCGTTCACGCTGTTTTTAATACAGGGTATATCAAGACTGCGACCGAAAACGAAGCCAGGTGGTAGTTTCAGTGGTTACAGACACGATGAAAATAAAAAAATCACCAAAGCAGCGACAGAAATTTTTTTAGAATTTTTAAAAATCATGTTGTTTGGGTGGTATATACCTAGTTTTTGCGAAAATAATAATTTAAGCCCTTACGTACCATTGAGTGTTTAAAAATAAAGAGGTCTACATCTTTATATTAGCAGAAATCTTTGTATTACGCATCGATATCAATGGTACACTAGATAAGACATTCAGTACAAAAAATGTGTCCCACCTACTTGCGGTGCATGCACCGCACATGAATCAGTTTGCTTCGTGACAGTGACACTGACAGTGCAGTACGCCTTATCGCATACGTTTAAATGTATTATATGAATGTTTCGCCGTCAAACCGAAAGCAAATCGTCTGAAGTTACAATATTTTAATAAAATACCAGGTAAGTGATGTAATATTGCAGTGTGCTTTTAAAATACGGGGGCACTTTATTTCTTTGATGTGTCTCGTCTATCGGTAGAATATGTCAACCACACGCATTATTTCTCGGCTTACAATGAGCTTGCAGGAACTTTGACGCACTTTTAAATTGTTTTTTATAGAAAAATAAAGAAAATATTTAAAATAATCCCAAAACGAAATTAAAATACTCAATTTATACAAAACGATACCAAATTTATAAGAATGTCAATGGCATTACGATGACTATTTTGACAATTTTGAAAGGCGCACTGCGGCATGATCATTGTGATCATTGGAGCATACTAAATTGAAATAGGGCCACAGTTTATTTTGTGGCACTATTTTTCGGACCGTTTTTGAAGTGCTCATCCGACATCTAGTATATATTTGATCGAAGGTCACAAACCAGTTTTTCCTCATTCAAAATGTACTATTGCCGACTTACGTTATCTATATACAGGGTGTACAAGACAATGGAACACCTGCTAAGTTGGATGCAAGGGCATAATATTAATATGATTATAAAAATATAATATTTGGAAAATATTTATCCGTTTTTGAGTTATGGCCGTTTAAAGTTTCAAGTATTACCATCACATTTTCGCAAAAATCCAACTGGAATGGGTAAAGAACAAGATTTTAACATATACGTATTTTGTCGTTTCGTCGTTAATTAAATGGTTAATGAAATATACCACGAAAACCATTTTTAACAGCAACAAAATTTTCATTGACTTCGTCTTAACATTTTTTACACATAGGCCAGGTCATAAACTCTCAGCTGTACACTTTGTCCTTCTCTAATTTTACAAAAAGGTATTTTTTGTTTCATTTCACATAAATAAAACAGCTAAGCAGGAGCGTACTTAGATTTATAGTGTCAACAAATTAACAACATACATAATAACTTTTGGTATAGTTGCATTGTGCATGGATCGACTGTTTTGTCATTTTTTCCTTAAGGTGTCACAAATCCAAACTGTAAGATACCATGAAATCACGCTGGTCCTCGGTTAAACCGTGTTAGGTTTCCAAATTTATTAATTACAAATGTTTTAGTAATACATAACATTTAAATTATCTAAGTAATTCATATTCATAAACATTTCTTTTTACGCAATTACACTGATAAATAAAAAATATGATATTAAAATGATTGCAGAATTCGGCCCATTTCTTAAAGGAAGCCGAAGGTCACTGTGTACTCGTCGGAACTTTGTCGGAACTAGCGCGGCACGATTATTCTTCCTTTGAGCTCGCCGCTTCCGAGCTTGAGTGACACTAATACCATTGGCGGTGTTTTGTGTGCATTTTTCAAAGGATGACCGCCATGTTAGGATGTGTTCACACTTCACACTTAGTACAACTTAATTTGGTTAGGTACTTGATAATAAGAGTTACGTAAAAACGTAAGATCATAATGGATTGATATAGTGATCATTACTCTCCCCAGAGATATTAATCTTGTTTAAATGTGTTGAAGTAGTTACATAATTTGATCCAGACAGTTACAAGACTGCCTTTGCTTATTATTTAATGAATATTAATAATGATGTTGCTTTAAAATGGTAAAAAATGTACAGAAATCTTATAATAGAAACGAAATTTAAAAAATCATTGTAGCCGAGTAAATGGTATTTACTTAAGAAATACCATATTATGATATTAAATTAGTGAAAATAGTAAACACGTAAAAATAAAAAAAAAAAACGTTATGAAATGAAATACGTGTAAATGTGTCGAATGTGAACAAGCCTTTATCTTTCTGTTTTCGAAAAAAACATTTATCTTTTATTAGTTGAATTCGGACTACGTTCGCGTGTACATGTATTTGTCGTATACATTATTATTATCAACTCGTTTTCAGTTATTTTTATTGAATTTTATGAATTTTGACGCATGGAATATCCCATGGTATTTTTAGTGAAGTGTTAGTTTAATATCTAAGTGTATTTTGGCCATAGCAATGATGATGGGTTTGTGGCTAAAAGCGGTAGAATACTTTAGTGAGTTGTGCAAAATTACGCGAAGTTGAATCAAACACGTTGCATCGGAAGACCGAGCGACGGCTCTATGTACACATAGTACATTTTACGTGTCTAATGAAGTGAATTATGAACGTACAACTGTTGAATGTTATCAAATTGTGGCAGTGCTTTCGTGCGGAATTTTGGCAGTTCCAGCACTTACCTCCTTACCTAAGGTACCTATTTACGGCTTAAATTATAGGGTCAGTTATTACTTATTTTGTGATCATTAGTGGCACTTAAGCAGTACGCTTGAATTAGTGTAGGTCTTCTGCCCATGTTCTCTACATACCATGTTCTACGGTTCGTTCAAGGTTAAATTCCTATTACCTAACTATGCACACTAAGTGGCGTGGCAATTATGTAGTTTTAATCACCTATTCCTACTTGTCTGTTGTGGAGCGACCCGTTCAGTCGTAAGGTTCAATCACTTTGGCGTAATATGTTAAGGGGAAGCACGTGTGATGGTAATTCTTGATTTCTCGGTATCTTTGTTATTATCAGAGTCGGCTACGAAAATGCATCATAATCTAGACGTAATCACGATTTACTAAAATGTATATTAGCAGGTGCGCCATTCTCTTGTACACCCTGTATATAAAAGAGGAACCTGATTGACTGACTGACTGACTGACCTATCAACGCACAGCCGAAACTATTGGACCTAGGAACTTGAAATTTTACACAGGGATTCCTATTGTGACGGAGGGTAGCACTAAAAAGGGATTTTGGGAAATTCTACCCCTAAGGGGGTGAAAAGGGTTAAAAACTGTTGTATGGAAAATCTAAACCATTGAAGTTACAATTGTCAAACTTGGCAGTTTAATAAATCATTCAATAACAACATTAACTGCATACTTAATTTGTCTAAAAATTAACAATAAAGGGGTTAAAATAAGGGTTGAAATGTTTAGAAACTGGGTGATTTCCTTTCTACCCGATCAACGCACAGCTGAATCTACTGGAGCTAGAAACGTGAAATTTTACATAGGGGTTCTTATTGTGACGTAGGGTAGCACTAAGGAAGGATTTTTGGAAATTCGACCCCTAAGGGGGTGAAAAGGGTAAAATACTGGTGTATGGAAAACCGAAACCCTTGAAGTTGCAGATGTCAAACTTGACTTTTTAGTTACTCATCTAGAAACAAGAACAACTGCATACTCTTTTTTCTTATAATTAACCCTAAAGGGGTGAAAAAAAAGGGTTGAAGTATTCTAAAACGGAACGGCCGGATCAACGCACAGCCGAAACTACTGGAGCTAGGAACTTGAAATTTTACACAGGAATTCCTATTGAGACGTAGGGTAGCACTAAGGAAGGATTTTTGGAAATTCATCCCCTAAGGGGGTGTAAAGGGTTAAAAACCGATATATGAAAATTTTAAATTTAAATTATTATTTTATTTTATTCTGCTTTTCTTAATCAACAAAGTTTTGTTTAATGTTAATACCACTACGTCGCGTCGCGTCGTTGAGAACATTACAGTTAGCAATTTTGCACGGTTTAATGTTAATCATTCTGAATATTGTATGTCTTTGATATGTGTTAATTAGTTGTATGTTCATATTATATTATTAACAACTATGTATGCTAAGCAATGCTGAGCTAACCTCTAATTTAAATACATTAAAGATCTTTTTTCTGCAAATATAAGTATAAGTTTGGTTTATGTATTTAGTTGGTAAGCCGATTTATAAATAAACTAGCATTTGCCCGCAACTTCGTCTGCGTGTTTAAGATAATGTAGACGTTATATCGCTAAAACTATGCCATTATAACCTTTACGTAAACTTTTAACAAAAATCAACGTGCAGCATTTTTATTTCCAATTCTGACTCTGAGTTTAGATTATCGGATCAATGGGTCCGTCAGTTGTCGATTCAGAGACCAATCGGATCAATAAATAAAAAGTTCAAAATGACGGCCAGCATTTTCAATTCTGAATACAAATTTAGATTATCGGAACTCAGATCGATTTTGAGACCAATCGGATCAATACATAAACGGCCTTATTCATATACAGTTTTAAAACCTATTTTAGGTATCGAATGTTTGTTTTCTCGCTCAAACTGAATTGAAAAGTCGTTCGAAAGGGACAAAGTTAAATATTCATAAGAATAGCTTCAGCAGTTTTATTTTTTATACAAATTTTTCAACCCTTATTTTTACTCCTTTAGGGTTAAATTTAAGTAAACAGTATGTAATTATAGTGTCATTATAGTGTCAAGTTTGAAATCTGCAACTTCAACGGTTGCAGTTTTCCATACAAATTTATTTTACCCTTTTCACCCCCTCAAGGGTTGAATTTCCAAAAATCCTTCCTTAGTGCTACCCTACGTTATAAAAGAAATCCTTGTGTAAAAGTTCAAGTTCCTAGCTTCAGTAGTTTCGGCTGTGCGTTGATCCGGCAGTTCGGTTCTACAAAACTTCAACCCTTATTTTCGTCCCTTTAGGGTTAATTTAAGATAAAAAATATATGCAATTATTTTTGTCCAAGAATGAATAACTTAAGTGCCAAGTTTGACAATTGTAACTTTAACGGTTTAAATTTTCCCTATATCAGTTTTTAACCCTTTACACCCCTTTAGGTGATTAATGTCCAAAAATCCATCCTTAGTGCTACCCTACGGTACAATCGGAACCCCTGTGTAAAATTTCAAGTTCTTAGCTTCAGTAGTTTCGGCTGTGCGTTGATCCAGCAGTTCGGTTTTACAATATTTCAACCCTTATTTTCACCCCTTTAGAGATAGTTATAAGAAAAAGGAGTATGCAGTTGTTCTTGTTTCTAGATGAGTAACTAAAAAGTCAAGTTCAAAATCTGCAACTTCAAGGGTTTCGGTTTTCCATACACCAGTATTTTACACTTTTCACCCCCTTAGGGGTCGAATTTCCAAAAATCCTTCCTTAGTGCTACCCTACGTCACAATAAAAACCCCTATGTAAAATTTCACGTTTCTAGCTCCAGTAGATTCGGCTGTGCGTTGATCGGGTAGGAAGGAAATCACCCAGTTTCTAAACATTTCAACCCTTATTTTAACCCCTTTAATGTTAATTTTTAGACAAATAAAGTATGCAATTATTTTTGTTATTAAATGAGTTATTAAACTACCAAGTTTGAGAATTGTAAGTTCATTGGTTTAGATTTTCCATACAACAGTTTTTAACCCTTTTCACCCCCTTAGGGTAGAATTTCCCAAAATCCCTTCTTAGTGCTACCCTCCGTCACAATAAAAACCCCTATGTAAAATTTCACGTTTCTAGCTCCAGTAGATTCGGCTGTGCGTTGATCGGGTAGGAAGGAAATCACCCAGTTTCTAAACATTTCAACCCTTATTTTAACCCCTTTAATGTTAATTTTTAGACAAATAAAGTATGCAATTATTTTTGTTATTAAATGAGTTATTAAACTACCAAGTTTGAGAATTGTAAGTTCATTGGTTTAGATTTTCCATACAACAGTTTTTAACCCTTTTCACCCCCTTAGGGGTAGAATTTCCCAAAATCCCTTCTTAGTGCTACCCTCCGTCACAATAGAAATCCCTGTGTAAAATTTCAAGTTCCTAGGTCCAGTAGTTTCGGCTGTGCGTTGATAGGTCAGTCAATCAGGTTCCTCTTTTATACAGGGTGTACAAGACAATGGAACACCTGCTAAGTTGGATGCAAGGGCATAATATTAAAATGATTATAAAAATATAATATTTGGAAAATATTTATCCGTTTTTGAGTTATGACCGTTTAAAGTTTCAAGTATTACCATCACATTTTCGCAAAAATCCAACTGGAATGGGTAAAGAACAAGATTTTAACTTATACGTATTTTGTCGTTTCGTCGTTAATTAAATGGTTAATGAAATATACCACGAAAACCATTTTTAACAGCAACAAAATTTTCATTGACTTCGCCTTAACATTTTTTACACATAGGCCAGGTCATGAACTCTCAGCTGTACACTTTGTCCTTCTCTAATTTTACAAAAAGGTATTTTTTGTTTCATTTCACATAAATAAAACAGCTAAGCAGGAGCGTACTCAGATTTATAGTGTCAACAAATTAACAACATAATAACTTTTGGTATAGTTGCATTGTGCATGGATCGACTGTTTTGTCATTTTTTCCTTAAGGTGTCACAAATCCAAACTGTAAGATACCAAGAAATCACGCTGGTCCTCTGTTAAACCGCGTTAGGTTGCAAATTTATTAATTACAAATGTTTTAGTAATACATAATATTTAAATTATCTAAGTAATTCATATTCATAAACATTTCTTTTTACGCAATTACACTGATAAATAAAAAATATGATATTAAAATGATTGCAGAATTCGGCCCATTTCTTAAAGGAAGCCGAAGGTCACTGTGTACTCGTCGGAACTTTGTCGGAACTAGCGCGGCTCGATTATTCTTCCTTTGAGCTCGCCGCTTCCGAGCTTGAGTGACACTAATAGCATTGGCGGTGTTTTGTGTGCATTTTTCAAAGGATGACCGCCATGTTAGGATGTGTTCACACTTCACACTTAGTACAACTTAATTTGGTTAGGTACTTGATAATAAGAGTTACGTAAAAACGTAAGACCATAATGGATTGATAAAGTGATCGTTATTCTCCCCAGAGATATTAATCTTGTTTAAATGTGTTGAAGTTGTAGTAGTAAAAAGATGTGTGGGTACCTTGTAGTCGATAGCGTGAAGTATGTAGGGGTACAGCAGAGAAGTAAAAGCTAGTACACAGATAGTTCACAGTTTATTGTTCACCACACACACTATAGAAAAATAGACAGAAGGGTCGTAAGCGACAGTTCACACGTACACACAAAGAACAGCGAACAAGCACAAAAGATGGAAGACACATATATACAGTAACTACTACGTAAGTTAATTATTAGCCAGTGCGTACTGAATTAAAGCGAGCGAATAGCGAAAATAGCTGGTCTAATCAGATAGCAACGTATATCAGCGCGGGTAGGGTCTGACTGTGTACTGTGCAGTGAAGCTAGCCGAACTCGGGCGCACAGTTATTGTAGTAGCCCGTAACGCATTTCCAGACAATTTCGGAAACGACCAGTTGTGTCACTCGCGTCAGTGAGTTTGTCAGTAATTTATATGTGTGTACGAGTGTAGATATGTATGTATGTATGTTTGTATGTTTGTATATATGTATGTATGTATGTTTGTATATATGAATGTATGTACGTATGCGTGTTTGTTTGATGTCAATGTATGTTTAAATGTGAATGTGTACATGTGTGTTTATTTATGTGGGTGAGCGTCCACATCACTCCCCCCCAGAGACCTGGCTAGGGGCGATAAAAATCTGGAAAATGGACACGGCGTCCAGAGCGTGTGGTTACTGGCACTGTCTTTAAAAGTGGCGCTGCGTCCTGAGAATGAGTAGTGTCTGGGACAGGCGTAACGAACGTGCGCCGCAAAGGTGGTACTGGTGCCAACTCCTGCTCGTCGCTAGTCACATAGGCCGGTTTAAGACGGTCTATTGTGACAGTAACTGGTTTTCCCTTTATCAGGAGCTTATAAACCTTGTCGGTTCGTTCCAAGACCTTGTAGGGTCCTGTATAAGCCGGTTGAAGAGGGGCACGTGAGGCATCCTCACGCAGAAATACATATTTGGTGGAAGCCAGATCCTTGTGAATAAAGATCCTCGATTTGGTATGGCGGGAGGCCGGTACTGGTTTAAGTTTCTTGGCGAACGAGTGGAGACGCGCCATAAAATCTGACATGTCAGATGTACATGGCGCGCTCGGATCGAAAAATTCGCCAGGAAGTCTTAGCGGCTCTCCATAGACCAGCTCAGCTGAAGAAGCTTGGAGATCCTCTTTGTATGCGCTGCGTATTCCCAGCATCACTAGAGGCAGGACTTCAGTCCAGTTTTGGCTGACATGGGATGTGATTGACGCTTTAAGCTGCCGATGGAAGCGCTCGACCATGCCATTGCAGGCTGGGTGGTATGCAGTGGTGCGTCTGTGTTGGAACCCAGCAATTTTTGCCAGATATTGGAACAGTGCGGACTCGAATTGACGTCCGCGATCTGTCACTATCTGCTCTGGGCACCCAAATCGGGATATCCAACCGGATAATAAGGCCTTGGCTACTGTTTCAGCCGTGATGTCCGGTATGGGTATCACCTCGGGCCAACGAGTGAACCGGTCGATGGCCGTAAGACAGTAGCGGTGTCCTTGGGATATGGGTAGGGGTCCCACCAGATCTATATGCACGTGCTTGAAGCGTGCACGGGGTAAATCAAATTTCCCTACCGGCGCCGACACGTGCTTTGTTACTTTCGCACGTTGGCATTGTAGGCAAGTACGAGCCCACTCTCGGCAGTCCCTCCTGACGCCCGGCCAAACAAATCGTTCGGCAACCAACTTCGCAGTGGCAGTAGCGCCAGGATGACTAAAAGAGTGTAAGCTCTGGAATACTTGCCTACGAAAGTTTTTGGTAACAAAGGGCCGGGCAGTTGGTGTACTCGTATCACAGTACAAATGTATGCAACTCCCGGGTAATTGTATTTTGGAGAGGCGGAGAGATGAATTGCCATCCAAATATTGAGACAACTCAGTATCCAACTCTTGGCTCTTAGCAAGTTCGGCTAGATTGATTGGAGCCCCCAGCTCATCGATTCGAGATAAGGCATCGGCCACGACGTTGTTTTTGCCTGAGATGTGCCTTATGTCGGTCGTGAACTGGGAAATATAGTCCAATTGCCGAAACTGCCTAGGCGAGCAGTTATGTTTCCTCTCAGTGAAAGCATAACTGATAGGCTTGTGGTCGGTGTAAACTATGAAGTCCCTTGCCTCGAGCATAAACCTGAAATATTTGATTGCCTCATAGATCGCGAGAAGCTCGCGATCATATGGGGAATATTTTTGTTGTGTAGGGTTCAGTCTGCGGGAAAAGAAAGCTAGCGGACGCCAAGCATTGTCCTGTAGCTGTTGCAAAACTGCCCCCATAGCCACGTCCGACGCATCCGTAACTAAAGCCAGTTTGGCATTGCAGTTAGGATGTGCGAGTAGAGCCGCTTCTGATAGGCTCTCTTTGGCATTAGTGAAGGCCTTTAAGGCTTCGTCAGTTAGGGCAATGGGTGTTGAACCCTTGACTGCACCCATGAGGAGAGAGTTGAGAGGAGATTGGGTTTCTGCGGCATGGGGCAAAAAACGCCGGTAAAAATTTACCATGCCCAAAAACCTCCTCAATGCTCTGACGGTCTTCGGTGGAGGAAAATCGCGAATGGCTTGAACTTTCTCGTCCAAAGGCTTGGTTCCTTCCGCCGAGATGTGATATCCCAGAAAGGAAACTTCCGGGACGCCGAAAACGCATTTCGCCGGATTGATAACCATTCCGTAAGTTTTCAGCCGTGAAAATACTTGACGGAGATGGTTTTCATGCTCGACTTCGTCCCTGCTGAAGATGAGAAAGTCATCAAGATAGCAGTAGACGAAGTCCAGTCCGCGCATCATTTCATCGACGAAACGCTGAAATGTCTGGGCGGCGTTCCGCAACCCGAACGTCATGTACGGGAATTCGTACATACCGAAGGGCGTGGTAATAGCCGTCTTCGGTATATCCTCCTCGCACACTGGTATTTGGTTGTAGGCTTTAACGAGGTCGATCGTGGTAAAGATCCTACAACCAGCAATATTGTGGGCGAAGTCATGGATATGACGTACTGGATACTTATCCGGTATTGTGCGGGCATTGAGCTGTCGGTAGTCACCGCAGGGACGCCAGCCGTTATCTTTTTTCGGCGCCAGGTGTAACGGCGATGACCACGGGCTCTCAGAAGGCCTTGCGGTACCATCGTTAAGCATGGCCTGGAATTCCTCCTTAGCCACCTTCAGCTTGTCAGGAGCCAAACGTCTGGGAGGACATGAAACGGGGGGGCCTGATGTTGTGCGGATGTGATGTTGTGTGCTGTGAGGTACAGTGCGATGTGTCCCAGCTGGTCGTGTAATCACCGGAAATTCCTGTGAAAGTAAAAGATGGTAATGTGAATTGCCAGTCAGAACCTTCACCGAATAGACACTACAATCAATAGCCAGTGAAGCTGGAGTAGAAAGAGTAGTTGTATTATCTACTAATTTTTGATGTTTACAGTCAACAACTAAACTATAGTGACACAAAAAGTCTACTCCTAAAATAGGTCTAGTTACGTCCGCAACGATAAATCGCCATGGGTAGACCCGGCGAAGTCCTAGGTCCAGGTTGAGGTCCGTGTAGCCGTAGGTGCTGATGGTCGTCCCGTTGGCTGCGATGAGTTCGTAGCTAGTAGGTGCTCGACGTTGGCGCAGTTGCGACCTTGGGAAAACGCAGAGGTCGCTGCCTGTGTCGACCAAAAACTGCGTCTTCGTATAGCGGTCGGTTACAAAGAGGCGACCTGGGGAAGCGGGGCAATCATCAGTCGCCTTTAACGACTGCCCGTGGCATTTCCCGCTGACTTGTAGTCGCACGGCTGAAGACATCTCCGCGCCTTGGATCCGAAGTTGAGGTGGTACCAACAGGTTGGAGCCCGACGATAGCTGGACGTTGACCGCGTTCTACTCCGGGACGAAGATCGCTGGCGCCGTGGTCTGGAATGGTCAGCTGCTGTACGAACACGTCCGCGCTCTTCCAGTTTCGCTTCTAACCGTGCCACCATCAACTTTAGCTCCGCGACCTCGCTGGATGAAGTCCCACTGCAGGAACAGGTACATGCTGAAGTTGCTGCCACGTTGGAAGGCGCAGCTATATCCTGTACACGATCAGCTAATTCTGCTAGCTGCTCCAAAGATTGACTGGTTTGCGACGCCAGAACAGTTTGAATCTCTCGTGGCAAACGGTCGCACCAAATGGTCCGCAAGAAATCGTCCGGAAAGCTTGGGCCAGCCAAATCTTGAAGGTGCCGAAGAAACTGTGATGGCTTTCGGTCTCCAAGTTGCTCGTGAGTCAGAACCTGTCTCATTTTCTTCTCTTTGGAGGCAGTCAATCGTCTAACAAGCTCACTTTTGAGTTTTTCATACCTCCTTCTAAGTGGAGGATTTATAATTATGTCCTTTACTTCCTTGGCTGTTGCAACATCCAAATTCTTGAGGGTGTTGGAAAACATAAAAGAGTCGTCGGTTATGCCATACATTTCAAATTGACCCTCTAATAAGGCAAACCAAATTTCCGGTTCGTCGGGAGAAAATGCCGGTACCTTCAAATTTATTGGAAGGTCATATGAAGGTCGCTCTGCTGGCGGGCGTACCTTTCTGGCCCGACGGGTGACGTTGCCAGTCTCGCCGCCTTTCCGTGATTCGACGGTATTGTTGGATTCACTGCTGTCGCTCATTCTAGCGTTTTCCTCGGGGTCACCAATGTAGTAGTAAAAAGATGTGTGGGTACCTTGTAGTCGATAGCGTGAAGTATGTAGGGGTACAGCAGAGAAGTAAAAGCTAGTACACAGATAGTTCACAGTTTATTGTTCACCACACACACTATAGAAAAATAGACAGAAGGGTCGTAAGCGACAGTTCACACGTACACACAAAGAACAGCGAACAAGCACAAAAGATGGAAGACACATATATACAGTAACTACTACGTAAGTTAATTATTAGCCAGTGCGTACTGAATTAAAGCGAGCGAATAGCGAAAATAGCTGGTCTAATCAGATAGCAACGTATATCAGCGCGGGTAGGGTCTGACTGTGTACTGTGCAGTGAAGCTAGCCGAACTCGGGCGCACAGTTATTGTAGTAGCCCGTAACGCATTTCCAGACAATTTCGGAAACGACCAGTTGTGTCACTCGCGTCAGTGAGTTTGTCAGTAATTTATATGTGTGTACGAGTGTAGATATGTATGTATGTATGTTTGTATGTTTGTATATATGTATGTATGTATGTTTGTATATATGAATGTATGTACGTATGCGTGTTTGTTTGATGTCAATGTATGTTTAAATGTGAATGTGTACATGTGTGTTTATTTATGTGGGTGAGCGTCCACAAAGTAGTTACATAATTTGATCCAGACAGTTACAAGACTGCCTTTGCTTATTATTTAATGAATATTAATAATGATGTTGCTTTAAAATGGTAAAAAATGTACAGAAATCTTATAATAGAAACGAAATTTAAAAAATCATTGTAGCCGAGTAAATTGTATTTACTTAAGAAATAGCATATTATGATATTAAATTAGTGAAAACAGTAAACACATGTAAAATTAAAAAAAATATTATGAAATGAAATACGTGTAAATGTGTCTAATGTGAACAAGCCTTTATCTTTCTGTTTTCGAAAAAAACATTTATCTTTTATTAGTTGAATTCGGACTACGTTCGCGTGTACATGTATTTGTCGTATACATTATTATTAGCAACTCGTTTTCGGTTATTTTGATTGAATTTTATGAATTTTGACGCATGGAATATCCCATGGTATTTTTAGTGAAGTGTTAGTTTAATATCTAAGTGTATTTCGGGCATTGCAATGACGATGATTTCGTTGCTAAAACGGTAGAATACTTTAGTGAGT
The DNA here is from genome assembly GCA_905220455.2 of Deilephila porcellus. Taxonomy (NCBI): domain Eukaryota; kingdom Metazoa; phylum Arthropoda; class Insecta; order Lepidoptera; family Sphingidae; genus Deilephila; species Deilephila porcellus. Next base: position 57,133 of record LR999984.1, on the reverse strand, counting down.
TGTGCAAAATTACGCGAAGTTGAATCAAACACGTTGCATCGGAAGACCGAGCGACGGCTCTATGTACACATAGTACATTTTACGTGTCTAATGAAGTGAATTATGAACGTACAACTGTTGAATGTTATCAAATTGTGGCAGTGCTTTCGTGCGGGATTTTGGCAGTTCCAGCACTTACCTCCTTACCTAAGGTACCTATTTACGGCTTAAATTATAGGGTCAGTTATTATTTATTTTGTGATCATTAGTGGCACTTAAGCAGTACGCTTGAATTAGTGTAGGTCTTCTGCCCATGTTCTCTACATACCATATTCTACGGTTCGTTCAATGTTAAATTCCTATTGCCTAACTATGTACACTAAGTGGCGTGGCAATTATGTAGTTTTAATCACCTATTCCTACTTATCTGTTGTGGAGCGACCCGTTCAGTTGTAAGGTTCAATCACTTTGGCGTAATATGTTAAGGGGAAGCACGTGTGATGTTAATTCTTGATTTCTCGGCATCTTTGTTATTATCAGAGTCGGCTACGAAAATGCATCATAATCTAGACGTAATCACGATTTACTAAAATGTATATTAGCAGGTGCGCCATTCTCTTGTACACCCTGTATATATAGATAAATAAATAAACCATTAAAGCTACAATTGTCAAACTTAGCGCTTAAGTTACTCATTAAATACAAAAATAACGGCATATTTTGTTTATCTAAAATTAACCCTAAAGGGATGTAAATAAGGGTTAAAGTTTTGTAAAACCGAACTGACGGATTAATGCACAGCCGAAACTACTGAAGCTAGGAATTTGTAATTTTACACAGGGGTTTCTATTGTGACGTAGGGTTGCACTAAGGATGTATTTTTGGAAATTCAACCCCTAAGGGGGCGAAAAAGGGTAAAATAAATTTGTATGGAAAACCGCAACCGTTGAAGTTGCAGATTTCAAACTTGACACTATAATTACACATCTAAAATAAAAAATAAGTGCGTACTCTGTTTACTTAAATTTAACCCTAAAGGAGTAAAAAGAAGAGTTGAAAAATGTGTATAGAAAATAAAACTGCTGAAGTTATTCTTATGAATATTTAACTTTTGTCCCTTTCGAACGACTTTTCAATTCAGTTTGAGCAAGAAAACAAACATTCGATACCTAAAATAGGTTTTAAAACTGTATATGAATAAGGCCGTTTATGTATTGATCCGATTGGTCTCTGAATCGACAACTGACGGACCCATTGACCCGATAATCTAAACTCAGAGTCAGAATTGGAAATAAAAATGCTGCACGTTGATTTTTGTTAAAAGTTTACGTAAAAGTTATAATGGCATAGTTTTAGCGATATAACGTCTACATTATCTTAAACACGCAGACGAAGTTGCGGGCAAATGCTAGTACTACATATTTTATGGTATTTAGTGGGTACCTTTGACCGTCGCTTCCTAGTGAGCGCGGCGAGGTCGACGGAGGGCGGTCGCTGCGGCTCCGCGTCGCCGCCTCCCCCCGCGCCGCCGCCCGCGCCGCCCGCGCCCCCCGCGCCCTCACCGGGCTCGGCGCCCAGCTTCGCCGCCAGCATCGTCAGCAGCTCCTCCACTCGGCCCAGCTGGAACCGACGCGCAACACACTCATTCCTCACGACTCGCGCCCACAGCATGCGCATCACGTGAACCGTCGGCAATAACACCATTACATCAATTACAACTTCTATTTACATTAATTGCAAATAGTTAGTAGTACATACAGAATAAGTGTTTGAATTTTTATTCTATTAAAGAGAAAGGTAGCGTAAGGCGTAAGCATTATAGCATGCCATATTCTCCCGCACCGTCGGCAGTCTCGGAAGAACGAGGGGGAGGAGCACCTTCAATTGATTTGTTCGGGTACTTGCAAGAGACGCAGACCGCGCGTGCCGCTGGCCCTCGGTGTCACTTACGGTTAGGACACATCGCACTCCAGCGCGTCCAGTGATTGATTGCCTATAATGACGGCAAGGGGATGACTTGGTGGCGTCCTAACGCATCCTCGCCAAAGGGTAGACATACGTACCTTCTGCTGTAGCCTTTGCACCTCGTTACGGACGTCACGGCGAAGCTCAGCCAGCGCGGCGTCGTGCGGAGAGGGCGCGGGCGCGGGGGCCGGCGCCGCACGCCGCTCCTCCAACTCCTCCTCGATAGTGTCTTGACGCGCGGAGCCGCCGCTCACACCTAGAGCGCTGGCTGATCGCGTTTTTGCGAACGAGGCCTACAACGATAGAGTAAACAATATAGAAACTAAATTCGCTCAACGTATCTATCAGTCGAACCGTACGTCGCGTCGTTTCGAAACCTCACCTTGAGAGAGAGAGCTGACGCAGGGACGGTGCCGGTCGTGGGTCCCGAGGCGACCGTGTCCGCCACCGACGGCGGCGGCCGATCGCGAGCACTCAAGCTGCGCGAAAACGCACCTCGAGGAGTGTCGCCCTGTGAAGCGTCCAAAGAGCCGCCCGCGAGAAGGCGACCCCACTTGCCTCGCGCGGGGGCCGCGGCCGCCGGCGCTGGCTGCGGCGGCTCGCCCCTCTCGGCGTCGGCGGCGGGCGCGGCTCCGGCGGCTGCGGCGGCGGCGGTGACGGCCGTGGCGGCGGCGGTGACGGCGGGCGGCGCGGGCGAGGCGCGTGCGGGCGCGGGCGCGGGTGCGGCGGCCACGCTGCGCTCGCGTCGGAAGCGCGAGAAGATCTTGCGCACGAGGTGGTCCTGCGCCTGCTCGAGCTGCGGCTCTCGCTTGCGGCGCTCCATGAGCTCTCGCTCGCGGCGCACGTCCGCCACCTGCGCAGCGCGCGCGTGAGGGGCGGGGTGAGTGGAGTGCGGGGGCGGGAGCGCGCGCGCCGCCGCCTCTTCACTCACCTTGCGGAATATGAGTCGATGGCGCAGATTGTATGTGAGCGTGAGGTTGCGCGCGAAGCTGTTGGCGAACGCTTGGTAGAAGTCGAGCACCTCGAGCAGGCGGTCTCGCTTGATGGTGTGCAGGTCGCAGTAGGTGAGCGCTCGCACGTTGGCGGCGGACTGTCCGACCGCGCTGTCCTTCCAGAACGAGTCGCCGAACACGTCTCCCTTGCCTTCACGTGTAAAAATAAAAATATTTTGCGATGAGAAGCGGTCACGGCCGCGTGTTCCGCAAGTAGTGTAATACTGTTCAGTGGCGCCGTGGAGCGATGGCTCCGTCGCTTTTACACTCGACTCGTTCGAGTGTTCGCGCTTTACGTTAGATAGTTCAGTGAAGTGACAGACGGGTGTGAGAGGCAATTTGTATAGAAATATTAAATCATGTTTCTTTTCTAATTTAATTTGATGTACTAATATAAATGTTGTGTATACCTCTAATTTATGTGTATATCAGTAGTTTGTTCATAAATGTATATTCTACAAAATGTTTAATATACATGTCGTTGGTGTACCCTTTCAATAAAATAAAAATAAAATAAATATACATAATATAGTTATAGGCGTGGCGGTTACCGAGTATGGCGACGACCTCGTCGTCCTGTATGACCTCGAGGCTGCCGGTGACGATGAAGCACAGCGAGTCGATGGACTCGCCCGTGTGGTAGAGCAGGTCGCCGGGCGCCGAGTGCGACATCTGGAAGTGCATGGCGAGCGCGCGCAGGCAGCCGTCCGACGCCAGCCGGAACGCCGGGTGCTCGTTGAACACCTTCCGATTGAGATGCACGCAGATGTCCGCCTTCATGTCCTTGGGGCAGTAGTTCAGCACCTGCCACGACAGCGGCGCGCGTTGTGTACCTCGCTCACGCGCTACGAGAACGCTACCTGACAACCAGAGGCCACTCCGCGCGGACAGTACCTTGTCGGTGTCGAGGCCCTTGGTCATCGCCCAAGTGGACACCACGTAGTCCATGACGCGCTCGCTCAGCGCCTTGGGCACCTCGTGCAGCTTCATGAACTCGCGCACGTTGTTTAACATGTCGTGGTACTTGGCCGTTGCCGAAGTCATTTGCTGGATGATGGTCGTCACGTGGCCGAAAATCGTCGCGTACAGTAGGGCTGCCAACATGAGAACGCTATACGGTCAGCGGGAGCGAGGCCGCTCGTTCCCGCTGAACGCACGCCATTACCATCGAGCTCCGAGCCGCTGCAGGCACCACGCGCGCCTCGAACGTGCTGCGTGCGGCGGCTCCCTACAGCTTCATAGCATACAGCGTACAGTATACACACTACAGACCACATAAGTGACGCGCTGCGACGCTACGTGGGCCTGCACAGGGATGGGTTTCGACAAAAGTTTGGGGGGAATAGGTACGTCACAGTCGCATAGTGGATGTGCACAGTGCACGGGACACACACACAGCGTGTCATATGAGCGGCAACAACTAGCGATACTCACGACATCGAACACCATGGGAAGGCTTAAAGGTGGGAGGGATGGTGGGGGAGAGAGGCGCGGCCCTGGGCTCAGCACGTGAAATCAGAGCCTGGCTGCGCCGAGGGCCGCGCTAGTGCTCCGGCTAATAACAGAAGAGTTCCGGCACCTGCCACAATCATCATGCAGATGGTGAAGATCTTCTCGTTATCGGTCTCGGCGGCGACGTTGCCGAAGCCCACGGAGGTCATGCAGGTCATTGTGAAGTAGAGCGCCGTCACGTACATGGTCTTGCGCGAGGGCCCGTTCACGAGCTCGGGCCCGTCGGACTCGTTGGACCACACGTAGGAGTAAGGCGTTTGCGTGACGTTGGCTAATTTCCAGAGCCAAGAGTATTGCAAGCCCGAATCGGCGTCGGACCGACCGATGCTGTACCACACGCAGGCGAGCCAGTGCGCCACCAGCATGTAGAAGCACAGCAGCAAGATGAGCATCGCGGCGCCGTACTCCAGGTACCGGTCGAGCTTGCGCACCACGCGGCCCAGCCGCAGCAGCCGCACCACCTTGAGCGCGCTGAACAGACTGCCAATGCCCTGCGGACGAGACGCGGCGGGTGAGTGCGGGCGCGGCGGCGCGGAGGATGCGGGGCGCGGTACTCACGTCTTCGTCGTGGTCGAACGCGTTGAACACGTCGTAGGGCAGGCACGACAGCAAGTCGATGAGGAACCAAGACTTGAAGTAGTTCTTGCGGATCACTTTGGGGTCGCTCACCACCTCGCCGCCGGGACCGACGAAGGTGGTATGGAAGTTGAGCACGATGTCGATAAAGAACACCACGTCCACGATGGAGTCGATGACGAGCAGCGACACGTCCTCGCTGGTTTTGTTCTTGAAGGCCACGTTGTATGGCACCATGATGGCGGTGTAAAAGGTGAGGCACAGGATGATCCAGTCCCAGATGGCCTTGAACGCGCAGTAATGCAGCAGGATGTGCGGCGGCGTCTTGGGCGCCTCCTGCCGGTACTGCGGCAGCACGTCGCCCGACAGGGACATCACCTGCGCAACCACACTCGCGCCGCTTCACTCGCGCTCTCTGCCGCGCGCACAGCACCCAGTGCGAGCCCACGCACTGAGCACTGTGCATCCCACCAACCAAACTTTGAAAACTTTATGAATATTTATTGTTAGGTTCATACATTATTATAGAGAGCATTGGCTTTAAAATAAATTACATTTGTTTTACACCTAGATTTAAAAAATATATAAATCTCGGTAACAACTAGCTATTTTCTTTTTTACAATACCTAAACAAAAATAATTATTTGCTTAATTACTTGCAATAATTAAGTAGCTAAGTATTATAAGCTTCTATTACTCGTTATATCAGGTATATATGACCACAATTGTATACCTACTGTAATAATTATTATAATATTATGTGAGGAGCGGTAAGCACAGAGCGGTAAGAGTCGCGGCTGGAATGAGTGGAGTCGGCCTCATTCTAAATTTATTTTCTTCATGGTTTGGGTCGAATATAGTTAGCACAGCATATAGAAAAATGTAATTAAAATACCTGCAGCAATTGGGTTGATATAATCGGGTAGGTTTTATAGCAACTAATGCTGTTTAGTGCCAGTGTTATAAATTTTAGATTTAATAGAGCGTAAACAAATGTCGACCAGAATATATCTCATATTATGTATGTATATATTATTCTATCCTATACAGTAGTGCAAGTAGTAAACCGTACTTTGTGGACTAGGATTGTGTTTATTTCATTTAACACATACCTATTATATTTTTTCTAAAAAAGTCCTTTAAAATCATAGGATTCAATTTATATATCAATAAAAACATAGTGTTTTTTTTTTAATAATCACATAACAGAGTAAACAAAGAAAGTAAGTAACCCTACAGCAGGGTCAATACGCATGCTTTGGCGAATGATGTTATCCAGTACTCGTGCCTCTTCAAAACAAATATTATTTACTAAAAATTACAAAGCTAACCTGAAAATATAAATAAAAGAGACAAAAGCCGGAAGGGTTTGAGCATTGGCATCTTGGTTATGATCCTCCACAGCTGAAATGTAAAACGGAACCATTACGGAGAGGAATGGAATTGAGAACTCGTTGGAATCAATATGTGTGTTTTAATACTCACTGAGGGCGGGGTATGAGATTCATTTATGCTGCTAGATTTGTTTTAATTTTTAAATTAATGATAAATAAAATCGTTGTTTCATATCGTTTCGGTCATGTGTCTTATGTGTTACGGTTTTAACACTTCGAAATAATTCTAGGAAAGGTCCTTTAAAGAAGAGTAAAAACTAAAAACATTATAGCTAAAAGACTCAAAACAAACTCGCAATTTATAAAAAAATATTCAAAAGAATTCCTCGAAAACAATACATTTGAATATTAATAGCTTTTATATTATTGTGTACCTTAGTTTAAGCATTAATAAAATAAACAAAATATTGTAAGAATCGTGGTCAATACACGCTACAGTATTTTATTGGTTAGCTATATCTAACCGCGATGAATGTCCTGCTAACGCGGAAACGGCGTGAGAGCCATTGAATGGATTAACAAAGACAAAACGGCGATATCGAAAGACTTGGTACGAAGTGGTCACGGATTGACCCAGGGCATTGATGGGCGATAGCATCGTGCTCGCAAAAGGACCGGCCGCTTGCTGCGTAAGCAGAAATTATAAATCAGGCTACAAAGACATACTCGTAACATCAGGGTAAAAGCTCTTTATGACCATGAATTGTAATTCTACAACTATAATCTCAAAAGATTAACTTTACGTAACTGAATTGAGGACCACGGATAAAAAAAGGACGGCCGACGGCGGCGTCGGGCGATTCATGCGTTCATATCAGTCGCTACTCGCTAGGGTGCGGGGTGAAGTGTCGCGCTAGTGGCTACTGGTGGCTACTGCTAGTGGCTACGTGATACAAAGAGAAGAGCGTGCTTGTTTACATGTTGTGCGTTGGTACTGACATGCGCCAGGTGGCTCTGCCGCTGCGGCTCCTTGAGCGCCGGCAGCGCCGACACCAGCACCGAGCGCGAGCGCGTCACGCTGCGCGCCAGCTTCGCGAACTTGGACAGACCTGCGCCGGCGCACAACTGTACCACTCACTCTGGGCCGCTACTCCACCGCCACTCAGTTACAAGTAGCTTCAACTCATTACGTCCTAGTTTCGTATTTCTAAGACTTTTCACATGACTTTGTCTTTAATACCTATTGTATGTATATATGTTTGCGGACTTCGGAACTCTGAAGCCAGACAGTCAAGTAAACTTAATAGAGATACAATTTTCAAGAACATGTTACTACTGGCCTTTGTTTCCGTATCTATTATTTAACGTCGGAGCGAGCCTGAAATTTACGTCACAAGCTGTACTACTCTTTATGCGTATCTTATATTTGTGAGAAAGATAAAAAATGAACGATGATTACAGAGAGACGTTTTGTATAAAAATTAACGAATGTATCACTGTCATAATATAAGAATTGGACAATACCGGTAATTGAAACAATCGAGGTGGTTGCGATCGCTCAGGGAGAGATAGAAAAGTAAAAGTGTAACAGAGCTGTGAGCACTCGCCTCCCTTGGGGTCGTCGGCGTCGATGGGCTGCTTGAGCGCCGTGATGTCGCGGAAGGTGAGCAGGAACAGCACCACCAGCTCGCGCTCGTTGCGGATGGGCGCCACGTGCACCAGCAGCCACAGCGGCGTGCCTGCAACCACGCGCGGCGCTCACTACTCACTCGGTATTACTCAGGCTCGGGCGCGTCGGTGCCCACACATTACACTAGGTTGTTCCAAAATATAATCATATTTATTTTATGATACTTTTATTTTTATATATGTTGACAATGGCAGATATAAATAATTTCAAAACAATTTATAGTATAAAGTAACTTATCAATTCGGATTTTCAACGTTCAAGAATTTCTAGGTTGCAAAGTGTTAAAATGGGTGGTAATAGTTGGTTTTTGCGAGCTATAGGTACATGTTCGACGGAAGTTCTGTTCGATGTAAATATTATCAATACTGCCGTATCAGACGGCGATAAACTATTAAGGACGCAGACTAGTTGCTCACTCACACCCTCCCACAAGCCTCCATTGCCACTGCGCCACCATTAATCATCTCAAATGAGTCGGTTTACTTTATAAATATATAAACAATGGTACACAGGCTACAGCTGGAACATCCGTATTGAACGCTCATTGTAGAAAAGTGTTGTACCGATTCACTTTGACGCGCCTTTTGATAAATGGCTATATTGGCTTGACTTCTGTGGACTTGGCGTTAAAACAGCACTCGTTGATTTTTACTCCCTATAAAGGCAACGATGCTACAAGCGAGTGCCCGGTTGGTGACCGTCGTACTTGTAATAGGGTGTATGTACCTACTCGTATGTAATAACCGCCATGATGACTCTGACAAATAAATTGTCTTTAGCCTATGTATCTTTGGTTTTGAGCAGATCTGGATAATTTTGATCATGGAAAAACGATGACCAACTCCAATTGGTTATCGTTGGGCTGGCAGTCACAAAGTCACTAAGGGCCACATAAAATCTAAACTAATAAAGAGGAAAGATTTGATTGTATGTTTGCATTGAATAGGCTCTAAAAGTACTGGACTGATTTGAAAAATTCTTTCACCTTTAGAATCCTACATTATCTCTGATTAACATAGGCTATAGAATAATTTCAAAAAAGTGTTTCTGCATCCGGGCGGTGCTGGGCCTGGCCGCTAGTTAAGGTATACGTTGGTGTAGGTATACTCTAGCTAAGCTGCGCTGCACTCACCTATCATCAGGTGAGTTGGTATCATTTTACAAGATTCATTTTACAACTGCTATATTACGTTTATTCACATTTATTGAAGATGTGAACGTATGTAACACTTTCTGCTACGTTTCCAAAGCAAAATTTCTGAACCAATTTTAATAAATTAAAGTATATAGATAGATAATACCAATGCAAATGACATAGGCTACGTTTTATTCTTAATATCAAACCATAAAGGAACCGTCACACCCGTTTGAGGTGTTATGAGTGCCCACAATCTCTTTCATCAATCTCGGGATTGCAATTAGTGTGAAGTGTAAACGAACCGCCCGCGCAGTGTACCTGCCGCCCAGCAACCTATTACGACGGGCAGAGTTTCTATCGGAACAGAACGTAAACACAACCTATACTTAACGATTTCATTCAGGTTTGAAAACACAAAAAAACATTCAGCGAATTTTATTCTTCTCATAAAATATTTGCAGCGAATCATGACGATTGTATGTTTAACGCTCGAATTCGAAGGGCGTAGGGTACATAAAACTGTTTTGTACAAACTTTACAACGAAGTAAAATAGGTACATAATGACTAGATAAATTCACATATAATTATACATTATTATACCTTTAAATATTTTGCGTGGCGCAAATGCTTAGTGCTCAGTGCACACTGTTTCCAAAAATGTACTCTTTAGGTTTTTTAAATGGTTTTCTAAACTAATATTATAGAGATAACGAATATCATATTAAAGATTGACACCGTGTTTCTTTCTTTTTCTCTAACTTAACGGTTTAGATTGTCGATACAAACTTTCATCCCTTATTGTAACACCTTTATGCCTTTTTTCGCAGTAGAAGATAAGCTATGTCCTTTCCCAAGGTCTAGTCTATCTATGTACCAAACATCACAATTTGTTTAGCGGTTTACGCGTTAAAGCGTAGCGGACGGACAGACAGACAGAGTTACTTAAGCGTTAATAATATTAGTAAGAAAGCAAGGATTAATTATAATCAATACCAAGGTATCTTATTATTGTACCTAAACTGTAAGTGGCTGGCAATGTCATTCGGAATGGAATATTAAGCTGCAAACAAAGTGGAATAGGGGGAAGAAATGAAACTGAACTGATTTAATGATGATGTAATGGAGAACATAGTGCACTCTCAAAGTTCATTAAGTATTGAAAATATTATTTTTTCTTTTTAGTGCCTTGCCAACCCGCACTAGGCCAGCGTGGTGGAATATATGACCTTTTTTTTAAAATTATTATGTTTAAAAATACTCGTAGTACCTAGGTACATAATGTTAATAATTAGTCTCTCAAAACCAAATGCTTGGTTTGTCTGCGAGTTCATATTTTTTTAGATATGGCGCGTTTTACATAATATACATTCGTTTGTTATACATACATTTGTCTAATCATATAGTTGTTAGGAGCTACTTTTTGATGTTTTTAATAGTAGATTTCTTTTTATTAATCCGAGGAACAGTTACGAAAGGAAGACCGTTTACCAAGTACGATAATCGCTTACGTAGTGTCCTGTCTCCGTAGTAATTGTGGACCCTTAGTACAACGTATTTTCCGCCGAGGCCACTCTAACCCCTCTAAATCGTACTCTTGATTGTACATGAGCTTCGTGCCCTGCAGTGGGACGTAGCTTAGGTGGGCTGATATAGATACAGTTATAGTGTCTTTGTTTTTTTTAAAACAGATCATTTTAGTAACAAAAATATATTTTGCTTTTACGCGTTCTAAATATTCGTTAAGTAGTAATGACGAGCAAGATGTTTGTGTGGTGTGGTGGGGTGAGGTGTTCTGTATAGCGGGGGACTCACGATTCTTCTTGTAGAGCAGGATCTCGAACTGGTCGGCAAGGTGGTGGTCGAGCGCGCGGTCCACGCGCTCCACCGCCTCCTTCTCGGTGAGCTCGCCGTACATCCAGGTGCAGCGACACGATTTCTGCATCACCTCGGCGCGGTTGTACCCGCTCATCTTGCAGAACGTCTCGTTGCAATACACTATGGGGTAATCCACGATCTGCGCGTTTGCCAGCAAAAAACTGCTGTCTGCTGTTGATAACGAGCTCACGTTAGTGGCGTCCCACTCGCACTCACACACGCACACAGAGTACACAGGCAGTCGTGATACTGACGCTGCGAGGACGAGCGGCGAATGATGTTCTCGAGGAAGGTGTTCTGCGGGGCGACGAGCCCCCGGCGGCCGCCCGGCATGCCGCGCGCGGCCTCGCTCCGCCGCCGCGCACTCGCTCGCTCGCTCCCCTCACATGGCTCACCTGCGCGCGCGCCGGCACCATCTGCAACACCACACGCCGACACGCTGACACGCTGCACCCACGCACACGCTAGACGCTACTCACACCAAAACACACATTATACTTCGATGCAGCTATGTTCCTCTAAAAGCTGCGCACTTGCAGTTTTCAAGAAAGGACAGTCATGGCGCGCCCTTCATCGGTTTACACGTTAATCGTATTTCTCAGACGTCCGGGCAACATAGTAAAGATTACCTCCTCAGACAAGTAGTACAAACATGCTTTACTAAAATCTTTTCGATTTTAGGTGAACATGCATTTGAGAGGACCGATCGAAATATGGGAATGTTTACATGCCCGCCAGGAGCGACTGCGACCAGGCGACGCACTATCGAACCGGTCGCGCGCCCCTAGCGGCTCACTGCTGCTGCGACTAATCCGCTTACACGGTTACACGAGACGACGGAGGCCCCGCCGTGTGGCGGCCACCCTCGTGGCGGCCTCTAGCACCTCGCTGTCCCGTCAACACGAGCCGAGCCACTGACGGTCCGACACGCGACACGCGACACGCGCCCGGCACTACGAGCGCGCTCGGCACCTACCTACGCCCCGAGCGGCACATCGACGACGGTCAGCTCGCGAGCGGAACCCTCGCTCGATGCGAGATCAGGCGGCGCTCTTTGTGACTCGGTCAAATTTCAGTCGCGAACACTAACGAGTCACTCATTTTCCTGCCCTGATCGCGGAAACTACTGTTTATATTTGATGTATAATGTTGTGATGAAGCACGGAGGGTGCACTGCGGGGCAAAGTCCCGCGGGCGGGGGCAGCGGGGAGCGTGGTGGCCGTTGCGGCGGCCGCGTCGCAGCGCTACTGCCACCCTCGCGCCGGTGGTCGACTTGCGCGCACCCCCACCGTCGCCGCCGCGCGCCCCGCACCCCCGCCGCACGCCTGCGCATTCGACGCGCCACCGCTGAAGTAGAGCGCTCCGCCATCACCGCCGGTGACGCAATCCGGCGGCGACGAGTCTCGGAGACGAGCGTCACGTGGCCGATGCCAGGTCACCGACTCAGGGTCCCTCGAACCACTACTGCGCCGCTTAATGCATTTATAATCTACACTCTATACAACTCATACATCTCAGGAATCCTGCACATTGTAGGTAAGTAGGTAGGTACATGTTAATACCAGGGCTCCACACCAACTCTGAGCTAAATAATTTTATAAACAATGAATTGATTAGGGTTTTTAACAAAACCGATAGATTCGGTGACATGCCTGGTGATATATGAGATGAACCGGTGGATGTGAGTATCTCCCAAGTAGGTACTACTACTAATGACGTCACTATAATCTATCAACAGACTATCAACTGGAACTGCAATGTAGGGCGACATAACTAGCTCTTTCTGGTGGTAGGATGTTCATATGCGCCCAGAGAGCGAGCGCTGTGCGACGTGCACAGCGGTGAAGGACCCGACATTCATCATAACATTGAACCATGTTTCTTGTGTTTCGGGTTAACTTGTGTATTCGTATAGGTATAATTAGAACGGCATAATAATTGAGTCGACCGGCGACCGATAGACATGAGGCATCGGTAGACTCCATTAGGATTCAGGACTGCACTGCAATTACTACCAGGTCGGTACCTAAACACTTTTTCGCGCCGGTATATAACAAAATCGGTGCTTTCCTAAGATCTAACTCCTAACTGTAACATACCTGATTTAGTATTAAGATCTAATAAATATTGAGGATTTAATTTAGTTTAGTATTCTGTGATTTAATGTTGTTGTTGATGTTAATTGGATGTTAATTATAACGGTGTAGGAAACATCTTGAGGAAATTCATTCCTGCATTCCATAGCGTATTTCAAATAAATCAATAAATATGTCTTTCTTTGTGAGAATTTCTATGGCGTGTAAAGTCCGCCAATCTGCATAAGGCCACCGTGGTGGATTATATAGCTTAACCCCCCTGAATGGTACTGTCGATTGTAGAGGAGGCCCGTGCCCTGGGGGGTTACTCTTTGTTCCAAAACGAAGTTCGAATGTTCGGACGTCAATCGTCCGAAGTATGTTATAAGTTTTCCACTTCTAAAAATCAATATCTGACCTAAATTACTAAAAGATGACAGAATACTAAGCCGTGGCAATTATATGAACTATGAGTAATCAAGTTAGGTACACTATTATGTTTAATATGATACTTATCAATTACGCCGAACTTAGTCTACGGTTACGACGTGCGATAGAGGATTCGAATATTTTGTGGAGTACCTCGCCCCTAGGCACATTCGTACGTAAAACTTACGTACGAACTACGACGGACGAACATCGATCATTCGAATCGAACTTCGTTTCGATCATGGAGTAACCCCCTATAGTGGGACGTATATGGGCCAATATAGATTCAGGATCTTAGTACATTCACTAGTTTGTCGACAACTATATAAATCTTGCACTTAAACTAACAGCTTTGTGACTTGTACGACAAAACACTAGCTATCTACTGCTACTCTTAAGTTGAGTAATTTTTTTCTGTAGTGGCACGCTATAGGTAAACAGAAATACTAAACCTAGCTTAACTTCTAACTAGACCTCTACATTATTAAAATAATGTAGCGGTAATATACAGGCATAACAAATAAATAAACAGTAGGTTATTACAAAAATACCTATTTCAAAATTATAGTTTAATTAATAGGTAAGTACGTACCGAATCAACTTTTTTTTTTTTTTAAAGTTAAATCTTTTAAAAAATCTAAATTATATTAAAAGGTATGCCATCTATTATTACCTACGATGTCGGTGCCAGCCTAAATAGTTTAAACTAGCGGCGCCCCGCTGTTTTATACATGGACGTAGTTCAAATTCAAATGTATTGATTTGCAGAATACAGGTTTCAGGAATTGTTACAGATGTTTCGTAGATGCAAAGTTTCTCTGTATTCAATCCTGACTGGGCATGCAAATTACAAATACGTCGATTAGGTATTATCTATACATATAATAAAAATGTAAATGGTCGATGTCTGTACATGGAAGATATTTAAGAAATTTTAATGCGGGGGGTCCTTATAACAGTAACAGAATCCAAAACAATTTTTTTTTAATTTTTGTCTGTCTGTCTGTCTGTCTGTCTGTATGTTTGCTTGCGCATCACGCAAAAACTACTGCACCAAATGAGATGCGGTTTTCACAGTTGTATTGCTGTAGCTTCAACTAAATAACTGGTATATGTTGCATTTACATACAGGGTGTGTCTTTTTGTTTGCTTGCACATTGCTCAAAAACTACCGCACGAAATGAGATGCAATTTTCACAGTTATAATGATGTTGGTCCAACTTAAAAACTGGTATACATTTCATTTACACACATGATGTTTCTTTTTATTTACCTGCGCTTTACGCAAGAACTAACGCACAAAATGAGATGCAGTTTTCACAGTTATATAGGTGCAAGTCCAACTTAAAAACTGGTATTTGTCTTATTTACATACAGGGTGTTTCTTTTTGCTTGCTTGCGCATAACGAAAAAACTGCAAGACCAAATGAGATGCGGTTTTCACAATTATATAGGTGCAAATCCAACTTAAAAACTGAAACATGTCTTATTTACGTACAGAGTGTTTCTTTGTTTTAGCTTGCACATCACGCAAAAGCTACGACACGAAATGAGATGCAGTTTTCACAGTTATATTGGTGCAGGTTCAATTTAAAAACCGGTATATGTTACATTTACAACAGGGTGTTTCGTTTTGTTTGCTTGCACATTACACAAGAACTACCGCACGAAATGAGATACAGTTTTCACAGTTATATTTGTGCAGGTCCAACTTGAAAACTGGTATATTATATTTCATTTACATACAGGGTGTTTCTTTGTATTATGGAAGATAAATGAGAAAAACTAATATGGGGGGGTCTGTATTAACGTAATAGAACCGAAGACAATGATTTGTAGAATTATTGTCTGTTTGTCGGTTTGTCTGTTTGTCTGTGCGGTTGTGCGCGATGAACTCAAAAACCGCTTAACGGATTTCAATTAAATTTGGTATGGAAGTAACTGACACCCTGGATTAATACTTAGGCTACTTTTTATCCCTAAAATGAAGTGTTCCCGTGGGATGAGGAAGGAATTCCCATATATTTGTTACTTTTTATACTCAGAGGGATGGGATGGGACTGGATTACATGCCTTGAGTGAGAATGAGATGGGACGGGCGGGATATAATGAGACGGGACGGGATGAAAAGTACCAAATAAAGTTAATCACGCTGACGAAGTTTGCGGGCAGAAGCTAGTATCAAATATAAATAAATTAATAATAAATATTATTTTACATGTACATATGTCACTTATTTAGGCCAAATTAAACGTGTACAATATTTATTTAAGTAATGCAAACAAATCAGGATGAGTCATGGTCAAGCAGTTTGTTTAATATGTCCATGGTTTTACCCGCGTAGTTCGTAACCTTTTTTTCCATGGGAAAAATCCTCTTGGATCCTTAAGCAAGGTATGCTGGATTTTTACCGACTCAAAACCCGATGTTACTCCATCGGCACTTTGTTCGTAACTAGCGTAACATTAGTTAATCGTCCAGCTGGCAAGGATCTCAAAAAAATAGTTGGCCAACAAAAAAACCTAGTTTATAATTATCAATATAATTAACCCTAATTTTGACTCTGAATTAGGATTATTTGAGCGAAGGCTCCCTCAAATGTCGAATTTGAGACCAATGGGACCAATACCTAAAAAGTTCAAACTGTGGCTGCCACACAGTTTTCAATTCTGATGCAGACTTTAATTTTTTTTATTATATTATGTAGACTATTAGAATAATTATAGGGTTTTTTTTTCACATACACAGTTTTATTTTTTACAATATTAAAAAATATGTTATATTATTATGTAAAATATGAAATTTCTTTCAATAGTGGAAGGCAGTGAAGTAGAGTATGGTTATAAAATTTCAGTAAAATATTCTATTTACAATATTTAAGGCATTACCACTCCACGTCTATAATTCATTATGCATATGCACAGATGTAGTATAAAACATGGAATGGCAATGTATCATTTTGAGTTAAACCCATGGACGTATTATACAAACAGGACTGCGCACTCACGAAATAGTGTTGTTCTGAAATAGCACATATGCCTGTGGAATAAGGTTTAATTTGCTATGATAAAAGACATGGAGGCAAAAAGAGCCGAGCGAGATAGTACATGGCGGTCTGTGTCTCTTTTCTTTCGCTACAGTGACCATAATAAACCCCTATATTAAATCATTTTTTCAATCGACAAATAAAAGTTCAGCTAAAAACTACACTATACCCTTTTCGAGCTACTTTTACAAAAACCAATGCATACTATTATTTTTTATATGCAATAAGTACATAAATTTGCATTTCTTGATACGCTTAGACAATATTGTGTTTGATAGTTCGAATCGATGTGACACATCAGTTCGTAACATATCGGCAGGCAGGCACTGTTCTACAACACTACAAGACAATTTCATCGCATCCGTATTATTTATACTGTCTAGGTATATTTATCCATATCAGTTCCAGGTTCCACAGTAAAAGATTTTTTCAAATGTTTTAATATTTATTAATCACTTTTAAAACTAGAAAATGTTTCGTATCTGTTTGAATCATGCAAGCGTCTCGGTTGAGTTTCATCACGCGACGTGACGAGGAGCGCCGCCGCCTCAGCGTCGCTCGCGCCGCGCCGCGCGCCGCAGCAACAACCCTCCCCCCGCGCCGCCACCCGCGCGCCCCGCACCGACCCCCGCGCCGCCGCGCTTCGCCACGATGACGCGCGCGTAGCGCAGCGCGGGCGGCGCGCGCCCCCCCCGCACCGTCAGCGCGCCGCCCGCTCCCCCCGCACCGCCTGCAGCCTCGGCGCCGCTGTCTGCGAGCAAGCCGTCCCGCGAGCCGTGCTCGTCGTCGGCGAACACGATGGGCATCTGCATGATGTCGGCGGCGGCGAGCGGCGCGCGGCGCGGGGGGAGCAGCGCCAGCGGCGTGCCGCCCGACACGCGCGACACCACGCGGCCTTCTGTACACCACGACACGTCACTACACTGCCATCGACAATCTATCATTTGACATTTGAAAATTAACTCACCGACGATCTCTATGGCTCTGGACGTTCTGGAACAAGAAACGAATTGTTACCGACGTTGTTCTGTGTTTGCAACGCGTTGTGTGCGTGTGTGGGTGTACTCACGTGTGCGGCGCGGCGGGAGGCGGGTCGTCGTCGGGCGGCGTGTCTGTGTCTGCGCGCGCCGCAGCTCCTGCGCACGTATTGTTGTGTAATCGCGCATGATGTGCCACTCAACAAAGAGGATAAATGTTCATAACAGTAAACAATTCATGCCTTTACTCTTTTAAACTGATATTTGACACTCACGTGCATAGTAATACTTGGAGTCGGTGGTGTGTGCGGTGGCGGCGGGCGAGCGGCGCGCAGCTGGTGCCCCCGCGCCCCCCACATCAGCCGCACCGCCCCCTGCGCCACCCTCGCACACCTCCAGCGTCCAGCGCGCGCACTCCTCCTGTGCCAGTGGATACATGACAATTACAACTATCAAGAACTCGGCCGAGCTGTGAGTCTCGAGGAATCGGACTGAGAGTTTAATAGCTACAGATACAATTTATCATTACTCATTAAATATAAATAACTTCGCCTGTACGACAAACGTATTTACACAAGTAAGTGAAGGCGCAGCACTCACCGCAACCGCCGCGTCCAGCGCGTGCTGCGGCAGTCGCAGCCGCGAGCGCAGCGACGCACTCACGCGCAGCGCCGCGTCCGCGCCCCGCACCGCCAGCCCCCGCCGCCCCGCGCCCCCCCGCGCACACGCCGCGCGCGCCGCCCCGCCCCCCGCCACCAGCACCGGCGCGCGCACCTCGCCCAGCACCTCCGCCGCACCGCCCGCGCCCTCCGCCAGCGCCGCCGCCACCAGCACCAGCCCGCGCACCCGCGCCCCCGCGCCCGCCGCCAGCGCCGCCGCCACCGCCGCGCCCGCGCCCGCGCCGCCAACCACCACGCCGCGCTCCCTGCACCACACCACGCCGTGAGCCAGCGCCCGCGCCGCGTACATCCACACTGCACCGCACTCACCCCGCCTCCGCCAAGATGTCGGCGAGAGCGGCGCGCGCCGCGCCCGTCACCCCCGCGCACCAAGCCGCCGGAGTCGCGCGCACCCCGCACGCCCCCGGCTCCAGCGGCAACGCGCGCGTGTGAACCAGCCGCCGCAGCCACCGCGCCCAGCGCCCGCGCGCACCGCCCGCCTCCACCCACACCAGCCACGGCCCCGCCTCGCTCTCCACCACCGCGCCCGCGGGCTCCGGTGACCCGCGCGCCACAGCGTCGCGCCCCGCGCCCAGCCGCTCCGCCAACCGCGGCGCGCAGCGACGCAGCTCCGACAGAGCCTCCTCGTACAACCGCCGGAACTGGCGCGGCAGGTGCGAGCACAGCGTTGTGTGCAGCCACGCGGGCGCGCGCGCTCCGCCCGCCCACAGCGACGCCAGCGCGGCGCGCAGCCGCCGACACGCTACGCGCGCCGCGTCGCGCCGAGCCGCACCGCCCGTCGCCAGCGTTGCCAGCCTCTGCGCGCGCAACACCTCGGCGGCGCGCGCGGCGAGCGTGGCGCACTCCGCGGAGGGCGCGAGCGCCGCCACGCGCTCCTCCCAGTCGTCTAGGAGCGCGTCGGAGTCGTCGTCGTCTGAGTCACAGGCGGGCTCCGGCTGGTAGTCGGCAGGCGGGTCCGGCGGCGGCGGGTCGACGCGTTCCACGTCGAGCTGCGAGTCTGCGCGGGGCGCGCGCGGCGCCAGCAGCACGCGCGTGTCGCCGGCGGCGGGCGGAGCGGAGCCGCGAGCTCGCGCGTACGAGTGTTCCATCCACACGCCAGTGCGGGCCTCCTGCCGAGTGAGGGCAGCGGGTTGAGTGAGGGTGTGGCGGTGCGGGGTGGGGGCGGGGAGGGTGCGGCGGTACTCACGTGCGGGTGCGACAACGCGTGCACGTAGGCGACAAGGCCCTCGTGGTGCGCGGCGGCGTGGTCGCGTGCTCGTTCCATCTGGGGATACGCCGTTCACAAAGTAATGCCACCCTGTATCTTCTATCAACAGTACCAGATTGCATGTATGTTACATGACACAATCCCATCAATCATTGTATCCCACAATACGGTTGGTAAAGACGGACAGTAAACTAAAAAGTCTTTAATTCTTTGTTGCAACCACTCATCACAACACCAAAACCGGAGTTTCTTAAGCACAAACATTCAGATTTGCCTGAGAGGGCACCAGGGTGGGTACCACGGCAAAGTCTATTTCTCCTGCCAAGCAATTGTGAATATGCACTGTTGCGTTCACGTTTGAGGGACATTGTAGCCATTTGGTAGTATCTAGTATTGTTAACATCTTATGTCTCAGGATAGCGAGTGCAGTGGTATGCTAAGCATTGCTTGGTAATTCATGGTGTTGTTTGGTTTAGCTACTGTCCTCATGGACATAGCACTCATGTGGTTACACCTGCTGTTGCTTACCATCAGCCAAATGGCATGATCGTCTCTCCATTCATTGTCAATAAAAAAAAATGCATTACTTAAAAACAAATCAGATTATCATTAAAAATTTACATTACTTATAATAAATATAGGTACTACAGATAGACATATGTTACCCAAGACTTTTTTTAGGGCTTTTTAAAATAAGCAATCCCATCATACATAATTGTTGCACAATTTCAACCGTTTACACAGCACACACAATGGAAGCCTTCTAAAGTAATAAAATTACTCATCATTCAACATCATTGATCATGCTTTGGCCTTTAGCAATATAACAAATGCATTTTATTTTAACAGTAGTATATAGTTTCCACAAGGTCCATGTAGTATACAACTCCAGATGTTATTTGCATACTATCCAGCATTGTTTTACGCTAATTCTGCCACAGACTACACTCCCAAAGTATATGATACACAGACTGCTCATATTCGCAATGACCTTGAATGAGTACAGTTTAGACTTTGTTACCATAGCCTGTAAGAAACTGTGATACGTAATAATTGATATCTACCCAAGTCTTTGTCAAATGATCAAGCATGCATGGAAAATATTGGTACTGTATGGGCTACTGATAGCCTCGTACAAGGTTGGTTGATAGAAGTTGATAAAATGATATTCCGTGATGGATAATAAAATTGTTATATTATAGAAAACGTAATTGTTAAATGATAGAGATGATAATGAGCACGTTCGACCTAACACCGTCGATCGGATTTGCGAACTAAACTTGATAGGTAATATTGGCATAAACTGCAGACGCAGCAAAGTATGTTAATTGTACATACAGGTACTGATGCTGTCCCTTCAAAGATACCTCCCATCTATTTTGCCATTTATCTAGTAGTTCACTATATACAACTGAGAATGGCTTAAATAATCTGTCTGCTTTTAAAAGTTCATGTGAATTTAGGAATCTTATGTCCATATTGTCTCTAGTTGAAGTGATACATTGCAGATGTATGGAAGTATTCTAGAATATAAATTGTTTGATTCAAGCAACAATTTGTCTCAACTACATTAAGTTGTTATTTGTTACAGGATTGACATAAATTTGCCCATAACATACATACACTACATAACTTACAATTACCCTCGATACAGTGCTTATTGCTGTTCTGGCTCAAATATAATTTTTGCGCAAACAAAATTAAAATATTCTACAACACAAATTATGGCCTGCACTTGGCCCTGTGAACAGAGATGTGTACCTGTGAGGGCGGCCGCCTGGCGCCTGCCGTCATCGCCAACACCATGGTCCTACCGCTTTCTACCCCCTACAGTGCTCGCCGCTGTCGCCAACTGCCTCCAGCGCTCAGCGCTCTACTCTTGCCTCATCTGAATCCTTTTACAGCAGTGAGCAAGGGGAAATTACGAATATGTCAAGTGTTTATGTTTATTCAACTTCGCGGCACCCGTATTCTGCAATATACAAATTGGTTATAAGTAATCACAGACAATCGTCCTTAAGTTGCATAACATATGTAAGCACACTCTTCCCACGGCACCAAAGAATGTACTACTAGCACAACTGCACAACACCAAAGATGAGACCATTAACCTAGTACCCTAATGCCTAATACTGTGATCTATACTTTGCCAATAAATTCATAATCACAAATCACTATACTAGTAATAAATAACAATACTTGCAAAAAACAATATCACCACAGGATGTCACTAACATAGACCAATAAACAAGAGAAAAGAGTAGATAGAGTCTGGCTCCCGAGTCCTGGCACAAGCATTTTTTTAGAAATCTGTCCATGGTAACACTATTAAATGTCAAAATATATACTTCACATTTCGTTACGATTTTGGGTGGAGTTATTTTCGAAATCTTTCTGATAATTATGGCGATACCAATTAAAAGTGGTGTGAGGAGTATGTTGTTCACCATGATCTACAACTACAATCAAATAAAAAGTGATACGGATGCTATAATTCAAGAAAAACAACAACTTATTATCAGTATCAGGTATTCATCCGAAACAAATTGATACTTTTATTTATATTTCAATTATTAGCTTAGTATTCTTAAATATATCGTATTAGTTTTACATAATATCATTTTTAAATCTTATTTAGTGTTTATAAAATATTTTTATATCTAACTTAAATTTAGTTTAGATTTAGGCAATTTTGTGCTTGGAAATTGTTAACTTTTGTAAATAAATAAAAATAGTGTTTACTTTGTTTTAGATGACATACACATCAAAGAAACAGTGGGGAAACCTTGGTCTGCGAACTTGAAGTTTTGGTACAAATGTATCTCTTAGTTCAGAAAGGCAATATTTGTCCAGCAGTAAGACGGAATTGCGGAAACATAACTGTAATGTGAGTGATGACGAAAACGACAGTGAATTTTGGAGTCTGATTTTGACTACAGAGATTAAAATTTGATGCTTATAAATACCCTGTATTTCACTGTCAATCCTAAAATTGATTTTTCTTGTGTTTCAACTGAAATAAATGCCCCTACATAAAAAACTTTAAATTAATCATAGTAGTATATCATTAATTCACCTCAACTGACATGTGTAATTTCAGGCATTATATACTTAACGAAACTAATAAACATAAAAGTAGTAAGCAGTTTCTATTTATTATTATCATCATTTAATTGTACCTAAGACGTAATAATTACTATCATCAGCCCGCTGCAGTCCACTGTTGGAAATAGGCCTCTCCTAAGGTACGCCAAAGAACCCGGTCTGCTGCTTAATGCATGTAGTCGCTGCTGGTTCTCTTGTGAAAGTCGTTCCACCATCCGGTCAGAGGGCGTCCCACACTACGTTGACTTAGATATTTACGCAATAATTATAGTGCATATTAATTGTTCATATGTATTAAAAGTGAATTTTCCCATAAAGAATAAATTAAATGAATATAGGAAAATAATTAAGTATCAAAATTCATTTTCCGACTAATCTCAGGATTGCCAGCCGACTTTTTTTAAAATTTGCCGCTTTTTTGTTGTGCCACGACTCGTGAGCCAGACTCTATTATAATATGATTGTAGAAACAAAAGGTCATAAGAATAAGAGATGTTTTTAAGGAGAGCTCAGCGCTCTCACAGATTACTTAGATCACAGCCTCAGACATCACAGCGCTCTCTACGAAATTTCTGTCACAAATAGTAATAGTCACAGATTACTTTGGTAATAGTACTAAGTAATCTGTGGTCACCATTAATTCTTTATTCATTGGTGGTCACAAATTACTTTTTTTTTTGCCTTTAATGGGAAGGCAAAGGGTTCTAGCTCATTGGTTCTAGCCCGTACAGCCTCGTCATTCACAAATGTCAATTTTGAAGCAACCACTAGGATTTAGGAATGATCGATGAACATTATAAGTTTATCGAAAACATCGATTAATCGATACCAACTTAAATAAAAAGATCGAGATTTATGCACTTTTTGTCCCAGTTGTCAGTGTACTAAAAATATTAGACAAAACTCGTGAAATGAAAGTTTTATGCTGTTAAAAATTGTTTTCGTGTTGTATTTCGTTAACAATTTAATTAACGACGAAACGAAAAAATACGTACATGTTAAAATCTTCTTCTTCTTTACTCATTCCAATTGGTTTTGTGCGAAAATGTGATGATAATACTTAAAACGTTAAATGGTCATAACTTCAAAACGGAAAAGTATTTTCCAAATATTATTTGTTAATATCATATTAATATTATGCCCTTGCATCCAACTTAGCAAGTGCGCAAACTTGTGCAACAACCGACCGATGTCTGTACATGAAAGATAAATGAAAAAAACGAATATGAGGTGTATTAACGTAATAGAACCCAAAGCAAAGATTTTTATAATTTTTCTGTTTGTCTGTGAGGTTGTGCACGATGAACTCAGAAACGGCTTAACGGATTTCGATGAAATGTTGTATGGAGGCAGCTGACACCCTGAATTAACACTTAGGCCATTTTTATCTCGAAAAAATTAGTGTTCCCATGGAATGAGGAAGGAATTCCGATATATTTGCTACGTTTTTTATACTCAAAGGGATATAATGAGATTGGATTACATGCCTTGAGTGAGAATGAGACATGATGGGCGAGATATAATGGGACGGAACGGGATGAGATTCAAATAAAGTTAATCTCGCAGAAGAAGTTTGCAGGCAGAAGCTAGCATCACTAGCAGACTAAAAAACATCGACGTCAAACAACATTGATGTTTGCTTTGCGATAAATGTCGACAATCGATGTTGGCCTCTCGATTTTGATATCGACGTCAACATCTATGATTTTGCAACATTGATCATCTCTAACACAAACGCCTTCTGGTGACGTTTCCTATGTATGTACCATAGATGTAGGTACACTGCCACTAACTTATTGGCCCGGTGGTCAAATGAGGAACTAACGACGCCATTTTGAAATGTCAATCTGCTTGCCATTCGCTGACATTACGCCAACATTTTACCCATGTACTTTCTTTCAAATTACCAGGTGTTTAACGTCAAGTCCAGATACATATTATTAAGTAGTGTGTGCATATTCTCATATTTTTAACGAACTTTAAACAAGTAGGTTATGATTTAGTCACATACCAATGTATTATTAATGGAACTGCACTATTTATACATAATAATATAATAGTATTTAGGATAATATTTTTAATTCGACGACTTATTTGCCCACTTTGTTGCTTAATTTATGTTTACTGGCAACACCAATTGCGATAACAGCGACTCTCTCACCGGGCCCGAAAAGTTTATCTCACTATATGTACTATGCATGGACTATAGATGTAGTATAACATAGATCGGCAATGTGAAAGAGATAGAATGATTTATACCATACATTAAAGCGAGATGCATGATGCGACCATGCGTTTACACGGAGAGCTAACTTTAGCAATTTGTGTGAAAATATGTCATTTAAGCGAACGACAAATTTCGCTTATTTTCTTGATTTATATAATATTTCAGTACTGAGCTACTTTTATTAAATGTAATTTATTATGGTGAGTTGTCCAGTGCCTGGATGTGATTGATTTTAGTGTAAAAACCCGAATAATCATAGTTTTTCATAAGATCGTATCACTTTTTTCAATGTTGTTTAGTGACAATATTGTAGATTTGTAAGACAAACCTTGTATGTATATCGGTAGAACAGAATGTCCTTATTCATTATTTAAATGCATAGAAAGCATCCATTGCCTATAAAAAATGATATCATATACGTGAATTTATAATAATTTCAACCAACATTTGCTAGAGATTGATTGACAGTTTCGATCAATAATATTATGTCGATAAAAATAGTCATTGATGACCATAGAGGTTTCACTTCATTTTATAATCTCGTAGTATAACATCAATTCTATAATAACAGTTATTACTTCACTTTATTTATTCACTATTGATATTTGCTAAATATTAATTAATATTTCGTGTGCGTAATTTACCATTTCTGAGCCGGTTTCAAATTAACTGTGCCACGGAGGCTGTCATTCTAATAAAACAATAGAACATTAGATATTATTATAAGGAATGCTTTACAAAGCTTGTCAAATAAAATTATTCTCAAATATGACGATTTATCTTTATTTACTTGTGTTTACGTATCTGTGTTGAAATAAAAACAATCATTATTTTTCTGTTAAAATACCATGAAATGTCTCATATATATCTATAAACTTTAATTTTATTGGTTGGGCCGTTAGGTATATCGATATGATAGTATCGACAGTGCATGGCGCAGCATTATCTGTCACGCACACATGCAAACTTCACGCACACTATCATATTCTCGTTTTGGTTTCACTCAAAATGATACATTGCCGATCTATGATAATAGAGAGCTGTCACATAAATCTTGTCAGGGAGCCTAGTATGAGCTCCATCGACACCGGAGGGGGTAACTATATTCATTTATTGATCCGATTGGTCTCAAAATCGATATCTGAGGGACCCTTTGCTACGATAATCTAAATTCAGAGTCAGAGTTGGAATAAATAACATTGAAGATAAAAAAAAATATTTATTCGTAAATATGCATGCTTGATAATGGTTTTAATATATTACGGTGGTGAATGATAGGCCATTATAATATTAATAAATACACCCAACAGTCATATACATAGTTCTAACCCCACATTAAGATCAATTAAGTCTTGTGTCGCAGGTATCAGAACTACGAGAGACTTTTCGGTCTCACAAACACCCAGACCCGAAAGAAATATTTGTGGGCCGCACAAACATTTCTCTTGGTGCGAGGATCGAATCCGCAGCCTCTCGTTTCACAGTAATGTTTGTTCTTTTGGTTCCTTTATTGTCTTTGTGTTCCAGATGAGAGATCAACGCTTTCCCCATAGATAAGCTTTGTTGAGCCTTCTTTATTCCGCAGTTTGTATTAATTATCTTTTCTAGGTTATGCATTTTATGGTTTTCTATATCCCTTTTTGTTAGTTTTGCAGTTTTTTTATGTACAGCTTTCAATCTATTTTTGTCAGCTCTAGTTTTAATTTTTTTGTTTTGTAATTTTTAGTTTAATTTCGATTAGTCGTTTTGTTTCTTTTGTATAGGTAAGTAATAAATTAGATGGAATTATTTCTCTATTTGTTTTGCTTTTTTATGTAGGAATTTTGAAGTTAACATATTATATCTCTCTTGGACGGGGATATTTTTGTCAATTTGAGTTTTAATTAAGTTAATCTCGACTTCCAAAATGTACATTCCTGAAGTTATATTCTAGTTAATATTTTCATGTGGTTTTTAAAGAATCTTTTCTTTATGGTTTGTGTGATCAACGGGTCTGTGATCTGTGTTAAAGCTCAAATTTCTGATGGCGCGTACTTTTGTGATGTTTATCAGGTTTGGTACAAGTATAAAGTCTATCTGTGCTTTATCAATTGGTAAAGGTCGGGTACCCTTTTTGGTAAAGGTCGCGGGACGTCACTGAATGCAGGCTGCCTCCAACAGGTCTCTGTGGAAATCATTGGGTAGGCCTATGTTTAGCAATGGACTTCCTTTGACTGATGGATCGATAGATGATACCCTTTTCGAGCTTGTATTTTTGTTTTTGTTTTTGTTTTTGTTTTTGTTTTTGTTTTTGTTTTTGTTTTTGTTTTTGTTTTTGTTTTTGTTTTTGTTTTTGTTTTTGTTTTTGTTTTTGTTTTTGTTTTTGTTTTTGTTTTTGTTTTTGTTTTTGTTTTTGTTTTTGTTTTTGTTTTTGTTTTTGTTTTTGTTTTTGTTTTTTTTTTTTTCATGTGTGGCTAGAGCCCACACGTTTTCGTTAGGTTTTTAGCTTCTAGCTCGCGATTTTTGCACTCGGCAACATTTGCACTGGGGTGGTAAGCTGTGCAAACTTTCGCGAACTTTCAGTATTTTTTTTCCACCACTTTCCGATTTTAACACTTTAAAACTTGCGGAGCGGGTAAGAAACGATGCGCTCGTGGCTGCAGGTGAATTGAGACTCTGGTTAGGTTAGGTTTTTTTTTTTTCTTTTTTTTTAGAACTTGTCCCTCCGATACCGTTCAGAGGTTTTTTTTTTTTTTTAAAATACTTGTCCCTCCGATACCGTTCAGAGGTTTTTGCTACATAATTTTAATGACTAACATACATTAGATAAAAATGACTAGAAAATAAAAAGTTACACAAAGTAAAAATATCGCACATAAAGTGCTTCGTCTGATGTTAATCTACCTATCTGAACGATTACAATCGTCCGACAACTACAAGATACGACTATTTTACAATAAAATTACAAGTATGTACACAAAATCATATAAAAATTTTAAACATACAGACTTACATACTTGTTAAAACAGTTTAAAACATTATAAAATTTACACATTTTTAGATATAGCATGTCTTCTTCGTCAAAACCACATTCCTTGGCAACTAGGTTTATATAATATCATATTATATTAAGTAGTTGCCCTATCTATTTATTCCTATTCAACACTTTACATGCTATATCTCTACAGTATCTTAAAAATTTTGATCTTACTTCACCGGTCTCCAGTATACTGCTTAGGTTATCTTTACATATTTTAATATCAATTTCACTTTCGACTTTCAGACGTTGATACAGATATACTGGGCATTCGGTCAACACATGCAAAACATCTTCAACCGTTCAGAGGTTAGGTTAGGTTTTTTTTTTTTTTTCTTTTTTTTAAATACTTGTCCCTCCGATACCGTTCAGAGGTTGTTTCTACAAAATTTTTTAATGATTAACATACATTGCCTTTAAAACGACTAGAAATATAAAAAAAAAGTTACATAAGTAAAAATATCGCACATAAAGTGCTTCGTCTGATGTTAATCTACCTATCTGAACGATTACAATCGTCCGACAACTACATGATACTGCTATTTTACAATAAAAATACAAGTATGTACACAAAATCATATAAACATTAAAACATAAAGAGTTACATACTTGTTAAAGAATAAACATCGTAAAATTTACACATGTTTAGATATAGCATGTCTTCTTCGTCAAAACCACATTCCTTGGCAACTAGGTTTATATAATATCATATTATATTAAGTAGTTGCCCTATCTATTTATTCCTTTTCAACACTTTACACGCTATATCTTTACAGTATCTTAAAAATTTACATCTTATCTCACCGGTCTCCAGTATACTGCTTAGGTTATCTTTACATATTTTAATATCAATTTCATTTTCTACTTTCAGACGTTGATACAGATATACTGGGCATTTGGTCAACACATGCAAAACATCTTCAATGGCCGCTGGGTCACAGATGCATGAGGGGCTCTCCTTGCACTTGAAGCGATTCAAGTACTCAGAGAATCCCCCATGACCCGTGAAAACTTGCGTGAGAACCGGGTCCGTTGGCATCTTCCGGATTACGCTGTATGCTTGTCTGGCGTCAGGGAAAAACAGCTTGGTCACTGAAGCTGTTTCTCCCGCCCGATAGCGCTCGTTCCACTCGTCAATCGACGCCTGTCGGATCTGTCGCTTGACGAATGATACGGGGCATAGGTCATAGTCGGGCTTCTTTTTCAGCGTTTGGGCCGCTGCTTTAGCGAGTTCGTCTGCGCGCTCATTCCCAACCACTCCCACGTGCGCCTTGACCCAAAAGAGGCCAATGGTTTTATCGCACTCTACGGACTTACTCAACAAATCGTTGATGCCAAATGCAATGGGGTGGAGGGAGTTTCCGCTCGCGACGGACTCGAGCGCGGCCCTCGAATCACAAAAGATGCTGTAGTTTTTACGATTGCCCTGTAAGGCCATTTGCACAGCTTTCCGCAGAGCGAGCAGCTCTGCCTGGTAAACGGTGCAGAACGATTCCAGTCTCATTTTGGTGGCTTTCGTCTCGGCATCGCCGTCCCATAAGGACACCGATGCTCCGACTTGGCCACCAAGTTTGCTGCCGTCAGTGAATACCTTTACGGTATTCGCAGCCTTGAGGTTCAGCTCTGCATCGTTCACCACGCATTCGAACTGCAACGCTCTACGGTGAGCCGGGTGTTTCGAAATGGCAAAGGGCACAGGACATTCCACCTCCCGGTCACCCACCACTTGCTGAGTATATCCCTTTTTCACTTCATAAAGAAGCGCCGCTTCTCGGACACGAATGTCTAGCGGAAGGATCCCGGCAAGCAGCAGGGCCGAGTTTAGCGAAACGGTCCTGTAGCCCTTTACCATTTTCTGTGCAAAACCCCGCTGAACCCTAGCGAGCTTCTTTTGTATACCGATCTTATTACTCGCTGGCGCCCAAGCACTGGCCGCATATAATATCGTGGGTTCAACGACTGCCGTATACAGGGTTTTCACCACTTCAGGTCCCAGTCCCCACTGCACCTTTGCTGCAGTAGCCAGTCGTTTGTAGAAGCCTATAGCCTTCCTACAAACTTCCGAGACGTGCGTGTTGAAAGTTAGTTTATCATCCACAGTCAGGCCCAGTATTTTTATTTCGTGTGACAGGCCAATGTCCACTCCGCCCATGCGCAGGATTGGGGAGTCGTACTTTAGTCGTCGTGTTACGACCATAGCCTTCGTCTTCTGAGGAGCGAAATTCAGCTTATTCCGAACTCCCCAATCCCGCACATACGCTAGCGCCTCATTGGCCTGTTTCTGTATTTTTAGTGTCTCATCTCCGTGAAACACTAACACAACGTCATCGGCAAAGGCTTGGCAGTAAAAGCCCCGCTTGTCGAGCTCCTTTAGCAGTGGGTCGAGGAGCAAGTTCCACATGATAGGACCACCAATAGACCCTTGTACACATCCCTTGGTGGTCGTTCTCATGTGTTCTACTCCGGCGTAGCGAACTTTGACTCTACGGCTCTCGAAGTAGCTGTCTACTAACCGTCTTATGTTTTTCGGACAACCTTCCTCCGCCAGTCTGACCTTAATAGCAGGCCACCAAGCACTGTCGAAGGCTCCCTCAATATCCAGTGAGATCAGTGTGACAATTTTCTTGTCACTCACTTTTCCCCTGATGTACTGGAGTAGGGTATAGAGGGAGTCTTCCGTGCCTCTTTGGGGCATAAAGCCAAACTGTCGTGTACTCATCCTAGGTAGCAGATGCCACTTCACTCTTCCCACTACCATCTTCTCCAGAATCTTTCCCAGCACCGGCAACAAGCCTATCGGTCTGTACGATTTAACGTGTGTGTAGTCCTCCTTTCCGGGTTTACGGAGGACTACGACCGTGGCCTCCTTCCAGATGGTCGGGAAGTGGCCATTTGTGAGGCATTTGTTAGCCAGTGCGAGGAACAACTCCGGATCCTTAAGGATAGCTTGTTTGCAGATGTCGGCTGTTAGACCATCTGCTCCGGGGGCTTTTTTAGGGTTGAAGCTGTTCACAGCCGCCAAGGTTTCATCCATGGTAAATGGCGGATCGTGATAATCACTATCCGCTAATCCGTCATTTATGCTATGAGCTTCTGCCCTAATCCGCTGGTGTTCTGCGTTATCGTCCTCCACCCGGTCGTCCGGGTAGAAGACTTCCGCCAAAACCTTCGCCGATTCATCTGGACTAAGGGTAACTCCATCTTTCTTCAGGGGGAGATCTTCCTCTCTTTTCGACACTCGCCCTATCACTCTATAAATGCCGTCCCAAACGGTTTCTTTAGCTTGTCGTTCGCAGAATGCTTTCCAGCTGTTAGTTTGGGCCTTTTTAGCTGCTGTCTCATACTCTTCCTTTGCTTTCAGGTACTCTCCGACGACGAAATCCCTGCGGACTGCTGCTGCCCAGCGGATCCTTCTCCTCCTGGTGACCATGGCCTTTCTCAGTGAGGCTAGCTCATCAGACCACCATGGAATAGTAGGCTTCCTATTAATTTTGAATTTTGGTATGCTCTGTTTACAGGCTTCCAGAATTACTTGCGTGTAATCTTCTACTATTCCGTCTATTTCACTTTTGTTTTTTAAATTTTCAATATTGCTGGTATTAAATTTTGAATCTAATTTTAATTGGGCGAATTTATCACTAAATTCGACCCAATTAGCTTTTTTAGTGTTAAAAATCCGAGTAGTTCTACTAATTTGTATCTGATCAAGTTTGCCAAAATTAATGTTAAATAAAATGGTGTTGTGGTCGGAGCTCACAAGGCCTTCACTGATCCGCCAGTCGTTCACCTGGCCGAGAAGGTCCTCTGTGCATAATGTTATGTCCACATGGCTTGTAAAGCGCTTACCACCCCTAATAGTGTCAAATGTGGGTACGTCGCCCTCATTGAGCACCTGGAGGCCCCATTCTCCTATGCATTCTGCTAGGTCCTCTCCCCTACAGTCCGTACCCGCGCTGCCCCACCACATGCTTTTAGCATTGAAGTCCCCGCCGATGAGGACATTGGTGGGACCCAGTTCGCTAACGATCCTCCCCAGTTGTTCCAAGTATGGCCCTATGGGTTTATCCGGCTCAAAGTAGACGGAGACCACGGCGATTTCCCGGCCTCCAGCATATATGGTCACCACTGAGATGTTGGTCGTGGTGAACTTTGGACATGGCTTGACTTTGGTGTTATCGTCAAATACTACAATAGCGGCCTTAACCGTAGTATTGTCCACGCCTACATACTGGAAAACCCTCGCGCCGCCGTAGTCCCTCACCCTACCTTGAGCGCCCACATATGGCTCCTGGAGTAGAGCGAACGCCATTTTTCTGCTCGCGGCCTCCAGCATAATCTCCTGCGTAGCCAACTGCTTTCGCTGGAGATTAGCCTGGGCCACGAGCAGTGGCCGTGCTCCTGCTGGGGGATCGTTTTGCTCACTTACCCTGGGGACAACCTCAGCAATACGCTACCGCCGTCCGCGCCAGGACGTCCCACTTCATCCTCACCGGACATTCGCCGCTAAAAGCATTATGGTCGGCTCTGTCGATACCCGACCTGACGCAGTTGCAACACGTGGGGGGCGCCTGTGCCAAGCGTTTGGCACAGTCCCTACCGAGGTGCGCACCCCCACAGTGACTGCACACGTCAGTCTGGTCACTACAGAACCGCCTCCCGTGGCCATAACCGAGGCAGCGCGAGCACTGCACCAGAGGGGATTGGTCCTCGACTCTCACGCGTTGGACGTCGATGTGAACCGACCCCTGCTGGGTAAGTCTCTTCCACAGCTCTGGAGAGACTTGTAGCACTACGTGCGATGTGAGTGCGTTCCGCGCGCCCTTCCGGAACTTCACGGACATGCGCGCGCAGTCCCCCTTCACATCCCCAATCAGGTTCCGGTTCTGTGATCGGAGTGCCTTAACGATCTCTTCGTCCGTGTTATGACTAAGGACGTTTCTCAGGATTACAAGAGGATCCTTGTTCTTTACATCCTCCACCTTAAAACGTCCTTCCCCTTTCTTAATCCTTTCCTTTACCCTGTCCAGCTCAACTTTCGAACTACAGCCTAATATCACTTTCCTGTCCTTAGCCTTCCTTATCCTGTCAATTTGTATTCCTTCGTCCCTGGCGTTGACGGTTTTGCGGATCCGTTCTAGGACCTGCTCGCCCGTCTCGTTCTTGTCCTCCGAGGCGATGACCACCGAGTGCATCGCTGCCTGGTTCGGCCTTGGCCTCGGAGGTCCCGTCAGAACGCTGGCGTAGCTCTGTCTCTGGTCCCAGTCTTCTTTCTGTTGCCGGATCGCTTCCGTCAACGCCGCCATCTCTTCTTTATTTCTCCTGAGCAGCTCACTATGCTCATCAATTTTCTTGATGAGCTCCTGCTCTCCTATCCTTTTACTATCTACATCCTTCCTCAATGTGGTGTCGTCCTTCTCCTTGGATGTTATCGTTTCCTTGCATTCCGCTTCCTTATGCTTTCTCCCTTCCTCAGCTTCCTTCACCAGCTTGAATAGCCTTTCGGTGGCATTCGTGACCTCGTTCTTAATCTCAGTTTTGAGATTGCGGCTGTTGCCAATCGACAGCTTAATCCGCATGAGGCAAGCTTTTGCCTCTGCGGTGCGATTGGCAAAGGTGGTGGGTGCCGCAGGTTGTTGAGGCCGCTCAGCCACGCTGGTGACATCCGCCGCTTTCCTCGCCTGGCCCGTACCCTTTCCCTCCGGTTGCGATACCGTAGCCCTCTGCCGCGATGGCCCTGCCAGCACCGGCTCCGCAGATTTTTCAATCTGCGACTCGATGCTGCGCCTGGCCTGCGCGACTTTGGTGCCGGTCGCATCCTTTGGGCTGGTCTCGTCGGGCGTTGCGCTGCGGCGGACTGCTCGGGGTTCCACCTCCTTTGCGGGAGTTCTGAACCCGAACATTTTGGGCGCTGAGGATTTCGTACGAGGATTACTTGTCGACAGGACAAGGTTAACACTTGAGGGTGTAAATAGCCCTCAAATGTATACACACAGATTTCCTAAGCAGTAAACGAGTCACGGTGATTCTATTATTAATTTTGTTGTCGGATCTACCAGAGGGACGCGTCAGTTTATAAAACTTTAAGCTTGCAGGTGTATGTGGCCTGCAAGCTGAGTAAAACAAAATTTAAAATTTTAAAATTCCCCACAGGGGAAAGGTCCTAAAACTAACTTAAATCTACTTAACCTATGTCAATTTTTAAAATGTTAAAATAAATTAGTTTAAAATGTTGTGTTCCTAGTATCTGTGCGGGGCGACGTGTGCGGGGTCGCACCGGTTAAAGGCCCTACTAAATGGGTAAAATTTAGAATTTAATATTAGGATTTTAACAATTTTAAAAACCAAAAAAATGTCCAAAAAGTAACCGGGAACGACTCGAGAATTCTGCCGGGCAGGGATTGTAGGCCTTGAAGAGACCTACAATTTGAACCCTAAAACGGGTCTCCAAGCCCAATACTAGGGAAGTTAGGACGGGAGGGGGTGAAGCAAAAAATTTGCGGGGAAGTGGGGGGGAATCTTCACCTCCGAGGGGGTGAAGGCGGGGGGTGGGGGGGGTAAAAATTTTGGGGGGGGGGGGAGTTTTGGTCGGGGTCGGGGAAGGGGAAGGAGATCGGTCGGGAAGGAGACTGGGCTTCGGAGCTGCTCGGCCTTCGGGGTCCTCGCTCGTCGACAACGTGACGTCACCGAGGGGTCAGGTGGAATCGGCTCTGGTAGTTGTAGAGAGACTTCCAGAACCGTCTATTCGAGAGTAGGTGTTGTTTACCCGAAATCCACCGACTGCAAGCCGTGCGGTGACTCACTTGTTGTTGTCAACCGAGGATGGAAACCTCCACTACGCAGCACTCGCTACAACGCACAGCGGAACACGGAGTCACACACAGTGTTACAATTCCGG
Organism: Deilephila porcellus; assembly: GCA_905220455.2. NCBI lineage: Eukaryota > Metazoa > Arthropoda > Insecta > Lepidoptera > Sphingidae > Deilephila > Deilephila porcellus. The sequence continues at coordinate 22,414 of LR999984.1, read as the reverse complement.
CACAATACAAGCAATTACGCAGTTACGTCGCGACCTTGAAGTTTACTCTCAGTTGGTTTTCGCCCTGCAAAAAGTCGAAATACTGGCGGATTCAAAAAATTTCTACACACCAGTATACCTGATGAACTGCCCCTTCAGGTCTAACAAAAATGTTAAGGGGTCACAGATCGTTTTCGGCTCCTACAGGGTTCTGAAAAGTGACCAAAATTTTCCAACCACCAAGATGCAAACAACTATCACAACTTACGTTTAAATTTGCTTCTGAGTGGATGACCAGGTAAGGGAAGCTCTCCTCTGTCCAATGGTGTGTAGCCCTTCCGTCAAGGAAGTCTCCTTCGGCTTCTCTGCCGCGTGACCAAAACCAATTTTTGGCAATATCACCGGAACTACACACGCAAAAAATCCAAAACTTGGATCAGACACTGGTCTCCACTGAGATCTTCACTACTGCACCGGAAAAACACTACGTCGTCGATTTACTTTTGGCAGCGCACTCAACTTTCACTTTTTTTTTATAATTTAGTGAAAACACTAAACGTCCCGGAAAAGCGCGGTTTTCGGCTTTAAGCTCGCGATTTTCACACACGGCAACACTTGCACTGGGGTGGTAAGCTGTGTAAACTTTCGCGAACTTTCGGGAACTTTTTCCACCACTTTCCGATTTTAATGATTTAAAACTTGCGGAGCGGGGGAAAAACGATGCGCTCGTGGCTGCGGGTGGCTTGCGACTCTCGGTTTTTTTTTTTTTTTTTTTTTTTTTTTTTAAAATACTTGTCCCTCCGATACCGTTCAGAGGTTTTTGCTACATAGATTTAATGACTAACATACATTAGTTTAAAAACGACTAGATGAAAAATAAAAAGTTACACAAAGTAAAAATATCGCACATAAAGTGCTTCGTCTGATGTTAGTCTAACTACCTATCTGAACGATTACAGTCATCCGACAACTACAACTACAAGATACTACTATTTCACAATAAAAATACAAGTATGTACACAAAAATCATATAAAAATTTAAAACAAACAAACTTACATACTTGTTTAAAAGAATTTGGAAACATTGTAAAATTTACACATTTTTAAAATATAGCATGTCTTCTTCGTCAAAACCACATTCCTTGGCAACTAGGTTTATATAATCTTATATTATATTAAGTAGTTGCCCCATCTATTTGTTCCTATTCAACACTTTACATGCTATATCCCTACAGTATCTTAAAAATTTACATCTTATTTCACCGGTCTCCAGTATACTGCTTAGATTATCTTTACAAATTTTCATTTCGATTTCGTTTTCTACTTTCAGACGTTGATACAGATATACTGGGCATTCGGTCAACACATGCAAAACATCTTCAATGGCCGCTGGGTCACAGATGCATGAGGGGCTCTCCTTGCACTTGAAGCGATTCAAGTACTCAGAGAATCCCCCATGACCCGTGAAAACTTGCGTGAGAACCGGGTCCGTTGGCATCTTCCGGATTACGCTGTATGCTTGTCTGGCGTCAGGGAAAAACAGCTTGGTCACTGAAGCTGTTTCTCCCGCCCGATAGCGCTCGTTCCACTCGTCAATCGACGCCTGTCGGATCTGTCGCTTGACGAATGATACGGGGCATAGGTCATAGTCGGGCTTCTTTTTCAGCGTTTGGGCCGCTGCTTTAGCGAGTTCGTCTGCGCGCTCATTCCCAACCACTCCCACGTGCGCCTTGACCCAAAAGAGGCCAATGGTTTTATCGCACTCTACGGACTTACTCAACAAATCGTTGATGCCAAATGCAATGGGGTGGAGGGAGTTTCCGCTCGCGACGGACTCGAGCGCGGCCCTCGAATCACAGAAGATGCTGTAGTTTTTACGATTGCCCTGTAAGGCCATTTGCACAGCTTTCCGCAGAGCGAGCAGCTCTGCCTGGTAAACGGTGCAGAACGATTCCAGTCTCATTTTGGTGGCTTTCGTCTCGGCATCGCCGTCCCATAAGGACACCGATGCTCCGACTTGGCCACCAAGTTTGCTGCCGTCGGTGAATACCTTTACGGTATTCGCAGCCTTGAGGTTCAGCTCTGCATCGTTCACCACGCATTCGAACTGCAACGCTCTACGGTGAGCCGGGTGTTTCGAAATAGCAAAGGGCACAGGACATTCCACCTCTCGGTCACCCACCACTTGCTGAGTATGTCCCTTTTTCACTTCATAAAGAAGCGCCGCTTCTCGGACACGAATGTCTAGCGGAAGGATCCCGGCAAGCAGCAGGGCCGAGTTTAGCGAGACGGTCCTGTAGCCCTTTACCATTTTCTGTGCAAAACCCCGCTGAACCCTAGCGAGCTTTTTCTGTATGCCGATCTTGTTGCTCGCTGGCGCCCAAGCACTGGCCGCGTATAATATCGTGGGTTCAACGACTGCCGTATACAGGGTTTTCACCACTTCAGGTCCCAGTCCCCACTGCACCTTTGCTGCAGTAGCCAGTCGTTTGTAGAAGCCTATAGCCTTCCTACAAACTTCCGAGACGTGCGTGTTGAATGTTAATTTGTCATCCACAGTCAGGCCCAGTATTTTGATTTCATGTGACAGGCCAATGTCCACTCCGCCCATGCGCAGGATTGGGGAGTCGTACTTTAGTCGTCGTGTTACGACCATAGCCTTCGTCTTCTGCGGAGCGAAATTCAGCTTATTCCGAACTCCCCAATCCCGCACATACGCTAGCGCCTCATTGGCCTGTTTCTGTATTTTTAGTGTCTCATCTCCGTGAAACACTAACACAACGTCATCGGCAAAGGCTTGGCAGTAAAAGCCCCGCTTGTCGAGCTCCTTTAGCAGTGGGTCGAGGAGCAAGTTCCACATGATAGGACCACCAATAGATCCTTGTACACATCCCTTGGTGGTCGTTCTCATGTGTTCTACTCCGGCGTAGCGAACTTTGACTCTACGGCTCTCGAAGTAGCTGTCTACTAGCCGTCTTATGTTTTTCGGACAACCTTCCTCCGCCAGTCTGACTTTAATGGCAGGCCACCAAGCACTGTCGAAGGCTCCCTCTATATCCAGTGAGATCAGTGTGACAATTTTCTTGTCACTCACTTTACCCCTGATGTACTGGAGTAGGGTATAGAGGGAGTCTTCCGTGCCTCTTTGGGGCATAAAGCCAAACTGTCGTGTACTCATCCTAGGTAGCAGACGCCACTTCACTCTTCCCACTACCATCTTCTCCAGAATCTTTCCCAGCACCGGCAACAAGCCTATCGGTCTGTACGATTTAACGTGTGTGTAGTCCTCCTTGCCGGGTTTACGGAGAACTACGACCGTGGCCTCCTTCCAGATGGTCGGGAAGTGGCCATTTGCGAGGCATTTGTTAGCCAGTGCGAGGAACAACTCCGGATCCTTAAGGATAGCTTGTTTGCAGATGTCGGCTGTTAGACCATCTGCTCCGGGGGCTTTTTTAGGGTTGAAGCTGTTCACAGCCGCCAAGGTTTCATCCATGGTAAATGGCGGATCGTGATAATCACTATCCGCTAATCCGTCATTTATGCTATGAGCTTCTGCCCTAATCCGCTGGTGTTCTGCGTTATCGTCCTCCACCCGGTCCTCCGGGTAGAAGACTTCCGCCAAAACCTTCGCCGATTCCTCTGGACTAAGGGTAACTCCGTCTTTCTTCAGGGGGAGATCTTCCTCTCTTTTCGACACTCGCCCTATCACTCTGTAAATGCCGTCCCAAACGGTTTCTTTAGCTTGTCGTTCGCAGAATGCTTTCCAGCTGTTAGTTTGGGCCCTTTTAGCTGCTGTCTCATACTCTTCCTTTGCTTTCAGGTACTCTCCGACGACGAAATCCCTGCGGACTGCTGCTGCCCAGCGGATCCTTCTCCTCCTGGTGACCATGGCCTTTCTCAGTGAGGCTAGCTCATCAGACCACCATGGAATAGTAGGCTTTCTATTAATTTTGAATTTTGGTATGCTCTGTTTACAGGCTTCCAGAATTACTTGCGTGTAATCTTCTACTATTCCGTCTATTTCACTTTTGTTTTTTAAATTTACAATATTGCTGGTATTAAATTTTGAATCTAATTTTAATTGGTTAGGTTAGGTTAGGTTTTTTTTTTTTTTTTTTTTTTTTTTTTTCTGCCTGTGTTCTAGTTGTTGGGGTGTTGTATTCATATCGCTGTAAAGTGTTTTGAGTGATAGTGTGGGGTGAGGAACCGGCAGAGGGGTGAGGTCTCGCTATTTGATACGACGACCCGCCCTCTGCCGGGGTAGTGTAGGTGTAGGGGGATCTTCCGGAGAGGCAGGACTTCCGCGTAGCAACCCTTCCATCCGCCTCTCGTCGGCCCCCCTGGGTAAGTAAGGGAGTGTGCTGTGTGAGTAAGTGTGGTGAGATATATGTGTGGTCGCTATAGGGATTGTCGTGGTTATTTTTATTAACTTAAAACTACATATACAAGAAAATTAAATGTTAAGTGATACACTGACAGGAAATAATTAGTTTACAATGAATTGGTGTTAGTTACAAAATAAAATTTGGTGTAAAGAAGAGAATGGAATAAATTTGTATACAATAGGGTAAAATGAGTCGCTAGTGATTAATTATTAGTATATAAAATTTAACGATCTTTTACGGTCTTATGACTAACAGTTATACAATTAAAATCTTATGTCTAAAATGGTTTACAATGCGTAGCACCGTTATTCGGTATCCAAACCGACACGGGAATTGGCTTGAGCATGGTTGTTAGTGGTTCCCAGGGGGAGAGAAGAGGGCTAAGGGCCGTAGTCGATCCTTTGGCCAATCCTCTCCCTCATGGATTTGAGTCTCGGGCATGTTGGAGCTGTTGCTCTGTGGCCCGTGTCGAGTTTGGATCCGAACCTGGTGTTGTGAGCTTCACAGTTTGCGCATTTGGTCTTCTTCTTGTCTTCCTTAGAGGGGCAGTCGGCGATGGTGTGTTGCGGTGAGGCGCAGTGTCCACAGGTCTGGATGGTGGAAGAGCATTTGGCCTTTGTGTGTCCAAATTGCAGGCACCGGAAGCACTGAAGGAACGGGGAGAAGTCTTCAGCGTGGACCCGCATGTAGTCCACGCAGACTCGCCCCATCTCCGTGATCCGGCGCCAGACGCTCGGGCTGGCTTGCAGCACCGCATTGTAAAGCGCTGGGTTTCTATTATTGCGCTTAAAGCGCAGGAGGAGGTCGGTGTCGTTGTTGATCAGGGGTTCTAAGTCCGGGTTTTGTGATTTGATGATGGAGGGGAGTTCTTCCGCCGGAACGTCGCAGGTGACGCCCTTCAAAATTATCAGCGGGCTGAGCCGGCGGGCGGGTTCGGCGGTGACGCGTTCCGCCGTCCGCAGGCGATTGAGGGCGTCGTCCCGCTGTTCAACGGTGTCGAACTCGACCCTCAGTTTTCCTTTGGAGATTGTCTTTACTTTGGCAGGTGCATACTTTGCTTCGCGGAATGATATTGACTTCCTTAGTGCGGTGACGGCTTCTTCCTTGGTCTTGGTTGCAGTGGTGGGGGTGACGATGATGGCGGGTAAGGATTTAGGTGAAACAGGTTGGGATGTGTTCCTGTTCGGGGTTGTGCTCTGAGGGATGTGGTTGCGAGAGGTGGAGGATGCTAATGCGGAAGCTGTGGCAGATGTGACGGTGGCATACGTGGTCTTGGTCTGTTCCTTTTGAATCGCAATTAGCTCGTTCTTGATATTATTCACTGCAGAGAGGTGATTGGCAAGTTCTTGTTTAACGCAGCTGAGGATGTCGTTTTTGAGGTCCTGGTGGTGATGGTGGTTATCGCTGTCCGGTGCGGTGGGTTGCGCTAGTGGTGTTGCTTCGGGCGGGAGTAATATGTGTGGGTTTTCATCCTCCAGGTCAAGGGCGGCCGCAAGGGCGTCTATTTGATTTGCGATGCATCTCACGATGTTTTTACCCTCTGTTTTGACACTCTTGGGGGCCATGGCGTCATACATCATCTCAGTGTAGGCATACAGGATCTTCGATAGAACGGCCCTGTCCATTGGGAAGACTGGATTGTCGGGGTCGGGAAGGTTCTCGTCATCGATGAATGGGAAGTCCGCAGGGTACTCATAGGCCGTTGTGGCCCCCTTCGCTATGTGCTGGAGGCGTGGGCTAAGGTGGCTAATGTCGTCGCTTTCCATGGCTGGAGCGGGGATTTAATTAGGGTTGTGGGTGTGGGGGGGGGGGGTTTCGAGAATTCTGTTGAGGCCGGTCGCTGGATCTTCCCGAGCCGGTTCTGGCGAACCCAAACTCAGGGGGTCCAGGACCGGAAATGACGGAGATAGGGTATGGGGGGGGTGTGGAAGGGAAAGTGGGGGGAATTTAGGGATTCCGCCGGAGCCAATCGCTAGGCCTTCCCGAGCCGGTTCTAACAAACCCAAACTCGGGGGGTCCGGGACCGGAAACGACGGAGATAGGATTAGGGGAGTGAGGAAGGGACTGTGGGGGGGGAATTCCGGGATTCCGCCGGAGCCAATCGCTAGGCCTTCCCGAGCCGGTTCCAAAGAACCCAAACTCAGGGGGTCTAGGACCAATAACGGCGGAGATAGGATTGGAGGGGGTGAGGAAGGGAATATGGGGGAGGGGGGGGGGGGGAAAGGTTTCGCGGGGTGACGTTTGGGAGGGGTTTGGTGAAAGGTGCAGGGGGGGTAGGGGAGACTAAAACAGCTAAGTCCGGGAAAAAAGTGGGCGGGGCCAAAGTAAAAGGGGGCGGGACTTAACTTGGAGTGGGCGGGGCTAACACGGAAAAAGTGGGAGGAGCCAACAAAAGTGGGCGGAGTTTAGGGGCAAAGTGGGTGGAGTCTACATAAAGTGGGCGGAGTCTATTTTGGCAGAGGGCCAATGAGATGTGAGATAAATAATGTGGGCTGGATAGAGTTAACCAATAGGATGATCAATAAATAGTCATTGGCCAGACTAAGGGGGCCAATGATGATGTAAATAAATATAGAATTTTAACAGTAAATTAACTTTATATTATGAATATGAATTTTTAAAATTTGTAATTTCCCAGTTTTAAAGTTAAGTTGATTCTAACTATGAATAAGGTTTTTAAAGAGGATATTAGTGAATAGGAATGTTAAATGGAAAACCTCGCTCAATCAGCCATTATTTCTCCGATCAGGTCGTGAGTGGTGTCGTTGAATTCGGGAGGTTGCCCTCTACCGAATTATTCTGTCAGACAGACTTCGTACCTGTATGATGACGAGATCTGACCTTCTTCCGGTGATTCTGAAATTGACTTTTTTGTTTCTGGGTCGAATTTGCTGGTTCTTGGTATATAGGCTGGGGGTCCTCAAAAAATGATTTTAACACTGGTTCCAGGTTCCTAGGTCTGAAGGTCACTTAGTAATCGCTTGGTGAATGTACTGCTAAAAACTCACAATATGTCCTGATGGATTCGAAGCACTTCCGGTTGTCCTATGGTGATGAACTTGGTGTCCAGGGATTGCTGATGAAATGGCGCTTCTTATGATGTATGTCCAGGCCCAGGATCTCAACTCCTGAGAGCAGGAGAGCCCTCCAAAGTCGAGGTGTGAGTTTTGAGGGTGAAAGCACCGCTCAATGGAGAAGTATGGCAGCTAGAAAGGTGCACGTTGGTGTATAATGTAGCCCTGGCTCGGGGCTATCGCTGTTGGGTTCAAGATAAATTGTAGCTGAAAGGTGGTGGAAGTTATGGAGAGAAAACTGTTTTATTCGATAAAATCCGGGTATTGCGCACTTCACTGTTCGTTATCTTTGAAAGTACTTGCGGGAAAATTCTTAAACTTTGCACAGGGGAGGGGAAGGGTATAGCGCTTCGAACTGCAGTCCAAAAACTATAGGTCACAGATCGTTCTGAGGAGATATCAACACTTTAGTCACTTAGAAAATTTTCACAAAAAGTTTTTTCTTTGATATCTTTGTTAATTTTGGTCCGATTTTCAAAATTCTTTTTGATCCACATGCAGGGTCACAGCACGCACGTTTTGATATATCACACTTGTATTTAACGCACATAAAACCTATTTTTCACATTTTTTGATCGCGGAGCGGCTTAAAAGTGATGCGCACGGTACGGCGTTCGCGCTGCGACTGGTTAGGTTAGGTTAGGTTAGGTTAGGTTAGGTTAGGTTAGGTTAGGTTAGGTTAGGTTAGGTTAGGTTAGGTTAGGTTAGGTTAGGTTAGGTTAGGTTAGGTTTTTTTTTTTTTTTTTTTTTTTTTTTTTATCTGCCTGTGTTCTGCTGTAGGGGTATTGTATTTATGTCGCTGTTAAATGTGGTGTTCGATAGTGGGGGGTGTGGTCCCGGAAGAGGGGTAAGGTCTCGCGATTTGATACGATGGCCCGCCCTCTGCCGGGGTAGTGTAGGTGTAGGGGGATCTTCCGGAGAGGCAGGACTTCCACGTAGCAACCCTTCCGTCCGCCCCTCGTCGGCCCCCCTGGGTAAGTAAGGGAGTGTGCTGTGTGAGTAAGTGTAGTGAGATATGTGTGTGGTCGCAAGAGGGATTGTTGTGGTTTCTTTATTTACTTACATCTAAATTACAAAAATAAAATTATATGTTAAGTGATACACTGACAATAATTAGGTTGTTTACATAAAGTTAGTGTTATTTACAAGGTGAGATTTGGTATAAAAAATAAAAATAAAAGTGTATAATATAGAGTAAAATGAATCGCTGGTGATAATTATTGGAGAATATAAAATTAAAATTAAACGATCTGTTACGGTCTTATGACTAACAGTTATACAATTTTGAAAATCTTAGGTCTAACAGGGTTTACAAGATATAGCAACATTTTCGGTATCCAAACCAACACGGGAGTTGGCTGAGCATGACGATAAATGGTTCTCAAGGGGAGAGTAGAGGACTAAGGGCCGTAATCGGTCCTTTGTCCGATCCTCTCCCTCATGGATATGAGTCTCGGGCATGTGTTGGATGTTGCTCTGTGGCCCGTGTCGAGTTTGGATCCGAACCTGGTGTTGTGAGCTTCACAATTTGCACATTTGGTCTTCATCTTATCCTCTTTCATGGGGCAGTCGGCGATGGTGTGCTGTGGTGAGGCGCAGTGTCCGCAGGCTTGGCTGGAGGCGGAGCACTTGGCTTTCGTGTGTCCGAATTGCAGGCACCGGAAGCACTGGAGAAACGGGGAGAAGTCTTCAGCGTGGACCCGCATGTAGTCCACGCAGACTCGCCCCATCTCCGTGATCCGGCGCCAGACACTCGGGCTCGCTTGAAGTACCGCGTTATAAAGCGCAGAGTTTCTATTGTTGCGCTTAAAGCGCAGGAGGAGGTCTGTGTCACTGTTGATGAGATGTTCTAATTCGGGGTTTTGGGTTTTGATGATGGAGGGGAGTTCTTCCGCTGGAACGTCGCAGGAGACGCCTTTCAAAATTATCAGCGGGCTGAGCCGGCGGGCGGGTTCGGCGGTGACGCTTTCTGCCGTCCGCAGGCGATTGAGGGCGTCATCCCGCTGCTCGACAGTGTCAAACTCGACCCTCAGCTTGCCTTTCGATATGGACTTCACGTTGGCAGGTGCGTATTTTGCTTCACGGAAGGATATTGATTTTCGGAGTGCCGTGACTGCTTCCTCCTTGGTTTTAGCCGCGGTTGTGGGGGTTACAATTATCGCGGGGCGTGAGATAGGGGGGTTGGAGTGTGGTGCGCTTCTAGGTGTTGATTTGTTGAAGGCCGGGCGGTTGTAGGTTGAGGGGGCGATGGCTGATGCGGTAGCTGAGGCGACTGCGGCGTAAGTAGATTTAGTTTGTTCCTTCTGTAGTGCTATGAGTTCTTCCTTTATGGAATTGACGGCGGAGAGGTGGTTAGCGAGTTCCTTCTTGACGCAGCTGAGGATGTCTTCCTTGAGATTGTTGTTGCTTGCAGTGGGGGGTGCTGTTTCGTGTTCCGGGCCGGATGGGTAGGTGATGTGGGGGTATTTCTGTTCGTCTTGAATTGCTTCGGAAAATTGTAGCAGTTGGTGGGCGATGCTTAAAATCATGTTCTTGCCCTCCTTTTTAACGCTCTTCGGTTTTACGGTTTCCATGAGTTGTAAGCAGTATTGTTCCATCATGTCTCCAAGGAAGGCTCTGGTTACAGGGAATGCTGGGTATTCATCGCTGTGTTTCACCAGCTTGATGAAATTAGGCGGGTAATCATAATGTACCTCCTCCTCCGCCATTGTTGTTCATGAGCGGTTTGTATGTTAAGATTAGGGTTTATGTGGGGGGAGGGGGGGAATTTGGGAATTCCGACGGGACCAGTCGCTAGGCCTTCCCGAGCCGGTTCTAACGAACCCAAACTCAGGGGGTCCAGGACCGGAGACGACGGAGATAGGATTAGGGAGGTGAGGAAGGGAATGTGGGGGGGAATTCCGGGATTCCGCCGGAGCCAATCGCTAGGCCTTCCCGAGCCGGTTCTAACGAACCCAAACTCGGGGGGTCCAGGACCGGAAACGACGGAGATAGGATTAGGGGAGTGGGGAAGGGACTGTGGGGGGGAATTCCGGGATTCCGCCGGAGCCAATCGCTAGGCCTTCCCGAGCCGGTTCCAAAGAACCCAAACTCAGGGGGTCTAGGACCAGGAACGACGGAGATAGGGTCAGAGGGGGTGAGGTAAGATTGCGGGGAGGGGGGGGGGGGGAAGGTTTCGTGGGATGACGTTTGGGAGGGGTTTGGTGAAAGGTGCAGCGGGGGGTAGGGGAGACTAAATCAGCTAAGTCCGGGAAAAAGTGGGCGGGGCCTAAGTAAAAGGGGGCGGGACTTAACTTGGAGTGGGCGGGGCTAACACGGAAAAAGTGGGAGGAGCCAACAAAAGTGGGCGGAGTTTAGGGGTAAAGTGGGTGGAGTTTACCCAAAGTGGGCGGAGTCTAATTTGGCTGAGGGCCAATGGGATGATAGATAAATAAAATGGGCTGGACGGAGTTTACCAATGGGATGTGCAATAAATAGTCATTGGCCAGACTAAGGGGGCCAATGATGATATAAATAAATATTGGGTTTTAACAGTAAATTAACTTTATGTTATGAATAAGGAATTTAAAATATATCTATTTCCCAGTTTTAAAATTTAATTTGGTTTTAAACTATGAATAAGGTTTTTAAATAGAATATTAGTGAGTGGGAATATTGAGGGGAAAACCTCGCTCAATCAGCCGCTATTGCTCCGATCTGGTCGTGAGTGGTGTCCTTGGATTCGGGAGGTTGCCCTCTACCGAATTATTCTGTCAGACAGACTTCGTACCAGTATGATGACGAGATCTGACCTTCTTCCGGTGATTTTAAAATTGACTTTTTTGTTTCTGGATGTAGATTGCTGGTTCTTGGTATACAGGCTGGGGGTCCTCAAAAAATGATTCTAACACTAGTTCCAGGTTTCTAGGTCTGAAGGCTGCTGAGTAATTACTTGGTGAAAATACTGCACGAAACTCACTTTGTGTCCTGGTGGATTCGAGGCACTTCCCGTTGTCCGATGGTGCTGAACTTGGTGTCCAGGGGTTGGTAATGAGATGGCGCTTCTTCTGGTGTGTTCGCCGGTCCAGGATCTCAATTCCTGAGAGCAGGAGAGCCCTTCGAAGTCAGGGTATGGGTTTTGAGGGTGAAAGCACCGCTCAAATGGAAAGTATAGCAGCTAGAAAGGTGCACTTTGGTGGAGAATGTAGCCCCAGCTCGGGGCTATCGCTGTAGGGTCCTAGATGAATTGTAGCTGGAAGGTGGTGGAAGTTATGAAGAAAAAACTGTCAATTTCGATGAAATCCGGGTATTGCGCACTTCACTGTTCGTTATCTTTGAAAGTACTTACGGGAAAATTCTCTAACTTTGCACAGGGGAGGGGAAGGGTGTAAGGCTTCGAACTGCAGTCCAAAAACCATAGGTCACAGATCGTTCTGAGGAGATATCGTCACTTGCGTCACTGGGGGAATTTTCACTAAATGTTTTTCCTTGATAACTTTATCAATATTGGTCCGATTTTGAAAATTTTTCTTGATTCGCATGCGGGGTCACAGCGCGCACATTTTGGTGTATCACACTTAATATATTTGCACATAAAACCTATTTTTACGATTTTTTGATCGCGGAGCGGCTTAAAAGTGATGCGCGCGGTGCGGCGTTCGCGCTGCGACTGGTTAGGTTAGGTTAGGTTAGGTTAGGTTAGGTTAGGTTAGGTTAGGTTAGGTTAGGTTGGGGTGCTATGTCGGGAACCTCCACGTGGTGCACCCTGGGCAACGTGGGTCATCGAAGTTGCGATTTTGCAACTTCAATGGCCGACGGCAAATATCCGACGGGGAGGGCAGGGGGTTTTGGCGGTCGTTGTCTTTTGTGGCGGCCGCCTCCATCTGTCGTTCATTTTAGGTGGGGCCCATCTCTGGGCCACCCTCCGGTTCTGTCCCGGAGGTCTCGGCGGGCTCGGTGTGCGCTTACCCCGCCGCCGGGCGGGCTGTGGGAGTGTCCCTCTCACGGTCACCGTCGCATATCGTAATCCGGTTGTGAAGTTTGTGGTCATGTCTCGCATTCTCACCGGACCGAGGGTCCTGGCTTAAACGCCCGGACCGCGAGGGAGGATGCCTCTATAAAAAGTACCCCGAATCCCAAGCGGCGGCGCACCGCGAGGGGATGCATGGCTGATGGGAAGTTCAGTCTCTAGTGCGACCCCCGTCAGAGTACCGGCCGACCCTCTGACGGGTTACGCTAGGCTTACCCAGGTACAGGGGGCACTGCCTGGGTGGACCTTCTTTTCCCCCATACTCGTGGGTCTAACAATGGAACTTTTAAATACACCAAAAACCAATGATGACGGAGTGGGAGCAAAAGTACCTCTGGTACTCGTTGAGAGAATGGGCGTGCTGTCGGATTCCGACAGTGCGTCCAGCGTTATGAGTGTGGCGAGCGCGGTGAGCGTAAACTCAAATCGTTTACGCAAACGCCAGAGAGAGAGTGCAGACTCAGGGTCGGATTCGGCCCTGAGTGACACAGCGGTGCCGGCCCCCAAGGTCGGTGCCAAAAAGGGCGGCAGAGGTAGGCCCGCCACTACTGGCAAATATGCCGGTATCGGCCTATCCAGGCGTGAGGCTGCGGCTGCAATGAAGGCCGCAGCAGCCGCCGAAAAACTAAAGGAGGACGAGCGGCAGATTGCGGCTCTGACGAAAAGAGTGACGGAAGGGAGAGTCACTCGCCTGTCGGAGTCGTCTTCTGTCGTCTCTGATATGGAGGTCGAGGCAGAGGACTTACCTGCCTCTGACCTAAACCAGAGAGTGGCTGACGCGGTTGCGGCAATCAAAAGGGTCAGCAAGGTTTCGAAGGGCCTTAGCGGCTGCAGCCAAAAGGCACTCAAAGAAGCAACGACCTCCATCCTGGAGAGTGCTCAGGTGCTCCTGACCCGCACCACAACTGAAGAGACGGCGCTGCTGCGGGCCCAGAACGCAAGGCTCGCAGCGCAAATGGCGGAGCTCCGCAAGGAGCACGAGGAGCTCAAGGCGGAGATGGCCAACTTCCGCCGCGAGCACCTCAGGCGGGAGGTCGGCCTTCCGCCGACAACGCCGCAACCGCAACCGCAGCTGCCGGCACAGGAGACGGAGGTGACTCGCCTGATCCGGCAGGAAATGGCGAGCTTCAACGCGCGCTTCTCGGTGCTTGAGGGGAGGATCCTTCGTCCCCCTCTAGCTGCAGACCAACGCAGCGCATCGGCGCCGACGTATGCGGCCCAAACTGCAGCGCCCCGTGCCGCCCAACCGGCACAAGCGGCTGCTGCTGCGCAGAAGAGGACTGCGCATACTGCCGCCTCAAAAAAGCAGTCAAATAAGGAGGAGGCTAAATTGGCCAAAAAGGCAGGTGCCACGGCTGCCGCGCCTAAACAAACTGTTAGGCCAGTAACGCGGGAACCCGTCACTAGACCAGAGGCGGAGTGGACGGTGGCGGGCGCCGCCAAACACTCCAAAAAGGCGCGCCAGCGGGCCAAGAAGCAGGCCCAGAGGGAACAAGCGGCGGCCAAACGCCAGAATGCGAGGCTCAGTACCCCCCGCTCTACAGCAGTGGTTCTCACCCTGCAGCCGGGGGCGGAGGAGCGGGGCCTCACATATGCCCGGATCCTCGCAAAGGCGAAAGCCGAGATTTCTCTTAGCGATCTCGGCATAACGGGGATCCGGTGCAAAAGTACTGCCACCGGCGGTCGCCTACTGGAGGTGTCGGGAGCAACTAGTGGTCCCAAGGCAGACGCCCTCGCCGAGAAACTAAGGGCGTCTCTAGGCCCAGAGGATGTAAGAGTGTCCAGGCCAACCAAGTGCGCAGATCTGCGCATTTCGGGCCTGGACGACTCCGTCAGTCAGGAGGAGGTCGCCGCTGCAGTCTCCGAGGCCGGAGGTTGCCCGCCGGACCAAATAAAGGCGGGCACTATACGCCGCGCTGTCTCCGGTCTCGGGACAATTTTCGTCAGCTGTCCCGTGGCGGCGGCCAAAAAGATCGCAGACAAGCGGCTTCTGGTGGGTTGGGTCTCGGCGCAGGTCACGCTCCTGGCGCCCAAGCCCTATCGGTGCTACCGCTGTCTAGAAGAAGGACATGCGGGGGCACGGTGCACCGCTGGGGTAGACCGCAGCCAATTGTGCTTCCGCTGCGGTCAGCCCGGTCACAAGGCTGGCACTTGCACTGCCACGCCGCACTGCGTCATTTGTGCGGCATCTGGCAAGCCAGCCGACCATCGGACCGGGTCAAAGGCCTGCGCCAGGCCCAAGAAGAAAAATGCCAAGAGACAGCCGGGTCATCCACCGGCTGATGCGCCGAAGAAGGCAACCAGCTCCTCGCAGCCGGTTCACCCGCCGGCTGCGGCAGAACATCCGCCGAGGGCTGGGGAGGAGACAACAGCCATGGAAATTTAATAATGGCCCTACGTCGTCTCCTCCAAGCCAACATAAACCACTGCGCCAGGGCTCAGGATCTCTTGCTCCAGAGCATGGCGCAGTGGTCGATCGATGTGGCAGTTGTCGCCGAGCCGTACTTTGTGCCACCCAGGGATGACTGGGTGTGTGACACGAACCGCTCGGTGGCACTGCTCTTGAGGTCTGCCGCCGACACCCTTCCCTTCGAGGCCGTCACCCGAGGGCGGGGCTATGTCGCGGCAGTTTGGGGAAATATTATGGTCGCGGGGGTGTATTTCGCCCCCAGCCTTTCTCTCGCCGACATGGAGGATCTTATTTTGGAGTTGGGCACGGTCGTCAGTCGTAGCCGTCCTCGTCCCGTGATCGTCCTAGGGGACTTCAACGCCCAATCTAGGGCTTGGGGTTCCCCGGCTACGGACGCGCGGGGCGAGTTAGTGGAGGAGTGGGCGGTCGAGCAGGGCCTGCTTCTCCTGAACCGGGGTTCCGTTCAGACGTGCGTGCGGATGCGGGGTGGGTCTATTGTGGACCTGTCGTTCGCTAGCCCCGCTCTCGCGCGCACCGTCCAGGACTGGCACGTCCTGGAGGAGGTGGAGACGCTGTCTGACCATCGATATATTCGATTTAGCGTCTCCGCCCAGACCTCGGTTGGGCCGGTCCAAGCGGCCCCGGTGGGCGTTGGAGACGGCCCGCGTTGGGCACTGAAGCGGCTGGACAGGGAGGCTCTCCTGGATGCCTCGATCGTCAAGGCCTGGCTGGACTCTCCAGACAGGCCTACCAACATCGACGAGGAGGCGGAGTGGTTCCGGGAGAGCATGTCGCACATCTGCGACGCTGGCATGCCCCGAGTCCGGCCGTTACCATCCAGGCGCCAAGTGTACTGGTGGTCGCAGTCGATTGCGCAGCTGCGCATCGCTTGTGTGCAGGTGCGACGCCGGTACGCTAGGTGCCGAAGAAGGCGCCGCCGCCCCTTTACAGCGGCGGCCGAACAGGAAGAGGCGGAACTGTACAATCGCTACAGAGAAGCGAAGAGCGCCCTCCAGCTGGCCATTGTCCGGGCAAAGGCCCAGGCCAACGAGGAGCTGCTGGAGACTCTGGACCGAGAGCCGTGGGGGCGCCCCTACCTTATGGTGCGGGGCAAGTTGCGCCAACGGGCTCCCCCACTGTCCCGGAGTCTCCAGCCACAGCTGCTGGAGGAGGTGGTGTGTGCGTTGTTTCCGACGAGACCGGAGCACACACCACCGGCTATGGTTCCGCCTCGCAATGTGCCCGACGCGGAAGATGACATTGACGACGACGTGCCCGAAGTGACCCGGGTAGATTTGAGAGTGGCGGTGGCCCGCATCAGGAACACCGCCCCAGGGCCCGACGGCATTCCAGGCCGTGCATGGGTCCTGGCCATGGAGGCTCTCTGGCCCCGACTAGCGGGGCTCTTGAGCGCATGTTTGGAGCGGGGCCAGTTTCCAAGCCGGTGGAAGACCGGAAAGCTGGTCCTGCTCAAGAAGGAGGGGCGCCCCACAGACTCACCATCTGCTTACAGGCCCATCGTGTTGCTGGACGAGGTGTGTAAGATCTTCGAGCGGATTATCGCTAGTCGCCTCGTCCAGCACATGACCAGGGTGGGGCCGGATTTGGCGGACAACCAATTTGGTTTCCGCCAAGGGCGCTCCACGGTGGACGCAATCATGCGCGTGAGGGTCCTCGCGGAGGAGGCAGTCGCCCGGGGCGAGGTGGTCTTGGCGGTGTCGCTCGACATCGCCAACGCCTTCAACACCTTGCCCTGGAGTATCATCAGGGAGGCACTCCGGTACCACGGGGTGCCGCGCTACCTCCAACGCATTGTCGGGGCCTATTTGTCGGAAAGATCGGTGGTGTACCCGGGTCGAGAAGAGTGGTGTCGGCGAGAGACGTCGTGCGGCGTTCCGCAGGGGTCGGTGTTGGGGCCGCTCCTGTGGAACGTGGGATACGACTGGGCTCTGCGCGGTGCGCTTATCCACGGCGTCGGCGTCATTTGTTACGCCGACGATACGCTAGTCACAGCGCGTGGAAAGACGTACCGGCAGGCGGCCATACGCGCGACTGCTGGTGTCGCGCACGTCGTGGGTAGGATCCGGCGGCTGGGCTTAGAGGTGGCATTGCACAAGTCCGAGGCCCTATGTTTTCATGGGTCGAGGACGAAGCCGCCTCCGGGGTCCAGCATAATAGTAGGAGGGGTCTCCATCGCTGTCGAGTCGACGATGAAGTACCTTGGACTCGTCCTCGACAGTCGGTGGAACTTCGGGCCGCACTTTACACGGCTCGCCCCCCGGTTGATGGGCGCCGCTTCTGCGCTCTCGCGCCTGCTGCCCAACCTGGGGGGGCCCAACTCCTCCTGCCGGAGGCTCTACATGGGGGTCGTACGGTCGATGGCATTATACGCTGCGCCAGTTTGGGCGGACTCCCTGACGGCCCGCAACGTCGCGGCGCTGCGAAGGCCGCAGCGCGCGATGGCCGTCAGGATTATAAGGGGATACCGTACGATCTCCTTTGAGGCAGCGAGCCTCCTAGCCGGATCCTCGCCCTGGGACCTCGACGCAAAGCTCCTCACGTCGCTCTATTGGTGGCGTGTGGAGGCGGTCGAGAGGGGCGAGCGCCCCGTGCCTCGAGAGGTAGAGGCACGCAGGGCACAGCTCCGCCAGGTCCTAGTGGCGGAGTGGAAGACGCGCTTAGCGCTACCCACGGCGGGGCACGCCGCTGTAGCGGCGGTAAGGCCCGTACTAGAGGAGTGGCTCAATAGGAGCCACGGCGCCCTAAGCTTCCGGCTGACGCAGGTGCTTACCGGACATGGGTGTTTCGGGAAGTACCTGTGTCGACTAGGCCGGGAGCCGACGTCCCAGTGCCACCATTGTGGTGATCGCCGCGAAGATACGGCGTTGCATACTTTGGCGGAGTGCCCAGCTTGGGCTGAGCAGCGCCGTGACTTGGTCGCGGCCGTAGGTGCTGCGGGAAACCTCTCGCTCCCGGCTGTTGTGGCTACAATGGTCGGGAGCAAGTCAGGATGGAGAGCTGTCGCCACCTTCTGCGAGTTCGTTATGCTCGCAAAGGAGGTGGCGGAAAGGGAGAGAGAGGCTGCCTCCTCTCTCCCCTCCCGCAGCAGACGCACTGGGCGTCGTAGGGTGGCAGATTTTCGGCCACCGTAGGGCGCGGCCTGTGGACGGCAGACTCGGGGCGTCTTGCCGTCCGACCAGCAGCAGGCCTTGAGGCGGCGGCGTCGTGTTCCGCGCGCGCCTCGTAGTGGAGTCCTGCGGCCGGGGTGACGGCCGCAGTGGGTGACGGGGCCCGCCTGACTATGGCGGGCCAATACCCGTCGGGGGGTTGCGACGAATGCTTCGGCGATACCCGACCCTCCGACACACGGGTACGAGAGGAACACGGGTTGGTTTTTAGTCAGTAAGAGTCTGACAGTCCCCTCCGCGCCTCCCCCGGGCGGAGGATGTCCATGAGGATTTTCCAACCCGATACCAAAAAAAAAAAAAAAAAAAAAAAAAAAAAAAAAAAAAAAAAAAAAAAAAGGTTAGGTTAGGTTAGGTTAGGTTAGGTTAGGTTAGGTTAGGTTAGGTTAGGTTAGGTTAGGTTAGGTTGGGGTCGCAATGTGCCCGACGCGGAAGACGACATTGACGACGACGTGCCCGAAGTGACCCGGGTAGATTTGAGAGTGGCGGTGGCTCGCATCAGGAACACCGCCCCAGGGCCCGACGGCATTCCAGGCCGTGCCTGGGTCCTGGCCATGGAGGCTCTCTGGCCCCGACTAGCGGGGCTCTTGAGCGCATGTTTGGAGCGGGGCCAGTTTCCAAGCCGGTGGAAGACCGGCAAGCTGGTCCTGCTCAAGAAGGAGGGGCGCCCCGCAGACTCACCATCTGCGTATAGGCCCATCGTGTTGCTGGACGAGGTGTGTAAGATCTTTGAACGAATCATCGCCAGTCGCCTCGTCCAGCACATGACCAGGGTGGGTCCGGACTTGGCGGATAACCAATTTGGTTTCCGCCAGGGGCGCTCCACGGTGGACGCAATCATGCGCGTAAGGGTCCTCGCGGAGGAGGCAGTCGCCCGGGGCGAGGTGGTCTTGGCGGTGTCGCTCGACATCGCCAACGCCTTCAACACCTTGCCCTGGAGTACCATTCGAGAGGCACTCCGGTACCACGGGGTGCCGCGCTACCTCCAACGCATTGTCGGGGCCTATTTTTCTGAAAGATCGGTGGTGTACCCGGGTCGAGAAGAGTGGTGTCGGCGAGAGATGTCGTGCGGCGTTCCACAGGGATCGGTGTTGGGGCCGCTCCTGTGGAACGTGGGGTACGACTGGGCTCTGCGCGGTGCGCTTATCCACGGCGTCGGCGTCATTTGTTACGCCGACGATACGCTAGTCACAGCGCGTGGAAAGTCGTACCGGCAGGCGGCCATACGCGCGACTGCTGGTGTCGCGCACGTCGTGGGTAGGATCCGGCGGCTGGGCTTAGAGGTGGCATTGCACAAGTCTGAGGCTCTGTGTTTTCACGGGCCGAGGACGAAGCCGCCTCCGGGGTCCAGCATCATTGTGGGAGGGGTCTCCATCGCTGTCGAGTCGACGATGAAGTACCTTGGACTCGTCCTCGACAGTCGGTGGAATTTCGGGCCGCACTTTACACGGCTCGCCCCCCGGTTGATGGGCGCCGCTTCGGCGCTCTCGCGCCTGCTGCCCAACCTGGGGGGGCCCAACTCCTCCTGCCGGAGGCTCTACATGGGGGTCGTACGGTCGATGGCGCTATACGCCGCGCCAGTGTGGGCGGACTCCCTGACGGCCCGTAACGTCGCCGCGCTGCGAAGGCCGCAACGCGCGATGGCCGTCAGGGTCATAAGGGGATACCGTACGATCTCCTTTGAGGCAGCGAGCCTCCTAGCCGGATCCTCGCCCTGGGACCTCGACGCAAGGCTCCTCACGTCGCTCTATTGGTGGCGTGTGGAGGCGGTCGAGAGGGGCGAGCGCCCCGTGCCTCGAGAGGTAGAGGCACGCAGGGCACAGCTCCGCCAGGTCTTAGTGGCGGAGTGGCAGACGCGCCTAGCGCTACCCACGGCGGGGCACGCCGCTGTAGCGGCGGTAAGGCCCGTTCTAGAGGAGTGGCTCAACAGGAGCCACGGCGCCCTAAGCTTCCGGCTGACGCAGGTGCTTACCGGACATGGGTGTTTCGGGAAGTAC
Source organism: Deilephila porcellus (assembly GCA_905220455.2). NCBI lineage: Eukaryota > Metazoa > Arthropoda > Insecta > Lepidoptera > Sphingidae > Deilephila > Deilephila porcellus. Next base: position 2,376 of record LR999984.1, on the reverse strand, counting down.
CTGTGTCGACTAGGCCGGGAGCCGACGTCCCAGTGCCACCATTGTGGTGATGGCCGCGAAGATACGGCGTTGCATACGTTGGCGGAGTGCCCAGCTTGGGCTGAGCAGCGCCGTGACTTGGTCGCGGCCGTAGGTGCTGCGGGAAACCTCTCGCTCCCGGCTGTTGTGGCTACAATGGTCGGGAGCAAGTCAGGATGGAGAGCTGTCGCCACCTTCTGCGAGTTCGTGATGCTCGCAAAGGAGGTGGCGGAAAGGGAGAGAGAGGCTGCCTCCTCTCTCCCCTCCCGCAGCAGACGCACTGGGCGTCGTAGGGTGGCAGATTTTCGGCCACCGTAGGGCGCGGCCTGTGGACGGCAGACTCGGGGCGTCTTGCCGTCCGACCAGCAGCAGGCCTTGAGGCGGCGGCGTCGTGTTCCGCGCGCGCCTCGTAGTGGAGTCCTGCGGCCGGGGTGACGGCCGCAGTGGGTGACGGGGCCCGCCCGACTATGGCGGGCCAATACCCGTCGGGGGGTTGCGATGAATGCTTCGGCGATACCCGACCCTCCGACACACGGGTACATGAGGAACACGGGTTGGTTTTTAGTCAGTAAGAGTCTGACAGTCCCCTCCGCGCCTCCCCCGGGCGGAGGATGTCCATGAGGATTTTCCAACCCGATACCAAAAAAAAAAAAAAAAAAAAAAAAAGGTTAGGTTGGGGTGCTATGCACTTTACACGGCTCGCCCCCCGGTTGATGGGCGCCGCTTCGGCGCTCTCGCGCCTGCTGCCCAACCTGGGGGGGCCCAACTCCTCCTGCCGGAGGCTCTACATGGGGGTCGTACGGTCGATGGCGTTATACGCCGCGCCAGTGTGGGCGGACTCCCTGACGGCCCGCAACGTCGCCGCGCTGCGAAGGCCGCAGCGCGCGATGGCCGTCAGGGTCATAAGGGGATACCGTACGATCTCCTTTGAGGCAGCGAGCCTCCTAGCCGGATCCTCGCCCTGGGACCTCGACGCAAGGCTCCTCGCGTCGCTCTATTGGTGGCGCGTGGAGGCGGTCGAGAGGGGCGAGCGCCCCGTGCCTCGAGAGGTAGAGGCACGCAGGGCACAGCTCCGCCAGGTCCTAGTGGCGGAGTGGAAGACGCGCTTAGCGCTACCCACGGCGGGGCACGCCGCTGTAGCGGCGGTAAGGCCCATACTTGAGGAGTGGCTCAACAGGAGCCACGGCGCCCTAAGCTTCCGGCTGACGCAGGTGCTTACCGGACATGGGTGTTTCGGGAAGTACCTGTGTCGACTAGGCCGGGAGCCGACGTCCCAGTGCCACCATTGTGATGATTGCCGCGACGATACGGCGTTGCATACGTTGGCGGAGTGCCCAGCTTGGGCCGAGCAGCGCCGTGACTTGGTCGCGGCCGTAGGTGCTGCGGGAAACCTCTCGCTCCCGGCCATTGTTTCAACCATGGTCGGGAGCAAGTCAGGATGGAGAGCAGTCGCCACCTTCTGCGAGTTCGTGATGCTCGCAAAGGAGGTGGCGGAAAGGGAGAGAGAGGCTGCCTCCTCTCTCCCCTCCCGCAGCAGACGCACTGGGCGTCGTAGGGTGGCAGATTTTCGGCCACCGTAGGGCGCGGCCTGTGGACGGCAGACTCGGGGCGTCTTGCCGTCCGACCAGCAGCAGGCCTTGAGGCGGCGGCGTCGTGTTCCGCGCGCGCCTCGTAGTGGAGTCCTGCGGCCGGGGTGACGGCCGCAGTGGGTGACGGGGCCCGCCCGACTATGGCGGGCCAATACCCGTCGGGGGGTTGCGACGAATGCTTCGGCGATACCCGACCCTCCGACACACGGGTACATGAGGAACACGGGTTGGTTTTTAGTCAGTAAGAGTCTGACAGTCCCCTCCGCGCCTCCCCCGGGCGGAGGATGTCCATGAGGATTTTCCAACCCGATACCAAAAAACAAAAAAAAAAAAAAAAAAAAAGGTTGGGGTGCTATGTCGGGAACCTCCACGTGGTGCACCCTGGGCAACGTGGGTCATCGTAGTTGCGATTTTGCAACTGCAATGGCCGACGGCTAATATCCGACGGGGAGGGCAGGGGGTTTGGCGGTCGTTGTCTTTTGTGGCGGCCGCCTCCATCTGTCGTTCATTCTAGGTGGGGCCCATCTATGGGCCACCCTCCGGTTCTGTCCTGGAGGTCTCGGCGGGCTCGGTGTGCGCTTACCCCGCCGCCGGGCTGGCTGTGGGAGTGTCCCTCTCACGGTCACCGTCGCATATCGTAATCCGGTTGTGAAGTTTGTGGTCATGTCTCGCATTCCCACCGGACCGAGGGTCCTGGCTTAAATGCCCGGACCGCGAGGGAGGATGCCTCTATAAAAAGTACCCCGAATCCCAAGCGGCGGCGCACCGC